>OV049924.1:372398937-373131437 GCA_920104205.1 Eupeodes latifasciatus
TACTTTACCACGTGTAATAATATAATTGGAATGCATTGAAAACGTAATTATCAACATCTTAAATCTTATAACTTAATCTTAAATCTTAAATTTTAAATCTAAAATCAAAAATCTAAAATCTAAAATCTAAAATCTAAAATCTAAAATCTAAAATCTAAAATCTAAAATCTAAAATCTAAAATCTAAAATCTAAAATCTAAAATCTAAAATCTAAAATCTAAAATCTAAAATCTAAAATCTAAAATCTAAAATCTAAAATCTAAAATCTAAAATCTAAAATCTAAAATCTAAAATCTAAAATCTAAAATCTAAAATCTAAAATCTAAAATCTAAAATCTAAAATCTAAAATCTAAAATCTAAAATCTAAAATCTAAAATCTAAAATCTAAAATCTAAAATCTAAAATCTAAAATCTAAAATCTAAAATCTAAAATCTAAAATCTAAAATCTAAAATCTAAAATCTAAAATCTAAAATCTAAAATCTAAAATCTAAAATCTAAAATCTAAAATCTAAAATCTAAAATCTAAAATCTTAAATCTAAAATCTTAAATCTTAAATCTTAAATCTTAAATCTTAAATCTTAAATCTTAAATCTTAAATCTTAAATCTTAAATCTTAAATCTTAAATCTTAAATCTTAAATCTTAAATCTTAAATCTTAAATCTTAAATCTTAAATCTTAAATCTTAAATCTTAAATCTTAAATCTTAAATCTTAAATCTTAAATCTTAAATCTTAAATCTTAAATCTTAAATCTTAAATCTTAAATCTTAAATCTTAAATCTTAAATCTTAAATCTTAAATCTTAAATCTTAAATCTTAAATCTTAAATCTTAAATCTTAAATCTTAAATCTTAAATCTTAAATCTTAAATCTTAAATCTTAAATCTTAAATCTTAAATCTTAAATCTTAAATCTTAAATCTTAAATCTTAAATCTTAAATCTTAAATCTTAAATCTTAAATCTTAAATCTTAAATCTTAAATCTTAAATCTTAAATCTTAAATCTTAAATCTTAAATCTTAAATCTTAAATCTTAAATCTTAAATCTTAAATCTTAAATCTTAAATCTTAAATCTTAAATCTTAAATCTTAAATCTTAAATCTTAAATCTTAAATCTTAAATCTTAAATCTTAAATCTTAAATCTTAAATCTTAAATCTTAAATCTTAAATCTTAAATCTTAAATCTTAAATCTTAAATCTTAAATCTTAAATCTTAAATCTTAAATCTTAAATCTTAAATCTTAAATCTTAAATCTTAAATCTTAAATCTTAAATCTTAAATCTTAAATCTTAAATCTTAAATCTTAAATCTTAAATCTTAAATCTTAAATCTTAAATCTTAAATCTTAAATCTTAAATCTTAAATCTTAAATCTTAAATCTTAAATCTTAAATCTTAAATCTTAAATCTTAAATCTTAAATCTTAAATCTTAAATCTTAAATCTTAAATCTTAAATCTTAAATCTTAAATCTTAAATCTTAAATCTTAAATCTTAAATCTTAAATCTTAAATCTTAAATCTTAAATCTTAAATCTTAAATCTTAAATCTTAAATCTTAAATCTTAAATCTTAAATCTTAAATCTTAAATCTTAAATCTTAAATCTTAAATCTTAAATCTTAAATCTTAAATCTTAAATCTTAAATCTTAAATCTTAAATCTTAAATCTTAAATCTTAAATCTTAAATCTTAAATCTTAAATCTTAAATCTTAAATCTTAAATCTTAAATCTTAAATCTTAAATCTTAAATCTTAAATCTTAAATCTTAAATCTTAAATCTTAAATCTTAAATCTTAAATCTTAAATCTTAAATCTTAAATCTTAAATCTTAAATCTTAAATCTTAAATCTTAAATCTTAAATCTTAAATCTTAAATCTTAAATCTTAAATCTTAAATCTTAAATCTTAAATCTTAAATCTTAAATCTTAAATCTTAAATCTTAAATCTTAAATCTTAAATCTTAAATCTTAAATCTTAAATCTTAAATCTTAAATCTTAAATCTTAAATCTTAAATCTTAAATCTTAAATCTTAAATCTTAAATCTTAAATCTTAAATCTTAAATCTTAAATCTTAAATCTTAAATCTTAAATCTTAAATCTTAAATCTTAAATCTTAAATCTTAAATCTTAAATCTTAAATCTTAAATCTTAAATCTTAAATCTTAAATCTTAAATCTTAAATCTTAAATCTTAAATCTTAAATCTTAAATCTTAAATCTTAAATCTTAAATCTTAAATCTTAAATCTTAAATCTTAAATCTTAAATCTTAAATCTTAAATCTTAAATCTTAAATCTTAAATCTTAAATCTTAAATCTTAAATCTTAAATCTTAAATCTTAAATCTTAAATCTTAAATCTTAAATCTTAAATCTTAAATCTTAAATCTTAAATCTTAAATCTTAAATCTTAAATCTTAAATCTTAAATCTTAAATCTTAAATCTTAAATCTTAAATCTTAAATCTTAAATCTTAAATCTTAAATCTTAAATCTTAAATCTTAAATCTTAAATCTTAAATCTTAAATCTTAAATCTTAAATCTTAAATCTTAAATCTTAAATCTTAAATCTTAAATCTTAAATCTTAAATCTTAAATCTTAAATCTTAAATCTTAAATCTTAAATCTTAAATCTTAAATCTTAAATCTTAAATCTTAAATCTTAAATCTTAAATCTTAAATCTTAAATCTTAAATCTTAAATCTTAAATCTTAAATCTTAAATCTTAAATCTTAAATCTTAAATCTTAAATCTTAAATCTTAAATCTTAAATCTTAAATCTTAAATCTTAAATCTTAAATCTTAAATCTTAAATCTTAAATCTTAAATCTTAAATCTTAAATCTTAAATCTTAAATCTTAAATCTTAAATCTTAAATCTTAAATCTTAAATCTTAAATCTTAAATCTTAAATCTTAAATCTTAAATCTTAAATCTTAAATCTTAAATCTTAAATCTTAAATCTTAAATCTTAAATCTTAAATCTTAAATCTTAAATCTTAAATCTTAAATCTTAAATCTTAAATCTTAAATCTTAAATCTTAAATCTTAAATCTTAAATCTTAAATCTTAAATCTTAAATCTTAAATCTTAAATCTTAAATCTTAAATCTTAAATCTTAAATCTTAAATCTTAAATCTTAAATCTTAAATCTTAAATCTTAAATCTTAAATCTTAAATCTTAAATCTTAAATCTTAAATCTTAAATCTTAAATCTTAAATCTTAAATCTTAAATCTTAAATCTTAAATCTTAAATCTTAAATCTTAAATCTTAAATCTTAAATCTTAAATCTTAAATCTTAAATCTTAAATCTTAAATCTTAAATCTTAAATCTTAAATCTTAAATCTTAAATCTTAAATCTTAAATCTTAAATCTTAAATCTTAAATCTTAAATCTTAAATCTTAAATCTTAAATCTTAAATCTTAAATCTTAAATCTTAAATCTTAAATCTTAAATCTTAAATCTTAAATCTTAAATCTTAAATCTTAAATCTTAAATCTTAAATCTTAAATCTTAAATCTTAAATCTTAAATCTTAAATCTTAAATCTTAAATCTTAAATCTTAAATCTTAAATCTTAAATCTTAAATCTTAAATCTTAAATCTTAAATCTTAAATCTTAAATCTTAAATCTTAAATCTTAAATCTTAAATCTTAAATCTTAAATCTTAAATCTTAAATCTTAAATCTTAAATCTTAAATCTTAAATCTTAAATCTTAAATCTTAAATCTTAAATCTTAAATCTTAAATCTTAAATCTTAAATCTTAAATCTTAAATCTTAAATCTTAAATCTTAAATCTTAAATCTTAAATCTTAAATCTTAAATCTTAAATCTTAAATCTTAAATCTTAAATCTTAAATCTTAAATCTTAAATCTTAAATCTTAAATCTTAAATCTTAAATCTTAAATCTTAAATCTTAAATCTTAAATCTTAAATCTTAAATCTTAAATCTTAAATCTTAAATCTTAAATCTTAAATCTTAAATCTTAAATCTTAAATCTTAAATCTTAAATCTTAAATCTTAAATCTTAAATCTTAAATCTTAAATCTTAAATCTTAAATCTTAAATCTTAAATCTTAAATCTTAAATCTTAAATCTTAAATCTTAAATCTTAAATCTTAAATCTTAAATCTTAAATCTTAAATCTTAAATCTTAAATCTTAAATCTTAAATCTTAAATCTTAAATCTTAAATCTTAAATCTTAAATCTTAAATCTTAAATCTTAAATCTTAAATCTTAAATCTTAAATCTTAAATCTTAAATCTTAAATCTTAAATCTTAAATCTTAAATCTTAAATCTTAAATCTTAAATCTTAAATCTTAAATCTTAAATCTTAAATCTTAAATCTTAAATCTTAAATCTTAAATCTTAAATCTTAAATCTTAAATCTTAAATCTTAAATCTTAAATCTTAAATCTTAAATCTTAAATCTTAAATCTTAAATCTTAAATCTTAAATCTTAAATCTTAAATCTTAAATCTTAAATCGAAACCTTAATAAATTATGTTAACTTAAACACATTTATGAATTATTATGCTCCTTAATAAAGTTCCGGTCTTGTAGAGAAATAGCAAACAATTCATATTAGTATCCATCGGAAAATTCTAATGACCAAGAACTGAGCTAAGTTTGAAGATTCAACTTTTCCCGAAATTTAAGAATCTTCGAAAAATAATAGATGTATAAATTAAGTCGTTTTATTGAATGCGTTTGGAGTTCTCGTGATTTCGACCCGAACCAGTTTGAACCCAAAAACTGACTTAGGCATCATTTAGGAGAGGCTAAAACGAAATATTCTAAATTTCAACTTCGTCTCAAAAACATGTATTGATCTGAAATAATGTTATTTTTATGTTTTTTAAATTTAAACAAAAATTTTGACAATTTAAAATCATAAATAAATAATATGTCAGAAAAATTTTAAATTTCATTATTTCATTTCTTTTGAATCCAAAAAGATACCCTATTGCTCCCTAATAGCTACTAAAGTGATCACCCGATCGATCAACTAAGTGGAAGCATACTAACACTCCCACTATATCTACTTAACCCAAAAACACAGCTTCCATAAGAATCTTTTTTTTTAAACGCTTTTGTTGTTGGTGTTGCTGTCTAACTTGATAAAAACAATCGAACCTACGATCCCATAAACAACGTAACTTTACCTTCAAACTTATAAAAAAAATTTAAACAAAAGGCCTAACAACGTTCCTTAACGAACTTAAAATTCGTTTTTCGTCGTCGTCGAAGTCGTTGTTTCAGTCGATGTCGGGCGCCCGACATTCACTTTTTCGTCAGTCAATCTTCACTCCTTGCCGTTTACCACCGGCGCCCCAAAACCCGACCCGTGCATGTTCCATGGTTAACATACCCAATCATCGTGAATTCGAGTACCTACCTACATACATATATACAATTTAATTTAATTTTTGTTTTGTCTTCTAAAACCGTCATCGCGTCGTTGTAGCTCGTACAAGATTCGCGTGTTACAGTTAACTCGTGTAGGGGGTTCTCATTTCGTCACTATTATACCAGTTTTTTTTTTCTATTTTTGAAGAAATATAGACACGAAATATCGATTAAGATTTTGACTTCAACCCAATATTCATCTCAGGTGGGAAAGAGTTGCCACTTTTAAGCAATCGAACAAAAATCGAGATTTAAGCAATGTCAAAAACTGTTAAATTATGATAGATTGATATTGATATTGATATTGATATTGATATTGATATTGATATTGATATTGATATTGATATTGATATTGATATTGATATTGATATTGATATTGATATTGATATTGATATTGATATTGATATTGATATTGATATTGATATTGATATTGATATTGATATTGATATTGATATTGATATTGATATTGATATTGATATTGATATTGATATTGATATTGATATTGATATTGATATTGATATTGATATTGATATTGATATTGATATTGATATTGATATTGATATTGATATTGATATTGATATTGATATTGATATTGATATTGATATTGATATTGATATTGATATTGATATTGATATTGATATTGATATTGATATTGATATTGATATTGATATTGATATTGATATTGATATTGATATTGATATTGATATTGATATTGATATTGATATTGATATTGATATTGATATTGATATTGATATTGATATTGATATTGATATTGATATTGATATTGATATTGATATTGATATTGATATTGATATTGATATTGATATTGATATTGATATTGATATTGATATTGATATTGATATTGATATTGATATTGATATTGATATTGATATTGATATTGATATTGATATTGATATTGATATTGATATTGATATTGATATTGATATTGATATTGATATTGATATTGATATTGATATTGATATTGATATTGATATTGATATTGATATTGATATTGATATTGATATTGATATTGATATTGATATTGATATTGATATTGATATTGATATTGATATTGATATTGATATTGATATTGATATTGATATTGATATTGATATTGATATTGATATTGATATTGATATTGATATTGATATTGATATTGATATTGATATTGATATTGATATTGATATTGATATTGATATTGATATTGATATTGATATTGATATTGATATTGATATTGATATTGATATTGATATTGATATTGATATTGATATTGATATTGATATTGATATTGATATTGATATTGATATTGATATTGATATTGATATTGATATTGATATTGATATTGATATTGATATTGATATTGATATTGATATTGATATTGATATTGATATTGATATTGATATTGATATTGATATTGATATTGATATTGATATTGATATTGATATTGATATTGATATTGATATTGATATTGATATTGATATTGATATTGATATTGATATTGATATTGATATTGATATTGATATTGATATTGATATTGATATTGATATTGATATTGATATTGATATTGATATTGATATTGATATTGATATTGATATTGATATTGATATTGATATTGATATTGATATTGATATTGATATTGATATTGATATTGATATTGATATTGATATTGATATTGATATTGATATTGATATTGATATTGATATTGATATTGATATTGATATTGATATTGATATTGATATTGATATTGATATTGATATTGATATTGATATTGATATTGATATTGATATTGATATTGATATTGATATTGATATTGATATTGATATTGATATTGATATTGATATTGATATTGATATTGATATTGATATTGATATTGATATTGATATTGATATTGATATTGATATTGATATGATATTGATATTGATATTGATATTGATATTGATATTGATATTGATATTGATATTGATATTGATATTGATATTGATATTGATATTGATATTGATATTGATATTGATATTGATATTGATATTGATATTGATATTGATATTGATATTGATATTGATATTGATATTGATATTGATATTGATATTGATATTGATATTGATATTGATATTGATATTGATATTGATATTGATATTGATATTGATATTGATATTGATATTGATATTGATATTGATATTGATATTGATATTGATATTGATATTGATATTGATATTGATATTGATATTGATATTGATATTGATATTGATATTGATATTGATATTGATATTGATATTGATATTGATATTGATATTGATATTGATATTTTCAGTTGTTTTAGAATTAGAAACTACAACTGTAGTACAGGTGGCAACCCTGTATGTTTTTTACAAATCGTAGCTTCAACCTTATTATTAGATTGTTGCATGAACAGCACCGCAGGTATGATGTGTTATGTGCGAGTGCGAGTTTCTTGAGGGCTTTTAATTTTGTTTCCCTCACAGATCAAACCAAAGATTCAAAATGTCAAATGAAAAGCTTAATTCTTTTGGAATTGTGGAATTACACCTAAAATTCGTCGAATTGTGAGTTCCCTCGAACGCGTCAGCAATAATTATTATTATTCTTTTTCATGATTAAGAATTGGTTCACATTGGAGATTGCAGGGGCTTGTCTAGGAGGCTGTTGCAGTCGCAGGCACTCTGTGAAATAATAATTTGAAGGAAAAGTTCAACGGGATATGAGTCAGTCTAGACTCTATGAGACGTTCGCGTTCGTTTGTCAACAACCAAAGACCCCCACAATCGACGACAACGACAGAAAGCTTAACAAATGTAACTTACCTACAATCCAACAATAATTCGTCGCCGCATGTGAATAAAGCGAAACGGGCATTCACATATTGGGTCTTGATTTTTTGAATTGCAGATGATAATGATGATGGCTTGAAGAAATAATGATATTTTTGTGCGGCCCAATAAATGACATTCATGTGAATTGTTATTGGACTATGTTTTACTTTGTTGTTAGCAATTTATTTATTTGTGGACAAACTTTTTGTATTATTGTTGAAGTGCATCGTCTTTCACTTCATTGATTGGATTGGTTTTGATGTGTGAATTAGGAAAAGCATAGAATTCTTTGGTGTTGTTTGAAATTTCAACGGATCAAGTTTCGATGGGATACAATTTTTTTTTTTAATGTATCGGTTGGCCAATTTCAATCATTAATAACTACTTGAACATAATAAATGTTATTTATTTTTATTAATTTTAAATATTTTATATGAATTTTTCTTCTTTTGTAAGTGTCCGGCATGTTTTCAAATCTTTATTTTTGTGGTGCACTTAGGCGTATACTTACTTTTCTAATTGTATCGATTTTAACTTCATTTAACCCACCCAAAGGGAAAAAAGACTTCTACTATCCCATAATAAACAGAAATAACGGGCCGCAGGGGGTGTACCAAACAAAGTGCATAAATATTAAGAAGAGGAAGAAGAAAAAAGTTTTGCATTGGTCTTTTTTTTGGAAATTGAATCATTTCGCTGAGGAGGTGGAAGACTCAACAAACGGTTTTTTATTTAACGTTTTAAAGTTTTTGATTAGCTTATATTTTTTAAATTATTGGTTTATTACCTGTTTCCCGGATAGGTAGGTTTGTAGAGAATGTACTGAAAAAAAAAGATAATTTTATGACGGATTTATATTCAAATCAGGTCTTTGATTTTATCTCGGAAAATTCATCATGATCTTTAAGGAATGAGTGTTCCACCTGCAGTTGGTTTCTGTCAAAAAAAATTGAGATCATTTTGCCCTTCATAGATAGCTCCAAGAGGAATCAGCCCGTTTATTTTCATCAATGGCACTATGACCTGGAACCCAGATAAGAGTGACAGGGAGGTTGATATTGAGGCAGGATAGTTCATCTCGACATTGTTGGACCACTATAGAGGATCTTGTGACCGAACAGCCGCTTGGCTGTCAGTGCAGATAGCCGTGTTTTTATTTTATTTTGATTTGAGTATTTTACATGCTCTTGTGATTGCTAGTGATTCAGATGAAAATACACTGGTAAAAACAGGTATCCGAAAAGACTTAGAGACGTTAATTAAAAGACTAGGAGAAGATTCCTGACCCAACCACCTGTCAGCAAAGATATTGGTATCGAAGTCTTTAGTAACCATCGTCCCGATACTTTCTACCAGGAAAGATGACTTTAAAATCTTTATCTTTATTAAATCTGAGGTTCAAGGTAAGGGTGCATATATTGTTTAAAAAGTCGGTGTCCGTCGCAATAATATCCGCTGGAATTAGTTAGTTATTGTTGTATGCCCATAAATAAATAAATTAGTTGGCGCAGCAGTCCGTTGAGAACTAGGGCCTAGTGACTAAAAACTCTCAACCATTCCTGTGTGCGAGTGCTTTTGTCAGGGATGGAGGGGACCTACAGTTTTAAACCGAACCGAACGGCTTATTTGAGAAAGCACTTTTCATGCCAAGAGTTACTCTTGTAGAATTTGTCAATTCCTCGCAAGAGGCAGTACCCGTGAAAAAAACTTTAGATGGCACAGGCAGGGATTGAACCCAGGACCTTTGGCATAACACTCTAACACACTAACCTTCATGCCACGGGTACCCATAGGGTCTGGAAAACCAACGCCACCGGCCGGCCCAAAATCCACACCAAACGGTAACTTTTTGAGGATGCATTATCACCTGGTGAACCTCGCGTGGGTTGGTGTTGTCCCATATACGGCAATTTTGCTTGTTAACACAGCTATTCATCCAAAAATGCGCCTCGTCACTAAAGATCATTTTTCTGCCAAAATTGAGGTCCTCTTCCAAACGATTCGATTCCCACTCAGCGAACAAACGGCGTTGTCTATGGTCATGAACTTTGAGCTCCTGGGTCAGTTGGATCTTGTACGGGTGTAGGCCTAAGTCCCAAAGAAAAATTCGCCAAGTTGAAGTCTGCAAAAGGCCGAGCGAGTGCACGGCGAGGAATAGACTGCCTCGGGTTCTTTGGCCTAATTTGGCCTCCAAACGTTGAAGAGTCGATTGTGAAGGGCCACCACGTCTACCGTAAAATGGGCGTTTGCGTTAATGAACAGGAACACTCATTTTGATAATAAAGTTTTATCATTTGAACGTGCTGTTCAATCGTGTAACTTGCCATGATGATTTGGCATAAACAACTGAATAATAAACAAACCTTACCTCCTCCGTGTTTTAAAGTAGCTTTGGTGTGACGTGGATTTAGTGCCTGTTTGGCTGGTCTGCAAACACGACGGAAACCATAGGAATCCTTGAAATTGAATTTGGACAAGTCCGAAAAGAGTACGTTACTCCATTTTCTAGCAGTCCAGTTGATGTGTTCATGAGCAAATTTTAATCTCTCCAGCTTGTTTTTGGTTGAAATAAAAGGCCTTTTACAGCTTTGAAAGTTTCAGTCCACCATCAACAGCTCGTCTCCGAATTGTTCTCGTGCTTACGTTAAGGTCGAGTTGGGTTCTTATTTCTTTAGATATAATAAAAGGTTCTTTTTTAATTGATTTTATCCTCTCGTTCTTGTTATTTTTCTTGGTCTGCCACCTCGATTAACCGTTTGGAAGGACTTTTTGGATTTGTAAAATTTAATTAATGGGCAAATTACTGATTTTGGAATGGAATATTTGTTCGATATTTTAATTTGACTCATACCAATTCTATATTTTTTTATAATTTTTTCTTTTATTCCGATACGAATATTTGTTTCTGGCCATTTTACAAAAAATAGCTAAGAATACTGATTAGCTGGCCCGTGAACTGAATAACACCTAATAAATATATTCAACTAAACTTGTTTGCCAACACCTTTAATATGAGCTATAGATTTTGTAGTTAACGAACTAACTTTTCTTTATTAATAAGAAAAAGAGAGATATCAATAAAAAGTTGCTTTTGTATTGAACAACAAAAAATTGGGTTTACTGTCCTACTTAAGTCATCTTTAATAAACGGTTTTGAAAACTATTTTCTCTTGTGTTCTATTCAGAACTACATACATAATGTATTAAATTTTAGAAAAAAAAATTAACTTGATTAGTTAAAGTCATTAGTTTTGGAATGACTGACATAAGGATGGAGGTAGTTTTAGTTGCTAATGTTTTGGCCAACACTGTATGTTGTACATAATATATTTACTTATTTATTTATTGAAATAATTTACAAACTTAATTTATAAATTATTTTTAGCCAGGCATCAGGGTAGCCAGACCATATGATGCCGTCTCTTAACTATTATTATTATTATTATTATTATTATTATTATTATTATTATTATTATTATTATTATTATTATTATTATTATTATTATTATTATTATTATAAGCTTTTATTTGCCATTATTGATTTTTTGTACAATATTTATTTACATTTTTGTTTACATTTTCTGTTTCTTTTGAATTAATTACTATATAAAATTGACATAATTTTTTTTTTTTTTAATCAACTTTAATATGTAAGCAAAGTTTGAATAAATAAATGGATGCGTGTCACAATTCTATGATCTGGCATAAGCCTCCCCCAATGTTGCCCAGAGATCTCTATCTTTTGCGTCATTGTACCAACTTTGTCTTTCTTTAAGCAAATCGTCTGCCCATCTTTTCTTCGGTCGTCCAATTGGTCTTCTGCTTTCTGGTGGTGTCCATTTTGTAATGATTTTTGTCCATCTTTGGTCCTTGAAGTCAAGGATATAGTCTGTAACCCATACGTCATAACAGGAAGAATAGCAGAGTCTAGTATATATTTTCGTGTTTCGTCCCTTAGATTTGATTGTAATATTTGTTTTAGACTCCAAAATTGTTTCCAACTATTGGTAATGCGTCTAGAAACTTCTTTTTTCTCTTGGTCAATGAATGACTTAGTCTGTCCTAGATATGTATAGTCTTCTACATATTCTATGTGTTCGTTATCCAGCATTATGTCATCTTTAATATGGTTAGTCATTATCTTAGTTTTTGACTTATTGATATGAAGTCCAACTTTCTTGCATTCATTTGTCAATTCTATGAGCATATTTTGTATTTGTCCGGAAGTTGATGAGATGAGAACTATGTCATCAGCGAATCTAAGGTTGCTCAAATATTGTCCCCAAATATTTATTCCATATCTATTGTCCCAGTTTAGTTTCTTGAATATTTCTTCCAGTACCGCAGAGAATAATGGTGGTGACATTGGATCCCCCTGTCTTACGCCTCTCTTTATTTTTATTTCTCTTCCTATTTTTTCGGTTTTTATTTTCGCCACGCTGTCTGTATATATATTTTTCATCGTCCTTATAAAGATAGGATGAATTCCTTGGTTTGTCAGCGCTGTCCATATTTCGTCATGTTCTACTGAGTCAAATGCTTTACTGAAGTCAATATATAAAAGATACAAAGGTTTTTCAAATTCGTTAGTTTTTTCAATGAGTTGGTTCATTGTTTGCAGATGGTCTGTTGTTGAAAAACCTTCTCGGAATCCTGCTTGTTCTCTTGGCTGATTTCTGTTTAATATGTCCTTAATTTTTGTATACATTACTTTGGAGAACAGTTTATATATCATAGAAATGTTGCTTATTGGTCTGTAGTTATTTATGTCATCTTTATTTCCTTTTTTGTGGATAAGCGTAATTGTAGCTTGTTTCCATTGTCTTGGAATCTGCTGTGTTATAAGTACGTCATTAAAAATCGTGGTCAGGACTGTAGAAATTGGTTGTTTTCCATATTTGAGCATTTCTGTTACAATACCGTCATTTCCTGTACACTTATCTGTCTTTAAATCGTCAATTGCTTGTTCAATATCTGTTTTTGTAAAAAGTGTAATAGTATTTAAGTTGGAGTAACTATCCGCCATCGATATATTATTATCTTTTATTTCTTTTGACGATTTGAAGAGTTCTTCGAAAAACTTGGTAGCAGACTCATTTATATCTCTCCTATTAATAGCGTTGTTATTTTTGTTCTTAATTGATGTTATCCACTCTTTTCCGTCGTCAAGAAATAATTTTGTCTTTTTAATAGATTTTGTGTTGCTTAATATATCTTTTATCATTGTTTCGTTATATGGTTATATGTTTGGATATCATTTTTCGCATCTTCTTTTATGGTTTTCCGAAGGTATCTTAGTTCATTTTTTTCATGGTCTGATAAGTTGTCCTTGTTTCGTAGATTATCTCTTCTGGTTATCAGCGCTTTAGTGTCATCGGTTAATTTATCAGGTTTTTGAGTAACAGCAGTCATGATTGAAACTTTCGCCGAGTTCTTTATTATCTGTTCTAATGAATCATATGTATTTTGAAAGTTTTCGTTTATTCTATTTGTAGTTATATTAAGTCTTATTTCTTTCTTAAGCATGTCATTATATTTTTCAATATTTTCGGTTGGTATCATTCTAGGAATATTGATTGTTTGTTTGTTTCTTTTCAACGTATTATGGTCCACTTTTATTTTTGCTCTTACTAGCCTATGGTCACTATCAAAGTTAAAATTATTCAATACGGAGATGTCATTAATAGTTTTCAATTTATTTGTTAGAACTAAGTCAATTTCGTTCTTTGTTATCCCATTCGGGTGAATCCAGGTCCATTTTCGTGTTTCTCTCTTTTTGAAGAAAGAACTATTTACATATTTACATTTAATTATCAAATTCTATATTTCAGGTTACTTTAAGTAAAACAAAATTGTAAAAAGAACATAATTTAGCAAAATTCTAATTATGTTTAATTGCGAAGTGAAAAACAAAAATGTTATATTTCATCAAATTTTTGGTGAGCGGATGTGGCATCTTTTATATACTGAATAGATCGTTCATCTGATGGATTCAATATTTCGGCAAGTTTTTCGGTTATGTTGTCTGATGATACTTCAATTTGGCGAGATATATGTAGGACATTCGACAAGGATATGCCAAACAGAGAGTATCGTTCCACAATTCGAACATTGCTCAGGATCTCCAGCATTATAGTAATGTTGAGTGTTAAAAATAGTTTTTCCAACTCTTATTCGGAAGAGTTTTATGCTATCTTCTCTGTTTAGAGACCAATTGTATGGTATACGCGCATAAATAGGTTGATGTTTTTTTAAAAAAGCTTCAGAGTTTTGCCAGCTTTCGATGAGCTCTTTCTTATGATCCTGAATCAAAGATCTGCGTAGGAGCTTATACAATATGGGATACTCTACAATGAGTGGATAGTTTGTAGCAGTTCTTGCTGCAAGGTCTGCTGCCTCATTTCCTTTGATTCCGGAATGTCCAGGTATCCATGAAAGAATAATATTTTTATTGGCGAATAAACATCTTCTTATAAGCTCCAGAGAAGGGCATTTATTTGTCGCATTTTTAAGACCCATGAGGATACCAAGATTATCGGTTACAATGAGGGATCGGTTAGAGTATTGTTGGGCAACAGATATGCCTTTATAAATTGCTATTAACTCTGCAATGTAGCTTTTCGCAGATTCTGGTAAAAGAGCTTGGTGAATTATAGATGTTTCAGAATTTGGTTGTAACTGAATGACTGCGTATGAACACCAATTGTCTTCTTTGTAGGAACCGTCTGTGTAGAAGATTCTATCAGCGTTATAGGCAGAGATCATTTCTTGGTGAAGCATTCTAAATATGTCGTCAGTAGTATTTTCCTTTTTGTACTTAGCAAGATTAGTGTTAATGGGAAGTATATGTCTTTTCCAAGGTGGTAGATTACCTCCTAATGTCTGCGTATTATTAAATGAGAAAGAGCTAAGATTGGGAACTATAGATGTCATTTTTATAAGGGCAGATTTGGAATATTTCTTGATCGGTTTTGTAGCGTTAATCACATCTTCAGCAGCCTTGAAGAGGGGATGGACTGGATCTGTAAGTGTTTTGCTTATTAGGTTAATTGCCCTTTTTTTCCAAAGTGTTCAAAATATTCATAGCCTGCTTCTAATCTTAGGGCTTCTATTTTTGTGGCTCTTAAAGCTCCAGAGGCTGTTCGAAAAAAATCGTTGATGACTGAGTCAATATTGCTAATATTTCTTAACGTGGTCCACATAAAAATAGTTACACCGTGTTGGAGAGTACCAGAGACTAGAGTTTTTGCAATTTGCAGTGCAGTTTCAAGATGTGGACCTTTTCGCTTTGAACAGATCGTTTTTAAAGCATTGTTCCGTCGTTTAAGCTGGTTAATTAGATTTTTTGCATGTGTGTCCCATTTTAGATTTCCAGAAAAAGTTACTCTTAGTATCTTTATTTCTCTTTTAAGAGGAATGGTTGTTTCCCGTAAAACAAGAGGAATGGGGGTGCATTTTCTTTTTCGGCATAGATGCAAAGCTTCAATTTTTGATGGAGGAATAATCGCACCAACTTCTTTAGCCCAATTAAACATTGTTAAATCAGCTTTTTCCAAAGTATCCTTTACCTGGGTAGGTTCTCCAGAAGCAACAATGTAAATATTGTCAGCATATACTCCAATAAAGTCGAGATTCTGAAGCGGCTGGGAGAGTTTCACGATTAGCGAGTCAATATATGCGTTATATAGGACAACTGAGAGCGGAGATCCTTGTGGTGTTCCATTGTCCATTTTCATGGTTAAGGAGTTATAGCCGTCAATATTAACTCGAAAAGTTCTACCACTAATAAATGACATGATCACTGCAAGTATTTCTTTAGGAACGCCCCATTGATGAAGCTGTTAAATTTCCAGCAAGTGTGTGCTCTAGAAAATGAAGGAGTGTTGAAACTCCTCTTTTAGGTCTGAAACCATGCTGTCCTGGGTTAGCCTTCTCTTCCATTAACCAACCAATTCGTCTAGCAATAATTTTTTCAAAAATTTTTGAGAGAATACTGTTTTGCACTCTTTTCTATCCCCGCTCAAAAATCGAAGTTGTTTCTTTTGTTTTTATTTCAAACAGTGAAACGTCTCAACTGAACTGCCAACAATAAAATCAATTGTTAAGCATGGAACGTACCATGTAAACATTCTACTTAACTCAGTGGTTGTTCATGTTTCCAACAATATTCCCACATCAAACCACACCTTCATTAAAAACAATCATTTAACATATACGACTACATTATAAACTATATGTTCTATTCCAATGACCTTTTCACACCATCTCTCTTAAAAGATTCATGAATCAACTCTTTAAAAGCAAATCCAGAAAATTAAACGTATATAAATAATTGTAAATTACCAACACAATATATTCACATCGATTGAAGGAGTTATAAGTTAATAAAAAGAACAAAATTACAATCCATAAATAAATTATATTTCATTTTAAATGTTAGCTTAAGTTCTGTTAAGGTCTAAACTGACTGCGGCAGCCGGCCTACCTCAATGATTCACTACAATTTTCAATTGCCCTGGACATTAATAGCTTCGCACACCCTGCCTACGTTCTTTTCTTTCGCATTTATTCGCAAAATTATTCTGTTTCTAGTCCAAATGGATTTTATTCTGTGCTTTGCTGACATCATGATTTATTGTAGTAGCTTATTGTTAACAAATTTGTTAGTAAGATACTTTGTCATAAAGTATTTTTCCCACATCACAGGTAATTTAAGTGACAAAAGTAATGTAATACAGGGTGGTTCAAATAACATGAGAAAGACATTTTATGAATCTTAATTTTTAATTCTTGTCCAGAAATTTATTTTCCTATCTTTGTTCTTAGTAAAGTTTAGACGTTCAAAAGAATAAATCTAGAAGAATTGTTTAGATAAAAACACCCTTTACAATAAACTGCAATTAAAGTATAGATATCCCACTTAAATCACTACCTACCGCTTTACCATTGCATTTTTGTATCTTTGCCTTTATGTGTGTCATGTGTATCTTTGTATAAATCATTTACTCGTAGTTACAATTAAATTCGAAACAAAGACGAACATGAAGAAGACGATGATGATGATGATTGTTCTTCTGGCTAGTGAGAGAGAGATTCTTTTATAGACTTGGCTAATTCTAGAATTGCATTGGTAAGATAGATCTTATTTTTGGTACACGTAACTAAAGTTATTTTATAGCTTTGCCATAAATAAACTGAAGACAGTGCGCTTGCTTCTCGAGCACATAAACACATCGAGTGCAAAGACACTCTTTATTGCTCTGCATCTATAATTATAAATACAAGGTCATTATAATGATGGCGTGCATTGGTCATGATGGCGATGATGAGGAGTACCTATCTTTATACAGAGTGTGGTTGTTGTTTAATATGAACGGACAACAGTATAACTGCGTGGATCGCACGCAGTCTTACCCATCATCATGTTTTGAGAAGTGCACTGTTTCTGCAGTCGTCGGTCGATATAAAGTGATTCGATACACAATGCGAGCAGCAACGTTCTGCTCTAATCATTGTTGAATGCCTGATGATACGAATCGACATAATCTGAGGTGTAAAGGAGATCATTTTGGTCTGGGAATATTGGTAATTAGATCACTGAATGAATTATTTTTAAGATATATGACTAGAAATGTTGTGGATAATGAATGTAAGAGGATCATGTTTCAAAGATTTAATGAAAAAGATAACACATTGAAGAAATACAATTTTCTCAAGCTCCGGGTGTAATTCCACCAAAAGGTTAATAACTTGGATTTTTGCAAAAAATAGCCTAGGGTAAATTAAAAATGTCAATGTTTTCAAGTGATTAAAGCTAGGACTAGGGTACTCCATTTGAAAAACGTCTCATTTGAACCATTTGATGAATAACAGTTATCTATGAAATGAGTAGATATTTTATGTACATATATCGACACCCTCGATGATGAGAAAAAAAACGATGCAGCTATAGGGCTCGGTATTTCTGGCATTGTCGAAAAGCAGATGGTGAAAATTTGGTGGGGATTACCATCTTTGGAATGGAATCGAAGAAATTGATTTGGACGCTTCCGCTGCATGCAGGATGCCGCGCGATGACTACAGCCCATGATATTAACAATATTTTGCACCTTACATTCCTAAATCGTGTTATCAGCCCTTTTCCAACACGTTGACTGCCACCGTACAGAAAAAAAAATCTCACCAGAGTACCAAAAGGTTTTTTTTTTGTTTTAAACGTTTCTCTGTGTGTTTTGTTTTAATATTGTGTCTTTAGTTTCAAGTTGTAAGTGTTTTTTATGTGTTTTAAAAGTGTGACCACCGGTG
Source organism: Eupeodes latifasciatus (assembly GCA_920104205.1). NCBI lineage: Eukaryota > Metazoa > Arthropoda > Insecta > Diptera > Syrphidae > Eupeodes > Eupeodes latifasciatus. Next base: position 372,417,495 of record OV049924.1, read on the forward strand.
GGTCACATGGCCCCTTGTGTTAAGTGTTTGTGTCTAGTGCCACGTGACCCACCGGTGGGTCACATCTTTTTGCATCGAAACCATTCCGACGACGAAGATGAAGATTTCGAGGCTTCTGACTCAGAGGAATATATACCATCCGATGCTGATTCTAGCGATTCTGATGAAAATATTCTGATGGAGGACGTAGAATCAGAAAATGAAGATGATGAAGTTCTTCCCTCTACCTCTGGATCAGTATCCTCAAACCAATGGACACCTGTTACAAAAACTACTTTGAAAGAATTTATTTTTGAGCCAACTGAAAGCGAATTTATGCAAAACATAAATGTAAACCAAATGAACCCTATTGATTTATTTAGTCTAATGGTTACAGATGATGTATATCAGTTGATTGTAACCGAGACTAATTTGAACGCCAAAAAGTAGAGAACTAGAGCTAAGGATTGGAAGGACACTGATGTTTCGGAAGTAAAAAAGTTTCTTGGCATAGTTATGTACATGGGTATTGTGAAATATCCGAGTATATCATTATATTGGAGTAAAGACAACTTTTATAAAAATACATTTATCCCGGGAATAATGTCGCGAAACAGATTCCAATTGCTTCTAAAATTCATTCATTTTGCAAACAATTCAGCGAAAGCAACCGTTTGGGAAAAATAAGTGGCTTACTGGAAATGTTGGAGCAAAATTTTGTAAGAGCTAAGACCCCAGGAGAAGTACTGGCTGTAGACGAGTCAATGATTCCTTGGCGTGGAAGACTAAATTTTCGCCAATACAACCCGGGAAAAGCACACAAGTACGGAGTCAAAGTGTATAAACTCTGTGACCCGAGTGGTTACACATACACTAGCTGTATTTACGCCGGGAAAAATTATTCTTACAGTCATCAGAGAGGAAAACCAACACCTTCAACTTCACACAGCACACAAATGGTCGTAGATCTGGCAGAAAACTATTTGGACAAGGGTAGAACAATTGCTACGGACAATTTTTACACCTCGGTATCCCTTGCAAAATTGTTGCTCAGCCGTAAAACGCATCTTATTGGAATGGAACTCTTCGAAAAAATAGAGGTGGAAATCCAAAAGATGTTGTTGTAGCTAAACTTCGGAAACACGAAACAATAGGCCGAGAGTGTGCTTCTGTGATTGTTTCCAAATGGAGAGATAAACGCGATGTTTTGATGTTGAGCACAAAAAACGGCCTGGAAGAACGTTCAACCGGAAAGAGAACTCGAGATGGCCATGACATAAAAAAGCCTCAAGTAATTCTTGACTACAATCAAGCTAAACAAGGCATCGATGTGTCTGATCAAATGGCTAGTTACTACACACCATTGAGAAAAACAATTCGCTGGTACCACAAGATTGCGTTCGAGTTTTTACTTTCGACAGCTGTTGTAAATGCTTTGGTTATTTACAAAAAGTACAAAAACATACAAATTGGCCCTTTTAGACAAGCCATTTGTGAGTTTTTGTGGCGTAGGGGTTCAAGAAGCTCAACATGTGAGTATAACTAAACACCAACTGAAGGAATTCGAAACGGTTGACAGAACCAACCGAAAAACCAGGAAACGATGCTTAACCTGTTACAACGAGCTCAGTAAAACAGAAGGAAGAGCTGTCGTGTGAGGGAAACCCAACTTTATGCATGGAATGTTTCAATAAAAAACATTAGTTTTCTCTTATTATTATTATTTTTTTTTTTGAAGTTAATTTATTATTTTAATTTTATTTTGTATACAAAATTAAGCTTAAAGCTAAGAAAAAACTTCGCTGGAAATAGGCTAATAAAATCCTGAATTTTGAAAAAAACTATAATTTCTCTTTTGTACTATCAAGAACGGACTTTTTTCTAGGTGCCAAAGAAGAAAAAACTTAATCTTAATCGCAAGCCACATAAAAAACATTCATGAAAAAATGTACTAACTGTGACCCACCGGTGGTTTACATGGCCTCCTGAGAAACTTTTGCGTGACCCACCGGTGCGTCACATGGCAGTCAACGTGTTAAGTTGCGTTACAGTCCTGTGTGAACTACGTCCTCACCCCACAAACTTTTCCATCTAGCTCGGTCCCTAGCTAGATGTCTCCAGTTTCGCGCTCCTAGTTGGGTGAAGTTACTTTCCACTTGTGCGCACCACCTAATCCCCTTCCTATGCTGCGCTGTCCGGTAAGCGTTGATTCGAAGACTTTCCGTCATGCAGCCATCTGAGGCTTTGGACTTTCATCCTTTTGACTAACAGCCCTATTATGGTTATCAAATATCAACACGATATTTGATAATAGTTGATAATTATCAACAAAATTAATGAATCGGTATTATGGTGATCAATTATCAATATTTTTGATAAATAGTGAATTAAAAGATCTATTGTGAATAGCTTTATTGATAAACTCGGTATTACGGCTATCAAACATATTGATACCCATCAAATATTCTATCAGCTACAAAATCTTCGTTGACAAATGTATCAAATATTTGTAAATGGTAAAGAATTGTAATTTAAATACGATTTGTAAAAGTTTTTTTTTGTAGTTTTTATTGAATATACAAATTGAAGAACGAAATGCCTTCACTAGAATTGTTGTTTGAAGGCAATTGTACTGAGGAACGAAGGTTTATCATGCAAGCTAAAATAAACAGTATTACGAGATGCTTCAAACCCACTGGACAAATTATAAATTCATGAATTAAAATAAGAAATTTATTTAATGAACACAACTTACATTATTCCGCCGAAATTTATTATAGACCAAAACACAAGAACTCAACACAAATGACAAACGTCAAACACCAAACACCAAACAAAACCTATTCACAATCGTATATTGATTAGTATTCACAATGGGTGAAAAATTATCATTTTTTGATACTCACAATACCAATTTATCAATAAATTGATAGAAGTTATCAGTTATAAAATAATTGATAGTTGATAGCCATAATAGGGCTGTTAGTCTACGCAGCTGTATAGCTATCGTCATTTCATCTTCTGACAATAGATCACACAATTAACTTTTTTCTCAAAAAAAGCGAAAATGATTTCATCCGCTCCTGTCGTAGTCCAAGCTTCTGCACCGTATACCAAGGCGGGGATAATTAAAGTTTTAAATAGCGACACTTTGGATGATTGAGAGAGGGATTTACTATACTCAATTGCTTTCTTAGTCCAAAGAAACAGCGGTTAGCAAGAGTCATTCTTCGCTTGATCTCACTAGTGTTGTTTTCTGGATTAATAGCGAAGTCCTTAACTACTTAAAGTTACGTCTGTCAATGGTGACGTTCTGACGCAAGACCTCGGTGTTCTTAATGACTGTATGTATTTCGGTTTCCCGCATGGCCTCTGCCTCAACGCTCACAAAAGCGGCATTGACATTACGATGAGTTCTTTTGATTATGTCAATGTCATAAGCATATGCAAGTAATTGGAAAGACCTTTGAAAAATAGTACCATTAATGTTGACGTTAGAGCTCTGCACTATTCTTTGGTTATCATAGTTCACCATGGTAATCCTGCACAAATGGACCAGTTTGGCAGGGATTCCAAAACTGATGACAATGTGTTACAGACGTTCATATATTATGCCCTGAATTTTTATTTATTTTTTCATAATCTTTTTTATAGCACTTAACTCATCCAAACTACATAAAGATCAGTTGAAGCTCGATACTATAAAGACGAATAAGTGAGTGTTTCTACAAACAACTATGTAGTTACTACCTTCTTTGGTATATTTTATTCAGTAAAAACGGTTTCCGTATTGAAAACAAGACGTTTTTATTTTGTATCAATAAATAAAGGAAATAAATAAACTTTATTACTTTTTTCTTAAAAAGTTCCCTGAAAATATAAACACATAAATGTATACTTAAAAGATTACATATCAAATTCATGACATTGAATTTTGACTAAAATTTCACTTAACTAAAACACCTTCGTTAAAGTTATCAAGTGTTGTAAAGAGTTATTGTGGTGACCAGTGATGTGATGATGATCAAATCACACAGAACTACAATTACTAATTTGAACATATGAAAGAATCATATATCCAAACAGGAAGACAAACTAAACTTCATACACATCACCAGTTAACATAAGCAAATTACTATTTATGAAAAATTGCGATAACAATATATCTCACATAACAGACTGAAACCCACACTTAACACGCTATTGTTTAAAAATATATTCAAAAAGAGTTATTAATATCTTTAAGACATCAATCAGCAATCACCAAAAATGCCTAGAATACTTATTTTTTAAATATCCATCACAATTCAAATCAATCAAAACGAAAGAGCTGAGAAGCAAACTCGAATTTGCACATTTAATAACAAATTGCTTCAAAATGACCAAACTTAGCTTCCCTCGGTCGTCTTATGGGATGATTATTATGAAAAATGTATATTTTAAAACATAAGTCGTCGGGTTGCTGCAAAACTATGACGATGATGATGATAATGATGATGAATAATCACACGATAGCTTCAAAGACGCATAGATTCTTTCAAGATTCACAGCTACACATCACAACAGAGGCAGATACTTATACCAATAGCTAACATAAAGCATTTATAGCTTAGCACATTACAAAAGCAAAGGTCCAAGCAAGGTACTCTCTCGAAGTTCCTTCAAAAAACCAGCACCAGCAGTCAACAGCAGCAGCAACAAAAGTCGCAGATCATCAACATGCAATGTTTACAACTTTCAAGTTTTGCGTTTATTTTGTATTTTTTTTTGGAATTTTATTTTATTCGTTTGTTTGTGCAGTAGTATCATTGTGCTAACCATAGAGTGCCCCTAGCCACTTGAGACTCCATAGGCACCTTGTATACTATATACCCTCTATGTGAGTCTTTACCACACTTATAGGCTCTACAAAGCTAGATGTTGCCTCCAAGTTTTCGTCGCTGGAACGTTTGTTTCAGTTCGCGTTTGGAAGTCACGCGGCTTTGAAGCAATTTTTGTCCAAACTAATTCGCCGCGAATTTAATAAAATTAATGTTTGTATTGTTGTGTTGATCGAAATAAAAATTCAGGGTTTACAAGAAACCCAGCCGAACTGTTTTATACATTTTTAGGAGCTTTCCCAAAACTGTTGCAATACAAAATCACAAACGAAACACAAAAGGTGCTCTTTAGCTAAAGTGTGTTTGTTCGTTGCATTTAATCGTGACATGCAAATCGTTGGTGTGGCAAATCGAAATCTTATTACGAAGAGACCATCGTCGTCGTTTTTGTCGTCGCCAATATTACTGGGAGTGAAAATTTATTGAAATTAAGTCGATTTTGTTTTTTCGAAAAAGCTAAACGAGTCGTTTCGGAGTCTTATTCAACATCACAAAAACAACAAAAAATGAGGAGGAGGTGAAGGCAATACCAACTGCAGCAGTATATTAATCAAGATCGTGTTTAAGTGATACCGCCACCACCACCGTCGCGTCGTCGCTTTTTGCCACCACCAAGTTAGCTATTCTGCGTGCAATAGTTTTTTTCGGAGACTGTGTATAATTTCTGGCTAACAACTATAACATATGGGCTAATAGAGCATTGGTCCGGTTGTTGCACTTTTTTTCTTTTGCATACTCACATCTCCAGCGCAGTTTATACTTGGTTCGTGTAAACACCTTCAAAACAAATATCACTGTTGCAATAGAAAAACAAAAAAAATAATACTCCATAAAGAAAACGTCAATAGGCTTAGCTCGTATCTTAAGTGGAAAAGCTTAGAGAAAAACGTATTTGAAAAAAGTCGTATGGGAACATAAGTTTTGGTTTTTCTTTTTGTATCTTTTGCTGCGCACTCACGTGAATGTTGCAATATTACGGCAGAGTCGTATAGTGCGTAGAGTTTTGCCGTCATCGTAGATGTCGTGTGGTGGTCGTGTGTTTTGTTGTTGTGTTCATTGAAATTAAGTGCATTGGAATAGATTTTCAGTTTCACTTTTTAGTTTTTATATTTAATTTATGTAATTACTCGTTTGAGGATTTTTGTATCTACGTCGTAAATTCTTTTTGTATCTTTTTATCGGTTGGCATGATTCATTTTTTCCTGTTATAAAGGGAGTGTTAAAACTAAGTATTGTTGTTCGACAGTTTTGGGTTTTTATTTTTTGTACCTAAGCGAAATTGAAACTTTTGGGTTGCCTTAAGTGAGGAACGTTTTTTTGACGACAGACAACTTTTAACAGTATTAAAAGAGATTTTTAAAGAAGAGACGAGATGTTACGAAGGATTACATTTTTGGTGGTGATCATATTTGGATATTTGTTAATAACAGGTTTGTATAGTTTATAGTTGTAATAATATACTTAGTTAATTGAGTTAAATAAAAAAGAAAAACTATTCTAAAAAAGGCAATCATACTATTACGTATAAGGGAAGAATATTTGTTAAATATATTTTGGCTGAATATATGACATATTGGATAATGTTGGTAATGGAAATGGAAGTATGGTATTAACGATGAAGAAAGATGATGAATCTTTAGGCTTTCAGCGGATTAAATAAAAAAACAATTTACATTAATTGTTACATAAGTTTTTGGATTGATGAAATAATAGTCAATGAGATTAAGTTGGATTTTTATAGATATTTAAAAAAATGTTGAAAAACATAAATGTGAACAATTTATTGTTTTATAAGTTTTGAAATGTATCTTTTTTTTAATTTGGTAACAAATAGGTTGAGATCTTTTGCTGATATTTAATTATTAATCAATATTTAATGTATTGGAAAGATCTTAAAGTAATGAACAATAATGGGTTTGAAGATGGAATCTAATCCTAAATAAAGTCGTTAATTGTATAAGTTCTAATATAAGCTTTAAAGAAAATTGTCATATTAATAATAGGAACTTCAAAATATTTCTTTGGTATATCTGGAAAACTAAGACCATCCTTTTATAATATTATTTAATAAACAGTTTTTCTTGAAAATAACATTTTTATCAGAATGGTTGGTTGATTGGTTCAAATATCAAAAAAGGAAGGAGGAAAAAGAATGAACAAATAATAAAGAAAGTCAAAAAAAAATTAAAGGCAGAAATTAAAGGGAATCAATACTTTCCTATTTATAATTTTTTTTTTAATTTATAATAATACAAATACGATAGTGGCTGCTTTTTTTTGGTTCTAAAACATTGTAATGTATTACTTCCTAATATTATTATTTTTAATCAATAATAAAATATCTGGGAAACATTTTCCTTACACAAAATTTTATATACGTACAGAAAAACACATTTGTTTTTTTTTTTTAAATAAAGGTTAATTTTGACTTATTCGTCATCAATTGATATACATAATTAATAGTAATTTTACAATAATATAAAATTAAAAAAATAAAACAATATTCTAAAATCTAATTCGGTGGACTTCGTGATGAATTAAGTTAAAAAATAATAAAGAATGAGCTATGGGTTAATTTTAAAAACCGATTTTATGTTTTATATTTCATCAATGAAAATCAAACATAGGCAAATGTTGTCTGGCTTTTTTTTTTTTTTTTAAATAATAAACACACACTCAAGGGGATATTACTACCCTTATTATGCAGAGGCACAGTGTGAGCCTGAGCACTAGGAAGAGGAGAGAGGGTTTAAAAAGAGATGTCGGTGCACATTGGCTTTGAATTCCTGAATATTGCAATGACTAGGAAAAACAGAGTGTGGTAAGGCATTCGACATTCGCGTAGTACGGCTAAAGAACGAATCTCTGTATTTGACAGTACGGCCGAAGTTGGACTCGAGGATATACTGATGAGCAATCCTAGAAGCGCTAGTACTACGGTTGAACTGTTTAAGGGGAGGAATGCAGCTGGCTATTTCACTAGAGCATAAACCGTTAAAATAATGGTAAAAAAGTGTCAGACAAGAAACCTTACGACGATGTTCAAGCGAAGTAAATGAACTTATGATGATTTTGTCACCTACCTGTTCAGTCTCATTGATGCAAGTGCCATCCATGGATAATGGCTGGGGGGGGGGGGTATATCTCGCTTTAACGATACAAGACAGCATTGGGTTTTCGAAGCATTAAATTCCACGCATTAAATCCCCATTGTACAATGCTGTTTAGGTCGGAATTTAATGAGCTTATCATATTTTGTCGTTGCAGTTCCACATCCGAAGAAGAGGGATGTGAGTCTGAAAACGAATATGAGAAGCTAAGAGTACTATCGTCAGCGAAACAATGTATTGAATTAGAAGTTGCAGACAGGAGATCATTAATAAAAATGAGAAAAAGTGTTGGAGATAGAACAGAGCCCTGGGGCACACCAGCATTTATTTTATGTTTTTCAGACTTGAATCCATCCAATACTACGAGTACTTGTATTGAACGATCCGAAAGGTAATTACTAATCCCATGAAGCAGGGATTCATTTTATTTTAATAAGTTTTTAAATTAAAAGCATCATCACATAAAAATTAAAAAATGCGTTATTTTGTCAAAAGCACTCTAAAGGATAATGAGGGAAAAGCATTAAGTTCTTAAAGATTTAAATAGGACAATTAAAGTGTTCAATTAAAAATAAGAAAAGTCAAAATTAAATTTTTCATGAATCACTGCTATATACTCTGTTCTATATTTTCCATAGGGTTAGTATTTTCAGCTAGCTTATTTCATTTCTGGTGAAATGTGTATTCGGAAATAGTGTCGACAATTCCACTTGACTTAATTAATTTGGAAAGGGTTTTAAAATCCATTAAAATGTGGAACACTATTAATAAATGTACTTATTATTCAAAAATTTATGTTAGTTTATTTTCTATGTGAATTTAATAATTTGGAAAAATTCTATAAATCCTGCATTTATGGAGTTATTATCATACTGGTGTCAAGAAAAGTCAAACTAAAATACAATGTTATATCATTTAAATAGATCAATTATTAAAACGACATGATACTAACTATTCATACACTCAGGCGTATACGCACTTAATTTTTGATTGTTATACTTATTTGGGATCAAGTCCCAAATGATTTTTAAATAAAAAATACAGACAAAGTTTTGAATTCTCATTTTTGCAGTCATAAATGAATGTGGAAATAAAAAGAAACAAAAGTGAGGGTTTATAATTTTTACTTAAAATATGAATATTTTATTAGAAGCCATAAATTCAATTTATACGCATTTATTTTTGTTGGAAGTAATCAAAGTGACGTTGTTATGCAAAACCATGGAAAAGGTAAAGTTTTTGAGATCGGTTATCTAAAGACGTTATTTTCATTAAATCATTAAAAAAGAAGCTGGGATGCGACTAACACTGATAACTTCCCATACGAGCCCGTATGTTAATTTTTCCTTAAGCTTAACAAAAAAATTTAAGTCTATATCTTTCTTTTTTTTCATAATACTTGAGTCAAAAACCAATTCTTATTAGTTTTTTGTGGTTTGTGTAGGTTTTTGTGTTTTACAAAAAAAAACTTGCCAATTGAATCTTTCTAAAAAAAAATCACTAAAAGTTAGAAACAATATTTTGCATATGATGAAATAAGTTCGATTTCAAAACCTGTTTTTGTTAACGAGGTTTTAAGTGGAAACCCCATTTTTAAGAATTTTAGTAGGATTTTTAGATTGGATTTCTCTAAGACAACATTTAGCACAGAATTAAATCATTTTAAAGTCAATATCAAGAATCAAACATCAAGTTTTACTAATTTTGTGTAGTATTTTTTGAAGATTTTAATTTTTATTAAAAAACTAAGTGTTCGATTTTTTTAAAAAATGTACATTTCTTTATAAGATGAAATTAGCTTGAAGCCAATATCTTAAATTATTGCCAAAATATTCGAGCCAACTTTTAGTATTGCTTTTGTTAGGTTTTTGATGTTTTGTAAAAAAAGTGTTGCTTCAATTTTTTCCAAAACTTTACCTGTACCCTGTTTCCCCAATTACTTTACACTTTGCAAATTACGTTTCACCAAGCTCAAAATTGCAGTGTACAATTTCTTTTCTCAAAAGTGAAAAGTTTTGTTATTTTGCAAAGTTTTTGTTCTTTTTGTGTCATCAAACTTTAAACTTCTCAAATTATATTTAGAATTTTGGAAAGCCTTTTCAATAATATGCTAAGAGAAATGTATATTTCCTTATAAGAGTTTGTTTTGAAAAGTTGTCGAAAACTAATAAAAAACATATCAACTATTTTGAAAATGAAAAAGTAAACACGAGTTAACAAGACAATGTTATTTTTTTTTTGAAGAAACTCCCAAAGAACATGAGTTTTGAATTTGATTGATTCATCTCAATTGATTTTGTAGAAGTTTTGCCATCGACATCGTAGCCATCTTTGATCTTAATGAACACAATTCAAAATACGAACTAATTAAATTGTATTTTAAATTGGGGAAACACTTTTACTTTTCACTTGTCAAATAAAGCCGGAAAAAAATAGAAGTCTCTTCACTTTGCAAATTTTGTGAAACACTTTGCACTTTACTTTGCAAATCGACAAATTAGACCGATTACAATAACTTCCTATGGTAAGTTAATATTTTTCAACTCGAAAAATATTCGAACAAACAAATGATTTTACCTCAAACATAATTTTATCCAACAAAGAACAACGTTTTTTAAATCTGGTAAAATTTCGAGAAAAATCGAAGAACGGTTTTCTACAAAAAAATATGAAAAACTAAAAAAAACATTAGTTGGTTTAAATTGATTTGCGATTGGAATATCTTGGCAAAAATTAAAAATATTGTATTTAAACAAATTTCATCTTATAAAAAAATATTGTTTTTAACATTCAATAAAATTTGTATTAAAATTCAAGTCAGTATTTTAATAAAAAATAAGAATCAACGCAAAATTGGTAAAAAATGATGTTCGAATTGAATATTTCGATAAAAAATGAAAGTATTGACTTCAAAATAATTTCATTCTGTACTAAATTTTGTTGTAAACGTAGGATAATGATCGTAGAAAAATTCAATCCAATAAGTACGAAGCTTAAAAAAATAGACAACACTGTTCTCTGCGCGTTTCAAAAAGCCTCAATTTTTAACGAAATTACAGCCTGCTTTCCAAATTAATTTTATGACCTCAAAAGTAATTGAATTCTAATTGACCACAAGAACAAATTAGTTCTGTGAAAAAAGTAATTTAACATCATACTATAAGAAATAGGGTTATCTGGTTTGACGTAAAGTTAAAGTTATGTAATAGAGTTTTGAAGAATTATTTCTAGATCAATTTGAAAAGTTATCTCAATATGAATTAGAATCAATCTTGCGAATTTTTTGTTGAATTCATGAATTTATAAAATTGACATTTAAGTCATCCGTTTATTTTTCCTGGTTCACCATGATTTTTTAAACTTTGTTCGTACGAGTAGTAACAGATTTAACCTTAAGTTCGTGCGATAAAAGTCGTGAAGTCAATTTTCTATGCTATAAAAAAAAAAACAATCAACATAATTACATAGATATGTAGTTATTCAAGGTTGGATTTGTCTTCTTCTTCTAGTTTCATGTAAGGTCATTCTCATAGATTCTATAAATAACTTTTGCATTCAATTATAGTGTTTAAAAAAACAAAAACTTCTCAATGTGGTTCCTATCTCAAAATTGTGTAATTTAACTTCTAATTACTTCATTTGTTCGTGTGTCAAAAATGTTTAACTCAAAAACCCATTTGATGGCTTATTAGCTTCTGCAAAAGTAAATAATTACACACTGAACAATCGTCTTGTGGTAGGTAATGTATTAACAAATGACTTGTGCTCACATTGTAATAAAAATAAATAATTGAAATCCTGGACAATCTCAAAGACAAAAAGTAGTGGTAGTTATAAAAAATCTTCCGGGTTCATTTTATACACACATTATACAATATTATACATGAGCTTGTAATTTTCAATAAATCATTCACGGTGCGACCATATAAAACCTTCAGTGTCTAACCACCTCTACACCTACCCACCTTTTTTTCTCTATACCATAATTGTCCACTTTGTATCATCTTCTTTACTACAATGGCAATGGCGAAGGCGGATGGTGTAGTGGGTACAGTGGAACAATACAATTTAGAAAGACAATGGGAAAATTTCAAAAGACTTTTTCTTTCAGAAAAAATTCATTGAATTTCGGGAACTAACATTCAATAATTCAATATATTTGCTTTCGGTTATACAATTTTTTATTTTTAAAGTATTAATCAGGCTTGTAAACAAATGCAGTCTTTAAAAATCATTTATTGGATTCAATTAGAAGATAGCATTCCTTGACTTCACTTTGAGATTTCAGACTTTAAATTATACAATTTCCATTCACTTGTAGCAAAAAGATTGCAGTCAATTTTCCCTCCCATTCGTTTTACAGCAATCAATTGAATGCAATCTTTGAGAATTTTGCATTCTTTTAAGTTTTTTTGAAATGTTGTTATAAAACTGGGGTAAAAGTTTAAAGGGACCAGAGAACAAAGGGTTTAGAAAGGAAATGAAAAAGCAAAGAGTTTACAAAAGAATGCAAGGAATACAAGAATGCAGAAAATGCAAAAGAAAACGATAAACGCATGAATTCTCGAAGATTGCATTCAAATGATAGTTGTTAAATGGGAGTAAAACATGATTGCAATCTTTTTGCAACGGAGTGGAATGGAGATTGCATAATTTGAAGTCTCAAACTTAAGTAAATGAATGAAATCTCATTATTAAAGTAACTAATGATTGCATTCAAAAAAGATTGTATTCTTTTACAACCCTGGTATTAATTATCTTAAACCTCAAAACATTCCTCAGTCATCAACTCAAACTAGCGAGCATTATCTTGAGGTTTGAGAACTGGATAATACCACTGGAGCCAAGTTTGGAGAACACGGTACATGCGGAATCAATTCTGAGATCAATTCAATTTTGCCATCATTTTCTTTCTCAAATGGGGCTGTTTTTTGCGATTTCGGTTTTCAAGCGTTCCAAAAGCGATATTTCATAGTCACTTGTAATGGTTTTTCTCCTTTTCAAGATAGAAGATACCATAACCTTGCTAGCCGACAGTTGCGCCAAGTGTCGATTGGATTTCGGATAGAGCCATGTGTTAGTTATTTTCATATTACGATAGAACATCTCCGAACACTGTCCAGAATCTTAAGAGTTCCAGCTTACTAACTAACTTAGGGTGGCGCCACAGTCCTATGTGAACTAGGGCCTCACCCAACAAACTTCTCAATCTAGCTCAATTCCGAGCAAGATGTCTATAGTTGGGTGAGGTCACTTTCGACTTGTGCGTGTGCGCAACATTATCTGCGGTCTTGCATTACTGCTCTGTCCTGTGGGCGTAGATTCGAATACTTTTTGGGTCGAATTGGTTTTCATGCTCTCTGCATGACGTAGCCATCTCATTCGTTGGACTTTTATCCTCTTGGCTAACTCTACATGGCTGTACAGCCCGTCGTTCTATCTTCTCACCTTCTATGGATACAGGACCACAGATCATAGTGCATGCTTCTGCACTGTATAGCTGGACGAGGATGATGAGGGGCTTATATAGCGACACTCCGGTTACTAGAAAGAGGGCTTTACTACTTTCTTAGCCGAAAAGAAACAGCGGTTAGCAAGAGCAATAATTCTTCGCTTAATCTCAGCGCTATTGTTATTTTCTGTTACGTGTTTCGTCGTTCGTCGGTGTTGTTGGTGCTTACTGGTGACATCATGTACTTTGTTTTGCCCTTACTAACCGCTAAAACCCATTACTCACAAAAGCCTCATTGACATCACGCTGAGCTCTTCCGATTATGTCAATGTCATCAGCATATGAAAGTAATTGGACAGACTTTTAAAAGATAGAGACTCAGCTATTAAGATCAAATTCATTTTACATTTACGGTCATCCAATTTTATATTGTGGAGTTTTTTGAGGTTTTTGTCAGTAATAGTCCAAAGCGAACTTCGTCCTCAGTGTTCATTTCTCCTTTTTTTTTAACTTAGCAAATTTATTAACTTTTTATTTCCTGGTGAAGACTCAATGTTTACCATACGCTAAGACTTTTCTTCAAGACGTAAATGACGTAAAAAACTGCTGTTTCTATGAGCATGATTTTCTAACTGGTTGCAAAGCCTTGAGAAACTTACCAAGACAGTAGTAATTACGGTGGACATTTTTTTTAAGGTTCCGACTCTATTTTAAAATCATAATTTTTCGAATTCTTTTCTTCTGATTTGGATCAACGTTTATGCTTTTTTACCCTACTATATGCACTTTCTGGTGACAACAACGGTGGTAGGATGGTAGCACTATTTATTGTATATTTGTCATGGGGGCATGTTGACGGTCCACTAAAGCACGGCGGCGGCAGCGCGCGGCCGTGGCGACTTCGTTTATTCGCGTTAGCCTAGCAAGTGATATTTTCTCATAATTAATCATCCTATAAAATAAAACCAAACCGAGATCTGCGGTGGAGCGGCGGGCGGCCGCGCTCGGAGGGAATAATCATCGTCTTTAAAACTTGTTGACTTGACTCCGGATCAATTCGCTGCGCTGCTGTGGGTGAATGGATAGATACACCGCACCGACTCTATAACATTAAAATACTACATAAGTATATCTACTATAATATCCATCATACCCACCTTTAATTTAATTTGTGATTATGCAACATGCCCCAGAGATCGACGACTACCATGTAATAGCATGCATGGAAGCTGCTAGCTAGACGCCCCACCTCCTCCTCCTTCTCCTTCTTCGATACGATTTACATACATTCATACTTTAAACCCAGTCAAAAGCTGTTCAACTGGCGAAAGTCACTTTTTGGTTTTTAGTTTTTAGTCTCTTTGGTGGCGACACCAAACGAATGAATCGAACAAGCCCCTTGTGTAGCCTGCATCCAGTTTTGGATGATTATAGTCTAAGTCGAACATTAGACCATTCCTACAACTTCCATAGCTTTACCCACTTTGGAACGTACCTACATACTTTTAATGTATGTGCTTTACCACTTAGACTATATATGAAGATGGCATTCGCTAATGTTATAATCTCAAGACTCTGATGCGGTCGGTGTCGTTGGTTGGAGGCGATATCTATGATTTTAGCAGCCACCAAAGACCATGAGGATGATGCGATGATGAGGCTTTGAGTATCGCATCACGAAGTGATAACTTTTCCTTTCACAAAAATAAATTCCATCCGAGGTTCGGTGAAGGAGATGATTTTTTGTTTTCTTCGTTTTTGATTTCCTATTTTAGACAATTCTATTTTTGTTGTAATTTTCGAAAGTACCTAAGCAGCTATGAGATGATGCCCCATCTTGCGTCTTAGGAGGCTAAAATTATTATCTAAACCAACCATAAATGGTCAGTTTTGTAGTGATGATGATGATGATGGTGACCTCCCAGGGGCACTTAAACTGATGAAACATGTGTGCAAACATTCGAGAGACAAGTTCGGTTCATCTTCGTGATGCGCTGACGCTGCTGCTCTGATGGATATGAAGTGGGTCGTGACGTGAGCCTTCTTTGGATTTGATTCTGTAGGTAGTGAAGATGAAGAAGGAGAAGATTCTTGACGCTGAATCCAATATTGTTGCTGCTTTGAGAAATTATTTCAAGGAAAATGAGTTTTTTTTGCGGTTTGTAGAATTTAAATTATTTTAATTCAAGATGTGCAAATGGAATACAAAAACATTGCTTAGATGATGCTGAGTTTTTGTTTTGTTACGCTCCCGCCGATCGTGGTAAGAATTCTTTTTAGCTTAAAATGTACTTTTGATTGATGGTTATCCATTCATCTAGTAAGTAGACTTTTGGGGTACCTGAATACCATTGATTTTTATTCAGAATTTTAAATTAGTTTCGGTATAAAAATATTATTCAAAATTTGTTTTGAAAACAATTTTACATAATTATTATTATTAGGTGGCGCAACAGTCCATTGAGAACTAGGGCCTAGTGACTAACAACTCTGAACCATTTCTGTCTGCAAGTAATGTTGTCAGGGATGAAGGGGACCTACTCTTTTAAGCCGAATCCGAACGATTAATTTGAGAAAGCACTTTCAAGAATTATTTTTGGAGAATTTGTCAATTCCTCCCAAGAGGCAGTACCCGTGAAAAAAAAACTTTAGATGGCGTACGCAGGGATTGAACCCAATTTACAATTTTACATTAGCCGCGTTTTATTATCACCATGATCTGATCCGGATCAGATTATGATAATAAAACAGCATTGGATCATCATATTTTTTATTATTTAAAGTTTGGTAGCAGTGTCAAATTCGTTCTTTCAAAAGTGACATTTCGAAGCAAAAAAAAACAAACCCATACAAAAAATGGAAGCTCCACAACTTTTGAAAATGTTTCTGCAAATCACCATTGCACTCTCAAACTCAAAGCATCCAGGAACGCTTTGGTCTTACATGTAGTCCAGATTCTTTTTGACCTTTTAATAAATGTGACACTTAAATAATTTAATTTAGAGATTACTTACAATTTATTTGAACATCTTTTCTCCCATTTGTGCTGCAGCTTTCTCGATTTTATTTATATTTTTTGACATTTAAAGCAGGGTTGCCCACAGAACATTTTGCTCAATGATTTTTTTTGTTCCTTTTTTTGGGGGAAAATAATACCCATAAATTATGTCAAATATACATTTTTTTGGATTTAATTATTTTAATTTCACCAATTAATATCTAGTTTTGTTAAAATATCTAATTATGTCATGGATTATATACCAAATAAATAAATATAAAGCTTCTCGCTTTCTATTTAAAAAACAGTTTATTTCAGTCAAATGGAAATGTTTATATGTCAATACAGGTTTTATTTAATTTGTTTGCAATGATACCAACATTTACATGTGAAATAACAATGATAAAGCGCTCCTTGTTGTGAAAAAAAGAATTAAATTTTGGATCTCAAATTGAGATCCATACACAAAGCAGGATCTTGTGTTGTTGTTGTAATGCATGTAAATTCATGATCCGGATGAGATCATGGTGATAATAAAACGCGGCTATTGGAGCGTGTTTTGTTTTCTGAATGACTATTTGTTTTTGCGGGTCTCATGATGAAAATTAGTTCATCCCAAAAAACCCCCTTGATCAGATGATTTATTTTCATTGCGGAAAAGCATTAAGAACACCTCCTTCCATTTAAGAAAAAAAAATTACGAAAATATAGTCTTCACAGTTCAGAGACCTTACTCTTTTGCATATCGCTATTTTTTCTTCATTGTGGAAGAGTCTAGTTTATATCTTTTTTATCATTGTTTCAGATTGTTCAATAGAAACATAGATTGCAAACATTTTAAGCAAAAATTTTATTTTTAAATTAAATAAAAGTGGTGTTCCTCAGGGCTCTGTTTTATACCAATACTTTTTTCATTCATTTCAGATGGAAGAATTTTTATGTACATAAGTATGACTGTGGTTGAATCAGTTTTTGAAAGGAAATTTAGAAGGATGTTTGCTCAATAGATTTTTAACTGATTTACCAAATGGTCTCTAGGGATTAAAAGTAAAGTCGGTATCAAGGGAAGTTAGACTATAAGAATAATATTCGTATCACTTTGATTTCTACAAATAATCAATCATTCTTTTTTTTAAACTGGATGCATATTTTTTTTTGTTCAATTTATAAAATCGATAATTTATAAGAAAGATGTTTAGATGACGGGATAAGTTTTATTTTCAACGAGACTGTGACTCTTCGTGCCACAGAAGCAACGAAACTATCGTGTTACTCCTAAACATTAGTACAGACATTCTAAAGGTTACTTGAATCACAAGATCTCTTTCAACATTTTTGTAGTGAATTTAAATAAATTTCCAAGCGCTTATCGTTTCAAATTTATTAATGTGGCAGTTTTAACATGTCAAATGTTAAAAGATCGCTATTCAAAATGAAAGATTGGACCATAAGAATTAATGAAATAAATGTTAAGAACAAAAACCAAACGTTCTTCTTTTTAATGGCATCTTCAAATGGAGTGAACATTGAATAAGGATATAAGCTCCTAAATAAAATGAAAACCCTATTCAGTTCCAAAACAATTTTAAATAAAAATAGACCTATGTATATTACTTAAATTATCGATTCCATCGAAATGTACTTGGATTTTCAGTAACCTGGATGGATAGCCCCATAAAATTGAAAAACTTATTTTTAAATAGTGGGTTAAAAATATTAAGTCTAAGCCTAATAAACCAAATAATTGGAGTTTTAAGACTAATATTTCCCGAATTTCCCCCACTCTTTAAATTCCAAGTCTGGCTTCAATACAAATACTACAATGAATCCACCGACCAGACAAAGCTAAAACCAACCTCATCGTATCGATCCAAAAAGGAGGCCTGCCAACATATTCCACATGTCTTCGTAACATATACACCCGTTTCCATGAAGGATTCAATATTCTTTCTGCTACAGTCACAAGAGACCTGAATACATATGTCTCCTACTTTATCAGATTTAAACGCGTATCCCACCTCCAAAGCACCCGTAACACACTAACAAAAATATTACCGAACCTAACCATCCTATTTTGTCTCTTTATCACCAGAACGTAAGTGGTCAACGAACGAAAACGAAGCCAATTTTTATCAATTTCCAAAAACATTTTTGTGCTATCGTCGCATTCACTAAAAATACACCTTTGTATCCTTGATGAACAACTGTTTTCCGGGCTGACGGCTGACGGTAATGATAATGATCATTCATTATTACAAAAGTTTGCTACCTCCCTATGCAAACCTCTTTCAGCACTATTTCTTTCTTTCTTTCTACTATTTTTCAAGCTATCTTCCCAAAGGTTTGGAGAGATTTCTTCATTTTTTTTGTGCAAAAGCAAAAAATGATGTTATAAACTACAGGCTTTCTCCAATTTGCTACGCCTCTCTCTATTTTCATTGTAGACCTATTTTTTCTTCACAACAACATGACTTCTCAAAAGATCAAAAGACAGATCCAATACATCCAGTCTTACTGAATTTCTGTCCAAAAGTTTTAACTAGAATTAGAGAAAGGAAATGAAGTGGAATTTATCAATTCAAGCCTTAGTAAGGCATTTGATAAAATTAGTCACAAAATTATTTATCTTAAACTTAAAGCCCTTGATTTCCCACCCGTTTGTATTTAATGTCTCAGATCTTATCTAGAGAACCTTCGCCGATATAGAGTTGTTTTCAGGTTTTCAATCTCCGATCCCATTTATTCAAACTCAGGAGTTCCTCAAGGGACCCACCTTGGTCCTTTGTTATTTGTCTTAACTATCAACGACGTTATGTCATTGATAATTCAATTGTTTTTATTTACGCTGATGATATGAAAATGACAAAGGTTATTTTCTACTCCGCATCTGATTCTGTCTTATTGATGAAATGATCTTGATTCATTTTAGACTAGGTGAGACAAAAATTTCTTAGAACAGAATGTTGCTAGATTCTAATTCATAACATTCACCCGTAAGAAATCACATCTTCCCTTCCAAATTTACAGACTGCCTGCACAATGTTACCATTCATTCTGTCTGTTCTATTCGCGCCCATTTTGATTATATTATTAACAAGGCCAACTCATCTCTTCGTTTCATCAAAAGTTGGTCTAAGGAATTCTCGAACCCCTATGTCTCTAAATCCCTATTAACCACCTTTGAGAGGTCTATCTCCTTAAATTCGCTAGTCAAGTCTGGTCTCTTCATCAGAACTCTGAATCTTTTAAAGAATCGAATCTGTACAATGCAGATTTCTTCAACTTGCACTCCGCGATCTTCCAATGTTCATTATCTATTCTATTCTTATTAAATTATGATTTTAAAACTTATCAATCTGCAAACCCTCCAAAAACGATGCGAAGTCGTTGATATTCTCTTTCTACACCCGCTTTTAGCAGGGACCATAGACTCAGCATTTCTTCTATAAAAAATTCCTATTTATGCTAATCCAAGGCCCCTCTCTTTCGCCATCCACACATAGAAATGATGGTCTTTTTGAACCTATCACAAGAATGCTGCACATATCTTAAGCAATTTCAAAAACCCTCGAAATCTTTAAATTGTTTTATAATTCGGCAATCAAAAATTAGTGGGCGTTTAAAATTAATTGTTTAGTTTGACATTGAATTCATAAAACGCCCGCTGCGCACACAGTGAAATTGGTGATTATTTAAGTTAAAGAATAATTTTACAATAGAATTATAATTATATAAAAGCGGAAGCAATTTTTTCTTTCATTCATATCAAATTTAACAGATTGTTTTTTTTTTTTTTTTTGAAAGACAAGTTTTACCATAGTTTTCAAGTTCTTCTAAAAACATCACTACCTACAACTTATGACATAATTAAAAGAAATTTCAAGTACAAAAACCATTTAATTGCATAGGTATTAATAGACATCTGTTCTTGATGGTGTACAAGTTCTGTTTGAAGAATCCAATTAAAAGAATTTATTCACGCAAATCTCCTACACGAATCAAATTGAAATCTTGTTAAGACCAAAATACAAAATCATTATTATATTTTATTATTACGCAAATCAAATGAGTAATCACCCATTGTTGTTCTATAGTTATTGTTAGTGAATTATGTGTACTATCTGAATAATTGTTGGCTATAGAGTACACATGTACATTATGCAAAAACGAAGCTTAACTATGCAAAGACATTGCGCGAATTAAACATATTGGAGGCTACCCAATATTATTATGTATTATGCCTGCAAGTTGCATGAGGCGTGGAAATTAATTTCAATCTTAAGGTGAGCACTTACTGAACTTTACATTGCTTAGCTTAGTCTTTCAAACTATAACAACAACAACAACAACAACAAGAACAACACGACTGCAAAGATAGCACTTAATTTCATTCGCCCAATAAACAACGACAAACAGAAACTTAAAAAATACAGAACTGAAGCCTCGAAGGAACAATGATAAAATATTGGTTGACCTTCTTCTTCTGTTTTTTTATTTATTTTTGTCGCCACCTTTGTGCACTTTAAAAGTCTTATGGTTAAATGTCAAGAGTGTGCTCGTTGAATCTTATGGCGAGTAAGATTCCTCTGGGGTTCCGCTCGAAGACAACAGACATCAAACCAGAGCGGATGCATAGAATTTAATTTTTCAACATAAAAGGCATTTGGCTTCAAAAAAATAAAATAAAAAGCAAGCCTGAAAATTCAAGCCATAAGCAAACTCATTGAAGTTTCACGCCACTAACCAAACCATACCATATCACATCCAACAACGCAGACCATAGACCATAGAATAATAATAAATTTGAAGTTGTAAAGTTGTCACTGTAGATCTAATCATGGGCTTTATTGTGTGGTGAAAATGGTTTTTGACATGCATGTCAAAGAGGCGATGAAAATTATCAAATATGTTATAATTAGCCGATATTTTGTGCGCGAAGCAACAAGAAGTGATTTCAACTTCAATTACATGCTACACTTGAGGTAAAACATGTTAATTGCAAGAATAAAAGAACTAGTGGGGCAGGGCATATACAAAATTGGTAAATTTACCTTGGAATGTTTTGACTTTTGATCGTGTGAACAGAATATTAGTTAAAGGAACAGGTTAAGTAATGGAAAACTATCGAAGAGAAAATTGCTAGAGAAAGATGTAGCCTTAACATTAAACATATACCTACATTTCCCATCATTTAACCTGAACCGTTACTCGAAAGACATTTTGAACCATAGAAAGGGATCGAAAATCTTTGAGATTGCAGATGAATTCAACTGTCATTGACTATTGCTTCATATCTGGAAAATAGAATGATGTCTTAAGTAATTTTGAAGTAGGAGTCAAAACATTTTCAGACCATATGCATTTCGAAATTGCACTTTCGTGTACAACATCACAATCTTCAGTCATCACAAAACAGCTTAACTTTGGCCCAAAACTGATATGGAATGATAAGAACCGAAACGTTTATCAAACAAACTTTGACAAAGAAGTGGAGACGCTTGGAAATCTGGATATTCGTGCTGATATAAACACCCTTTTAAAAATTATTAAAAAAGCAAACCAGCAAAGCAATCCTCAGAAAAATAAAGCATTAGATAGATTAGATTGGGTGGCGCAACAGTCCATTATTTAAACAAAAATGGTTTGATGTGGAATGAAAGCAAGGAAATTCTCAACCTCAACCTTTTAAGAACCCAGAACCTATAGGTTTTTAGAAAATTATATACAGATGCAAGTAGGAACTTTAGACGATTATGCTATTCTAAGAACGTTTCCTTTGAAAACTTAAAAACTTCTTCAGAGTTTTGGAAAGCTGTTAAGTACTCTAATAGGAAAGCAAATATAATCGATTACTTAGATGGCCCTTTTTTGGCACCGGGGGATGGCCGAAACAGCGTCAGTCCTTGAAGCTTTCCAAAAATCACCTGCGCTAAGCTATTTTTCTGGACTCCTTCACAATAGACTGCCAAAGTGGGAAGATGACAGAAAAATTCTATCAGAATTTCAGGCTGGTTTCAGGAAAAGTTATTTGACGATAGACCATATTTTTTCACTGTTGAACATTTCTAAATTTTTATAAAAGGAGAAAGAAGAAATCATACACTTTCTTTATAGACTTTCGTGCAGCTTTTGACTCTGTCGATCGTGAAGCTCTGTGTGACAGGAGTGTCAAGTAAAGTTTTAAGTGCTAAGAGCGTTGTACGACAACAACTTAGAATACGTTTGGGATGGCGAGTCTATATCCGAGGAGTTTGCAACAGTAGCTGGTCTTAAGCAAGGCTGTATTTTTGGAAAGATTGTGGAAGGATTGAATGTTCCAGCCCTTATGCATGCAGATGACATCGTGCTGTTCTTCGAAACCGTAAATGACATGCAGATCATGACAAATAGGCTTGGGGCATATTGCATTCGATGAACTTTTGAAGTTAATCTGCAATAAGCAAAGATGATGATTTTCAGAGGTGGAGGTGGCAGATATTCAAGAAATGAAAAATGGAAGTATAATGGCAGTTGATATTGTGCGCGATTACAAATACCTAGGAGTTTTGGTAACCTCAAACCTGAATATGAAGAAACATTTGGAGGGAAAATTTTCGGAGGTCAAGCGCGCAAACTGCTCGTTATGGGAAAGGTGCATGAGGAATAGGTACGTTGAGGACAATGCTAAACAAAAGTTGTTTCGCTCTGCAGCGCTTAGATATTTTGTTAAAAGAATATTTCGATTACCAAAACAACGCCAAATTGTATGATTTACCTAGAAACAGGTACTTCACCTTTGATAATGGACAGCCTTGCAATACACTTTAACTATATTGTAAAGGTAATTGAAATGGAAGATAAACGGATACTAAAAACAGTTTTAAAAGCAGCTATCCAAGGCAAAGGAACAATGTTCGAAGAATGGACTAGCCTTGCCACAACAGGTGGCACTCCCATGAACATCATTTTTAGAGAGAACAAATTTAATGAGATCCTGGAGAAGTTTGGAAACATCCTGTTTGACGGATGTGCTACGGAAGCCAACTCTTCTAACCTATAACAGAACTCGTACCATCTAAATAGGAACTCATTAAATAAAAAAAAAAAAACATTATTTTCAAAGCGAGAGAGAAGTGCTCAATCTTAATTTTGTACCACACCTCACGGTTGCCAGTTTGGTCTTTTACGACCAAATTTGGTCATTATTTTCTTAAAATTTGGTCATTATTTTCTTACTTGGTCGCATGGTCATTTTTTATTCCATTTGGTCCCTTTTTTAAGAAATTAAAAAAAAAATAACTCGGCTCTATTCCTTTTATAATCTCAAAAATAAAATACATACCTAAAGAATTTTGGGAAAAGTTCAATTATCATAAAAACGCTTAAAATGAATATTGTTTTCAAAATTTAAGTTAGTTCGTTTATAACTTGATGTTACTTCTTCACAGCTCAGCTGCTGCTCAGAGGATTTTTTTTGAATTAACTTTGATAAAAACGAAAGGCAGACATAATTTGGGTACCATTGATAATATAATGCTGGCCAAAGAGCGTCAAGGTGACAAAAATAACCATAGCGTTTTGTCTGCAAAAAACTTTTTTTTTAATTAATTTTATATGAATTTTATTTAGCGATAGTACCCGTAGTGTAATGGTTAGTGCGTTGGACTGTCATGCAAGGGGTCTTGGGTTCAATCCCTGCCTGTGCCACCTAACTTTTTTCACGGGTACTGCATCTTGCGAGGAATTGACAAATCCTCCAAGAGTAATTCTTGCCATGAAAAGTGCTTTCTCAAATTAGCCGTTCGGATTCGGCATATAAACTGTAGGTCCCTTCCATCTCTGACAACATTACTCGCACACAGGAATGGTTGAGAGTTGTAAGTCACTAGGCCCTGGTTCTTCATGGACTGTTGCGCCACCTAATTTATTTATTTTTATTCGATCTCCCATAAGACATAATGTTAACATATTGTGATCTTAAAAAAAAGAGGCTGGGTGCGTCCCACACCGATAACTTCCCATCCCGTCTGCCGATTTGTCTTGCTTAAAAGATTTGTAGGCTTTCGTGATTTGCTAGTTGTTAGTTGAATTATTCTAAAAAAAAATTAAAAATTACCAACAATATTTTGAGTATGATTAAATAGTTTGATTTCAATATCTGTTCTTGTTAACGAGATTTTCAGTAGAAAACCAATCTTTAATTTTCGTAGCATTTGCGTAGGTACTATTTTTTGTAGCCTATTATTTTATTTTATTTTATTTTATTTTATTTTATTTTATTTTTATTTTTATATGTTAAAAAAAACAAACAATTGTATATCGATTTAAAGAAATAAAATCTAATCTAATCTAAAAAAAAAAAAACTGACTGTTGGATTTTTATGCACAATTTACGGAATGTTGGAAACAGTATTTTCTGTGAGATAAAATTAGCTTAAAGCCAATATTTTTTTAATTTTTGAAGAGATACTTGAGGCGAAAGTAAATATTTACCAAGTTTTACTATTGTTTTTTAAGGTTTTTATTTTTTTTTTTAAAAATGTCAATTCGATTTTCTCAAAATTTTACCAGATGTAAAAAACTTTATTCTTCCCGAACGTACGTACACACGCACGCACAGACATCTCTCTAAAAATCTTTTATTTAGAATCTAGGAACCTTGAAACGTCGAGAAATGTCAAAATTTTCAATTCTAGAAATCGGACCGATTACAATAACTTTCTATGGGAAGTTGAAAGCCATTGCGGACACAAATTATTTTGGTCCTTTTTTGATACGATTGGTCATTTTTATTTTCAGCTGTGGTCATGAAATTTTTTTTCAAGTGGCAACCGTGCCACACCTACCAGATCTACCTTTGCTGTGTGGTCTAAGTAACTTGAAGGCACGTGAAGATACATTTTATTTTATTGCTTTATATACTTCAGCAAACACAGCATGAACAAAAGAGAAATGTTCAGCATACTCAACGGCGACCAGGGATGGGATGGACTTTACAACTATGTATATTGTCACAGCACTACGTTATAGAAGAGCTGTTCTTGAAGATTTTCAGTTATTTAAATAGTAAGAACAAAATTTTACACTTTCTGTATTTCTATCAATGTAATTATATTTCAAAATGTCATTCTTGTAGACTGCCATATAGGCCATAACCGCTAGGCTTGTGAAATTAATATTACAAAATGTTATTATACTAATAAATAAAGAAGTCATTAAGATTAGTTAACTAAAACATTAAATTTTGATGTTTGAAACCCTTTACGTGTGTCTTACGTCAGCATAAACAACAACTTAGTGTCGAAAGAAACATTAAAACAAATTTTATAAGTCCCCTTCATTTCCATCTTCTTAAAATCAGCTCAAAACGTGGTTCTGAGTTGTATGCAGCAGTCCTTGCTTAAAGTTTAATTTTGCTATTAGCTTCTCCAATACAGCTACAGAATTTTTCTTGATTAATGTGCAACTTAGTTGCTAAAAGTATGAACATTTAAATTCCAAATATACGACCGAAGAAACTCTGTACTTTGCGAGTACCTTATGTTCATAGTTTAGCTTAAAGGTGTGTTATAATAAATCATTTTGAAGAAGGAATTATTCCCGCTTAATTGTGAATTATTTAAATTTTGTGATGTTTTTTTCTTGAAAAAATTTGCCTATATGAAACATGGTCACAATTTGTTCAAGTAAAAATAAAGACAGTAACTCACACACTGTTTACGGAGGTATTAAATGGTGGTCAATTTAAATAAAATCAAAAATATCCTTCAAATATATTTGGAGAGTCCTTAGTCCAATTTAGTTACAATGTCAGACAAATTGAAAAATTCCATTTCAGGCAAAACGTTTTACCATTCAAAGAGTAGTAGAGAAAAATATGCCTTGAAATTTTAACAGATTATTTTTTAAAATATACAAAAAATTCAAATAAATCTTAGGATTCCATAAAATTTTTAACAAAAACTATAATCTGGCAAAATGAGAAGCTCAAAAATTAAAGCTCTCTTTTTTTCACATTTAATATTAAAGATTGTTAATTCTTCTCAGATACTTCTTTAAAAGGCTTTTTCAATTGCCTTCGAATAAAAAAAAGCTACATTTTGAAACATCAGTTACATCCTTCTTCTTGGACGTTCAAATTGCATTTTGATTATGTAACGAAAATCTTGGAGATGGAAGACTATCCAAGCTGATCCTTAAAAGCATAATTTTACTAAGGGAACAACTTGTCAGAAAATAAGAGAAAATATGGGAGCTGAATTTGGCGAAAATGTTCACATTCAAACAGGTATAAGCCTAGGTGACTTGAAGAGCTTTTTTCAGAAACTATTGCAAGGATCAATTCGTTCTATGTATAAGCAGGGACGACTTTAGACTTTTGGGGGCCCTGGACCCAATAGGATTTGGGGGCCAAA
Source organism: Eupeodes latifasciatus (assembly GCA_920104205.1). Classification (NCBI taxonomy): domain Eukaryota; kingdom Metazoa; phylum Arthropoda; class Insecta; order Diptera; family Syrphidae; genus Eupeodes; species Eupeodes latifasciatus. The sequence goes on from OV049924.1 coordinate 372,444,308, forward strand.
AAAAGTAGGTATAATATAATTTTTGTTTAATTCTTTAGGTTAAAAAAATCATTTTAAAATTAATTAAAAAATTAATCCAAATTTCTGTTAAAATGAGGAACTCCAGCTTTGACATTTTCTTAGACAGGCTTAGCGCTTCGCGTTTTGTGTCTGGAGCTTGTTCTGGATCTCTGAAGATAGATGTGAAGGCTTCAGTAATTTGCTTATAACCATTATAGAACGCGTTAACTGCATCAGATCGTGCAGACCATCTTGTTTCAGAAAGGCTTGTAAGAACTCTATGTGAAACTAAACATTCATTCAATTTATTCCAGCGATGGGTAGAAGCAGAAAAAAAGTTGTATATTTTTTGAAATACTTGAAAGAAACTTCTTCTTCTTTAATCTTGCTTGCAAACTAGAATATTTTCCCGACATATTAGACGCATTATCATAGCTATATCCTCTACAATCCTCTATTGAAATATCATGATTTTCAAGATATGTCAAGATTGTGTCAGCCAAATATTCAGATTTATGCTCTTGAATGGGTATAAATTTTAAGAACCTTTCGATGGGAACACAATTTTTAACATACCGAATTACAAAAGTCAACTAGGTCCATATGAGAAAGGTCGGGTGTACTGCCAACACTTAGGGAAAATTATTTTGCCGATCTAATTTCACCTAAAATTTTCATTAGGACTTGTTTTCCCATTATATCAACGAATTCGTTGCAAATATTTGCTGATAAATAGGAAGTGTATACCTTTCCTGAGTTTCCACATTTTTTTAAATGATCGGCGATGAATGAATCACCATGGGACAACTTTTTGTTTGTTTATGGAGTGAGTTGAAAAGTCAACATGTGTGCAGAACTGTAGAGTAGAACAAAAGCAGAGTTGTTAAAATAATGTTGACAGCGTGTGCAGATGTATGATTAAAGATTCATGTTGCCAGAAGTTTAAGATGTTGAGGAGGAGAATTTTAATGGAACGGAGAGTAAAATGAAACTTGTGTTTCTGTTACTGTCTACTAACCTTATTTCGTTTTCTATATAATTCTTGTATAGATTCATTCATTTTGAGTTGGTGGATTTGGGGGCCAAATAATTGCGGGGCCCTGGCCCACCGGGCCCATGCCTAAAGACGCCACTGTGTATAAGAGTTGTTTATTGGAAGCACGATTTTCACCGACACAGAATGATTAACAGAAAGTTAAACTCGTCCTTTTAAGTCGATAATAGCATGATAATTTTAAAATTAAATTAAACTCAATTACATTCCACATCGGCCTGAATTGATAATTTTGTTTGACTTTTTCAAACTTAAGAAGAGAGAAGATCTCTACGATCTCATTGGAAAATGTCCCATTTTAAGAGAATTCCGAGTAAAATACTTTGGCAAAACATCTATGGATATAAACGAAGTCTTGTGCGTTCTGAATGGTGAATTAGGGCGGGAAGTCTTATATGGATATGCAGTAACGGTGCTAAGATATGGAACACGAATAATTGAATGCAACTTTTAAAGTAAAATGCGAGAAAAAAAACCTAAACAATTTTGAAATAGTATCCAAAATATTAAGTTCAATTGCACAGCCGCTCGTTTGTGATGATATATTAGACTCAGTTATATCAGTCAATGAAATACAACTCGTTCTTCAAAGAGCCAAGGACGGAAAAACCCCAGATGAAGATGGGATACCCTACGAATATTTTAAAAATGCAACCCCTACTTTTTATAACCATCTACATACACTTTTTAATATAAGAGTTTTGATAATGCTGATGTGCCGTCCTCTTTTAAAAAATCGATAATTTTTCAATCCATAAGAAAGGTGATTTAAATGCAGTTGAAAACTACCGAGGAATATCCTTCATGAATGTCATTGCGAAGATATTTTGCGGTGTTCTCATTAACAGGCTTGAAAATTGGGTGGATGTAAACAACATTCTTACAGAGGTTCAAGTCGGCTTTAGAAAGAACTATTCGACGGTTGACATCAATAGTAAAAGCATTTCAACCCAGAAACAAAAAAGTATACACGTTATTTCTCGATTTTAAAGCTGCATTTGATTTGGTGAATCGAAATGCTTTATTTTTTAAACTTTCCCAACTTGGAGTGTCAACAAAATTCATCCAAATAATCTGTTGTTTGTACACACACTGATACTGAAGTTGCAGTCTCGGATGGCAAAACATATTCAAAACCATTCAAACCACTTACTGGAGTAAAGCATCAGATAGAGATAGATAGATAGTTTCTTTATTTTAAGATATAAATTATTATTAACAAATGTTTTTCTTTAAAAATATGGACATGGCAATTCTGCCGTCTGCCTGATCGACAATTCATAACAAGAACACAATTTAAATGTAAAGAAGTTAAAATTGAAATAATAAACATAAGTTCAACTAATTATATAAAAACAAAAAAAGAAATAATAGTTTGTTAAAGCATCAAGTGCGAATTCAACAATTTTGAGATGATTTTGAAATAAATAAAAAAAAAAATATATCAATTTTTACATGATTTGAAACACAAAATATTAAATAGGAAACTTTCAATTACAATAACTGGTTGTAGAGTTATGGAAAACTATTGCGGTAATTTAGAGCATGTTTGCAGTATCTATAGACAGTTGACCATCCAAAGTCTCCATTAAGGATTTCATAGAGCCGAGTTGGGGGAAGAAAACTCAGTTCGAAATACAACCGTCGAATCTCTTGGAGTAGAGGACACGATGATGCAAAGAAGTGTGTGATGTCTTCTGGTTCTCCGGTGTTACAAAGGCTACAGATTTGTGGGAGATCAGTTCGATGCGGCATAGAGTTAAGATTCAATATTTCGACTCGAGCTCTAAATATGTAACTTATAGCCTCAGAAGAAAACTCGTTACTGAAATAATTAGCCTGTGATGATATTTGAGGTTTTGAGGTTTCTATACACATTTCTTGATAATGTTGTTGAAGCTCTTGAAAGATGTTCTCTGAAGATATGTTCATCAGTTCTAGCGATCAGATTATTGAACATGGTGTGCCAAAAAAAAAGAATAGATTACTGCCATATGAAGAAGCTATCTGGTTCCATTCCTTAAACGGGGAGGCATTTGTTAGCATAAGCCTTGTCATAATAGATTTGTGAAGGCTTCTTTCATCCCTCCTCATAACTTTCAATATGTAGTCTGAGTTGGTTTTAAGGTTTGTAATGTAAAGAGGTGTTATGCCAGATTCTACATATATAGCATAATTGGTTGTTGAAGAAGGCAATCTGAACAAGCGTTTGAAGAAATACCTTTGCACGGCTTCAAACTCCTCTAGTTGTAAATATCCAAAAACTTGGGTACCGTAGCACATGCAGCAGTTCACAGTTGCTTGAAAAACACGATATTTGGAATTAAGATCGATTTTTTGGTTAGAGTAAAACTTAGTCCACATCAAGTTTAGAGCTACTTTGGCTTCGTTGCTTTTTTCTTTCACGTGTTTCGAAACATTAAGATTGTAAGACAGCAGAACTCCAATATATTTGAAATAATGAACGACCTCAATAGGCGGGTTGTTTAGGGACCAGTTTTCTTCTGCGAGTCTTCTTCTCTGACGCGGTTCAAAAATCATTATTTTTGTCTTGTTAGTATTGACACAGAGACTCCATGATTCACAGTGCTCTTCTATTTGCTCTTTTTATTAATGATATAGCTGCGCACATTCCAGGAGGTGTCCGAATTGCGAGTGTCGTAATAAATGTATTACTCTACGCCGATGACCTTCTCTTGTTATCCGAATCAGCAGAAACCCTGCAATTGATGGTAAATCGTCTTACGGACTATTGTCTCAAGTTGGGTCTAGTCATCAACACAGGCAAAACGAAAGTAATGATCTTTTCGCCTTCCACTCGGAGTGAAGTTAGGAACACCTGGATACTTAATGGAAGTCGTTTAGAAGTATCGAAAGAATACAAGTTTTTGAGAGTTTTACTAAATCCGGATTATAGCAAGCACCTTGTAGAAAAAGCAAAAACTTCACAAAGCTTACTCAATGTTACTTGGAAGAAGATTTTCTCTAACGATCACATAAAACTTTCAACAAAATATAATATTTTCATTGCAGTCGTGAAATCTTCGCTTTGTTATGCGACACAAATATGGGGTATGCAAGAATATGAAGAACTTGAAAAGTTTCAAAGAAATTTCTTAAAGAAAATTCAATATTCCCTTAACCGCACCAAGCTATTCTATTTATTTTTAAACAGGCCTGCCAAAACTTTTTATTTTAAGTCTAAAGTTACAGGCTGATTATTTAATTAAAGTGCTTGGTCTATGGGAAACTCGGTTATGTAAGATAATAGTGCTCTACGAAATTCGGAATAAGGATTGGTGGATGAGGACATGGGAAAACATTGCTGCTTCCTGTGGAAAAGTTGTGCAGATCAATCTCAACAATTTTGTTCAGATAAAAACGAAGTTCTGCGAAATCATTCAAAAACTTGAAGAATCCAATCTAAATCAGATGATTGAAAAAGGCCGTCAATCGGAGAGCAGATTACTCTATAGCCAGCTTAATTATAACTTGTGTGAAAAGAACTATTCTTTCTCCTATAAAGTATTTCCCTAATTTTTAAATCAAGATGCGAACTTCTACAATTGAATGGAAAACCATACAACGGAAGCTTTGATCAATTTTGCAATTGATGTTACTTGAGAGCTAAAGAAGATTGCTTTTATTTCATCAGAGTGTGTCCAATTTTTAACCAGCAAAGAAGAGTATGCTTTGGTAAACCATCCCTACATACATAAATCATATTATGCAAATATTTATACAATCAAATCAAACCTTCTTTCCTTTTTTTTAATTTCACACCATTATACATATGTGTGTACTTGTTCAATTGTATACTTAAATATTTTAAAGTTACCAGTCGAGCTGACGGCTAAGCCAATGCTTAAAAAATTCATAAAAGCTTTTGTAAAATTTATAATGATTACTTGCAATTAATGAATATTTGAATTAAATTAAATTAAATATTAAGTTCAATGAAAAAGAAATGTCAATCTGGTAGATGGTCAAAGGCCAAACCATATTAATCTTAAGTTGAAACAAATTGAAATATTTTTTAATTTAATGAAATTAAGATTTCGAAATACTATGCTTAAAAATTAAAATGGTAACAGGACATTTATTTATTGTAACAGCATATATCCAAGCTCTAAGAACGAGGTTTATGAAAAACTAAACAACTGTATAGAAAGTACTTATATCCTTTTGGAGCCTGAAGACGAAGTACTGGTTGTTGGTGATTTTAATTTACCCAATCTCAATTGGATTAAAATTGACGACGATAACTTCTTCGTCCCAATAAACGCGTCATCTTCAAACGAGTTTTTATTAACAGATGGTATGTCTTCATGTGGCTTAAGTCAACTCAAGGGTGTGAAGAACCGTTTTGGAAAAACACTTGATCTGGTATTTTTCTCCGAAACCATATGCTCTGAAGCAGCTGTGATTTCTTCTGCTGTCAAAATTGTGGACAAAGATCGCCATCATCCTGCATTAGACATAGCACTTAATTTAAACATGGCTTCACCTCATATGCTATCTAATAACAACAAACTAGAATTCAACTTTAGTAGGTGTAATTTTGAAAACCTTTTTAACTTATTATGTACGATCAATTGGGATCACTTATTTTGTAACTTAAATATTGACGATATGTCTAACATTTTTTATTTAACTCTTTTTGACTGTTTCTACAAGACGATTCCATTTAAAAAGACTAGAAATAACTTGAGCGTTCCACCATGGTTTGATTCTCACGTTAAAAACTTAAAAAACAAAAGAAACAAAGCTTGGATAAAGTATAATCAAACAAGAACTGATGATGATTATAGGACGTTCATTATAATAAAACAACTTTTCACTGACTACTCTAACATCCTATATGACGACTACATTCGGAAAATTGAATTAAACCTTCAAAATAATCCTGACAGTTTTTGGAAATACGTTAATCGTAAGAAGAAAACATGTGGGTACCCTAACTTAATGACTGATTCGACATCAAATAGTAATGAGCCGAGAATAATTGCGAACATGTTTGCAAACTACTTCAAAGATGCTTTTGTAGATTATAATAAAGGGTGTCCCAAAATTAACGCAAGATTGGAATTAAATAGAAAACGCCGTTTTTAGTCTTTTGATAGTTATATTTTTATTGACTCGTAAAGTACATAGGATAGGGTTATGTATGGAATAACACATCGGACAAATGGCCTCCACGGCTTTGCATGCACATGCGCACTCTTTTGTTGAAATTTTCCATGACCATTCTGCATAAATGTGGCTGAATTTCGTTGATGCAGCGTTGAATCTCCTCCTTTAATGCACGGGTGGTTGTGGGCTTGTTGACATAGACTTGTGATTTCAAATAACCCCATAAAAAGAAGTCTAATGGTGTTAAATCGCACGATCTAGGAGCCCAATTTTGATCACCGAAACGAGAGAGTACACGACCTGGAAATGTCTCATGCAGTAATTGAATTGTTTCACGAACTGTATGACATGTGGCACCGTCTTGTTGAAACCACATATTGGACACATCAATATCATCCAATTTTGGCAGAAAGAACTGTGTAATCATGTCGCGATATCGAGCACCAGTAACAGTCACTGCTTGACCAGCATCATTTTCAAAAAAATATGGCCCAATTATGCCTCCAGCCCAAAATCCACACCATACAACACGCGTTGTGGATGCATTTGTTTTTCGACAATCACATGTGGGTTCTCCGAACCCCAAATGCGGCAATTTTGGCGATTGACAAAGCCATCAAGATGAAAATCTGCCTCATCGCTTAGGATGATTTTTCTCGAAAAATCAGGGTCCATTTGTTGATGTTCAATAATCCATTCAACGAACTCTCTTCTCTGTCCATGGTCATTAGGCTTCAATTGTTGTGTTAATTGAATTTTGTAAGCATGAAGATACAGATCTTTGGTGAGTATACGCTGTAGAGAGGTTCTTGAAATTTGCAATTCTTGTCCACGACGTCGAATTGAGGTTCCTGGATTGTCAGCAACACTCTCACGCACTGCTTCGACATTCACATTTGAACGGCTTGTTTTTGGACGACCAGTTTGTTTGGCGTCTCCAACGGATCCAGTCTCCATGAATTTTTCAATTAATCTCTTCACAGTTGACGAAGTTAAAACACTATTCCGACCATATTTTGTATGAAATTTTCGAACTGCAGCCGCCAAGCTTTCACTATTTTTGAAATATTCTTTAATAATGAAGACACGTTGTTCTCTCGTGTAACGCTCCATTTTTAATAACCCTATACTGTTAGCTGTCAAATTGCTTTTTTTTTCAGGGTTGCCAACCACTTCACTGCACAAATGGCGGCAAAATCAAATCTTGCGTTAATTTTGGGACACCCTTTACTATTAGTTTTCCTAACACATCTACCACTGTTTTAAATTTCCCCCACTTAAATTCTATCAATTTCGTTATAAGTGAAGATACTGTCCTTAATAGTATCCTACAACTTGACGAATGTTTTAGTCCTGGTCCCGACGGTGTACCATCATCCATTTTAAAGAAATGTGCTGCGTATTTAGCACACCCGTTATGTGTTCTTTTCAACACGTCTTTAAGTAACTCGCTGTTTCCTTTTATCTGGAAGAGCTCCTTCATAATACCAGTACACAAAAAAAGGTCCTAAAAACGAAATAATGAACTACCGACCTATTGCAAAACTATCTGTGATACCTAAACTGTTTGAGTCAATCGTATGTAGCGTCCTTTCTTTTCATTGAAGTTCAATTTATCTGTGATAACCAGCATGGTTTTGTTAAAAAACGTTCAACTGTTACTAATCTGTTTAACTTTACGTCCTTTTGTTTAGATGTTTTTGAAAAACGTGAACAAGTAGATTGTGTCTTTACTGAGGACAAGGCCTTTGATAAATTGTGTCATAAAACATTACTTTTAAAACTATCACAGCAAGGTTTTAACGACTGTTTCATAAACTGGATTTCCTCATATAGTTATAGTTATAGTGTTAAATTTAGTAATGAGTGTTCAAGTTCATTTGTTGTGAATTCTGGTGTCCAACAGGGTAGTCACCTTGGTCCTATTCTATTTGTTTTATTTATAAATGACTTGGTTTCGATCATACAAAATTCGTCTGTCCTAATATATGCTGATGACATTAAAATTTAAAAAAAAAATTAACTCTACATCTGACTGTCTTCTCTTGCAAGAAGACTTAATATTATTCAGGGAATGGTGCAATAACAATCGTCTTGTTTTAAATGTTGACAAATGTAAAACCATGAGTTTTATACGCAAAAAAGTTCCAATCGTTTTTAGTTACATGTTTGATTCTTGTCCTTTAAGTAGAGTATATGTATTTTCTGACTTGGGTGTTGTCTTAGATCCTAAACTAATATTCAATGAACATATTAACTTCATAGTTAAAAAAGCAAATAGAGTTCTGGGTTTTATTAAGAGATTTGGCCGTGATTTTCGTAATCCATATGTTTTAAAATTACTTTTTGTTTCATTTGTGAGACCAGTCCTGGAATATGCTTGTATAGTATGGTCACCTTACTACGCCGCCGCCGTACACGTCATAAGACTCGAAGCCATTCAGAAAAGATCTTTGCGTTTTTACCTACGATCCCTTCCGTGGTCTCATGATATTCATACATTACCGCCTTATTCACAAAGACTTTCTCTCATAAATCTTCCTTCTTTGACAAATCATAGGAAGTCCTTGCAGTTTTGTTTTATTGTTGGAATAATAAACGGACAAATTTCATCACCATCAGTTCTTGGTAGTTTAAACTTTAGTTTTAGTCGTTCAAGTATAAGACTCCAGAAACCATTGAATACTAATTTTAGCAGATCAAACTATGGTGTACATAGCCCCTTAAATCAATTAATTGACATCTATAATAAATTTTACTCTTGTATTAATTCACCAAATGATAATATAAAAAGTATAAATTGCAAATTAATTTTTTTCAACAGTCTAGTTTAAGTTTTTAGATTTTAAGTATTAAGAATTGTTAACGTTAGTATTTAACGAATTATAAATAAATACTTTACAAATACTTTTTTAATTTAATGAAATTAAGATTTCTACTATTACTGGTAAAATCGACACAAACAAACAATAAAAAAATACTTTAAGTTTTTAAATTTTGACATATTGCACTTTATTTTGATGTCAATTAAAAATTTACTGACAGCTAATTCAGATTTCAATTGGTTTGCAAATGTACATTAAAATTTACTTCAAACAGTTTATTATATTTAAAAATAATAGAAACTTTAAAGATTTGTCCTAATTCTTTTATTTTATAACTGACACAACTTTTCTCCATTATTTGTAAAATATACTTATTATTCAATTTAATCATTGACCAAGACAACCTGCAATTATTGATTTTGTAATAAAAACCATTTAAGTCCATGATGTATGCTCCACATTTGTCGTTATTAAACCAAAAGTTCACAAACCTAAGTCTTAAGTTTTTTGTTTTTAATCCCAAAAGACAGAAATTACCACAAACTATTCCGCAAGTATAAGCTAACCCCTTTATAGAAATAGAGTCATACTCAATTGACTAACTTAATAGTCCACATCTGCAAGTGAACTCTGTAATTTATCGAAATTCCTGTTTCCTCACAAAATATATGTATGTACGTAAACATTTTACTTTACATATGTATATGTACATATATGATAAATTGCCTAACGCTCCAGTAAAAAAAACAACAACAACAAAAGCAGCTCATGGTATTAAATTAACAATGAATAAGGCGGCGCGGACATTACCATCGGTTTTTCTTTTTGTTACTGCACTGTGCAGATTTTCTTATGCAATGATTTATGCAAATAAATTAACAATATTCTGCATTTTGATTTTGCAATTGTATTCGTGTACAGACACACATTTTGTTATCAAACGTAACATTAATCGCTATGGCACGCCAATTGGCTTTTTCGAGCATTTGAATTGATCTTTTCTACAGGCTCCAGAGTTCCAGAGGAGCGCATCGTTCGAAAGTTGTGCTGTTTAGTGTAAATCTGTACAAAAGAGGTTTGCATTTAACTTAAAAGACGGTGTTTTTGTGAGTTATGACCTGACAACCATAACAGGCTTGAGTCGCACCGCACCGCTGGCGCTGCACTGCGTCGCTCGTGGCCGCCCGTCGTCGTCGCTAGTCCGTACCGCCTCATTGCTTGCGATTTATAAGAAACGGAAGCCTTAACTATAAGAAACTGCTGCCAACATGTTGAACATGACAGCGGAGCACCCCTGATGTTTCTTCGTCTTCTTTTTAAAATGTCACTACTATGAGCTCTGTACTTTACTTCAAGCCTTCTACTGATGGTCATTTCTCGATGTGGTGTAGTTAATGAAAAGCAAGGTTGGTTAGAAGATGATTTTATGGCGGATGGGAAATGTTAGATTCTAGAAATAAACACAACTTATGCTTCATTGGAGTTTGGATGATGTTTAATGTCTCTAATTACACATCATTTGAGGACAAGGACAAGTTCTTCGTTTGGAAGGTTGTTTTCTAAACAAGTATACAGCTAAGCTCAAATTAAATGCGGATGTGTTGATTAAAATCTACTTAATTTAAGATATCATCGAAGGTAAGGTTTTTCAATAGTTTTGATTTAAAAATTTGAGAAAAAGTAAGTACAAAGCTTTTTGAAGAGAAGTGAATTGATTTAAAAGTTCAAAGAACGAAAACTAGTTTTTCTAATAACCATTAACTAACTATCATAAATGAGTTTAATTAATTTAAACCAATAATTACGAGTACGTATCAAACGAATTCTCACCAAACCTTAAAAAAAAACTCCACCCATCTTGTTCAATTACTCAAAATCCAGTTAAAAAAATAAACTATAATAATATTAATAACAATTAACCTGTTTCAACCTTAATATCTAGATCTCTACCCACAAAATAAAAACTAGACACACAAAAACAGTACACATTAAAGATTAAAGTAACTCTCGTTCAGGTTATTTTTAATTGGCCTCCAAAATCTCTGAGAATTAAAGTGTAATAAAGTTTTGCTGAATTTTAAAATAAAAATGATTAATATCAATGGAGTTGCATTATGCGATGCCTGAAGAGTGAAGAGGAAGGGGTGGATACGAAATAAAAATAAAATGAAATAATAAAAAATGTATACATTTTCGAATATTAATTTTATTTTTTACCTCCACCCGCCTTGTGTAATGATATTGTGGTAGCTAATTATTTTTATATAATTTTTATTTTGTTGATGTTGATGGCATACTCCCTAAGTAGTTTATCATTTTTTTTTTTCTTTTTTTCAAATAATTGAAAAAGAACCCGATGTGAATTGGTAATAAAAAAAGAAAACAAGAGTACTCAGGGTTTTTGAGCGTCTATTTTTTTGTTGTTGCAACAACAAATGCAACACGCAAAAGATTTATACACACGTGGCAGTCCGCAATTATGAAATTTACGCATCATAACACGTTTGGTAGGCCATGATGTGTTTTTTAGCCAGAAAATATATCATTGTGGGTGGAGTGGCTTAATGCAAGAACACTACGACTCAATTGATTGAAGCTTAGGTTTTATATTTCTTTTTTTATTTTAAAATTATTAATTTGTGCGATTTAATGGATTTTTTTTTCATAATTGTGAACACATTCTTAAAAAGTAAAAGTTACTTCAAATAAAACCTATAACCAATTGAATCGGACAATTTGTCAATATGTATACCCTTTTTACTTGCGACTATAGGAACTATGTATGTATGTATGTATATGCAAGTTTTGCATTCGTGCAAAATTTCGAATTCGCACAAGAGCCTGACTGTAAAGAACACATGAATAGCAATTTCTTGTACTGGTTCGTATGCTTGTTTTTTTTTTAACTTTAATAAGAAAAGAAATAAACTGACCGTAATAACTCCATGTTTGCGCTAAAAACTTGTAGGAAACAAGGAATGTGATTGGATTATAGTAAGTACCTTCTACCTACCAATAACATTCCTTCATTATCATCATAAACATGTCTTTATCTATCTATCTGCATAAAGCTGAGCACGCCAATGAACTATTCTTTATTCGTTTTAGACACCTACCTAACTTAACTACACAACCAATAGGTGATCGCTTTACAATTTAAACATACATGTTCTTCCTCTTTCTTATCTTCAGATAATTTATTTTCCATCCTGGTTCTTCCGATATGAAATTAAAAAAAAAGGCTGGGATGCGACCCACACTGATAACTTCCCATCCCTTCTGTCGATTTGTCTTGCTTAAAAGTTTGTCTATATGTATCAATTTTTATCAAATTTGCGTACTATTTTTTGTAGATTTTATTTTTTTATGAAAAAACGGACTGTAAATGTTGAAAACAATATTTCTTATAAGCTAAAATTAGTTAGAAGCCATTAACTCAAATTTTTGAAAATATATTTGAGTCGAAAATCATTTTTTACCAACTTTTGTTAAATTTTTTTTTTTCGGTTTTTAATTTTTTGTAAAAAAACTGTCAATTCGATTTTTTTCAAAATTTTATTGAATGTTGACAACAATATTTTTTGAAAGATAAAAGTAGTTTAAAGCCAATATCTCAATGTTTTGAACAGATATTTGAGTCGAAAATCAATTTTTACCAAGTTTTATTAATTTTTTTTTTGGGTTTTTATTTTTTGTAAAAAAACTGTCAATTCGATTTTTCTCAACATTTTTCAGAATGTTGAAAACAATATTTCTCATTAGATAAAATAAGTTTGAAGTCTTAATCTCAAGTTTTTGAAAAGATACGAGGGCGGGTCAATAAGTCCGTGACTTTTGGAATAAAACACAGATTTGTTGATAAAAAATAATTTTATTTTTCAACGTAGTCTCCCTTGAGCTTTATACACTTTGTCCAACGCTTCTCCAATTTTTTATCCCTTCCAAAAAAAATGATTTGTCGAGGTCCTCAAAATAGGCCTTTGTTTGCGAGATGACTTCATCATTGGAGTCAAATCTTTTCCACCAAGCCATTTCTTCAGGTTTGGGAACAAGAAGTAGTCGCTCGGAGCAAAATCTGGAGAATAGGGTGGATGAGGGAGCAATTCATAGCCCAATTCATGGATTTTTGCCATGGCAACTGCACATGTGTGCACCCTTGCATTGTCTTGGTGGAAAAGAATGCGGCACCCATCTTGCGGAAAGCTTTCTCATGCCCAAGTGATCATTCAAAATTGAAACCACTGAGCCATACGAGATCCCTACGGCTTCCACAATCTCTCGCACTTTCAATCTTCGGTCAGCTACCACCATATCGTGAATTTTTTCGATTGTTTCGGGTGTAGAGACCTCAACTGGGCGTCCAGGACGTTCGGAATCTTCACTGCTTGTACGGCCACAACGAAATTCAGTAAACCACTTTTTTACCATTGAAATCGATTGTGCAGAGTTCACATAGCATTTATCAAGCTTAGCCTTGGTCTCGGTAATGGTTTTTTTTTCGCAAGAAATAATGCTTCATAAGCACACGAAATTCACTTTTTTCCATTTTCTCCTCAAATTAGTGAGTAGTCTGATAAAAATAGCTGTCAAACACAAACTAACTGACGCAGCAAGTTTAAATTTTGACAGGAGTCAACTGACAGATGCCTGTTGACAGGAGCAGTGTTGCTGTTTCAGTAAAGAGGTCATAAATTCAAAAAGTCACGGACTTATTGACCCACCCTCGTATTTGAGTCGAAATTCAATTTTTACCAACTTTGAGTAATGTTTTTTTAGGTTTTTATTTTTTATAAAAAAAACTGTCAATTAGATTTTTCCCAAAATTTTATCAGATGTCAAAAACATTATTCTCCGTTGAGATATTTAGGTTTAACCAAAATGTTCACCTTTTTTTAAACTGCTATGGTAAAAAAACCACCCACGCAATTTTATTGAGAGCCCTTTCTGCATCTTTCTGCCTTATTATCTGTATAATAAAATTTATTTGAAGTCGATATCTCTTCAGGTTCTTGAGCTATGGACGACGAAAAAATGTGGCGAACGTACGGACATACGGACGTACGAATGTACGTACACACGCACGCACAGACATCTTTCTACAAATCTTTTATTTCGACTCTAGGGACCTTGAAACGTCGAGAAATGTCAACATTTTCAATTTGACAAATCGGACCCATTACAATAACTTCCTATGGGAAGTTAATAAATCTATCCAAAGGAAAAAGCTTTGAACGAACTAGTTGAATACACAAACAATTGTTTTCGTTAAGTATGCTTACAAGTATTTTTCATTTCCGGGATGAGTTGTCCTACGATGAGTTGTGTCTTGGGATGAATCGCGCCTTTGTAAATACAAAGGAAATACCTGGAAACTAGCTTACCGACAAAAAATGGTGTGTATTTGATAAGTTCATTCAAATACACAAACCATTTCCCTTAACATAATATTTTTCGAGTATTTCATATTTTTATAATAATAAAAAGTTAAGCGTTTTCAACAAATTATAAATTAATATTCAATAAAATACAATTCGCAGTCTGCAGACAGTTCTCTTTGTTTTAACACCTTATTTTTTAATATTAGCTCCGTATGAGAGCCGAAAAAGGGAGACATGCTAACGAAATAATATATATACATCTTTACGAAATTATCGTCCTAAGCTATTCCGAAATTGTTTGAATACCTAGTCTGTGACATAATTTCTTTATGTGAAAATAAACATATGTTTGTGAAAAAAACCTACATTTACTATTTTCTACTTTTTGTTTGGATGTGTCCGAAAAACACTCTCAAGTCGATTGCATCTTTATAGACTTAAGCAAGGCATTTGACAAATTAAGTCTTGAAATTCTTCTCAATAAATTGAGGAGTAAAATTGGACGAAACGACTGTTTCGCTATGTAGATTTCGTCACCAATTATTGTAAAGAGCTACAAGATCTAAATCGATTTTGGGAATAGTGCAATAAGAATCGTTTGATTTTAAATATTGGAAAATGTAAGACGGTGTTTTAAACACAAGCGTAGTATAATCAATTATGACTATATGTTGAATTCAATTTCTCTTCCGGCGGCCGGCGGCGATACTAAAACTGTTACACAAATTTGAGATGTTGGCAAAACTTAGTACTTTGAAGAGTGAAAAACGTGTGCGTCTCTTAAAAAAACTTGGTTTGTCCTTTGCTCGCTTTGGCTCTTTGGAATTAAGTATTCAACCCACAAACATTACACCGCATTTTTCATAAGGACTTATTTCTTAAGATTAGATAAGGGTTTTTATTGCCTTTATTTAAATTCGACTTCAAAATTAATTTATTACGTCTGGTTTTTGAGATATTATACAAGAAACACATATTAATAGTTTTTTGAGGCTATCTAAATTTTTGAAGTAGCTTTTTCAAGACAATCGTATAATGGTTTTCCAAATCTTTTTTTTTTTTTTTTTTTTATAAAGTACAGGCACTCAAGGGGATATTAATACCCTTAACACGTTTACGGTTAAACACAGTGCGAGTATTAGGAAAATAGGAAAGGATTTAAGAGGAGATACCGGTGCACATTGGTCTTAAAATTTTGAATATTGAAATGAGAGGGGAAAACAGAGTTGGGTAAAGCATTCCACATTCTCGATGAGCGGCTAAAAAAAGAATCTCTATACTTAACAGTACGTCCGAAATTGAGCTCGAGGGTAAACTGATGAGCATTCCTGTAAGTGAGAGTATTACGGCTGAATTGTTTGAGGGGGGGAATGCAACTGGCTAATTCGACAGGACATTGTTTGTAAAAGTATCTGTAAAACAACGAAAGGCATGAAACATTACGCCGGTGTCCGAGAGATGTAAATGTTTCGGTTATAGTTCTATCGCCGATCATTTTCAAAGCTCTTTTTTGTATCCTATCTAAAAGGCTCAAACTTGTTTTAGGGGCACTTGCCCAAATATGCGAGTTATATTCAAGTTTTGGACGAATGAAGGCTTTGTAAATTACAGCCAGATCAGAAGGGGTGAAAAATTTCTTACACCGTCGGAGAAATCCTAAGCACCTGGCAGCATTTTTGGCAATATCAAATATGTGATCATTCCATAAAAGGTGATCTGTGATACACATACCGAGTACTGACAGTTGATTAGTTTCCTGGATGCAAGTGCCACTCATAGATAGCGGCATCGGGGGTATGTTACGCTTTAACGACAGGAGACAGCATTGGGTTTTCGAAGCATTAAATTCTACACGGTTTTTGATTCCCCATTGGACAATGCTGTCAAGAAGAATTTAATGAGCTTATCATACGCTGCCGTTGAAGTTCCACATCCGAAGGACAAGGATGTGAATCTAGAAACGAATATGAAAAACTGAGGGTACTGTCGTCGGCGAAACAGTTTAATGGATTAGAAGTGGCAGACAAAAGATCATTTATGAATATAAGGAAGAGAGTCGGAGACAAAACGGAGCCCTGGGGACACCAGCATTTATTTTATGAATTTCAGACTTGAAACTATCCAATACAACTTGTATTGAACGGTTAGAAAGGTAATTTCTAATCCAACGAAGAAGAGATTCATCAATACCAAACGCACGCATTTTCGATAAGAGAGCTTGGTGCCAAACTCTATCAAATGCTTTTGAAATATCAAGTGCAATAATCTTACTTTCTCCAAAACGATGTAAAGATTTGTTCCACTGTTCGGTGAGATAAACCATGAGATCACCAGTGGACCTATTGCTACGAAAGCCATACTGCCGGTCATTAAGAAGCTTTCGTTCTTCAAGATATTTCTTAAGCTAATAATTAATCAGCGTTTCCATAATCCTTTTCTTTAATATTCAGTTAAAATATTTATATCATTTCATTTGACATTCGAAAAATATTCATAAGTTATTAGATTTTATATTTCTTACAAAAAATCTGAAAGAAGCGCCAACTATTTAACGGTTTAAAAATAAGTTTTGCTCTTGCAACGAATCTGTTGTCTTATCAATTATACATAAATATTTTTTTTCAAGGTTTTGAAATATATTAAAAAATATAAAAATAATTTTGAAAAGAGGTATTTATAAAACTTGAGCAAATAGTTAAAATCAAAGTTTGTATTTTTCAAAACTATGAATCAATTATATTGAAGACTTTTCCAAAACTTCATATACATATAGTCAAATGAAGACGCATAACTAATGAAAATTTTCAGAAACTAGATAAGATACTAAAATGATATAAATTGTGTCTAGAAAAGAACGATTTGCACTTTGCACTATTATCATTAATTGTTAAGAGTCATTATGAGTTTTAACTCAGCCTTAAAAACACAGTTTTTGTTCGTTTTTAGTATTTTAAAAGGAGCATAAACCCCTTAAAAATAAAGTTTCAAGACTTTGAAGATGGAATTCCTCTTTACAATTAAATAAATATTTATTCATTTTATTATTTATTCCTTGAAAACATTCCATTTTCCCAATATTTGCGTTTTATAAATTTAAAAAACTCGTACTTATTAGTTAAGAAGCAAAACTTTCTTCTACCTTGAAGACTTTCTCAACTCCTCTTATTTACTTTTTCCTCACTTGGATTTATTCCAAAAATTAAGCTTATTTTTTTAAGGAGTATAAGAAAGAAGCCATTTTTGATTAATTAAGTAGCTCGGAGTGTACGTGTGAAAATTGTTGCATCGCTCCAGTGGCAAAGGTTTTGCTTTTTTGTCTTTTTTTAACTTTATTCTTTTGCACTGTTTTGAGTTCACAATTGTTTCGGTTTCTGTTTTTTGTTGCTGTTGTTGTGTATTTCAATTGCGTAAGCTTATTATTAAAGAGATAACCCAGTGAGTTGGTGATTGTTACAGCGGAAAGCAGGCTGGTTGGACCGTTTAACTGCTAGACTATGTTATACTTTTTTTTCAACCTATACTTTTTGCCAAAGGGACTAATGGAATGGTTTGTGGATGCAAACACGCGCCCGCGCCGCCGTTGGCGGTGCGTGGCATTATATTGTATTTTTTTTTTGAAAAATAAAAATAAATTACATAATTTCTACGAGAGATCAAAATAATCAGAAAGTTTCAGTTGGTGCATCCGCTTAATGTATATTAATAATAAAGTCAACTTCCCGCGGCATATAGCATGATTCTCTATTTAGCCGCTGCACGCTGGTTCTAGGGTAGCCGCACTTTAGCGCATACTTTACTGATGATGCATCAGCTCTACTACAGAGAGCGAGAGTCTCATCCGGCTAAGCGAAAGCGTTCTTGTTGGCAGCTTATGCCTCTGTGATTGTTTATTGTGGCAATTTTAATTTTACAAATTGCAACAGAAGCAATAAAATATTCGAGTTTTTTTTTTCCAAATTTTATTTTATTTTAACGACAAAATAAAATAAAAAGCCTGAAACACCATACTTAATCATCTTCGTATATTGTAATCAACAGTGCGAGGAGCAGAATAATACGCCACAGATTGAAAGCTGGCGAATTATGTTAACGATATTGTTTTATTGCATTTAATTGCTTTTGTTCTGAATGAATTATATTCAAGTGGCCATCAACTGAACGCACTCAACATTGAATATATTAAGTATTAACACTGCTGGCCTGGTATAGCTGATAGACTGTAAGGCTGGGGGCTAGGCACTATGGACTATATATGCTTAGTTCCAGGTAGGTTAAATTTTTGTGGCTGAACTTTATTTGGATTTTTGACATTAAAAAAAAAAAAACACCGAAAAAAGGGTATTTCGTTCACAATCAGTCAGGTGTGTTTTGTGTGAGTTATCGTCATTATCATCATCATCAGCCAACCCCAAAAGCCCAGCCGCAGCGCAGTTATGCCTTCTCTTATTGACTATCTTACGAAAGTGAAGCTCTTAGCACGAACTTTGTGTTTCGACATCAACAGTAGCTACTTTTGGAATTTTGGGTTATTCTAAGGTGTGTCTTTTGTGTTATAGGAGAGTTTCCTAATAAGGTTCCAAAATTATGTACCTAAGTTGTAGAGTGTCAGATTATGAAGTTGTTTCAAGACCATTTGACATGGTTTGTGTTTTGATTTCAACTTTGAAACTAAACTGGAATGGGCATAAAATGATGCTTAGTATTGTAATCTTAATATTTGTCACTTTAATAACATTATGAAATATGACAACGATGATGTCTACCGTTTCTTCATTAAGAACTCTTTAGTGTTTAGGGACAAGGGTTAACAGTTGAAGGAAATTTTGATTCGAGATTTAAAATCTATTAAGAGAGTCAAATTTATAATCACGCTTATTCTGACATTCTAATGAATAGCCAATTCGTTAGAATAAATCTATTCATTAGAATGAAATTTCTGTATTTTGACATTCTAACGAATAATGTTCATCGTTCAATGAATATATTAAATGAACCGAAATGAACTCGACTTCGAAGTCAGCTGTTTGAAGTTTCGATCTTATTCAGTGTGACCAAAGTAACAAAATTTAAAATTGTTCCACAAACTTTCAATTTCATTGAAACAATTGGATGGAAAACAAAAAATACCTTAAGAAAAATTAAATTAATAAATTTCTAAGTGCTAGTGATGTTAATTATTTAAAAACCATCAATGACACTTTGAATATGGGAACATAAATTTAAGTATATTGATATGAAAAGTAAAAAAAAAATACATTAAACAATTTTGTACAGCTAACTCAGCACCTTTAAATCTAATAAAATAATTAATGTACTTATAATTCGATTTGCTTTCGTCCCACATGCATTACCAAAAAAATGTTACTTTAAAGTCTCTTTATTTGAATCACACCTGGTCACACTTCACAATTGTCAACAAGAATCAAAAAGTAATACAGTCGTTAAAATCGTTTAAATTGTCTTTCAAAAATTCAAATTGTTTTATTTATGAAAAATCAAAACAGCATAAATAGAAGAAGAATTATGGATGCATAAAATCCATTGGGGATTCGATTTGTAAGAAAACCTCTCGCGATTTCATGGTTTTCTTCCATTAATTTTATAAGAACTTCCTTTTCTTCTCTAGTTGTCCAATTTGAGTGTGACTATGACCTTTAATTAAAACATCAACAGATTTTCATGTTACATGTTTTTCTTTTAATTCTCTCATCAAGATATGAACGCTTTATAAATGACGTTTGTTTCGAATGATTAGAAAGTCAAAGTTTGCTTTAGTTTCGAATTAAAATGAACTTTCGAATCGTTAGAAAGTGAAAATACGTGTCATACGAATTCGAATAACTTTCATACGAAAGAGAATTCCAAAATAAGGGTGAATTTTTGGTGTCAAAATAAAGCTGTTAAATAAATACATAATTTAACCTTGAGCTTTTCTTTTATATAATTTTTAGTTTTTAAATGATGATTCAACAGATGACTGTTGATTTCATAACAGAGACGATGAGGACTACTACCACTGCAAGAATGAAAGCATTACTTATTCTCTTACCCCTGGACCCATATACAGGGTGTCCCGTAAGTAATGGATAACCCTGAAATGCCGCATAGTAGACTTTATGACCGTCCTGAAAACTGATAAAAAAAAGTTCTATCCCAACCACAAGAAAAGTTATATGCATTTTTTTGTTCAGTGCATTATTTTTTTTCTTACTTTACATTTTTGAATACCACGACTACAAGTGAATGAGTTCCATCATTTTTTTTTTGCAGGAATATTTTACATTACTTGGGTCAACACATAAGTAGAAGAAAATTATCATAACTGTTGGACTTCTTAGAGAAAAAAATTATTTAACATTGAATTTCAATGCAAAATGTGAAAACAAATAATTTTTGAAAAAGTTAAATCATAGCTGGTATACAAAAAATGCATGAATACCTGAGTGGCCAACTATTTTAAAAATATGCGCGTTAAATGCAGATTTCAAAATGGTATTACTTATTATTATATCTGGAGTCAATAGCAAGTTATTGGTAAAAATCTGCAATACTAGAGTAAATTTAGCAAAAACAAAAGTTTTCAAAATTAGCACAGTAAACGTGAAAATAATACCAAGCGTAGAACATAAAAGATTTTTGATTTATTAGCTGTTTCTACGATGTTGTCCTTATGATAAATCCAAGCTTTCAACTTCTAGGGCCGAATGCATTCATGATAAAAATGTCAAAAAAGTGCAAAAAACGGTTACATTTTCGAGCTTGTTTTGAATTTTACCTGCTCTATTGGGCTTTAACAAACCCATCAAATATTTTGTTGGTTGCTATTAGTTTAATTGTTATTTTCTCCAAACAAAAAGTCTTCTGATTCAATTTTAATTGGGTTTTTTGAATAGTAAATTGTAAAATCCTGAGAAAGTGAGAACGCATAAAATCGTAAGTTTTTTAAATTTTGAATTAAAGTTTTTGTAATTTGATCTTAATTCATAAGATTAAGACCACGACGAACACTTATTTATATCGTTTTTATTGTTCATTCTTCAAGAGAATTAACGGTCTAAATAGCTGTTTTCCTGAACCTGCTTTTTGATAATTAAGACGTTTGATTGAACTTTTTCGATGCCACGTATTCTGTATTCTGCACAAGAATATGCAAACATGCATTTCATTTATGGAGAGTGCAAAGGCAATGCAAACGAAGCTGCGACTCTGTATAGGGAAAGGTACCCTAACGCACGTCACCCGGATTATCGAGTGTTTATTAGAGTCCATAGCTGTTTCTCGGAAGGAAGGCTGCCTTGTAGTGGTGTTGGTGGTGCTGGCGTGGGACGACCCCCTCGAGGAGATACCGAAGACTTAGTGCTTGCGGAACTTGACCGAGATCCCACAGTATCAATCCGAGCAATAGCACGACGCCTAAATCCACTTGATTTTTTTTATTGGGGATGCATTAAGGAAATCGTATACAGCAAGCCGATCAGGTCTTTAGAGGAGCTAAGAAATCGTGTGGAGGTAGCTGCATTACAAATTTCTGAGAAAAACCTTGCACGTTCACTAAGACGTTCATTTATTCGGAGGTGCAGAACCTGTATAAGAGTGGGTGGAAAACAGTTGCTTTAAATAAAAAAAAAATAAAAAATTATCTATTTTTGTTTTCTAACTAAGTGATCATGTGATTAAAAGCTGGCTCAAAAACTTTTTGTTTAGATAAAATAACAATTAAACTAATAGCAACCAACAAAATTTTTGATGGGTTTGTTAAAGCCCAATAGAGCAGGTAAAACTCAAAACAAGCTCGAAAATGTAACCGTTTTTTGCACTTTTTTGACATTTTTATCATGAACGCATTCGGCCCTAGAAGTTGAAAGCTTGGATTTATCATAAGGACAACATCGTAGAAACAGCTAATAAATCAAAAATCTGCTATGTTCAACGCTTGGTATTATTTTCACGTTTACTGTGCTAATTTTGAAAACTTTTGTTTTTGCTAAATTTACTCTAGTATTGCAGATTTTTACCAATAACTTGCTATTGACTCCAGATATAATAATAAGTAATACCATTTTGAAATCTGCATTTAACGTGCATATTTTTAAAATAGTTGGCCACTCAGGTATTCATGCATTTTTTGTATACCAGCTATGATTTAACTTTTTCAAAAATTATTTGTTTTCACATTTTGCATTGAAATTCAATGTTAAATAATTTTTTTCTCTAAGAAGTCCAACAGTTATGATAATTTTCTTCTACTTATGTGTTGACCCAAGTAATGTAAAATATTCCTGCAAAAAAAAAATGATGGAACTCATTCACTTGTAGTCGTGGTATTCAAAAATGTAAAGTAAGAAAAAAAATAATGCACTGAACAAAAAAATGCATATAACTTTTCTTGTGGTTGGGATAGAACTTTTTTTTATCAGTTTTCAGGACGGTCATAAAGTCTACTATGCGGCATTTCAGGGTTATCCATTACTTACGGGACACCCTGTATACAAGAAACTGCTGCAAACAATGCTTTACCGCTGAGCCAGACCAGTTACTGGAAAAGCAGCCACATATGACATGCACAGATTTTACAGAAGTACATAGGGAATAATGTAAGCTCAAGCTATATGACACCCTGTCTGAACTTCAATAAACCTTTTAGTACTAGCTTTTCTGATAGGATCCTGTTCGATTATGCGAAATCGGGTTACTACAAAAATAAAATACGGCCTACCATCGATTATATGTGCAAAGGATGCAGTGATGATGAAGAGCAAGAAAACACAGCCTACTTCTTATGCCACTGTCTAGCACTATGCCACACAAGAAACAGACTCTTTGGCAGACACTTCTTCAATAGTCTTGCAGAACTGAAACAAATTATAGGAAACAGCATATTAGGCTTTAGCAAAGCCAAAAAATGGCTACAGCAAAACAATCCATATTATAGGTTTATGTTTAATTTTTCGGGAAGTTTAAAACTTCAGAATATCACAATGGATCTACATTGATCTAACAGCCCTATTATGGCTATCAACTATCAATTATTTGATAACTGATAACTTCTATCAATTTATTGATAATTTGGTATTATGAGTATCAAATGATAATTTTTCACCCATTGTGAATACTAATCAATATACGATTGTGAATAGGTTTTGTTTGGTGTTTGACGTTTGTCATTTGTGTTTAGTTCTTGTGTTTTGGTCTATAAATAATTTCGGCGGAATAATGTAAGTTTAATTTGCTTATTTTAATTCATGAATTTATAATTTGTCCAGTGGGTTTGAAGCATCTCGTAATACTGTTTATTTTAGCTTGCACAATAAACCTTCGTTCCTTTGTACAATTGCCTTCAAACAACAATTCTAGTGAAGGCATTTCGTTCTTCAATTTGTATATTCAATAAAAACTACAAAGAATCTTTTATAAATCGTATTTAAATTACAATTCTTTACCATTTAGGAATATTTGATACATTTGTCAACGAAGATTTTGTAGCTGATAGAGTATTTGATGGGTATCAATATGTTTGATAGCCGTAATACCGTGTTTATCAATAAAGCTATTCATAATAGATCTTTTAATTCACTATTTATCAAAAATATTGATAATTGATCACCATAATACCGATTCATTAATTTTGTTGATAATTATCAACTATTATCAAATATTGTGTTGATATTTGATAACCATAATAGGGCTGTAAGTGTGGCGATCACGTCACCAAAAATTCGATCAACAATCCCGATAACGATCGCTATTGACTGTAACGGCCACTCCTTGGTCATTTTCGAAGAGTGGTCAAATTATGCCTCTGAACCAAGATCCGCACCAAAGAGTGATTCATTTTGGGTGTATCTGCTTTTCAATGTATGCGTGCGGGTTTTCTGTGCCCCAAATGCGCCAAGATCAAAATAAGCTTCATCTGAAAAGATGTTTTTTTTTGGCAAAATCGGCATCTTCTCTAAGCGTTGTTCAAGCGTATACACAACCATATTCGTTCAGAGGAAGGATAAAACTAACTATCTGTCAAATCAGACATGAGCTAAGTGTTACCATTCACGAAATAAGCACTAGTTGAAAAAAAAGTTAGATGGCGAACTTTATATAATGCCAGAAGATTGTCTTTCGAATGAATTAAATTTCATGTCAATTTTAAAAAATCACATTTGTTTTATCTATTTGAAAGTTTTATACCTCTTAAAACCATTTACTTACCAGTTTTTCAGTTTTATTTATTTTTTCATTTTATTACTTTGGTCCTTACCTGAAATGTAAAGAAATACAAATTTTAGAACATCTCGTTAATACTAAAAAAAAAAAAATAGATGAGCGATCTAAAAATGTCAATCTTAATACCTGAAAAAAGCAAAAAATCAGTTTTATTCAAAATCGAAGACATTTTAGGTTTTTTGAATTAGGCTAATGTATTTGGCATACGATATATAATAGTTTTAAAGTTTTGTCAAAATCAAAATAGTCGTCTTCATAACATAAAAATGCTATGTAGTCCAATATCAATCAAATCCGTTAAAATGTTTGAGCTCTTGCTCAAGGCACAGGTTAAATTAAGGAAGGTGATTCCAAAAACCATAACTGCAACAACTTACTCAGATTTTCATGAATACGTCAATATCACTGAACGCTAGGACTTAAAGGGTTAGGCAAAGATCTTTATAAGTTTTGACTTTTGGGTAGTTAAGAGCTATATTTGGTTGCCTCCTGGCTGTATAAGAAGATGTCAATATTTCAATATTTTTCCTCTCTTTCCCTTACTGCATTTAGAATTCTTGAACTTTACAATGATAGGGAAAGACAGAGCGTGTGGTTTGCCTAGACATTCGTGCAGTACGGTAACAAAACAGACATGAAAGAAAATATTCGGCACGGCCTTATTGCCCGAAATCATTTTTAAAACATCTTGGCAAAAATCCTTATCTTCATTATTAAACTAAATTCTTTGGCAGTTTTTTATCTACCTCAAAAACATACGTTGGAATTTGATAATGGGGCAAAACACAGTCCTGGCGCGCATCAGAATTTATGTTGGGGGTTTCAGACTTGAATCCATCGAAAACAACTTGTATTTTATTGTTGGACAGAAAATTTTTAATTTAACGAAGAAGAGATTTCTCATTACCTACCTTAAGCACGCATTTTCGATAATAGAACAAGATGCCAGACTTAATCAAATACCTATGGAATATTAAGTGTAATAATCTTACTTTCACAAAAAAAAAGTGTTTGTTCTACTATTCGGTGAGAAGCACAAAAAGGTCCCCAGCAGCGTTGCCGCGAAGACAAAAATTTTAAGGGCCATTTTAAGGGCCATTTTCGAAATGTGCGGGCCACTAGCCCACTACCCTAGAAAAAATTTGTTTAAGAAAATAATAACAATTTATCTTTTCTAAATAAACTTATTATATTTCGAATTAAATTAATTAAATTAAATTTTCGAATAAGTCATCAAATCCGTAGCCAATATATACATTCCATTTAAGGGTTTCAAAAAGAACTGTTCGAATTCAACTTTAAATATATTGGGGCATATTCATAGATGTTTACTAAACTCTTGCTAAGTTGTTATTAATCAAGTCCAGAGTTTAGGCTATTTATAAATAAATTTAAACCTAATTTTAGGGCTTAATCTGTGGTTTAACTATAAACATAGCAAATACTGTGTTTAAGTTGTTATTATCACAGCCAAATGTCATATTTGATTTTTGTTTGTGAATTGAAAAGCTGAAAAAGTAAATTATATCAAATAAAAATGTCGATTTATACCGCAATTGAAGAAGATATGGATTTGTTGGAGGAGTTTGAGTTATTTGGTGATCTGCATAATATGCCACCAAGAAAAAAAATATACTTACACGGTTCAATTCATTTGAATTAAGCGACAAGAATTTCTAGCAATGATATCGTTTATATAAAGAAACATTCACATTTTTTGAATATTATTATTATATTAGACATCCAATTTGAGGAATGACAGCACAAAATAACAAGTTTTAAAATATAACAGTATTTTTTGGCTTTGACCTGTCATTTGAAGTATAATTGTAGTAGAATACAACCTTAAACTGAGGTTTTACAAAACACATCAGGAAAATTGACTATGAATAAGAGCTGTGTTTAGGTATTTAATCAACAAGCCTTAAACTACAGATCAAGAAATCACGACTTTAGTAATTATCTATGAATACGCCCATTGTCTAGGCTTTCTAAGTACTCAGCTTTAACAAATTTTTTTAAAATAACATTAAATTTTTTGTTTGCGTTGCAACAACTTTCATTATTTTGTTGTTCTTCAAATCAAGATACTCTTGAAAAACTTTAAATTCTTCTTGCCTGTTTGGGCTGTGTTTTAAGAAATTGAAGATATGAAAAAACAAACAGACGAGATACGTACTAGGTAGGTGAAAAAAAATAAAGTGGCGATTGGCAAAAACAAATGAAAAGCAAACGTCATGTCAGTCTGAATGAATAAGTTCAGTGTCATTTTCAATATGGGAAGTTGTACCTATATGGAGGAAACACATTGATAATTTCGTTGATGGAATAAAAAGATTGGATTTGTTGTTTTAGAAAAAAGAAAATATATGATATGCGGGCCATTTCATGTTGGCCCCGTGGGGTTGGGTTCGAAATCCTGTATGGATCATAATACTGTATTTAAAATACTGTATCTCAAAATACTGTATTTCAAAATACTGTATGTACAAAATACTGTATGATCAAAATACTGTAGCTCAAAATTCTGTATCTTAAAATTCTGTATACCAAAATTCTGTATTTCAAAATGCTGTAAATAGGCTGACAAATAAAAATCGTTTTGATAATATAAAAAAGTGCGCACTTTTTTACATTATCAAAACGATTTGTATTTGTCAGCCTATTTACAGCATGTTGAAATACAGAATTTTAAAAAACAGATTACTTTTATAAGGAATACATCATAATATTTTAATGTTCTAATATACTTCCCTTGAACAATAACATATGATAATTCATAAGTCTTTGAATTAAAAAAAAAAACAAATAAATGGTATCTTCGTCTTATTTTCTTCTCATTGATTGTTATTTCTCTCACAGTTGTTTATGAATTGTTGTTACCACAATCAACAATTCCATAAACAATTACACCGAACTTATTGATCTGTCAAAACTTCCACGTGTTCGTTCATTTCGTTGATATTTAAAAGCTAATGCAAATTTAAGAATTAAGTGAAATTTGGAGTTGCAATAAATGATAATATAATGTACTTATACATACATAAATCGAGTTCTGCTTTTGTTGTTCTCTATAATGGAAGCTTAAGAGCGGAATTTTGCAAAAATACAGTATTTTTAGATAATGTTTTGCTCATACAGCATTTTAAGAAGAAGAACTTTGAGATACAGTATTTTCAGATACAGTATTTTGACAACACAGCATTTTGAGATACAGTATATTAACCATACAGTATTATGAATATACAGTATCATACAGTATGATACAGAATTTTAACCATACAGTATTTTAAAATACAGCATTTCGAGCCGCTCCCGGCCCCGTGCCACGGGCCAAAATAAAAAACTTAGTGCCAAATGGCCCGATCGGGCACATTTTGGCAACGCTGGTCCCCAGTGAACCTATTGCTTCAAAAACTACCGGTCTTTTCATTATTCAATTTATTTTTAAAATTTTTAATTCATCAGCTATATATTTGTTTATAACTCAAAGGGTTATTAATACCCTTGAGATGTTGGTTTAAACACAGTGCTAGCGTTAGGAAAATAGGGAAGGATTTAATAGGAGATACTGGTGTGGTCTTAAACTTTTGATTATTAAAATGGGAGGGGACAACAGAGATCGGTAAAGCATTCCACATTCTCGATGTCTGATTTAAAAAGGAATCTCTATACTTGACAGCACGCTCGAAATTAAGCTCAAGGCTAAACTGATGAGTATTCTTCTTGAAAGTGCGAGTATAAGGGCTGAATTGTTTGAGGGGGGGGGGTAGGGGAATGCAACTAGCTAATTTTACAGAACATCAATAAAACAACCAAAGGAATAAAACATTGCTGCGAGTGATGTAAATGTTTCGATAAGAGTTCTATTGATCTTTTTTGGATCATATCCAAAAGACTTAAATTTGTTTTATCTAAGCACCTAGCAGCATTTTTGACAATATTGAATATGTGATCATTCCATGAGATGTAATACACATACTGAGTACTGAAAGTTGATTAGTTTGCAAGATGCAATGGCCACAAAAGACAAGGATGTGAATCTAAAAACGAATAAGGAAAGCTGAGGGTACTGTCATCACCGAAACAGTTTAATGGATTAGAAGTGGCAGACAAAAGATCGTTTATGAAGAAGAAAAAGATTCGGAGACAAAACAGAGCCCTGGCGGATACCAACATTTATTTTATGGAACGTATTTTTGATAGGAGAGCTTGTTGCTCTTCCATGATAATGAAAAGAAGCGACACGTTTGTATAGGGTGATTTTTTAGCTATTATCTTTTTGGCAACACTGCACAGTGGTTCCAGTTGTATGGAGAGGCGGTCATAGATTGATAGAATCTGAACCACTGCACCGATTTCAATGAAATTTTCAGGGTCGATAAACAATTCTATAAGAAATCATCAGGCAAAACATCCGCCCACTAACACGCCCACTTTTTCAAATCTTCAAATAATAAAAATTCGTGTAGGTAGGAAAATCACATTATTTTTTTATAAACGTGGGGGTATAACTCATCTGTTTAAATTGCTTCAAATGAAAAAAAAAATATAAATATATAACGGTAATATCTACAGAAAAGTGATATACCATTTTTGAAAACCTAAAGTCTGTCTTTTTATATTGTTTTCAAATCAATGTTTTTTTTATCAAAAGTTTTTGAAAAAAAAAATATTTCTAATTTACACAAAAAAAAAATGATAAAAACAAGGATCAGGTGCTAAATTCGCTTTGACTACTATTTGCTGTCTACATTAATTCTAATCAAACACTGAAAACTACGTGTTTTTATAAATACTAGTTTTCTAGACAATTAAAAATTACCACTTCTTTTTTACTTTTTATTCAGAGACTTTTTTATTTTTTTTTGTTTTAAAGGTAATAATAATGAGCTTATCTGTTTTGAGTTCTCATCTTTGAAAAAAGTATACACATTTTTGCAAACAAATAATACAAAAAAAGTTTTACTATAACCACTTTTAGAGGTTTTCTTAATTTTTATTTTCATAATATGACATAACAAAATATTTTTTATAATAAAACAAAAAAAAGACCACACTTTTTTTAAATACTTAAATAAAACAAATTTTTTTTAAATTTACATTAAGATGATCATACAAAGTATTTCAAAGAAACACAAAATAACTAAATTCAAAGGATTAACACTTGTAAGGCAAATTATTCTTTTATGTTTAAAAAAGGATAAGTTCTTTATGTTTAAAGTAAAATAAATAAATTGTAAGAAACTGCAACATACCTACCTAACTAAAAGTTTTTAGTAATGGCGTATGAGTGTGTATTAAAAAATTTAATAAGCAGTATGATAGATAAGTTTATTAGAAACTTAATAAATCGTTCACTTCTTTTGGCAGTTCAGAATTTTTCTTTCTAGGTAACTTCCTGAGACTTGATATAAATGGGTCAGAATTAAGAAGAAGTCTATTCAAAAGATCCGTGTTGGTGACCAGCCGAGAATGTTTTCTGGTGTTTTCGCGTCTGAACTGCTTCACTAGCTTATTGCAAGATTCAGCAGCCTCTTCAGATAGCTCACCAATAGATAATAAAGCATAATCAATGACTTCAGAGCCATGTATTAATACTTTATGTATTGATGGAGGCAAGTTGTACCAAGGATAAGCTTCAATAAGCATTTTCGCGGTGTCTAATGCGTATACCTTAAATTTTTCCGAGTTTATTTTGTAACCAGACGATAGGCACTGCAGCAGGTAATTACATCTATCAATTAGGTCTTTATTTATTCCCGTGACCTCAGCTGAAATGGTAGAATTATGAAAAAATGTACGTGCAGTATTGCCGTCGTTGGATGTGCCACTTCCTCCACTTCGTGGTTTGTCAACAATTAATCCTAATCGTTCCCTAAGCTGCTTTTGAATAAATGCTTTTCTTTCAGAAAGTTGTGCTTTATCCTCGGCCGAACGACATTGCCATTTATTAAATGGTGTTCTGTACGAAATCTTAATAAAATATTCGAAAAATCGAATGTATGCATGGAGGGGTGATAACCCAAACTCAAACTTACTCGGGTCTACCAATTTCGTTAAACATTGTTTTACATCATTCATCTCTTTTGGTGTTGCACCACATATATAACACCTACTCGTAGACAAGTCACTTAAGGCAGAACAAACTTTACCATCAACCATAGTTAATTGTAAGGAATGTGCAATTTTTATTGTTCGGTTATCAACACTAACTAAGGACGGATTCAGTTTGCTAATTTTTTGTTTGAAATAAGCTTCTTCTTGCACAGAAAGCTCTTTTGTTTCTTTTGCAAACTGAAAACGAATTGGTCTGCAAAACCTAGTGGAGGAAGGGCGGGGATTTTTCCAGATAACCATTTCTATGTCAGGAGAGCTTGACTTACAAATAAGTTGAAGAGGAACATAGGATGTGACAAATAAACTTCCATCGGAAGTTGTTGGATCTGAAAATGTCTGCTTATATTCACTATGCCCTGTACTCCCATCGAATCCCCATTTTCCTATTAAAACTAGCTCGCTACCAGACTTTGTAACATTATCTAAAATAGATTTTTGAGATTCAACAATTCTTGTGGAAGTGTGGTCTAACAAAGATTGTAAATTAATTTCCGCCGAAGATTCCGTTACAGAAATTTCTGATGGATAACATCTTTTCTTGGCTTTCAAAACTTTCTGATAGGAAGGCAAAACATTGGGAAGTTTTGAGTGAATAAAATCTTTCAGTAATAAATATTGATGTTTTGTTAGTTTTGCCTCGTTTATCAAAGATACCACCTCGTCCGTGTTAAAATCCAAAGAATAATTGGATTGATCAGCTTTCTCAAGTAAAGAACTCACAGCGGAATCATCCAATTCAGATAATATTGATAACCTGCGACGTTTTGACCTCTTCCCGCAGTCTTCGAACTTCTTTCTGAACAGCTTTCGCTTCATAGATGGTTGATCTGCACTTGCCTGCTTTCTAAGAGTCCATACCTCGGTTTCGCTTAACCAGTCGCTGTATTTTTCGTACAGTCTTGTTTTCGACCGAGTTACTTGCTTCCAATATATGTTAAACCGCTTGCACAGTAAAAAAATCCGATTTTGCAAGTGATCAATTTGAATGTTTTCAGCGTCCGGTAAGGACAACGTCAAGGCCTCATACACCTTACGATTCCTCTCAGCCTCATTTTTAATATTGTTCAAAGACAGCCACATATCCAGAACCCCCAGACGTTTAAAAGAACACTTCAGACAAGCACCTTTCAAACAAAAAAAAAATATATGAAATATGCTGCAGTTAGAAGGAGAATGCAGAGTCAATCGCAGCCCATCGCAGCTAGACGCAGCTAGATGTTGTTGTATTTGGAACTACATATATATACGAATATTTTGGTATATGATTCATGCATGACTTTTCTTGACTTTGTTATTAAAAGTATCGTTGAATTGGAGAAAAAGAGACAAAAAACAAATTTTGGGCTTTCTTTGTGGGAACTTGCTCTTGGTTATGAAGTGATCAAAATAATAAAACATACTTTATAAACATAGCACATACCTTCAGTTTGAATATCCATTACTAACAAATATAAAAAAAAACTATTCTTAACAATATACGACTTAAAAGCTTATTGCAAAAAGAGCACTTGCTATGACAACGATATTTGTCTGGTATGTCCCACTTCGGAAGCACAGAATGAAAAGTTCTGTTTGTGGATTTGATTTTTTTTTTGTGTATTCAGGTGGCATGGCTATTTGTAAATACTATAGGGAAATATCAGGCAATAATAACAACATCAAACTTTTACCCTATGACCTACTACGGTCCCACTGTGCACTGGTTTAAACAGCTGACGCACGTTTCGTGTTTTGTTTCACTGTCAAACATCTTCAGTTTGGTCTATAATTTAACCATGAATCGTCTTACAAATGAACAACGCTTGCAAATTATTGAATTTTATTATCAAAACGCGTGCTCTGTTAAGAAAGTTCATCGCGCACTTCTTCCAGCGAGCGACGAAGCTCATTTTTGGCTCAATGGGTACGTCCATAAGCAGAATTGTCGATTTTTGAGTGAATATCAGCCAGAAGAATTTCAAAGCTACCAATGCATCCAGAAAAAGTCACAGTTTGGTGCAGTTTATGGGCTGGTGGCATCATTGGACCGTACTTCTTCAAATATGATGCGAATCATAACGTAACTGTGAATGGTGAGCGCTACCGTGAGATGATATCCAACTTTTTTTGCCCAAATTGCAAGAGCAATTTGTGGTTTCAACAAGACGGTGCCACATGCCACACAGCACGCGCAACAATGGACTTATTGAGAGGCGAGTTCGGTAAACATTTTATTTCACGTTCGGGACCGGTCAATTGGCCGACTAGATCGTGCGATTTAACGCCTTTAGACTATTTTTTGTGGAGCTATGTTAAAGCTCATGTCATACAGACAAGCCCGCTTCAATTGACACATTGGAATTGGAAGACAACATTGAAACATTTATTCGTGAGATACCGGCCAAAATTTTAGAAAGAGTATGCCAAAATTAGACTAAGCGGATGGACCATTTGAGGTTAAGTCAAGGTCAACATTTGCATGAAATAATCTTCAAACATTAAATTATATGGACCGTACTATCGATTCAAATAAAGATTTCTTTATTAAATCACCCTTTAAAATCGGTAGATAATTTTAGGGCTGCTTTCCAACTATTAGGAAGGTTGGAAATATGGTAAAGCTTACGCAAAAGGTTTTGCTAGCGTGGAATAGAGCAGTTTCCAAAAGCGAGGTCACTGAAGACAAGCGTAGATACCATGGAAGAGAAAGAATTCTTCATATCTACGCGATAAAAGGAAGCAAGCTTGCGTTCTATTTCCGTAACAAAGTATAACAAATCTGAACACAAAACAGTTTTTAAAATTTATTATTTTTGTTTAAAGTAATTAAATTTTCAATTTCGTCTTGAAACCTACTTTTAAGTCTGATGGATAAGGTTTTAATAAATATTAAAATATTATTATTTCAATCAAAAGAAATAATTTAAAAATTGTATAGAAATACTGAAAGTATATTTAATACACGACTAAAGTCTTTCATTTGCTTTGTTTGCTCTATTTTGTACCTACAAGACAACCCTCTGGTATTTCAAATGACATTAGCTGACTTTTATTTTACCAAGGCTTATATAAATAACAAATTGGTACATAAATTCTTCAATCTATACAAAAAAAGCCTATTATATGACTTCATAGAAAATATCTTACTTTCAACTTCATTTACAAGAATTATAGGCCTTAAACGAATTAGATATGTAACAGCTGGTAAATACAAAAAAAATGAAGCTTGTGTCAAACAATCTCCTTTCGAGTCCTTTTAAATAATTGTTTTTTTTTTTTTTATCTGACATATTACAATTACTATTTGATCTAAATCTACATTTCCATTATGAACGAGTATTTATAGATAGGTACATATATTTCCCATAACCAAACAACAAGTTCTAAAATATTTGTCAACCAAAAGATCAAAAATGTATAACGCCTTGCACAACTTGAACTCCAACTCTACACCATATAACCGCATAGATCCAGATCCAGAGCTACATATATGTAATAACTTATTGAAAACTCAATTCAAAATGCAAAGCGACTTGTCTAAAGTATTTTACTTATTTATGAAACAACAAATCCAGTCAAAACAATTCACATCTGTTCTCCTTATAATCTTATCTTAGGCTCCATGTAACGATTTAAATAATTTCTCACAAAATTCCCAAGAAAAAAAAAATGAAAATCAAATCAGCTTTATGTCGACAAAGCCTATGAACCATAATATGATGTAAAGTCCAGAGACCCGACGACCGACAACCGAAGACCGAACGTCAACTTGTTCAAATCCAAATGCCTACAAGTCAGACATAGAGATAGAAAATTCATTAATGCACCTTATGTCAGTTCATAAACCATGCATATTGAATCGATACTATTAAGGACCAATGATCCAGCCTTAGTAGAGCCGATAATAGAGTGAAAAAAAACAACAACAAATAAAATAATAATAATCATAGACAGGGTAACAATTGTGGACCAGCTGGCGGGCAGCATCTAACTCCTTTGGCGGAATTTTGATTTAATTCGTTGAACCACCTATAAATTAGAAAACCATTTGACTCTTAGTACAAGTTTTGCTCCAATTTCATGCGCGTTCCTTTGTAATTTCATCTAGGTACATACTAGGTGACGAGTGACGACTAACCCTCTGCCCCACTGAGATTGTTCACATTTTAGATGAATTTCTTGAAAATCCGGCCATCGAACTGGCCACCACCATTGGTGGCGGTGACGCGGC
Organism: Eupeodes latifasciatus; assembly: GCA_920104205.1. NCBI lineage: Eukaryota > Metazoa > Arthropoda > Insecta > Diptera > Syrphidae > Eupeodes > Eupeodes latifasciatus. The sequence goes on from OV049924.1 coordinate 372,479,246, forward strand.
GGCAAGCACAAAGCTTTCAAATAAAAAAACTACAATCATAGCCGCCTCGAAGTCGATTTGGCCAAAAACAAAAAACCACTGACTCCAACATTTTATTTTATATTTTTTTAAAACTTGAGTTAGGAATGGGGAAAACAAGAATGGGGGAGTATCATAAGTCTTTGGGTCGTGAGTGATTTCTCTGATGCCAATTTATTGTTTTAACACCTTTGGCAGGATTTCGTCTTTGTGTATAAAGTGTAGTTTGGAGTTGGAGTCTAGGACAGGGACTACAATTTTATATTGATACGAAAATTGCTTACCTTTCGAAACACGAACCTGATCAAATCACTAGCAAATTAAAAAAAAAATAAAACAGAATTGCAGCTGAGGGCGGTATTGAATTCAGAGCTAGTTGCTCGTTAGGTGCTAAAACTATTTGACTGCATTGTTGCATTTTTGTTTGTCTCTAATTTATAAAATTGCGAGGTATGCTGTTTATTTATTTATGTGTTTTTATTTCTTTGGTGGTCAGAGAAAAAATAAATAAAAATAATAATTGGTGAAGTGATGGATTTTTTAGTCATTTTATTTTTAAGTTTTAGAGTTTTGAGGAATATAAGAATTGTATTTTAAGCATGAAGCTAACAACGAAATGTGACGAAAACAAGAGATTTTAATAAAGTCTTGGTCTATAGTTTGATTTTTTAAGGGTATAACGAAAACCTTGTTAAAGTTGACTTTATGTTAGACATTATGTGGACAAAATTGATACCTTGAGTTTGAATCAATTTAAGTCGTGGAAAAAATGTCCTTACATCGTATTTCTTAACTTAAACAAAAATAAGGCTGTTTTTTTTTTTTATTTGAAAACCATCTTTAAAATGCATCTTTACAGTTTTTATTATACCTTTAAGCAGTATCGCTTTCGTAGCAATAGGTATGATGGTTTATATCACTGAGCAGTTGAACAAATCTTTACTTCGTTTTGGAGAAAGTAAGATTATTGCACGTGATATTTCAAAAGCATTTGCTAGAGTTTGACATCAGGCTCTCTTATCCAAAATGCGTGTCTTCGGTTTTGACAAATACCTCATTCTTTGGATTAAAAATTATATTTCGGAAATGTCAATACAAGTAGTATTAGATGGATTTAAGTCCGAGAAACAAACAAAAAATGATGGTGTGCCACAAGGCTTTTTTCTGTCTCCAACACTCTTTCCCATTTTTATTACTGATCTCCTGGCTGAAACGTCTTATCCACTTACATATTTCGCTAACGATAGTAGATACTCTTAGCTTTGTATAGTCGTTTTTAAATTCACAACACTGCTTTTTGGATGTGGATGTATTAGCTTATTTACATTCTGACCTAAAAAGCATTGTTAAATGGGTAATCAAAAATTGAGTAGAATTCAATGCGTCGAAAGCTAAATGCTTCTTACTATCGTTAAAACGTTATTTACCCCCTGTCACTATATATGACGGGCACTTACATCAAGGAGACTGAAAGCTTCGAGATTCTTCGCTACGTGAATCTCCAATAAGAAGGATCACATACGCGATATCGACAAAACAGTACTTCGGTCGTACTGTCAAGTACAGAGATTCCTTCTTTGGCCGTACTACATGAATGTGGACTGCTTTGTGGTAATCTTCGGGAATTCGAAACCAATGCGCACCGACACCTTTTTTATCAATCGCCCTTTTTTCTAATGCTCACACTATGTCTTGGTATAACAAGGGTTTCAAAACCTGATTCTCTAAGCAAGTTCAAAGAGCATTTCACGACCTTTTGTTTTGTGGTTAACTTAAAACATATTTATACTCATATTTTTCTGTTAAAAATATATTGGCGTTATTTTCGGTGGATTGCAGTTTTTGGAGCTCGCTCCCGAAAATAATAAGACTTTAATTTTCTTATATTTTAGAAAATAAGCCTTAAGAGCAATGTAAAGTGTTATTTTACTGCACTGCCTTCAATTTATAGGATATTTATTTTAGGCCTTAAAGTTATCATAGGGTTGTAGTTTTGAAAAGTTTGGTAGACCGACGAAAAAAGGCAACTGAACTATCTTGATTTCGGTTTTGGATTTTAAAATTTAAATATTAGTTTTTTTTTTTGTTTTAATTAAGTTATTTTGCTGTTGGGATTTTTTTTGGGATGCAAAATAAACGTCCGGAATGTGAAGAAAAGACAATTCTTTAACAGTGTCAAATCACATCATCATTTTCACAAAGTTCTTTCGCCGAAACGTGAAATTATACAAGGAAACAAATTACGCAATAAACCAATAATTGGTCGTGTTTGTCGGAATAACACATCCTCCAAGTCAGGGTCGTCAATCGCAAGCCATCGTTCAATTCCTCAACCATTCCTGTGTGCGAGTAATTTTAGGAATGGAGGGGATCTACAGCTTTATGCCAAATCCGAAGGGCTTATTTGAGAAAGCACTTTTCATAACAAGACTTACTCTTGGAGGATTTGTCAATTCCTCGCAAAAGGCAATACCTGTGAAAAAATTTAGATGGCACAGGCAGGGATTGAACCCAAGACCTCTAGCATAACAATCCTACGCACTAATCATCATGAACGTGATGAAAACGACAAACGCGTTAAATGATTGTCAAGCGATCGATATTGTAAATCGAAAACATTCAACTAAAATTTGACACATCAACTAAAATTTGACACATTTCGATTGCCAGCGTTACCAATTTAAAACGGCGAAATAAATTACCCCATATTATTAATTTATTGAGAACTCTCAGTTTTTATCTCGTGAAAACTATATTAGATACTTTTTTAACGACCTTTACCGTATTTATAGTTTTTTTATGTCAGTTAAGTTAAAATTGAAGTTTTCCCCCTGGGTCCTATCGGAAATTGTTGGCTAAAATTCAACTATTTTAATCGTTGGGATTTAATAACTGTCATTTAAACATTTAAAAACATTAATTCTAAGGTTTAATCATCAAGTAAAATGGAAAGTTATTCTGTTTTCGTCGATCAAAATGTATCAAAAATTCTTATGATCGTATCAATGGCGCAAAATTTAAAAACAATCTAGTAAAATTTTAAAGCCATTTTTAGCAATTTACTTAGCTTAAAAGATGATATATCTAATTTTAATACCTCTTAATAATTTGCTAAAGTTAAAATCAGGGAATGGCTACTTTAAAATTTAACAATTGACAATTGTACAGTGCATGAAATGGTCCTGGGTCAACAGTTGGGAATTCCAATTAATAGGTCTGTTTAAGCGTATTTGCTTTGTTTATTTTCACAAACTATTACTTTTTAGACATGTTTTGATGCTCGTTTTTTAATAAAAGGCAATTAGATATTTACTAGTTAGCAAAACGAAAGGAAAGGTTTAACATTTTGTAGTCCCTTAGTAAATTGCTAAACATTTAGAAAATTGCTAACTAGTAATGTTAAACCCTTAACAATAAGTTGCTTAAAACTTACAAAATTCGATAATTAGAATACTTCGTAACCCTTCTTACCCGCGTTTCCATTAATAAATATTAAATTAAAATCAAATTATATTAGTGTCCAGTCAAGTGTTTTATTAGCGCTTATGTTACTATACTGGCTATAACTTACCAATAAAACACACCTGACAAAAAAAACAAAGCTCTTTATTTTACACCTTTAATTCTTGGCTATACTTAAACAAGTTTCATAAGCCTGCTTTTAAAAAAAAATTATGAAAAGAAGAACATTCATAGAGACTTTTAAGTATACCTACTGATTCTGAAATAAAAAAGAGGCTGGGATGCGACCCACATTGATAACTTCCCATTTCGTCTTTTTTTTAAATTGCTATGGTAAAAAAGCCACCCACGCAATTTTGTTGAGAGTCCTTTCTGCATCTTTCTGCATTATTATCTGTATAAGAAAATGTATTTGAAGTCGATATCTCTACTGGTTCTTGAGCTATGGACGACGAAAAAAGCTTCGCAAACGTATACGGACATCTCTCTAAAAACCTTTTATTTCGACTCTAGGGACCTTGAAAACGTCGAGAAATGTCAAAATGTTCAATTTGACAAAGCGGACCGATTACAATAACTTTCTATGGGAAGTTAAAAAAAAAAACTTAGACATCAAGGACTTCAGTAAGACATGTCCTTCAAAAGAAGTTCAAAGAGTTAGTTCTTAAACAAATTCAAATCCAATCTTTCTACTCAGAAATAACAACATTAAAGTGCACCAGTACTAATCTAACAATAAGTTTAATGATTCATGGCTTATTGATGTATGCAGTAAGTTTCAAAGTAAATTTCAATCAAGTTGACGTATGAAAAATGGATTTAAACGTCAATCAATAAAAATATAAGTGACACTTTAAAACTCCCAATGCAGTGGTTTGTATACTTTAACGTGGTTTTCAAAACAAAAACACTTTTCTTGATGGCAATATCCCTGCTGAGATTAAGTGATATATTTTTGTTTTATTTATGAAAACAAACCTCAGCCAATTAACCAATTTCTCGCCTTTTTACCTATGTACATAATATTTTAAAATATTTTTTTTTTCAATTTTTACCTAACGTATAAATATCCACATTAATCACCACACTTTATACCTACATAGGATAAGTTTACGTTCAATGAAAGTCTTTAAATGGTAGACAAGAGACAACCACTTGCAATTTAACTTGTTCGCCAGTATCAATATCGTGCTATCTGATCCCTGGAAATTGTGGAAAAAAGAAACCATTTAAAAAAAAATAGTCTTGGGTTCGATTGCAATTATCGATCATATTGAATCCAGAGATAAAAACCGGTAGCTTGAGTAGTGAAGTGGACACAAGCTGATCGAAATTGTATATTGTCAGGCTTGACTTTAGGCTTGAACTCAGTTCGAACATGAACCCAAAAGCCTAGAACCTTTAAGTTTGATTGAATTTAACAAAGGTAATTTAAATATTTTTCAACAAGTCAATACTTCAAGTAGCTCAAGGCTGATATTTCTGCAATATTTCTATTGTTCATAAACAAACTCAAACTTAAGAAGATCGCTTGGAAAAAACATAATAAGAACAATCAAGGTCATCACACTTGTACATAAAACTCGTCACAGAAGTCTTATTCTCAATTCTTCATGCCTTGCATAAGTTAAATGTCAAAAGTATTCGTCATAGTCGTTAAGGGCGACCATCATCGCCAACGACGACGTGCCAAACATTTCCCAATCAAAAGCAGTCAAGCAGTCTCATCAGCTTCAACATCAGCTCTGATTTATGTTCCATACAAACGACATCACTGGCGATGTCTTGAGCGTCACTCAGTGACACGATTTCATGATTTCTTCTTTTTGTGTGTGTATAGCTTTTATCTTAAAAAAAAAAAAAACTTTGAAATGGAGTTAGGAAACGCAATGACAATTTTTCTTTCGGTTCCTTCTCTTCTCAAAAAGAAGAAATAGATTTTTTCAATTAGTCATTTGGTAAGCCAATCTTTAAGGCAAATCCTATATTCAGCAGCTTTATTGGCAGGACAATATCTGTGTCGGCAATCGAACAAAGCGTTTTAGAAGCAGCACAACTTCTATAAGTTCCTTATCTAGATTCTTCAGCTATGAGAGTTCTAGCAACGACTCCAAACTATAATCAAAGTCCATTGTATTTTTTGTGCGTTCATGGCTTTACCATAGTCCGAGGGCTAACGTGGTTCTTTAGTTTGATCACAATAGTATGTTCCATTGGCAACCCTAACTTCTAGACTGTTAAAACTTCGAAGCCCTGAATTCGATTCGCTCCGAATCGTGTTCATGGAGTTTATTAGTAATTAACCTTGGATATTAAAATGAGATAAAAACAATCTTCATTAAGAAAAAATAAACAAAGATACACATTAAAGCGCCATCGCCAGAAGAAAAGAATAAGATACTCGTACACAAAAAGTGATCCTAATAATTTTTGTTATTTTGATTTCATGGCAGATAGACGGATTTCCCATTGCAGCAGTTATTAAAAACCATTCACCCACATTTCTAATAATAAATCACGATTTATGATGGTTTAAGGTTAAACGACTATCATTAATGTAGGCTAGTTGCATCGTCGACTTCGACATCGGCGTCGTCTTCGTTCGCGTATTATTATTGGGAAATAATATTCTTTTGATTGTGAAAGATTGTTTTTGATTGTTCATAATAGGGAGGGGCTTGATAGCTTTCGATAACAATCGCATTAGAAATATTATAGTAAATACAAATTTAATTTAAGCGTCACTTAAGACACCTTAGGTAAGAAAGAGTAGAAAATTTACAATAAACTCATTTGACGTGTGAACATATTTACGTATATCTGGCACAATTGCTGTTTTTATATTATATTTTATTTAGATCTTCTTATAGCTTTTTAGAGTCCTTGATGGAGTTAATAATTGCAAATATTTGAACATCATCTGCAGAGATTAACTTGCAGAATTAATTGAAACAGAAGGCAAATTATTTATAAATAAAATAACTTTTAATCAGGGGTTTTAACTCACCGCTTAAAAATCTTGTTTAATGTTTTGTAAAGAAGGCCAACAAAATTTAAATAACATAATGTGTATATTAACCTTAAATTAACACATTTCAAGGGATAAAGTGACAACTTTAGTTATTAAATTATTTTAGCACGCTGTTGTCCAGCAAAGTATAGTCTAACTATTTGATTTGGTCGACTCTCTACATAGAAAGCATTCCAAGATTCCCACAGTTTTCTAAAAATGCCATATTTAAGAGCTAAAACACAATAGCTTAAAGGGTTTTTGTTGTTTTATTGTTTTTTGTATAGCTTTGAGCGAAAAACGCTACAAAAATTCAAAAACCCAGAAAATGAGAAAGAATCTGATATTAAGAATTTTCTGGCTTTTTTTACGTGTTTTTTTCGAACTCAATTTTCGGGAGTCTGCTTACTCGTAGATAGGAGCTGATGCTAGAAAATATTTTGATCTCAACAAAACTTAAAAATTGTAGGGAGAAAAATGTTTGGTTCTTGAATTTAAGGAATTAGGTGCATTTAAGTACATAATTTTTCTAAAAATTAAATAAAAACAAATTAAGGTAAACAAAAAAATTGTGAAGAAACTTTTGTGTGGTACTCACAAATTATCTCTCTTTCTCTTTTCACTTCAGTTCTCAAGAGAGCTTTTATACAAATAGATATGAAACTTTAATGTGTAATCAATTAGCCATTATTTTAAAAAAAAGTGACAATTTTGCTGTTTTTGGGACATTTATATTCTTGAAATTCGTGTTTAAATTTCAGTTCTAGAACATCTTAAGAAAATTCACTTCAAGGAGTAGATTTCTTTAATTTAAGTTTTTGTATTTAACAGAAAATCAGAAAGAAATAAAATGCACGGCTGGGTCGCTAGAACTTGCTTATTTTTTCCAAAAAGTCTGTTTAAATATATTTCCTATATTTTAAGATTTAAAAATGTATCTGTAAAATAAGTTTTTCTTAGAAATGTACAGTAATGTGGTTTTCTTTCTTAAAAAACCTATATTAACTTCCACTATCCCACAATCATTTAAATATTTTGTCTTAAAAATACTTTTGGTAAGCACTAAGTAAAGTGCTTATAAATATACATTGTACATTTAAATTTCTTTTAAAAATGTTCACCCTATCGAGAATGAAAAAAAAAATATATTTTTTTAAAAATCAAAAAAAAAATAATGACATTTTTGATCATCAAAAATAATCATCATCAATTCGATCATCGATAAGAGCTTGCACAGAAAGAGAAGATTATTGAAATCCGTCCATTAGTTTTTGAGAAAACTTAAAAAAAAAGAGGCTGGGATGCGACCCACACTGATAACTTCCCATCCCGTCTATCGATTTGTCTTGCTTAAAAGTTTGTCTAAATGTATCAATTCTTACCAAATTTGCGTTCTTTTTTTTGTAGATTTTATTTTTTTTATGAAAAAACGGACTGTTGGATTTTTATAAAAAAATTATTGAATATAAAAAACAATATTTTCTGTGAAATAAAATAAGTTTGAAGCCAATATTTTTAATTTTTGAAAAGCTATTTGAGCCGAAAATAAATTTTTACCAACTTTTATTAATTTTTTTGTTTAGGTTTTTATTTTTTGTAAAAAAACTGTCAATTCGATTTTTCTCAAAATTTTTCCTAATGTTAAAAACAATATTTCTTATAAGTTAAAATTAGTTAGAAGCCATAATCTCAAATTTTTAAAAAGATATTTTGGTCGAAAATCAATTTTTACCAACTTTCGTTAATTTTTTTTTCGGTTTTTAATTTTTTGTAAAAAAACTGTCAATTCTATTTTTTTCAAAATTTTACTGAATGTTGAAAACAATATTGTTTGAAAGATAAAAGTAGTTTAAAGCCAATATCTCAAAGTCTTGAAGAGATATTTGAGTCAATTCTTACCAACTTTTTTTTTATTTTTTTTTAGGTTATTATTTTTTGTAAAACAACTGTCAATTCGATTTTTCTCAAAATTTTATCAGATGTCAAAAACATTATTCTTCGTTGCACAAAATTGTTTTGGAGAAGAAATCATATTTTAGTCGTAAAATTTTCGAAGTGACAAATTTTTTTTTTCAATTTTTTTGATTTATAAAAAAAACCGTTAATTGAATTTTTTTCCAAAAATATAATTGTTTTGTATCACGTTACAATATATAATATAAAATTTAATTCAAGTCTCTAGCGTCATTGGTTCATGAGATATTTAGGGTTAACCAAAATTTTCACCTTTTTTTTAAACTGCTATGGTAAAAATACCACCCACGCAATTTTCTTGAGAGCCCTTTCTGCATCTTTCTGCCTTATTATCTGTATAACAAAATTTATTTGAAGTCGATATCTCTTCTGGTTCTTGAGCTATGGACGACGAAAAAACGTCGCGAACGTACGGACGTACGGACGTACGGACATACGGACGTACGGACGTGCGGATGTACGTACATCTTTCTAAAAATCTTTTATTTCGACTCTAGGGACCTTGAAACGTCGAGAAATGTCAAAATTTTCAATTTGACAAATCGGACCCATTACAATAACTTCCTATGGGAAGTTAACAAAACAACGGTTTTATAAAGGGTACCTTTGTGGAACAATACCAAAATATGTTTTTTTCTTGTAGAAAGAAGCCAACAAGAGAACAAAAGAACAACAAAAAATTTAGAGAAATATTGGCACGAGTACGATAACTTTGGCGCCAAGATATAATAACGGTTTATGGTAGAGGGGCTTAATACAAGCATTTTTACTATGGGAGGGGGGGTCTATCTCCCCCCGTTTAGGCGGTAGAGGCAATTTAAAAAAATTATTATTTAAAATGGAAAAAACAACAACATTCTGTTTTATTAGCCAGTTTTTAATTCAAGTCAAAACTATGCGTTTTTTTTGAAAAATTTAATTTTAAACTCAAAATTTGAGTAAAAAAAGTTAAAAAAAAGGTGTAAAGTGTAATTTTTCAATACTTCAAGATTATCCACTATTGTTTTTATTTCAGAATTTATTGCTCCTATTTGTTTTTGATCAAAAACTGAAAACTAGATGATTTTATGTCTTTTAGTTTTTGAGAAAATTGAAAATAACCACAACTACTATTTTAATTTAATTTTTTTTTTGTTTGAGTGGTCTTATTTTGATAGTAACAATGGTAGGTGCGAGTTTGGGTGTATGCAACAGTAAGGTGTGTGCGAGTGTGGGTGTATGCAACAGTGGGATCTGTAAGGGGGGGCATGTTGCCCCTGCAACCCCCCTGCTTGGGAACACTATAGGATTTGGGGTGGGTGCAATTTTCGTGCAAGGTGGGGAGGGTGCAAGATGGGGTGCATGCAAAGTTTCTTTTGCATTTAAATAAGCTGGATTTAAGAAAAATTAATTTACCCTAGGTGTATCTTAATCCATATTCGATTATTACTATCAAAATAAGACTACGTAATACTTAAGCAAGGAAAAAGTAATTTAATTAAAATATTTTTTTTGATAATTTTCAATTTTCTCAAGAACTAGAAGACATCAAGTCATCTAGTTTTCAGTTTTTGATCAAAAACAAATAAGAGCAATGAATTCTAAAAAAAAAAAACAGTAGATAATTTGAAAGTTTTGAAAAACTACACTTTAAACCTTTTTTTTTAATTTTTTTTGCATACATTTTTAGTTTAAAACAATTTTTTTCAAAAACTATGCATAGTTTTGACTTGATTTAAAAACAAGCTAATAGACAAAAATGTTGCCTTTAAAAAAAGGTATAATACTTTATTGTAAGTATTACCGTTATTTTTTAATTATTTTGTTTCCATTTAATGTACATATTTTTTTAAATTGCCCCTACCGCCTAAACGGGGGAGATAGACTCCCCTCCCATAGTAAAAAATGCTTGTTTTTAACTGTTCTATAAAAAATCCGGCATTAAACTTTGTCGCCAAAGTTATCGTACTCTCCCCGAAATATCTATCGGTTCATTTTTGAAAATACGAATTTTCGATTTTTAACCAACAAAACGGGACGTCATGGCACATGGCGGAGCAGAGCTCCTTCGGTTCAGTAGGGCTGTGTTCGAACGGGACCGAACTGATAGGGTGAAGCAGGAGAACCAGTTTTGGTGGCTTCAATCGGCACTTGATAGTGGGTAGTTGGGATGGGGTTTGAAGCCTTAGCCGGCTTACATACTTGTTTTATAGTTTTAGGGTTAAGTTTTAAGTAGAACAGGCATGGTGTCATAATTAAAAATAAAAAATAATAATAATAATAAAAAACATGAAATAAGAAAAAAAAGGAAAAAAAAAATATTAGGTAGTTAGATTTGCTGCTGTGGTTGTTCTAGTTTCAAGTAGTTTATAGGCGGAAAAGGTAGTTTAAGTTATTTTTAAGTTATATATTAAGGACCTTATTTTAAGTAGTTTTTAAGTAAAAATAAAAAAAAAACTGCAATTGTTTTTTTTTTTAATTTTCTAAAAAATACAAAAATAAATAAAATTGAATTATAGTAAAATAGATCTTAGGGCCGAAAGGCATTAGAACTAAGTAGTATTGTTTAACTTAGAGTGTCCGTATGGGACCAGTAAGTTAGTTGTAAGTTATGGTTAATTAGGCTAGTTTTATGAATTTTTGTTTAGCTTTAAGAATTAATGAATAAAAATGAATTTAAAGTGCGTTGGACTGGCATGCCAGAGGTCATGGGTTCAATCCCTTCCTATGCCATCTAAATTTTTTTTCACGGGTACTGACTTTTGCGAGGAATTGACAAAGCCTCCAAGAGTAGTTCTTGTCATGAAAAGTGCATTCTCAAATTAGCCGTTCGGATTCGGCTTAAAAAAACTGTAGGTCCCCTCCATCCCTGACAACAGTACTCGCACACAGGCCCTAGTTCTCCTCACAAGGGTTACTCCTGAACATGACGCTTTAATAACGGGTTGTCTATTTTGCGGTATATAAGTATAGTGCTGTAATTCGACATCTGTCAAACTGTGTTGTTAAACCATTTTTTTTTGTCAGTTGAAATTCTGACATTTACGAAAATGGATCGCTTGACTATCGCACAACGCATACAAATTGTTAAAACATACTACAAAAATGGTGATTTTGCAACACCAACATATCATAGTTTTAGAGGAGATTATGTTTTACGTAATTGTTGTATTTGGGGTTCTGAGTAATTGAAGAAAGGCCATTATATCCATAAAGTCACTGTTAGGTGCGCTATCTTGGGTCCGGAGGTGTGTTTGGACCTTATTTCTTCGAAAACGACGATGAAACGACTTTGACCGTCAATTCGGAGCGTTAGGGTCATATGATAGCCGACATTTTTTACCTCAAAAGAATCGATGCTTGCAACAAATAGCGTGATGGTCATTTAAATGATGTAGTGTTTCACATGTTCAACGTCAACGTTCAAACTTTATAATTAAAAATAAATATCATGAACAAAAATATTTTATGTGTGTTTTATTGACGTTTACTTTTGAAACCGAAAAATGGATAACCCTGTAGCAATCTTTAAGGTATTAGTCCAATTTTATTTACTTTATTAAAAAGAATTTCATGACATAATTTGTTAAATTTCTTGGTAAAGTCTGTAAAGATGCAATCGACTTGAGGGTGTTTTTCGAATGCATCCTAACAAAAAGAAGAGAATTGTAATAAATTATTAATGGAAGATTTTTGTTTTCACAAACTCATGTTGATTTTCACATATAACAGAAGAGTAATTGAAATAAATTGGGCCATAGACAAGGGATTTAAATAAGATATGATTTGATTCAATTCAAATTTATCAATAATAATCAAGATACCGGATTTCCCTTAGTTTATTTCAATTTCCTGTATTTGAATTGACTCTTACTTAATACTGAAGTGTTTTAAAACAAAACAAATTTTTATGAAAAGAGAAATTACTTCTTACTATATTATTAGCAAATTAATGGCTTGGAAAGTTATCTCCATTAATTGGCCATTAAATGTTACATCGGTATATAAAATCTTCTACAGCGAAATAGTCCAACAGTAACACAATATACAACATTTTTGCTTTGTTCAAAAATCAAAAACAATTTCACACCTGATTAAGCAACAAGCTCATAACTCTTATAGCATTACAACGTTAAACAACCATCGCCATCTTCAATACCTACGAGTATAACATTGCATGCGAAACGGATGCAATTTAAAAATTTATATTTATATCCTTGGCGCAAACCTAACCCTTTTTGAGATTAGAGGAAGAAGAAGAAAGTATAATATTTTCCTTCAGCAGCAACTAGTTGCAGCAAAATTCTTCATATCTCTAGACATGCAATTCATTGTAGCTCTATTCCGGGGCCACAAAGCCATGGCTTCGCCTTTTCCTATTTTACTCTGGTTCAATGTCTATAATATACGTATGTGTTAGAAGGAAAACGGCACCTTTCAACTTGGTAAAGCACGAATCTTCCTACGTTATAAATAAGCAGCCTTTAACTCTCCACTATCTCAACCATAGTCACCGCACAAAATTGTTACATGGGTAACACAAATTTCACGTGGAAATTTCCTCCACGGATACGGAAGTTAAACTTCCGCTACCACCGTCTCGTCGTCGTCGTCGTTTGTGTCGTTATCGTTGTCGTCATCGTCGTTGTACTTCGAAGAGTTGTTTACGATGCTTGGAGTTTTCAGCAGTCGGTGGCTGGTGCACTATGCACTGCAGTGCAAACATCATCAATAATACAACAATGAGGGTACCACCGAAAGACCTTATTTGTTGCATAACAAATGATAAACGAATTCCTTCACATCTTTGCGATGATGGCAAACAAGAGATAAGAACTCCTAAAGGTTACATAATTTTTGGGCTTGTGCTTTAGAACGGCTACGGCACTTGCAACAAATTTAATCCTTTGATGCTTGGTATATGCAAAATTTTCCAGCGGCAACTGTTGATACAATTACCAAAAGAAGTTAACGAAGTCAATCCTTGAGAACGCTAAACTTGTGGATGAAGTCTGTATACATATCTTCGTCTTTATGGAATTAATTATGATAAATGCTTTTTAGGTTTGAGGCTATTTTGAAGGAAGGTATACAGTTGTATAGACTTTCAAGTGACCATCAAAAATGTCTTAATTGACAAAGTGGAACGAAATTGATTGGATTATAATTTTGATTTTAATTATGAAGAGCAATAATTATATGGTGTGTATCAGAGCTGTATACTCAAATCGTTAGGTGCGAATACCAGTACAATTCCTAAGTATTAGTGCAATTCCTTTGTACTTGTTGTTGAACATTTTAAGAACAGGGTTCAATAAGAAGTTGCATGTTTATATTACAAACAACAAGTATTTTATGCTTTCCGCCAAATAGCCACCACCTTATCTTATCTTTCATGTGTTTCCAAGTAAGAAAGTCTAAAGGTGTTAAAACGCAATATCTCGGTTGCCACTTTTGATAACTTTAATTTTTCAAATACCGACCGACCGAAAAATTATAAATCATAACTCGGTAGGGCAATCCATTTAAAGTAACAGTTTCACCAGCCTCACTTTCGAATAAAAAGAGATTAATCACAGAGTCAGCCCGAAAACCGCACTAAGAGTGACACGTAGAAGATGGTGATGTTTTCCAGCAATAATTCGTGAGTTTTCCGAACCCCAAATTCGACTTGAGACGATAATTGGCTTCTTAATATTATACGATTTTTCGATGAAAATCTGGATCATAAAGATGCATTTCATGGATTCAATCAGCGAAGGCCCTAAAAGATGGGATTATCTACCACCTTGAGTTCTTGTGTTAACTTCAAAATACGGTGCAATATCGTTTGTGGAGTGCCTGATCCCAAAGATCGAAGAAGAATCGATAAACCTCAAGCACATGGCTTCGATTCTTCACGATCACACACAACACACAAGAAATAAAGCCTGGTTAAAGTACAATCTATCGAAGAGTCATGAGACGCTTAAAGTTTACCAAGAACTGAAATACGACTTCGTGAGTTATTCAAACTTTTTGGATTCTTAATTCACTTCGAATATGTTTTTGAGATATGTAAGTCAAAAGTAAACTTAAGTTTAACGGATATCCAGCTGATTTGACCTTTCAAAATTCTTCAAGCCATCTTCCAGAGAAAATTTCAAACATGTTCGCAGATTATTTTAAGACTACCATCAAACATTTTTCTTCTGCAAGCACCTCTTCTATTATTTCTCCTAACACACAAGAATACAGTCATCTTACATCAATCAATTTTTAGATTTCTTAGCTCTCTATAAGTGTAAATATTTTAAAGCTAAGCCATGTATTAGTCCTGCTCTTGATTAAATTCCTTCATGTGTTGAAAAATGTGTGTCTTATGTTTCTTATCAACTGTTTTCTTTTTTTAACGAGTCTTTGAAATGTACTAGGTTTCCAGATATTTGAAAAAATATATACTCAACACCAATCTATAAAAAAGGGTTTTACAAATTTAGTAACGAATTATCGTTCTATGTTATTCCTAAATGATTTTAATTCCTTTCCTTTGACATAATTTCTTCATGTGAAAATCATCATTGATTTTATTGAATTTATAACAATTCTTTACTTTTTGTTTGGATGCATTCAAAAGCACTCTCAAGTCGATTGCATCTTTACACGCTTGACCGAGGCATTTGACAAATTATGTCATGAAATTCGACTAAATAATTCAACTAAAATTGGACTTTACGACCGTTTCGTTAAGTGTATTTCGTCATATCTTTAAGATAGATATTATAGGAGTAACCCTTCATTTCAGTTTAAATTCAATTGTGGTGTACCTCAAGGGAGTCACTTTGGTCAATTTCTGTTTATTTTATTTATTAATGATTTGCCTTCTGTTTTATATAATTCTAAATTGCTTATACATATATGAAAATGATGTTAAAATTTTTAGAAGCATTAACTTCATCGAGGAGTGTAAAAAGCTACAAAAAAAAAGATCTAAATCAATTTTGAGAAATGTAAGACAATGTGTTTTATACGCAAACGTAGTATAATAATATTATGACTATGTGTTGAATTCGTCACGTTTGAATAGAGAATTCCAGTTTTTTTTTACCTTGGTGTTGTACTAGACTCAAAATTATAGTTTACTTTATAAAAAAAGCTGCTAACAAAACACTTGGTTTCGTAAAACGATTTTCTCGAGAGTTCCGTGATATATAAGTTATTAAAATTAGGCCAGTAAATGTTCTAAAGGAGAAAATTAACTTTATGAACAATTTTTAGCAGATGGAATTTTGGCGATAACAATCCTCTTAAATTAGGACCAACACGTTACAATAAATGCAAATGGGCACAAGGAATTGTTGCAATGTTATTTTTTTTTTTCATTGACTAGAGATTAATGATATGTTATTTATAGAACTCGACATTTGTAATAGTTTGACTAACTTAATAACTAACATTTATATAAATGAGAATACTAACCTAAATTCAAACAGAATAAAGGTAGTTTTTAACTATTATACTATACACTACATGAGTTGACACATAGAGGGTGCTACTAGTGTTTAATATCTTTCTTCATCAAATACGTTTATAAAATTAAATGTAGCAATTTAGGTTAAGCAACACTTTTCAATTAAAAAAGAAGGTAAAACAAGGTGTTAATAAAATAAAATGCACGACTGGGTCGCACAAACTTGCTCCTGTATGCAAAGAGTCTGTTTAAAAAAAGTACTTATATAAGATTTAAAAATATACTTGTCAAATAAGTTTGTTTGATTTGTCAAAAAAAACCTCCATTTTTCAATTTTTTTGTTTGAAAATCGTTTGACCGGTTTTATTTAAATTAATTTTTTTATATATACAAATTTTCCATTTTTTCTTAAAAAAAATTTTGTTATGCAGCTGTTCAGTGATTGTAATTATACGTTTTAGATTTGAATTTCGTAAAAAAATGTGGACCTTTTTTCGAGATATCGAATTTTGAAGAAAAAAAAATCAATATTTAATTTCAAAAATCCAAAAAAATATATACACTTTTGATCATCAAATATTGAAATCGGTTCATTAGTTCTGAGAATTATCAAAACAAAATTACGGTACTATGAGCGGTACCCTTCTGGGGCAATACAAAAATACTTTTTTTAACTAAAAGAAGCCAAGTTAAGAAAAAAAAAAAATTAAAGACAATTTAATACTAATCAATCGCTTATGGAAAAGGGAAATTTTTTGTCGAGAATAGAAATTTAGTCTGGACGAATCATCATCATATATATTATTTCGTTAGCATGTATCCCTTTTTCGGCTCTCATACGGACCTAATTTTAACAAAAAAGGTGTCAAAACAAAGAATTTTCCGTAGACTTTGGGAATTGTATTTTATCGAATATTAATTTATAATTTGTTGAAAAAAACTTAACTTTTTATTATAATAAAAATATGGAATACTCGGAAAATATTATATTAAGTGAAATGGTTTGTGTATTTGAATGAACTTATCGAATACACACCATTTTTTGTCGGTAAGCTAGTTTCCATTTCCAGGTATTTCTTTTGTACATACAAAGGCGCGATTCATCCCAAGACACAACTCATCCCGGAAATGAAAAAAACTTGTAAGCATACTTAACGAAAACAATTGTTTGTGTATTCAACTAGTTTGTTCAAAACTTTTTCTTTTGGATAGCTTTATTTTAATTTAATATTAGAAGAACCAGGATGGAAAGTAAATTATCTGAAGATAAGAAAGAGTGAGAACATGTATGTTTAAATTGTAAAGCGATCACCTATTGGTTGTGTAGTTAAGTTAGGTAGGTGTCTAAAACGAATAAAGAATAGTTCATTGGCATGCTCAGATTTATGCAGATAGATAGATAAAGACATGTTTATGATGATAATGAAGGAATGTTATTGGTAGGTGGAAGGTGCTTACTACAATCCAATCACATTCCTTCTTTCCTACAAGTTTTCAGCGCAAACATGGAGTTAGGTTAGGTTAGGTTGAGGAGCTGATAGTTGATGTCTTTACCGTCACACTTATAGCTAATAAGAAAAACCTGTGTTCAGTTAGTCAAGCCATTTAGAGGCTTTGACGAAGTTCAGAATGTTAGTACCTGGCGTAATAGAGAGTTCTTTTAAATCCCCGAAGAAAAAGTTGCCAAGCAGTTTCTTCCTTTGGTGGGAGAGTGCGGGACAGTGACACAGAAAGTGCGAAGTGTCTTCATGCACCTCCTCGTCACCGCATCCTCTGCATAGATCATCTGAACTGATTCTCATCTTTTTCATATGATAACCTAACAGATTATGTCCGGTGATTATGCTTACAAGAGATCGAAGTGATCCCTTTTGTAGCTGCATAATTCTTTCCGTTCTTTGTTTGTTAAAACAGGGCCAGATCTTTCTTGTAGTGCCGCAGGTGTCAAGAAGGTTCCACCTTTCATCGGCCTTATTAGTTATTCTTTTTGAGATTTCCTGTTTTAAATAGCAGGTAGGGGTGCTAACTAGCTGAGCTTGGCTTACGTCAAGCATTGACCCCAATCTTGCTAATTCATCGGCTTTCTCGTTGCCTACTATATCGCTGTGGCCTGGGACCCAGCAGAGTCTAATGTTGTGCTGTGCGCCAAAAACCTTAAGCTCTTCGCGGCAGCATGAAACAAGCTTTGATTTTACCTCAGTTGCAGTAATCGCTTTTATTGCCGCTTGGCTATCAATGTAAAAGGTGATATCAGCTCGTGGTATCGCCATCATTGATACCTTTTTAGCAGCTATTGTCACTGCCAGGACCTCCGCTTGGAAGACGCTGCTGTAGTTTGGAAGCCTGAGCGAGGCGGTCAACTTGAGAGATTCAGAATAGAAGCCTGCCCCTACACCAGTGTCCATTTTAGAGCCATCAGTATAGATAGCTATTGACGACTCACTGGAGTATGGTATATTATCTATCCATTCCTCTCTGCTTGGGATGGCAACCTGGAATGGTTAATGAAAATCAAGTTCGGGTATTTTATAGTCTGCTGTAGTACTATGACCCATAACTTTATGAAGGATCTGGGCATGTCCAATAGAACTGTTTATCCAGACTTTAGTTTGACTAAGTCTCAGGGCACTTTTGGCCGCAGATTCTTGAACAAAGAGGTCAAGGGGAATTAGATTGAGTATAACTTCCAGTCCCGCAGTTGGAGTGGATCTCATTGCTCCCGTAATGCCAGTGCACGCATGTCTTTGAACTTCTATCAAAGTTTTCAGGTTCGTGCTCTTTTCTAAAGCTTTCCACCATACCAAATTACCATAGGTTAGTATTGGTCTAATTATAGCCGAATACATCCATCTAATAATTTTAGGGTTTGGTCCTCAGGTTTTCCCGAAAATTCTATTGCAGGAGTAAAACGCAATCGATGCCTTTTTTTGAAAAAACGCCTAACGCGAATCTGCTCAAAACCTAGATCTTTTCAACCGGAAGTACAGTACTTCAGTACAGATGCATTTAGACGAGAAATGCTAAAAATTGTTAAAAACGAACTGGTTCCCAAAATTACAAACATCTTTAATTGGATAATTGAAACAGAAGAAATCCCAAACCAATGTCAAGAGTCAGTAATAATCCTGATGCATAAAAAGGAGATTCCACAAATATCAACAATTATAGACCCAACAGTGTCATGAATAAACTTTTTGCTAAAAGTTATTTTAGAAGGATTCATGGGAACTAAGATGAGCAGCAGCCCAGAGAAACAGAGAAGCAAACAGAAATCCAGGTTATGAATACCATAGATTTCACTAAAACGTTCGACATTTGCTTATTTGGGAATCTTATAAGAAAAAGGCAATCAATAACAAGATTATACAAGTTATAAGCAAGCTGTAAGCGAATTTAAAAGCTAGGGTATCGTTAGAAAACAAAGGCAAACAATTCAAGCTTAGCTGAGGTGTAAAGCAAAGAGACCCGCTTTTACCTGCCTTATTCTTTAAAGTTATAGAAGATATTTTTTGGTTAATGTGTTGGCAATCCATAGGAGTAAAAATAGTCGGAGAATATTCCAACAACCTTCGATTCGGAGATGAAATTGTACTATTAGGCGCTTTAAATAGTGACCTAGAACAAATTATAAGAGAATTTGATGTTGAATGAATGAATGCAGAAAAAAAAACAAAACTAATAAGAAACTTTGGAAAATATCAGCAAAATCGGCACACAAACTCGCAATGTCTCAAAGCCATGGAAATATGTATCCTGAAAATATCTAGAACACAACGAATGAGAAACGAAACAATAGGAAGAATCACAGATCTCGAAGATGTGGTCAAGAAGGCGAAGAAACAAAAATGGAACTGCGCTGGTCATGTACGAGTATCTCGAGAAAAATTCGAATTTTCGATTTTTTCCAACATTTTGCATAGGAACTACCGTTATTTTTGGTCTAAGAAAAATCGAAAAAACATCTAACGCGAATTTACTTATTAGCTTAATTTCCAAGTTTGAACTTAATCGACAAAATGGTTTAGGCTGTTAGAGCGAGGACACACAGACAGAGAGCCGGACGGAATTGGCCAACCTACTTTTTTTTCAAGTTTTCTGCCATTGTATGTCACACTGTCAAGTTTGATTGAAATTTGAAATTCGACATTTTTTAAGAACATAATACATATATGCCATATGCATATGTATGTATGTACATAAGAGCGTTTCAAAAAAAAAAAAAAAATATTTTTTCTCGGAACTAGGCTCAAAAGTTTCGTTTACATGCCAAAATAGGCCTCTGAAAATATGAGCCCTTAATATTAATATTTAGGGCATCCGCATCACAGTTTTCGATTTCCCATAAGAATAACACAGGAAAAAAATGTTTTTTTCTTCTGATTTTTATAACTAACGAACGATAAATTGCATTGTAATACCTCTTATGTATTTTGTAGAGAATTGAACGCTCTACAAAAAAGGTCTAATGTCACTTTTTGATAAATCAACTCAGTCGAAAGTTATTTAAGATCAAAGTTTAATTTACCCTTAATTAAGGCGTTTTCTTTACAATACTCTTATATTTATAAGATAACTAGATAGTTTCTAAACAAACTGAAAGTTTATTTCTAAGCTCTCAGAGTTAAAAAAAAAACAAAACTCTTATATTTTGCCTTCAAAGATTGCTGAAATTTTATTAATCAAACAGTTTTAAATAAATTGCGCTCGAAAACAGCTGAAATTTTTCTGTTTGATTAATAAAATTTCAGCAATCTTTGAGGGCAAAATATAAGAGTTTTGTTTTGAGTTTTGAGGTATTAAAATGCAATTTATCGTTCGTTAGTTATAAAAATCAGAAGAAAAAAACATTTTTTTTCCTGTGTTATTCTTATGGGAAATCGAAAAGTGCGATGCGGATGTCCTAAATATTAATATTAAGGGCTCATATTTTCAGAGGCCTATCTTGGCGTGTAAACGAAACTTTTGAGCCTGGTTCCGAGAAAAAATAATTTTTTTTTTTTTTGAAACGCTCTAAATTGTACATATGTAGATTCAATAAGGTTCATCCAATAAGGATTTTTTTCGACAAAAGTCTATTTTGTATCCCGAAGTTAAGTAAAAATAGAGTGGAATGGGGTTTCCTCAATTTGGAATAATGACACAAATTATTGCCAGAAAGTTTTGAAATTAATTAGGTTATTTAATGTCTCTATGAACAGGTGTTTTCGAAGCAATACTTTTAACTTGAACTAAATTTAAAACTATAACAACCAATTAATGAAATAGCAAATATCAAACAACAATTAAAAAACAATAAAATACAATACAATTAAATAATGTTTAAATTTGACCTTCTATTTATCTTTGAATTAAAAGTTCAATTGTTGTTTCTATTGCCGGTGGACTTAATTAAATTCAAAATTATTCATTTTAATTGTATTTAGAATGTTTTATTCAAAACATAAAAATAATAATTAATTTTAAACTACTTTATCTACGAGTACTTCCCTGTAATTATCGTACGCGTTGCGTTTTTTGAGCGAGTTTTGTTTTGTTTTTTTTTTTCCACAGACTTCCCTCAACCCACCAAATTTAAATTTTAAAAATCGCCTTTCGCATTAAATTAAATATGTATTGTGCGATCTATTTAATTAAATATAGAATTATTATGAAAGTCTAGTAAATGTTTATTTTTATATTTTTTTGCATATTCATGTTAAACGAATCGAGGAACAAGGCGAAGGTCAAGGCTGTTGTACTTGCACTGCCTGCACTGCAACTCCAAAGCTCCAATATACAGGTGTATATGATGTAAAGTGTAATGATTTTATTTTTATTTTGTTTACTTATCGCATAAATACGAGTATTAATAAAATAAAAAAGAAACTTGGTTGACCACCTTGTATTATGACTGGGTTAAATTTTGTACTGATTTTTATTCAAAAGTTAAAAATAGAGAAAAGAAACTGAAAAACTTTTTGCAAATGAAAAGTCATTGCAAAAGTTATATAAATTTTATATCAACCAACAATTGGAGGAAGCTCTTGGCATCGCATCGGTCGACCGACTGACTGCGTCCGTTGAAGCTTGAAGGTCATCAGCCTCGTTATTGCGTCATTACCTTGCTGGGCCGCTGATGCTTTGGGGTGTCATGTCGCGTAGTCGTTGCAGGTTGCTCCATCTGAATGTCAACAACCATGTACAGATTTTTATAGGAACCATCGGACAACTTGGTTGGCAAACAAGATTTACCAAAAAAAAAAGAAACTAGTTCTTGAAAGTCCTGAAGTTTTTCAAAAATGTATTTCAAAGCCAAAATTCTATGAAAACCACTTTAGAAAGAAACGAAAAGAAGAATTTAACCTTATCCCATGTTAGCTGATGTGACATAAAATACAACTCTTTATAGTAAACCGCAAAATAAGTCAGAAAAAAGAGACTTTATCAGTATAGCTTGGATAGTGAAACTAAATGTCAATGTTAACATATTATTCATAATGTTTTGGTTTAATGGTTTTTCGTTTTTGATACTTGACTTGAGTATCATCATGTCTAAACCGCACGCACAATTTGTATGTGGTACTTATTGAGGCTTCACCAGCAATGGCAAGGTACTTTTTTTTTACCGAAGAAGTGTTGTTTTTCATTTTAAGCTTGGCGTAACACACTTACCATAGAAAACATATTTGAAGGAGGTTTGAAACTATTATATGAGAAAAGTTCAATTAGTTAATATTTATTGGCTCGAACGAGCCAATTGGCATTTGGCCATGCAACATAAATTAAATATACTAACATTGTTATTTTATAGCAACAAATTATTGATGATTGATTGCTGATGTTAGTTGTCAATTAAAATGCAAATGAATACGCAAGGAAGGCACACTTTTGATAGTTTCTTTTTTAATGCATGATATTAAAGAGAATTAGTTTTGCAATGTTTTTATATAATATTGCTTTTGAATAAGTTTCTACATAGTGTGAAAGCTTTAAAAAACGGGAACGGAATCTATCGAAGCAAGTTCAAAATAAACATTTTTAGTGGCTTTTTTTAATTTGTTTCTGACAGGACAATATTTTTTATAGAAAAAAGAGGATGGGATGCGACCCACGCTGACAACTTGTTATTGGTGCAAACAAAAAATTTTGAAATAGTATTTTTTAAAGAAATTAATGGTTTTATTTAAAAAAAAAATCGAAAATTTAAATTTTAACTGTTTTCCAGTGAAACTAAAATCAATATATGTACGAGTAGTTTTATTTTTGGTATGATGTTTATTTTATTTGTAAACACTGGTGAACAATTGTAAACAGTTGTCGTTTAAGCAATAAAGTCGACTTTAGTTAAAGGAATTCTTTATTTGAAAAAGAGTTGTTTACATTTTTTTCTTAATTTAAAACACTTGAAACAACTCTTCTAACTAAAGCATCTATTTAACAAAATGACATCAAACTTTTGTGGAAACATGACTAATTTTGACTGCTTATTAAATCAATCAGAACAGAAAAATACAGGCTTATCAAAACGGTGCGTGTCTTGAGTAAAATTCAAGATTTTCAAGCTCGTCAAATGGAAAGCTCGAAGTTGTAATCACTTTTGGCAGTCCAAATAGCTCAAAATCTTCGAAAATATTAAAATCTTGATCTTCACGAAACATTTTTTTTTTTAGTTTTTTTTTTGTATGAAGTGACAAACGTCCAATGGATGAAGTATATTTTAAAAAAAGGTAGAGAAGCATTTTGCTGCTTTTAAAGTTAGACGAGTGCTTTAGCATTAAAGTATACTTTATATCGTTTAAAATAATCAAAGAATCAACCTTCATTTTAAAACTTGTTGCTTGAGTCGACTTCGAACTCACTGAGTCACTTCGAACCGCAGGAGGACGATTCAGAGCCGGTGAAAACGACACGATGCCAGCCGTCGGAAGACCGGTGACGACGAATACCGATCAAATCATGGAAAACATCGAGTTAGACCGGCATATGGCATCTCGTGACATCACCCAGGTGATGGGAGTTAGTCACCAAACCATTTTAAACCATCTGCAGAAGGCTGGATACAAAAAAAGCTTGATGTTTGGGGGCCGCATGATTTGACGCAAAAAAATCTTCTGGGCTGAATCAATGCCTGCGATATGCTGCTGAAGTGGAACGATCTCGATCCATTTATGAAGCGGATGGTGACTGACGACGAAAAATGGATCACATACGATAATATCAAGCGAAAACGGTCCTGGACGAAGGCCGGTGAATTGTCCCAAACAGTGGGCAAGCCGGCATTGACGGCCAGGAAGGTTTTACTGTGTTTTTGGTGGAATTGGAAGGGAATCATCCACTTTGAGCTGTTCCCATATGGCCAGACGCTTAATTCTACCCTCTACTGCGAACAAATGGACCGCTTGAAGCAGGCAATCGATCAGAAGCGTCCAGAATTGGCCAACAGGAAGGGTCTAGTGCTCCACCAGGACAACACCAGAACACACACTTCGTTGATGACTCGTCAAAAGTTTTATCACATCCACCATATAGCCCGGACATAGCGCCAAGTAGTTACCACCTTTTCCTGTCCATGGCGAACACCCTTGGCGGTGTAAAGCTGAACTCAAAAGAGAATTGTGAAAAGTGGCTGTCCGAGTTCTTCGCAAATATGAAGGGGGTTTTCTACGAGGGGGGTATTATGAAGTGGCAGTCTAGATGAAAACGGATTATCGAACAAAACCGTGCATATTTGAACTAAATCCGATCACTGTAATACTTTTTATAAAGCATTGAATAAAGAGAAAAAGAGCGCAAGGGAGATATTTTCCAACCTTTTATTAACAATGACATTGATGTTTGATGAAACAAGTTCTTAAGTATCAGTCTTTGTTCTCAAGATAGCTATGAATGTATGTATTGCCGATGGAGAAATAAAGAACACAAATGTTTCTCTATCCAATTCTGATTGTCTGATTATCACAGTTCAAGTGGAATTTGTAGAAAAATCTCTGAGCTTTACCTAGCTACTTGTAACGTCGACTACGATATAATCATTATTGTTGAATCTTGGTTTTGGAGTGGTCTTTCTAATTTGAATATAGCCTTCCGAAGAGATCGCTGTGTTATTGCTGGAGATGGTGGAGGTGGCTCGTTTGCTCATACATGTCAATGTCACGTGAATCAATTACACTTCCTACCATTGATATTGAAATACTTAGTATCCCTATCAGTATTTAACCTGATATTTCAATAGTATTGTTAATAATTTAGATACATAATTACAAAAAGAAGTGAAAGTGTCAATCACTAATATTGTTCCATATAATTTGTTAAACAATTCAATCCAGACTTATAAAGGTTTTTTAATTGGCGCGATTAGATTTTGGCGCCCCGTGGCGAACATTTTGTTTTGGTGACATCTGTCAAATCTTTTGTTTATTATTAATTTGTTTATCCCAAATCATCATGGCAAGATACACGATTGAATAGCACGTTCAAATGATAAAACTTTATTATCGTTAACGCAAACGTTGCACGTATTGCGCTCATTTTACGGTAGACGTGGTGGCCCTCCACAGTCGACTCTTTAACGTTTGGTGGCCAAATTTGAGACGACCGGTTTAGTAGTCTGATTGTTTACACACGTACGATCAAGGAACGCAAGATCCGCAGAGAACATCGCCGCGGTCCGTGAAAGTGTACAGCAGAACCTGAGGCAGTGCACAAGAACTTGGTCTTTCGCAGACTTCAACTTGGCGAATTTTGCGTCGTACAAGATCCAACTGACCCAGAAGCTTAAAGTTCATGACCATAGACAACGCCGCCGCGCCGTTTGTTCGCTGACTGGGCTTCGAATCGTTTGGAAAAGGACCCCAATTTTGGCCGAAAAATCATCTTTAGTGACGAGGTGCATTTTTCGATGAATGGCTGTGTTAACAAGCAAAATTACCGTTTATGTGACGACACCAACCCACGCGATGTTCACCAGGTGATAATGCATTCTCAAAAAGTTACCGTTTGGTGTGGATTTTAGGCCGGCGGCGGCGTAATTGGTGCGTACTTTCTTGAAAACGACTTTAGTGAAGCGGTCATCGTCAACAGAGAGCGCTACATAACGATGATAACTAATTTCTTATGGCCCAAATTGAACCATATGTGAATTGGCCACCAAGGTCATGCGATTTCAACCCGATAGACTTTTTCCTGTAAAGTTTCTTAAAGTCGCAGGTCTATGCAAATAAACCACAATTGACCAATGCCCTAAAGGTGAACATAATACAGGCCATCGCTCAAATTCAGCCGGAAGTCATTGAAAATTGGAAAACTCGGACCCGTGCAACCATAAGAAGCCGAGGCGGGCATTTGAATGATGTCATATTCCAAACTGAATGGCGTACATCCGCCTTTCAAATAAGAAAATAGTTTTGTTAATACCTCACACACAGATTGTTTTATTCCATTTCAACATCTACTCGCCCTTATTGAAAAACCCTTTATATTTAAATACAATTTCATAGTTATTCAAAACTGAATTGTGACAATTTAAAATCAAAATCATATAATTTATTAAAATCAAATTTCATAGAACTCGATAATTATCTTGAACTGTTGACTGGAAACAACGGAGAACATGCTTAACCGTTGCAGGGGTATCTTAAATACAGCTTCTAACTTATTTGTATCCTATAGGACAAAAAAGAATGTCTCAAAACCTTCGTGATATAACAAAAGGTTGACTAATTTTAAAAATACATACATATATCATAAGTTAAGTATAGTTCTACTGGTAGTTCTACTGATTTTAATAAAACTCTCATCAGATCAGATTTCACAGATTTTGATTTTAGGGACTTAAAAAATGTCAAAATTTTCTATTGGACAAATCGAGAAATGTCAACATATCCTATTAGAATTTAACTAAGAAAATTTAACAATTGAAGAAAAAAAAATTGAGGGGTCAGTTATAGATATTACTGTTTTTATAAGTAAGTGAAACAAAATAGCCAAAAAGTCATGCTGATAGTTGATAATGAATTTAATGATTACATTTAATGACCCGTTTTATTTGTTTGATATTCAAACTAATTAAGAGTTTTTTTTAATGATTTCAAGCAGCTTTTCAGTCTTAGATAAGGTTTGTACTCCAACAACATGTATTTGTATAAAATTTAAATCCACTGGCCCTAGCTCAAAACATAAGACCAATGTCATTAATATGACAGTCATTTCAAAAAGTGAAAGAATATGCAAAGCCAAGATTTATCTTTTTAATTTGAATAAAATCTGTGAAAGTAAACTTATCGTTTAAAAAAAAAAAAACATCAGCACGATTTATTTCAAGAGAGAAGAATTAAAAAATAAAATGATGTCAAATATGTGATCGCTTCAGAAGAGATGGTTTTTGATGCACATAACTAGAACTGAAAGCTGTTAAGCGATGAGAATCTATAATCGAATAAGAATAGCTGAAGGTACTGTCATCAGCGAAACAATTAGATGAGTTAAAAGTTTCAGCCAAAAGACCATTCATAAAAATAAGGAAGAGTGTCGGAGACCACATGGAACCCTGTGGCACACCAGGATTTATTTTGTGGATATCAGATGAAAAGTAGCTCAACTGTTTTTAAAACTTTTTTCGATTCGTAAATTTGGATCAATTCATTCATCAATTTTGATCAACACACAGGTTGCTCCACACATTGGGAAACATTTCAAAAACATTTTAGAAATGTTTCGCAAACGTTTCAGAAATATTTAAATTTTTTTTTTGAATGTTTCTTAAATGTTTCTTCACTGTGAATACTTCTTAAGAATTTATCTTTGAATTTGTTTTTCAAAATTAAATCAAATCAATATAAATATTATCATTTGTTACAATTGTCTTTAGCATGTTTCAGTTTGAAATTTCCTAAGAAGTGTAATTTAGAGCTTAGTTTTGCATGTTTGAGAATTAGAAGTTTAAAAA
Organism: Eupeodes latifasciatus; assembly: GCA_920104205.1. NCBI lineage: Eukaryota > Metazoa > Arthropoda > Insecta > Diptera > Syrphidae > Eupeodes > Eupeodes latifasciatus. The sequence goes on from OV049924.1 coordinate 372,507,062, forward strand.
TGTATAATTTTTACAAAATTTTAAACAAAAATGTATTAACAATTTATTTTTGTTTTCTTTTTTCAGATTGCCGCGAGCAAGTACGTTCGAAACGTGCAAAACGGCCACGTGCTCCAGAACCTGTCAATTTCGAACCAGAACCACAACAAGATTTGGAAAATGAAGATAGCGGATCTCAAGAGAAGGATGTACCAACGATACCAACTAATTTTCTAAGTCCTTCAGTCAGGGAGTATTTGGAATTAGGAAAATCAATACCTGGTAATATTCAGTTTATGAAAGCATAACCGAATGATAGGCTGTTTAAATTAAGGCCCTCAATATATGAATAACAGATCAAATAATCGACTTAAAGCGATTGATATCCTTGTGGAAATCTTAACAGGTGTCGAAATAAGCCATTTCATACATTTTGAAGTAAGAGATTTAAAATAAAATCGGTTTGAGTCGAATTGATTGATTTGCTATTCAAATTGGAAGTCTTTTAAACAAGATTTATGCGGAGCTTTGATGTTTGTTCTTCTACTTTCTCAGAAACTTCTACTTTTTGTGAATTTTAAAAATAACTATTGGAAAAATTAAGAAAAACTTTTAAAAATAATAAAACTTTTGGAATAATTAAGACAAACTTAGAAAAATATTAAAACTTTACTAAAAAATCGAGTACAATATTTTAAAGCCTCAACTTTTCCACGTGAAAAAAATATATGTATATAATCATTCCTACCAATTTAAGGGGATATCACTACCCTTAACATGTTTAACCACATTAAGAGTGTCAGGAAAAAAGGGAAGAATATAAGAGAAGATACCGATGCACTTTGATCTTGAAGTTTTGCATACTAAAATAGGAAGGTAAAACAGAGCTGGGAGGAGAAACGCATTGTGGATGTACCTACATCTAAAAATGAATATTTTTATTAGGAAATCGAACCCAACAAAGTTGGTTTATTTTTTTGTAGCATCGGACGCAAAAATATATAACTTAGAGCTGGGTAAGGAATTCCACATTCTTGATGTGCGTTTTAAAAAAGAAAATCTTTACTTGACAGTCCAAGCCATACAAGTTGGTTTAGTTTTTCTAGCTCCTGACTCAAAAATATCAGTGCTAATTAAAAAATTCCACATTCTTGATGTGCGGCTAAAAATAAAACATTCTCTATACTAAACAGTAAAACACAATCAATAATTGGTGAATTTGTTAAGCTAATGAGTCAAATTTTATCAGTTCACAAAAAATATACAATCTAATAAAAACTTATTATGTGGCAGCATAAGTACAAAGACCACAAGCCATATACTCATATATTACGTCGTCGTCCCCTCTTTAGATGTGAATTATTAACAAAACCAAATTTATGTCGACATTAAATGGTTTTTCCCAATCAACAACCATAAAACTTATACACATGTCCGGTCCACTGTGTGCTCTATAGCACTGGACGGTACAGCCTCTGACTGTGACATGGTTTGTTATATATAACCAAGCAAATGCACCCTGGAGCCATTCACTTTATGGGAAAATTAGTATCGCGGGTTCTTTACCATTTTTGTGTGTTTTTTTGTTGTTTTATTTCAATTTCACCTTTGGGGCAACAAACCATCGCTATCTCCACCGCCATCGCCATCGCTAACGTATGATGTCCAATTGTACAAAATAATAGAATACTTTCGCTATCCTGTTAGTTCACTTATAAAAATCGTAAAATGGGTTCGATTCCATTTGCGCAAAAATCCTCCCCAATTCTTCCCTCTTTTCACCCTTATGCAGTAAATTAGGAGCTGCAAGGACCTTCCCAATACCCAACTCTGAGGCAGCAGCAGCACCACTCGAATGTTGTTTTTGTTGTCCTTTTTCGTTTTCGAAATTTGTTTTTGTTAATATTTTGATTGAGACAAACGACGAGATTTAGCTTGTTTCGATATTGTAGAATACATTTTTTTAAAATTTATTTTTCAATCGGTTTCATGAAGCAGGCAGAAGTTGGAATTGGGGGGTTTTTGGAGGTTATGGAGTTAAAAAAGGGTGGTGCATCTGTTCTTAACACAAAATAATTGCATTTCAACTGGAATATCCTAAATATTCATTGTATCCCATTTCCTTTTTGCAGGTCGACCAGGAACGGATTATCCAATCCTCTCGGCGATACCCTATACGAATTTCTATTGTGATGAGCAGGCGTATCCGGGATTTTTTGCCGATATGGAAACAAGATGTCAAGGTGCGGTCGCAAACAAACAAATGGGTTTCCATTTCGAAAACAAATCATGTTTATTTTGTTTTTCTATTTTTCGATTTTCTATTTGTTTTTTTTTGTTTTTTGTTTTTTAAAGGTTGGCACTACTGTGACATAGATGGACGACAGGCGAGCTTCCTCTGTCCCAATGGAACACAATTCTCGCAGGCGGTATTTGTGTGCGATTGGTGGTTCAATGTACGTTGTGATCTATCGCCAAGGCTCTATGCCATCAATGCCAGACTCTATCAGCGGCCAAAAGTGAATCCAACCCGGCCCCACCGAATCATCACGAAGCAACTGGTCGATGATATTTTTAATAAATAAATTATAAATATAAATTCAACAAATCCAATAAACAAACAAAACAAAACGAAGAAGATTTAAGTGATACTCACGAGTGCATTAAAAAAGAAATTGTATAAAATTTAAAAAAAGAAACATGAATTTTTCCTTTTTACTCATAATAATAAAATAAACATTCTATACCTTAAAAAAAAAACAGATGAAATATATCAAAAAATTAAAATATCGAAATTTTGTATACTTTTGATAATAATAATTAAAATATGTTCTATAAGAAAAAAACAAAAAGATGCTTTGACATTCAAAGCAACTACATATGTACTATATAAGTAATGAAAGGCAGAGACACACATATACATACATACACACATCGCTATACACATACAACACATACAATAACAGAGAACTATCAAAATTTTATTTTTTTTTCTTTATCGCGGTCAACTTTTCAAAATTTTAACATTTTTGTATTTAAATATTTTGTATTAATACAAAATTTAAATTTAAGAAATTAAAATAAATATCGTTCATATTAACGATGAAATTTATGAATTTTATTAATAAATTATTAAGAAAACAATAGTTTTTATGAGTTAAATAATATCCTGTACCTATATATTTTCAATTTTATATATTTAAGAGAAATAAATTAATTCACTCCTAGAGAATATCGTTGTTTTTTTAATGTTAAGGATTTAAAAGCGAAATTTGAATTTGCCGCCATTTTTGCAGTGTTGCCAAACTTTGAAATAATAATTTGACAGCTGACAGTTTAGGATTATTAAATAGGAGTATAATGCGTCTATCATCACCATTATACCTAATCATCAGTTTTAAATCATATAACATATACCAAATCGTGCTCTAAAATAGTTTTAACTTTTAATTGATGAAAGTAGTGCAGGTTATCATTTTTGAGAGATCATTATCATTTAGATGTAGGGGGAGAATTCCATTGTCGATTGGCGTTGACATAGAACTGGGGCCCAGAAGGGGAATAAGGTTGCAAGACCTACTAATCGAGGGAATTTAATTCTTTTGAAGAGATACTCGAATAAAGGTTGTCGAAGTTGTATTATATTATGCAGGAACTTTAAGGTTTTACATTTGAAAAGATCATCGAGCGCCATATCGTACATTTTGAATAACTAGGTATGTGGTCACTTCTTATTCCAGAGATATACCGAGCTATACTTTTGAAAACCACCTATAGTTTGCAATAAATTTCGCAGCAAAAAATTAAAACTCGAACTAACAAAGTCTTCGCTAATATCATTCGAATTTTAAGAGGAGTTATATGATGTGAAGCTCAAAGTAATTGTAGGCCCCCATAAATCTTACCCAAGGCAAGTCTTTTATGATCATTTCAGGTAAGGGTGCGATTAAATGTTAATCTTAGAATTGAATAATTCAATCGGGATATTGTTCCTACGAATTTCAGGAAAATAAGATGTTTTTATAAGTGTTCTTGTTATTACCATGCATTTTGATTTTTTTAGCATTCAGACAACGATCACTTTGTTGAGACCATACAAAATTTTTCTGAAGATCGTTATCAACTTCATAAATTCCATTCTCGAGCATTCTAAGAGAAAAGCTACTGTATTATTGTTCATCATCAAGAAAGACTTAGGAGATCGTTAATAAACATTGAAAATAATAAAGGGCCCAAAATAGAGCCCTGAGGAACACCTTTGTGCAACGGAAGGCAGTATATTTTTGCCAAACAACTGTGATCTTTCAGATAGATACGAGTAAATAAGTTGATTTTTTTGACGATGAGAACTGAAATTGAATTATTTGAATTAATTTTACCATCCCAATGTATTACAAGTGGTGAATCGATGTCAAAATTATTTTTTATATTGGAGTTGTATTCGGTTCTGGCTTTTTTCCTTGCGCGTCGAATTGTGCTGCGAGAAATTGGAAGTGAAGCAGGATTGTAACCGAGGCCAGCAGACAATGGAATAATCAGTCGCATTGCTTCTCGATCGGTGATTTTATTAGGATCAAGAGCACTGGTAACGTGTTTAGTAAATATACCGCTAGTAGAAGGCACAACATCAATAGAACTAGTAGCTCTACTGGTCTGTTTTGGTAAAACCATTTGAAACTCATCATCAGACTTACCCTTTAATGTGCTTGCACCAGAAGTACTGGTGAAGCTGCAATCAAGTTCTAGTTTTTGACTTTACATCATGGAAGATGAACCGTTATTTTTAGAAGCAATTTCTCGGAGTTCTTGAGCTCTCTGTTTTCGTTTTATAGAACGTGCTTTGACCCTTTCTACCTTCTTGTCAATTGACGTCATTATCATCTTACGTTCTCCTCTTTGATCAATGAGAAATGCTTTCTCTTCCACAATTTTCATCAAATTCATGGCTCTTGAATGAGCAATGTCAAAGAGTTTGTCTATTTCTTCTGTAAATAATTGTTCTCTTTTTTTTTGTGCTTCAGAATTTCTTTCTTTATTTTTCTTCAAAAGAAGCCACTTTTTATGCAATTTTATCAACTTTTCAATGCAGTGATTTTGTTGCCTTGTTGGAATATCGGATTTGGCCCATACTTCTAAAAGTTCTTGCACAAGTACATTCGCCGAATATTTCACGTTTTTTATTTAATATATTTTTTCATTTAATATATGGTGGTAACGAAGTAAAACTTGTCGAAGAGTAGGGAGTTGGTTTAGCCATATCAACGGTTCAATATCTCGGCACCCAAGTAAAAAAAATTCGTTTTTATTCCGAGTCGATAAATACATTTTGCAACACTTAATCACTCCGCGTCTATTGTTTAAATAATTTATAAAACTGTTCAAAATATTTAATATAACTTCCTTATAGTTTATTTTAATAACGATCTTATTAGTTAAGCACACCAAACTGACCTATAATAACAAGTTAACCCACAAAACTGGAAGGAAGAAACAGTAAAAATTAAGCTCTTTTTGAGAGAACAAAAGTCGATTGAGCACCCCCTTCCAGTTCAGTTGTATTGTCGAAACTTTACTATGTTGTAATTAAAAACACGTGTAACAAATTTTTGGGTTGGTCAAGCTGAAAATTAGAAAACAAAAAAAATTACCACCCTACTCTCCATTTGACAAAACCTCCTTTAAGGCTCAAACCGTAGAATAAGTTGGAGCAATCAGGGCCATCGAAATTAAATAGTTCTTCGAATAAAAAAACCCCTGTGATACTACTCTTTTTCCAGCTTATTTGAGTTTTGAAAAACTCTAATAGTATAATTTTCCGTTATTCTCCAAGAAGCGGTTTTTTCTTAAGTTTAATTCGTTTAAGATGGTTCGGAACTATTAAAACTCTTGAGCGACTTCTTTAGATCTAAACACAAAACTTACATAATTTTAAACTACTTTTAGCAAAAGAATTACATTTAAAGCTTTCAGATTCGAGATTATCATTGTAAACTCAATGATTAAAGAGAATTTGTTGAATTTACTGATTAATTGGTTAAAAGGACTTTAAGCGCCATAGGTAGATCTGCTATAATCACTTCTAAGGGGTAAATTTCTTCTCAAGCTAAGCTGACTCAGATTAAAATACAATCCATAAAGAACAGATGGACATGAAATCGTTCCATTCAATACACCAGCCATAAGCAGAACTACAAATACTCTCTGTGAGCAGGAAGATATGGGAGATTTATAAAGGGAAGCCTTTGAGTTTATGGAGGTAATAACAGTTTATCAATCCAGGGAAAAAAAAACGAACACAAAATCTTAAAAATCTACGTTGAATAATTTCTATTCTATCAGTATGAACGAGATAATATGACATCCCCACAACGCAAGCGTATTCAAGAATTTCGGAAAAATTTTTGACGAAACCAAGTTATTTGTTAGCTTTTTCAATAAAGCAATTATAGTGATCAGTAAACGGTTAATTTTGAGTCTACTACAACACCAAAGTCAGAAAAACTGGATAAAACGTGACAGTTACAACATTATCCATAATTTATTAAATTACGTTTGCGTGTAAAACACATCGTCTTACATTAGTCAATGTTTATGAAAATAAAATAATTTGTATTGCTCCATTCCCAAAATTAATTTGGATCTTCTTGTAGCTCTTTAAAATCATTGATGAAGTTAATGATTCGATTTTTAACGTCATCATCTGCATAGATGACGGATACGGAGTTATTTAAAACAGAAGGAAAATAATTAATTAATAAAATAAACAGCAATGGGGTACACCTAAATTGACTTTAAATTAACATGAAGGGTTAGTCCTGAACATGGCGCTATGATATCTAGCTTTAAAATATGACGGCATCTCCATAACTAAACGGTCGTTAAGTCTTATTTTACTTGAGTAGAATTTCACGACTTAATTCGTCAAATGCATTACTTCGGTCAATTTTATTGGACGTCCGGTTAAGTCTTGGTCTATTAAGTAATTAATTTTAGCTTTTTTAACACAGACAAATGTTTGTGCGTATTTAGTTGAAGCAGAGTGTATGCGTTATAAGTTGTTATAAGTTGGATCGTTCAAAGGATTTTAATAAAGGCGTTTAACTAAAGCACGTGATTTGAGTCCTATTTGAGTATTTTACTTTCTTTATTAAAGCAAAAAATACACTCGCAAAATGGCGAAGCCGAAAAGACTTAGAGATATTTAAAAACTTGAACAAAATTCCTGACGCAACTCTTTTTTTCAATAGTAGACTAACCAATAAATATGGTTGTAATGAAATATTTTTCGTAACTATGCATTTAAACAAATTAGTATAGAGAAATTTCCTGTAATTGAACAATAGAAAAAAGAACAGCTTTGTGGAAAATGCTGGAATTTTTGTGTTACCAAGATTTATTTATAAGTAAGGCAAACCTTAAAAATCTTTTTTAGACAATTTCTAATCAATTAAAATGTATCGTGTGATGAGGGGCCCTAATAATGACACCATATTCAAGGTTTATCTTGTTTATTTATAATTCGTTAAATACTAACGTTAACAATTCTTAACTGATGGTGATGAAATTTGTCCGTTTATTATTCCAACAATAAAACAAAACTGAAAGTACTTCCTATGATTTGTCAAAGAAGGAAGATTTATGAGAGAAAGTCTTTGTGAATAAGGCGGTAATGTATGAATATCATGAAACCACGGAAGGGATCGTAGACAAAAACGCAAAAATCTTTTCTAAATGGCTTCGAGTCTTGTGACGTGTACGGCGGCGTAGTAAGGTGACCATACTGTACAAGCATATTCCAGGACTGGTCTCACAAATGAAACAAAAAGTAATTTTAAAACATATGGATCTCGGAAATCACGGCCAAATCTCTTAATGAAACCCAGAACTCTGTTTGCTTTTTTAACTATGAAATTAATATGTTCATTAAATGTTAGTTTCGAATCTAAGACAACACCCAAGTCTGAAAATACATAAACTCTACTTAAAGGACAAGAATCAAACATGTAACTAAAAACGATTGGAACTTTTTTGCGTGTAAAACTCATGGTTTTACATTTGTCAACATTTAAAACAAGAGTTAATTTTTGTAAAAAGTTTAATGTCATCAGCATATATTAGGACAGACGAATTTTGTATGATCGAAACCAAGTCATTTATAAATAAAACAAATAGAATAGGACCAAGGTGACTACCCTGGGGGACACAAGAATTCACAACAAATGAACTTGAATACTCATTACTAAATTTAACACTATAACGTCTATCTTGCAAATATGAGGAGATCCAGTATATGAAACAGTCGTTAAAATCTTGCTGTGATAGTTTTAAAAGTAATGTTTTATGACACAATTTATCAAAGGCCTTGCTGAAATCAGTAAAGATACAATCTACTTGTTCACGTTTTTCAAAAACATCTAAACAAAAGGACGTAAAGTTAAACAGATTAGTAACAGTTAAACACTTTTTAACAAAACCATGCTGGTTATCACAGATAATTGAACTTCAATGAAAAGAAAGGACGCTACATACGATTGACTCAAACAGTTTAGGTATCACAGATAGTTTTGCAAAAGGTCGGTAGTTCATTATTTCGTTTTAAGGACCTTTTTTGTGTACTGGTATTATGGAGGAGCTCTTCCAGATAAAAAAAAACAGCGAGTTTCTTAAAGATATGTTAAAAAGAACACATAACGGGTGTGCTAAATACGCAGCACATTTCTTTAAAATGGATGATGGTACACCGTCGGGACCAGGACTAAAACATTCATCAAGTTGTAGGATACTATTAAGGACAGTATCTTCACTTATAACGAAATTGATAGAATTTAAGTGGGGGAAATTTAAAACAGTGGTAGATGTGTTAGGAAAACTAATAGTATTATAATCTACAAAAGCATCTTTGAAGTAGTTTGCAAACATGTTCGCAATTATTCTCGGCTCATTACTATTTGATGTCGAATCAGTCATTAAGTTAGGGTACCCGTATGTTTTCTTCTTACGATTAACGTATTTCCAAGGTTACATCTAACAAGTGATACATACAGTGAGATCTGAACATACTGTAGGTTTTTCCAATTATGTTGAATTCAGAAGAAATTCCAATGAATTCTTCAGGAACTTTAACTGGTCACTATGCTTCCTCGATAGTGACGTGGATTCCAGCGCAGATATCGTAACAAATTTAATTCTTTGTGGAATGAGAAGTTTTATCCCGAATAGGGTGAAATCTATCAAACCCAAAGAGAACTCATGGTTTGATTCGAGCTGTAAAGAGGTTATTAGGCGCAGAGATGTAAGTTTCCGTTGTTATAAAGCCAACCCGACTGAGGAAAACCGGAATAAGTTCAAACAAGCTAGAAAGACCTGTAATGGTCATATTCGACGAACCAAATGTTTGCATGATCAGAAATTAAGGCAAAAAATACTACAATGTCCCAAAGGTAGTAAAAATTTCTGGTCATTTGTAAAAAACGTACGAAACACCACGTCATCCTCGGTTCCAACGCTCGTCCACAATGACACTCCTTATGTAAGCTCGATTGATAAAGCCAATTTGCTTGCAGCACAGTTTGCTGTTAATTCGACGCTACCGGAAAGTGTCATGAGTCCTCCTGTTCTTAAAAGCGTAAATGATTCTATGGGACGAATCTTCTTTCGCACTCGTGCAGTCGCAAGAGTACTGAAAGATCTTGACATACACAAATCCGCTGGCCCGGATAGTATTCCCCTATTGTTCTGAAGAGGTGTTCTTCAACGCTGGCAAAACCACTGCGTAAGCTTTTCCATCTGTCCTATTCTACAGGTCTCTTCCCGAGTGGATGGAAAACTGCATTTGTTCAGCCTGTCCCTAAAAAAAGGCGAATCCTCCTCCCCCTCAAACTATCGTCCAATTGCACTTACGTCCCTTCTTTACAAGGTCATGGAAACGCTGATTAATTTTCAGCTTAAGAAATATCTTGAAGAACGGAAGCTTCTTAATGACCGACAGTATGGCTTTCGTAGCAATAAGTCCACTGGTGATCTCATGGTTCATCTCACCGAACAGTGGAACAAGTCTTTACATCGTTTTGGAGAAAGTAAGATTATTGCACTTGATATTTCAAAAGCATTTGATAGAGTTTGGCACCAAGCTCTCTTATCGAAAATGCGTGCGTTTGGTATTGATGAATCTCTTCTTCGTTGGATTAGAAATTACCTTTCTAACCGTTCAATACAAGTTGTATTGGATGGTTTCAAGTCTGAAATTCATAAAATAAATGCTGGTGTCCCCCAGGGCTCCGTTTTGTCTCCGACTCTCTTCCTTTTATTCATAAATGATCTCTTGTCTGTCACTTCTAATCCATTAAACTGTTTCGCCGACGAAAGTACCCTCAGCTTTTCATACTCGTTTTTAGATTCACATCCTTGTCCTTTGGATGTGGAACTTCATCGGCAGCGTATGATAAGCTCATTAAATTCTGATCTTGACAGCATTGTCCAATGGGGAATCAAAAACCGTGTAGAATTTAATGCTTCGAAAACTCAATGCTGTCTCCTGTCGTTAAAGCGTAACATACCCCCGATGCCGCTATCTATGAGTGGCACTTGCATGCAGGAAACTAATCAACTGTCAGTACTCGGTATGTGTATCACAGATCACCTTTTATGGAATGATCACATATTCGACATCGCCAAAAATGCTGCTAGGTGCTTAGGATTTCTCCGACGATGTAAGAAATTTTTCACCCCTTCGGATCTGGCTGTAATTTACAAAGCCTTCATCCGTCCAAAGCTTGAATATAATTCGCATATCGGGGCAGGTGCCCCTAAAACAAGTTTAAATCTCTTGGATAGATATCAAAAAAGGGCTTTAAAAATGATAGGCGACAGAACTATAATCGAAACATTTACATCACTAGAACACCGCCGCAATGTTTCATGCCTTTCGTTGTTTTATCGATATTTTTACAAACAATGTTCGGTCGAATTAGCCAGTTGCATTCCACCCCTTAAACTATTCAGCCGTAATACTCGCACTTCTAGGAATGCTCATCAGTTTACCCTTGATCTCAATTTCGGGCGTACTGTCAAGTATAGAGATTCTTTCTTAAATCGCACATCGAGAATGTGGAATGCTTTGGCCAACTCTGTTTTTCCCTCCCATTTTGATGTTCAGAACTTTAAGACCAATGTGCACCGGTATCTCCTGTTAAATCCTTCCCTATTTTCCTAACGCTCGCACTGTGTTTAAATATAAACATATAAAGGGTACTAATAACCCCTTGAGTGCTTGTGAATTATAAAAAAAAAAAAAATGGTCCATAGATTTATGTTTGCATGTCATCGTTTTTGTCTTGTCAATGTTTAATAATAAACGATTAGTATTGCATCACTCCCGTAGTTTTTAATTGCATTGAATTGTGTAAAATAAAAGGGAAGACTTTTATAAATAAAACGAATAATAGGGACCAAAATGGATTTCCTGTGGAACACCAAAATTGACTAAGAAATGACTTGAACGATTATTTTTAAAAACAACACTTAAGTATGATGAAATCAAAGAAATAATAATAATAATAAGAAACTGAGTCCAATTTTTTTCATGAATCTTGAAATATCCTGGAAATATGTTGGATAAATGCTCAGTATTGAAATAAATTCGTCAAATTTTCCTATACAATCACCATATGACCAAAAATTTCACGCATTTACTTTTAACTCCGTGGCTTAGGGTAATCTTCATAAGTTGTATCAAACTTAGATACGTCCCTAATAGCTGGAAAAAGGTCAAGGTAGTCTTTATCCCAAAAGCAGGGAAACCGACTCACTCTGGATCCTCGTAGTCAACAAAATTCTCACAAAGTTCAAAGATCAGGGCATTAAAATAGCAGCATATGCAGATGACATAGTGGTTTTGCTTTCAGGCAAGTTTCTTACCATCATCGAAAACATTACGGAAAATGCATTAAAGGATTTATCTTCTTCGGCAACAAAGAACGGTCTCGGGGTCAAGCCCACCAAGACAGAGCTAGTTTTGTTCACGAAGAAAAGGAAACTGGAGGGCTTCAACCCTCCCAAACTAAATGGCATTCCTCTAAAACCTTCTAAGGAAGCTAAATTTCTAGGAGTAATCCTTGACTCCAAGCTTACATGGAAGCGTAATACTGAGGAAAGAATGAAAAAAGCACTATGTGCATTCTACACATGCAAAAAGACCTTCGGTGTACGTTGGGGTATGCGATGAATGGATGTACACAGCGATTGTCAGACCCGTTCTTACCTATGGCTCTATTGTATGGTGGAAGGCGGTGGAAAAATCAAGCTATCTCAAGAACCTGAATAAGGTACAGAGACTAGCCTGTGTAGGAATAACAGGGTTGGGATCCCAATTCACTTATAAGTAAACAGGGTATCCCTTTCTACACTGACGGTTCAAAAATGGAATCAGGAACAGGTGCTGGAGTGTTTTGCCAATCTCTCAACATCAGACCGTCATATACAGTCCCGGCTGACTGTAGTGTCTTTCAGGCCCAGATCTTTGCCATTGGAAAAGCAGCTGAATTGGCAGATCACGAAAAGCTAAGCTCTTCGGAGATTACTTTTTTCGTGGATAGCCAGGCTGCTATCAAAGCCTTAGCCAGTGAGACCATAAGATCAAAAGCAGTTTTAAACTGTAGGAAGGAATTAAACAAAATCTGCCACACTAACCAGGTAAAGCTCTGCTGGGTTCCCGGGCATAGCAATATAGAAGGGAATGATATAGTAGATGAACTAGCCAGGAAAGGGTCAGAAGCAGACACCAGTAGTAGCGACCATTCAGTCAGGGGACCACTCGTCCCGATTGGGGTACTCAAGAGGAAGATAGACCTTAAACTAAAAGAGAAAATCAATATCTCCTGGAAATCCAGGGACGATTGTGTAATCTCTAGAAGTTTATGGCCTAACACAAATGAAAAGGAAACTCGGTATATTCTATCGCTGAGTAAAAAGAACATTAAAATCCTGATAGGTGTACGAACAGGTCATTGCGCCATTGGCACAATGGCTAACAGAATAGGGGCATTTGCACCCGATTTTTGTAGGAGCTGTCAGGATGAGGAAGAAATGGAAACCATTAAACACCTGCTCTACGACTGTCCGAACCTCCAAACCAGCCGACTCCGTCATTTCGGAAACAGGTTTGTTGGAGAACTGGATGATCTAGCACAGGTCTCAATGGCAAGCATGAGGAAATTTATAGATAGCACTGGGTGGTTCGTTAACGAGCCAGTCTACGCTAATCGACAGAATTGAGGAGCATCGATGCTAAATTTTACTTTTACAGTAGATCACAATGGACCAGTAGGCCCCCGTGTACGCAACAGCTTCATGCTGTGTACACCCCTTACAACCTAACCTAACCTAACCTACTTATTGTGGTAAATTTTTTTTAAAGGATTTATAGTAAGCGTCACCTCCAGCATTTTGGTTTTAGTAAATATAAATTTTACTCCTTGGCTAAAAAGAGGTGGAATAATTGTTTTTTTTTTTTAATTAATGCATACGTTTCTTTCTTATAAGAAAATACTTGAAAATAAATATGACCTTTTCCGAAAACAAAAATTTTCGAAAATTCAATGTCAGAAATCTTGTTGCTCACATCTGTTGCTGTAGGGTTGTTTTGTATGAACCCATGGTCTTTTTGTTAAATTTCATTTAACATAGCGTCAAATATTGAAGAATATCCAAAAATAATTTCGTTCGTTAGTAACCGTTTTTCCCTCTCTTACATTGAACCAATTTAACTCTGTAGACTATGCACATTACATTTCTATTGAATAAACATTTCTTACTACCGGAAAAATAATATATCAAAAGAAATCGTTTTTGACTAGTAAAAGTTTATAGTTCACTCTCAAAATTGATTTCGGTTACATCTGGTGTTCCGCAAGGAAGTCATTTGGGTCCGTTATTGTTTTTGTTATTTGTAAACAATATTCCAAATGTTTTTCAAAATACTAACTGCCTTTTTTCGCTGATGACCTCAAGCTTTACCGTAAGACTTCTTGTCAATCTGACTGTTTTATGCTTTTAGATGATCTATCAAAGCTTGATTATTGGTGCAAGAAAAATCACTTTTCAGGCATTCTTATCAAATAATATTTGACTATAATATCAACCACACAAATTTAGAACGTGTAACTAGGAAGAAAGATCTAGGAGTAATCCTAGACACCAACCTTTCTTTTTTACCACATTATGATTTCATTATAAACAAAGCCAATCAAATGCTTGTTTTTAAAAAAAAAGAAACACGAAAGAATTCTCTGATCCTTATGCTCTGAAATCTCTTTACAATTCTCTGTAAGATCTGTTCTTGAATATTGTAGTATTGTTTGGAAGCCTTAATTCAATTGATAGAATTGAAAAAGTTCAGAAGCATTTTTTAAAAGATATGCATTTTATAAGATTAATTGGAGTATTCCTAGGCCTTCTTATTACAGTAGATGCTCGATTGTCGGGTTTATTTTTCAGTTATGTTTATGAGAGATATAGTAACATTTCATATTAATTGTCCTCCTTTACTAACATAAGTTAATTGTGTTACCGCACCCTCTCAAACTACGCGGTTTCAATTTTATGAGGTTAATAAGAAATGTATAAAGGTTTAACAACGTTAATAAAGGTATAAAGAAAAATGTGAAATAATCTCTATAAGATGTTTTCTGCTACAACATATTTAAATAACATCCATCTTCTTAATACAAAATAAAACATCTCTAAAACAATGATACCTTCAAAATCTCAGTAAATAAGTCCAAAGAGACACCCAAGTAAACAAAGTTTATAATCCAATCTTACAAAGAGTCAATAACATACAATTTAAATGATCAACCGACTTTACGAATTAATTGACACCTAAAAGTCTACTTCACCATGACAAACACTCGGCTGTATCTAACCTTATCAAACAACTAAAAGTATGCAACTTCAATATTTTACCATTTTAATTTTTTTGCTGGCCATGTTTTATTAATAAACCTACTCTGTCTCGGGTAACAGCCAAAACCTTGAAATGTGCCACAAAATGGCAAAAACAATCTTCAGGTGGCTCAATGGTCTAGGGGTATGATTCTCGCTTTGGGTGCGAGAGGTCCCGGGTTCAAATCCCGGTTGAGCCCGATATAAGTTTTTTTTGAAAGATTTTTGTGTTTTTAATTTTTTGTTTTATTTCGAAACTCTCAAATTGCCATTTGCAAACAAAATTTAATTTGGCCAATTTGTCTGGGATTACAGTAGACCAACACACCAAATTTTGGTGGACATTATCATAGAAGAAAGAACCAGAAGAACAGAGGGAAACATTAAAGAAGAAAAGAAAAACAGAACTGCTTACAAAAGCTAAAATCAACACAAAGTTATGACCGTAAATCTGCAAACAAGCAAAGCATAACACCGGCAATGGTAACACAACGGCATCGGCACCGTTTGCGTTTTCTAAAAAAACGGAGCTGGGCTACAATAATATACGAAACAATCTGGCAGCCAAGAGTAAAACGACACAACTCAGCAAATTGAAACGAAAGTAATGAACACAACACCGAAAGGGATTTCCAAAGTCCACCTGAATTGAAATTGAGTTCTCGAGTTCCAACCGGATAGACGTAGACGAACAGCGGACGGAGTCGCCACGAGACATTAAGCAAAGACAAACACTGAAAGAGGTGATATTAGTCCTGCAACAGCGCCTTCCATATCGCTGCGCTGGTACATGGCTGCCGCCACCGTGGACGTGGAGGAAGTGGAAATGACCGTGGTTGCTGTTGATAATGGATGTCAAAGTAAAACGCTATAGCTTGGCGACCGTGGCGCGGTGACGACGGCGGCGGTGGTGGTAACGTCAAAACAATGGCAATCCAGGTGAGATGATTTTTGTTACTCCTGGTTTTGACTTTTTCTTTTCTATTGTCGTCGCTCGTCCTCACCAACCACGAAAGAAATATGTTTCGAAAGTAATTTCATTAGTGCGGCAACACACAGAAAAGAATGTCGTTCTCCTGCTGCACTATGATGATACCTCCTGTAGTCGGTGTTAGAGTCGGAGTTGGAACCAGGACAATCCTCCATTTGGATGGACATGGAAACACCAAAAAAAAAAAATAAAATGAAACTCAGATAATTTGTACAAGACAAAGACGAAATTGAAAATAATAAAAAGTCCACAAGCTTTTGCTGGTTTGGTTGGTATAATGAATGTCAATGTTTACATGGTAAGTGATTCAATATTCTACCGTTGGCCATTGTCGGGCTCGGGCCTAACGAGATAATCAAGAGAATATGTCCTATCCTGTCCAGTCCATAGGTCCAATGCCACTTTCGCTGCACGTCCAGTTCCCGATACCCAGATATCATCACAGGTTCCCGTACCTACACACATATGTTATGTGAAATTGGGTAAAGTGCTTGATTATACGAGAGTGTTTTGGGATGAACACGTTGTTATAGGTTGTAAAAGCTACTTTTACCAACTAGGCTATAGTCAAGGTAGGTAAGGTATACCTATGGACCTATATATATTACCTATCTGTTGGACCAGCCGAATTTTCTTTGGTCTTATTCTGATTCTGTGTGGCAGAAATAGAAAGTACCTTCTTCATTAGGAGTGCTACTGATGATGAAGTGTTTGTGATAGGGGTTCAGGCTTTTTTTTGTCTCTTTCACTGGACTTTGAAATGACATTGTTCAAGGTTTGAGCAGGGATACAAATTAGATTTACATAGAAGTAGAGGAGAGAAAAAGACTTTTGTACATAGGAAGTTGATGCAATTTAGGCTGTTAGTAAAACTAAGTTATGACGAACAAGACAATTCTTTTCTTTTTTGGTTTTCATGGTGGAGTATAATTGAAGAAAGAAGTACCTGTATCTGTATTTTGTTTGAAATGTAGAAAATATGTTTATTGAAGGGTTTTGAAAAGGCATTTAATTTGCTTGTGAAAAAAGTAAGTATACGCCACAGTGAACTTCTATAGTATTTTTGTTTAAATGCATCCATCTAGAAACTATTTTAGTGCGACTGTGAGATATAAGGCTAAAGAGTAGCTTAAAATTGTACGTTTAACTTGTTTTAAATGTTTATAATTTATTGAACAGTTTTTCATCTAACAAATATCCATGCATCATTGGTGATTTTAATCTTTGGTGACATTTATTTAGAAGACGACCAGATCTATGTCCCATTTAACGTTTCTAAGGCCGTGAAAGTTGAATACAAATTAATCATGTAAAAAATAGTTTAAATAGAATTCTTGATTTTGTATTTATTGTTAAGGATCTTAAATTTGTAGTCTTTGAATCAGACTTTTATTAAGTAATAAATCAAAGTCATTCTACTCATACATAAACTTTATAATTGTCAACATGTAAGAATATCTAATTTTTTTTTTTCAATTACAAGAAGGCTGACTTAATTTTTTAAAATGTTAATGTTAATGTTTAGTTTATTTCATCACGCAGAGTTTTACAATCTCTTATAGATTACTACTTATATAATAAATATAATAATAAAATAATAGTATTAATAACAATAAATATGTATAAATACGTACAATCGGCGTTAGTTAAGTAACTATGTGTTGATTAGATAGCAAAACAAGCATGACATATCTTTTAAAACTATCTCTTGAACAGAGTTGAAATATATCAATGGAGTGTAAAACACTATCTGTCACTTTGATGCAACGCGATATGGGTTCATTCCTACTGTAGTTGCTTCTAAAAAATTCATCACGTAGGTAGAAAACCATACGGAGACTTCTGCAAGGAAAATACAAATTAATACATTCAAGCAAATAAGAACAATTTATGTGATTACTTAGGATATCTTTTATCATCATTACTGAAAAATATCTCCTTCTTAACTCAAGCGTTTGCATACCAAAGAGCTGACACCTTACAGGATATGGAGGTCTATCAATACTCCAGTTCAGCTTATTAAAAGCATATCTATTGAAGGATTTCTGCACGCTTTCTATTCTTAAGGTATGAGTGTTATAGTTCGGATTCCAAACAACACTACAATACTCCAGATTTGATCTGACAAAGGCTGAGTAAAGGCTTTTGAGCGCGTAAGGATCAGTAAATTCCTTTGTGTTCCTTCGTACAAAGCCGAGCATCTTATAAGCTTTATTCACAACAAAATCAATGTGGAAATTAAAAGAAAGTTTATGATCTAATACAACTCCCAAGTCTTTTTTTTTAGTAACTTTTTCCAAAACAATGCCATTAATTGAGTAATCAAACAAAATGTATGATTTTCTCCTAAAAAACGTAAAACTTTGACACTTAGAGACATTCAGAAAGAGTAAATTTCTATTACACCACAATGCCAATTCATTTAGATCCTCTTGCAATAATAGACAATCATCAACAGATTTAATGGTTTTAAAAATTTTAACATCATCATCATACAATAAATAATTAGAAAATTTAAAAGTATCAGGAATATCATTTATAAAAAGTATAAAAAACAAAGGTCCAATATGACTCCCCTGTGGAACACCTGATGTTACTTTGATAGATTAGATTTGAATTTATCTATTTTGACGAATTGGGTCCGGTTGCTCAAATAAGAGCTTATCCATTTTAAAAAATGAGAATGGAATCCCAGCAAAGAAAGTTTATGAACAAGAATTTCATGATTTACCCTATCAAAGGCCTTAGCAAAATCTGTGAAAACTATGTCTGTCTGAAAACCTTTATCAAAACCTTTAACTATGGAATTACATAAAACAGTGAGATTAGAAGTTGTTGATCTGCCTGACACGAAGCCGTGCTGAGATTCAGCAATTACATTTTTGGTAAAAAAATAAAGTTTATCACAAACAATCTTTTCAAATATTTTTGGAATTACAGATAGCTTACAAATTGGTCTATAGTTACATACTTTTTGTCTCGATCCTGCTTTAAAAATTGGAGACATGAAAGATGTTTTCCATTCATGTATAAATTGACCAGTTCGCAGGGAAATATTAAAAATAAAGCAAAGGGATATCTCGAGAGATGTTGCACATTTTTTAATGATCTTAGGAGAAATACCATCCGGTCCAGCACTTTTATTTTCATTAATACCTCTTAAGGCTTCAGAAACTTCCATTAAGCTTAAATTGATGCTACCAACATCGATAACATTAGGTGGTGAAAACTGTGGAAGTACATTAGGTTATGTAAGAGAATATACCGACTCAAAATAATCAGCAAAAAGATTGCATATGGTTAACAAATCACTGGAAGTGCTGCCGCAAAACTCCATGCAATTTGGTAATCCAGTTGATTTTTTCTTTGTATTAATAAATTTCCAAAAATGTTTACAGTGATTTGTGATTCAGCATTTAAGATAAAATTATTATATACAAACTTATTAGGCACATCAAACTCTTTTTGTAAGGTTAAATACTTATGAAGATTAACCAAAATAGTTCTATCCTTTTTATAATTCTTAAAGGCTTTATTTTTTCTATTTTTAAGATTTGATAGCATTTTGTTGAACCAAGGAGGGTTGGAGTTTTTTTTAACAATTTTTCTTGGAATATAACTATCAGAGGCTTGTTTTAAATACAATTTGAATATGTCAAACACTTGAGTTAAATCTTTATCTAAAAAGATAGTCTCCCAGTCAATGGAACCAAGAAATATATTCATTGCATCAAAGCTTCCGCGTTTAAAATCATAGAACTCAATAATGTCATGAGAGTTTGAGATATATGCCAATAACTTACAATTAACAGATAGACATACATGATGCGTGGTGTTATTTACAACTGGAAAATTGATTCTATCTAAATATACTTCAAGTTCTCTATTAACAAAAACTAAATCAAGAATGCGATTAAGCATATTTTGGATATAATTTAATTGCATAAGGTTAAACTCACTGTATAGATCAATAACTGAAATCTCAATATCAGTCGAAATATTAAATGGGGCTAAACAATTTTCATCAGTATCTAACTTCCAAATAATAAAGGGTGTCCCAAAATTAACGCAAGATTTGAATTAAATAGAAAACGCCGTTTTTAGTCTTTTGATAGTTATATTTTTATTGACTCGTAAAGTACATAGGATGGGGTTATGTATGGAATAACACATCGGACAAATGGCCTCCACGGCATTGCATGCACATGCGCACTCTTTTGTTGAAATTTTCCATGACCATTCTGCATAAATGTGGCTGAATTTCGTTGATGCAGCGTTGAATCTCCTCCTTTAATGCACGGGTGGTTGTGGGCTTGTTGACATAGACTTGTGATTTCAAATAACCCCATAAAAAGAAGTCTAATGGTGTTAAATCACACGATCTAGGAGGCCAATTTTGATCACCGAAACGAGAGAGTACACGACCTGGAAATGTCTCATGCAGTAATTGAATTGTTTCACGGGCTGTATGACATGTGGCACCGTCTTGTTGAAACCACATATTGGACACATCAATATCATCCAATTTTGGCAGAAAGAACTGTGTAATCATGTCGCGATATCGAGCACCAGTAACAGTCACTGCTTGACCAGCATCATTTTCAAAAAAATATGGCCCAATTATGCCTCCAGCCCAAAATCCACACCATACAACACGCGTTGTGGATGCATTTGTTTTTCGACAATCACATGTGGGTTCTCCGAACCCCAAATGCGGCAATTTTGGCGATTGACAAAGCCATCAAGATGAAAATCTGCCTCATCGCTTAGGATGATTTTTCTCGAAAAATCAGGGTCCATTTGTTGATGTTCAATAATCCATTCAACGAACTCTCTTCTCTGTCCATGGTCATTAGGCTTCAATTGTTGTGTTAATTGAATTTTGTAAGCATGAAGACACAGATCTTTGGTGAGTATACGCTGTATATATCTGAGGTTCTTGAAATTTGCAATTCTTGTCCACGACGTCGAATTGAGGTTCCTGGATTGTAAGCAACACTCTCACGCACTGCTTCGACATTCACATTTGAACGGCTTGTTTTTGGACGACCAGTGTGTTTGGCGTCTCCAACGGATCTAGTCTCCATGAATTTTTCAATTAATCTCTTCACAGTTGACGAAGTTAAAACACTATTCCGACCATATTTTGTATGAAATTTTCGAACTGCAGCCGCCAAGCTTTCACTATTTTTGAAATATTCTTTAATAATGAAGACACGTTGTTCTATCGTGTAACGCTCCATTTTTAATAACCCTATACTGTTAGCTGTCAAATTGCTTTTTTTTCAGGGTTGCCAACACTTCACTGCACAAATGGCGGCAAATTCAAATCTTGCGTTAATTTTGGGACACCCTTTATCTCCAATATTGTAATCACCCAAACAAATAACGTGGTCAGAAGGACCTAAATTACATAATAATGACCTACAATTATTTAGATGCAAGTTATAAAGTTCTAGAGAACTACCTGGCCGAATATAGCTCACACATTAATATAAATTAACATTTTTAACAAATGATACTTTAACAATTAATTGGTTAATTGGTTAATTATTATAATTCCATAAACTGGGAACTTTATATAGCAAACAAATGCCATTGATTGAACAATAACATGCTTACGAATTTGGAGAATGTTAAAAATAAGGATTTAAAGAGATCTAAAGTATCAGATAAAGCCGAAGATAGAATTCGTTTTCTACAGCTGAGAAGGGAGTTTGATTTTTTAAGTAGATTCTTTTATTCACAATATTTAAGTTCAGTTGAGAGAAACGTTCGGCGATTCCAAAACTTTTAAAAAGTTGGGTTCCAATAGGCTCAATTTCACATTGAAAGATGGTATATTTCCAAGACAGCATGGTTTTTATATGGTCGATCCACTATAAACTTTTGTTTATCTTCTTTAGAGAGGGGAATTAAGGAAGATGATTTATATATAGATTTTGTGAAAGCTTTCAACATGGTCTACCTCAAACTTCTTATCAAAAATTATGCCAATGGAATTAAAACATAGTTTTTCTTTAATGTTTGGAATTATATTTATCCAATTGTAAACAGGCTTGAGAGAAATGTCAGGCCTGTTTCAGGGTAGTCATTTGGGTCCTCCTCTTTTCAGAAATTTCGTCAATGACATTCCAGATTGTTCAAAATTTGCAAACTGTCTATTGTTCGCAGGTAATTGTCTAAAGTTCCAAAAAGACCAAGATGCGTTTTTTTAGTGGTGTAATTATAATCATCTTTAGATAAATATCCGTAAGTGTAAAATATTTAGAGCCCTTTGGTCATAGCTTAAGGTGCTATTCAGTTACAATCTTTGTTATAAAAGTCTTTCAGTGGTAAGCGAAATGTGCTGTTTTTGACACAAAGTAGTCTTTTTTCGGAACACCTTAATTTCATAATATCTAAAGCGAATTAATTGTTAGATTGAGGAACTTAGAATGGTCGGAAGGTTTGCCCAGTTATAGATGCGAATTCATAGATTTGAAGTCTCAAAAAGTCAAAGAGATAGCTAAAGAGTTCTTTTTATAAAGGATAATATGGCAATGGCAGAATTTCCAGATTTACTAAGCTCTTATGCCTTTTTATGTTCCTGAGAGGAATCTAAGAAACAGGGACGTTCTCATTTTGATACCTAATCACAGGACGAATCTAGGGATACAATTAACTCATAACTCACAACAAGTGAATTCTAGCTATCTAATGGAAATTAAAAAAAAAAAAAATTGGAAGTATTTTTTAACAACCTTAAACAAAAATGAATTGGCCTTCATTATCTGCATATTAATACCAGATAAACAGAAGAAGCGATAGATCTCCCTACTACAGTAAGGTCATCAAAACGAAGACCAAGGAAGCTAGTCAATGTGTGCGCAATATTCACGAAAAAAAAACACTGGTAGTTGCTGAAGTCACGGAAATATGAGCTAGAGTTAAACTTAAAGACATGATGGCGACTATCAAAAAAGCAAATAGAATGATCAAATAACTGCCTTCCCAAGAAGTCCAACTCTAGAATACACGGAGCTGCCATGGATCATCTGGACAAAGTGCATACAAGCTAAAATTAAATACAACAGCTAGGGAAACAACTGTTGCGAAGCACCAACAAGCCTCGAATACGGACGGATTTACTGTTGACAACCCACGCAAACGAATTAAGGACAACGAACTTCAGATATGTACGTGGAATGTTAGGTCCCTTAACAGAACACGTGCAGCCGAAGAATAAGCGGAGGCCTTAAACCGCTATAAAGCAGACATCACCTCCATCCAGGAAATACGATGGGATGGGCCGTGCAAAAATAGGATGAAAAACTGCGATATTTACTATGGTGACTGCTACGAGAAAACCAACAACGATTATTTGGTGCGGCATTGTCATTAAAGCCAGACTTAGGCAACAAGTCTTAAGCTATAGGTGCATCAACGAGCGCCTAATGACCATCGCATCAAGGCTAAATTCGGCCACATTAGCCTGATATGCGCGCACGCCCCCACAGATGAGAAGGATGACAACACCAAAGATATGTTCTTCGAGCTCTTAGACAAAACATACGAGCAGTGTCCTAGCTACGATATTAAAATTGTCCTGGGCGATTTTAATGCCAAGCTAGGAAGGGAAGACATCTTTGGTGGAATAATCGGGAAAAACAGCCTGCACGACAACACTTCCGACAACGGATTCAGGCTCATAGATTTTGCTGCGGGGCGAAACGTCATGGTAGCCAGTACGCGTTTTCCACACCTCAACACCCACAAAGGAACTTGGAGTTGTCCAGATCAATCTACCGTCAACCAGATTGACCATACTGCGGTCGACGCCAGACATGCTTCCAGCATTATGGATGTCCGAGGAGCTAACATCGACTGGGACCACTTCCTCGTTGTAGCCAAGGTAGCACTTCGGGTTTCCAGACCCAAGGCAAAACAGGGAGATGCTGGGAGAAGGTACAACGTCGAAAGGCTACAATCGCAAGAGTTCGCCAAATCCTTCTCCGACCGAGTTACAAGTAAACTCTATCGAAGTTCTCGGCCGCCAACACAATGTATCGAAAACCAGTGGCAACATTGCCAAGATGCCATCAGAGAAGCCGCCTCTGACGTGCTGGGTTTCAAGCAACCACCAAGAAAGAACCCCTGGTTTGATGAGGAATGTCGGCAGGCAAATTCAGCCAAACAACAGGCACGCAAAGCGGCGCTACATAATAGCTGCTCATGGGCTCTTTGAGCAGAAGAAACGAGAGGAACACCGACTTCTCAGAAGGAAAAAGAGAGGGCGTGAGAAGCGTGCGGTCGAATATGTTGAGAGGTTTAAAAGCAGGAATGAAGTTCGAAAGTTTAATGAAAAGGTGAAACGAAATTCACAACTACATAAACCTAGAACCGAAGGCTGCAAAGACGAAAGTGGAAACATCATAGTGGAACCGCAGTCAATGCTGAGGATATGGAAAGACCACTTCTGCAGACTGTATAACGGCGACGACGAACCGAATTCCGCTGTCAGGCAGGATAATCCATTCAACATAGACGACAAAAGCCAACAATCCCGTCCTCCCGACTTAGACGAAGTAAAGATTGCTATATCTAAGCTGAAGTCTAACAAAGCCGCTGGAGCGGATGGCTTGAATGCCGAGCTCTTTAAAGCAGCTGGAGATAAGTTGGTTAGGAGCATGCACCAACTTATCTGTAAGATATAGTCGGAAGAAAGAATGCCCGATGAATGGAACCTCAGTATTGTTTGCCCGATCCTGAAAAAAGGAGACCCTCTAAACTGCACCAATTATAGAGGAATCAGTCTACTTAACATCGCTTATAAAATCTTCTCTGCCGTAATATGTGAACGTCTAAAGCCCATCGTCAACAACCTGATAGGTCCTTATCAGTGTGTTTTTAGACCAGTAAAGTCCACAGTCGCCCACAGTCGATCAAATATTCACATTACGGCAGATCCTGGAAAAAAACCAAGAACACCAAATCGACACCACCATCTTTTCATCGATTTCAAGGCCGCATATGACAGCATCTACAGGGATGAGCTGTATAGAGCCATATCTATTTTTGGCATCCCTGCCAAACTCGTTCGTTTGTGCAGGATGACCATGGAGAATTCACGCTGCTCCATAAAGGTTGGAAACAACTTAACAGAACCTTTCGATGCCAAAAAAGGTTTTAGACAAGGTGATGCGCTGTCATGTGATTTTTTTAACATCGTACTTGAAAGAATAGTGCAAAGCAGCGTATGATAAGCTCATTAAATTCTGATCTCGACAGCATTGTACAATGGGGAATCAAAAACCGTTTAGAATTTAATGCTTCGAAAACTCAATGCTGTCTACTGTCACAAAAGCGTAACCCTCCCCCAATGCCACTATCCATGAGTGGTACTTGCATTGAGGAGACTGAACAGCTATCAGTCTTAGGTATGTGCATTACAAACCACTTATTGTGGAGTGATCACATATTTGACATCGCCAAAAATGCTGCTAAGTGTTTAGGTTTTCTCCGACGATGCAAGAAGTTTTTTACCCCTTCTGATCTGGCTATAATTTATAAAGCCTATATTCGTCCAAAACTTGAGTACAATTCCCATATTTGGGCAGGTGCTCCTATAACCCACTTGAGTCTCTTGGACAGAATTCAAAAAATGATAGGTGACCGTTGTCTAACTGAAACTTTTGCATCTCTCGAGCACCGTCGCAAGGTTTCATGTCTCTCATTATTTTATCGCTACTTCCATAAGCAATGCTCTAATGAAATAGCCAGCTGCATTCCTCCCCTCAAACGATTCAACCGTAATACTCGTTCTTTTAGGAATGCCCATCAGTTTACCCTTGAGCCCAATTTCGGACGTACTATTAAGTACAGAGATTCTTTTTTTAGTCGCACTACACGAATGTGGAATGCTTTACCAGACTCAATATTTCCCACTCATTACAATGTGCAGGCATTCAAAACCAATGTGCATCGGTATCTCCTTTCAAATCCTATCCTTCCTTCCTAATTACTCGCACTGTGTATAATCATTATAAGGGTATTCATATCCCCTTGAGTGCGCGTACAATATAAAAAAAAAAAAAAAAAAAAGCTCACACGGCAACACTAGAGGCACTTTCTTTCAAAAGTCTGTCCAATTACTAGCATATGCTGATGACATTGACATAATCGGAAGAACTCAGCGTGATGTCAATGGGGCTTTTGTGAGTATTCAAGCAGAGGCCGCAAAAATGGGTTTAACGGTTAATGAGGGCAAAACAAAGTACATGCTGTCGTCAAGAAAGGACTTACAACACCGACGTCTTGGTCAAAACGTCACCATCGACAGACGTAACTTTGAGGTAGTCAAGGACTTCGTCTACCTAGGCTCCGCTGTAAACGCAGAAAGCAACACCAGCGCTGAGATCAAACGAAGAATAACTCTTGCAAACCGCTGTTTCTTTGGGCTAAGAAAGCAATTGAGTGGTAAAGTCCTCTCTCGAAAGACCAAAGTGTCGCTATATAAGACCCTTATCATCCCCGTCCCGCTATACGGTGCAGAAGCATGGACTATGACAAAAGGGAATGAAAGCACCTTGCGTCGTTTCGAGAGAAAAATTCTTCGCGTGATCTAAGGTCCCGTATGCATCGAAGGGGAGGGAGGAGAAGATGGAACGACGAGCTGTACGGGCTGTACAGCGACGTAGACTTATCCAGAAGGGTAAAAGTCCAACGACTAAGATGGCTGGGTCACGTAGAGCGCATTAGACGAAGACCGCGGATCAGTTGTCGCGCACAAGTGCAAATTGACCTCACTTAACTTGAAGTGCGCAACTGGTGATATCTAGCTATGGGCCGAGGATATTTGCACCAAACGAAACGGGGCACTGAGTGACTTTAAAGCATATGTATATTTCCAAAAAACTGTAATTTTTTAATTGATCCTGCTTGAAAATATGCTTATACGTCCTTATCATCAACCCACTTTATTAAACTGTTCATTAGAATCCTGCAAAATATATTGGCTAAAAAGTTTTTAAATGAAATTCCCGTCAAACTTGCAACATCGTTAGCATCGCCTTTCTTATGAATATTGAAAATAACTTATTTTTTAAACGAAGAGGGATTGATGCCGATTGCATTTTTTAAATAATCATCTTTGGCGTTTTGAAGGACGATTTTAATTGAATTCATGTCTATTTCAGAGTTCAAAGTTTCTTCCATAACCAGGGATTTTGCGTATAGGCAAAGGACTTTTTGAACACTAGGTTTGTGGAAATAGAGAGATAGTTGCTCTGCGGACACATTTGTACAAATTACAAAATTTGATCCATTTATATCTTTGGCTTAATTCTATAAATCTTTTAAATTTTTCACCTGACTTACAGATTTACCTCGAATATTTTTAAATACAGCTTTTTGTAAAATTTTGTACTTGTAAACTTGGAAATTTATTTATCATACAACAAAATTTAAAAACTAGTAGATCCTTATTACAGTTTTCGTATTAAGTAATAAGATATTAAGTATATCCCATAAAATAATATCGATTTTTTTCAAATACCAAGAATAATACAAATTTTAAGCTTAAAAGTGTGATATTGCGCAATAAAAAAACATACAGCTCCTTTCCCTTTTAATATAAAAAAAAAACAATTGACAATAATCCCGACGCTACGCCACGAGCGCATTTAAAATTGCATCGAGTCCCATCAAGAAAAAAAAATATAAATAAATAGACAAACGAAGTATTCGTGTTTATTTTATTTGAAGAAGCCAACTAAAACGTCGGATGCAAGCGGACACAACGTCACCATTATCGTCATCCTCGCTTTCGCTGTCGTTGGCTGACTTTGGCTATTTTGTGCAACAAACAAACCCCCCTTCTAGGAATTTCAAAACATTTATTGCACTTCTCAACCCCTCTTGATGGTCCGCTTGCCGGTTTACCTTTTAATTCCATTTTTTTCAAATTTTTGTTTTATTTTCTTAATTTATTTATCCCTCACCCCCCTCCACACCACTAACATCGAATATAGCAATCACAAACAGGTCACACAGAAACTAAAGAAGCAAAAAGTGAATCCAAAGGGAATTGTGGCAAAGCGTTCCAGGCAACAAAATAAAAATAGAAACAATTTAAAAACAAACTAACAAAATCCTTTTTCTATATTTTCCACTTGGATGAGGGGTTTGTTTTCAATTACGCACGCGATACATATTTTTTTGTATTCCCTCGTCATCCCACTTACCACAGCGCAGTGGAGCACAACACAGCTGGGCGATGCGGTGAGGTGCGTTGGTGGTGTCGGGTTAAAGCATCGGCTACCGGAGAAAACCACCAACAACAACCGACTTTACCATCAGAACGCTTTGTGGTAACTGCCAGGACGGACAAGGACGAGGACCATGACGACGACTAGCCCCCCTCCGGTGCGGTGGTACACGTGCAAATAGCCTTTATCCGACAATTCATACGATTCAAAACATAGAAAGTGCACCGCCATTCCCATTTACCGCCCCCTCTAACACCCCATAACATTAAATGGTAGGTAAATGCAGAAAAATACTAACAATTGCACCACCACCGTGACCATCACACTCAGCAGGTTCAGATTCAGACCCACAACTAGAGAAACAAATTAAATCCTCACTACATAAAGCAGCACAAAAAATGGCAAACTCCAGGCTGGTTGAAGTCTAAGGGGCTGAGGATATGATGGCGGCAACAGAGTTTCCTCTCCTCGTGCCAGATATGTCGGTAAAATTTCCAAATGCAAAAATGTAAAATAACCATTAAACTAAAAAAAGTATAACAACAAAAACAAATTTCCCATTTCAACTTATAAAAAGTCCTTTAATGAAAACATTAAATTCTTATGCAAGTGTTATAAAAATCTATTTGTACTTGAATTAAGCTCATTAATAAAAATATAATATTCAATTCGAAATAATGGTTAAATTATATAAATACAAAACTGTCTGTATCCATGACGAGTAGGCAAGGGCACGTT
Organism: Eupeodes latifasciatus; assembly: GCA_920104205.1. Classification (NCBI taxonomy): domain Eukaryota; kingdom Metazoa; phylum Arthropoda; class Insecta; order Diptera; family Syrphidae; genus Eupeodes; species Eupeodes latifasciatus. Next base: position 372,535,958 of record OV049924.1, read on the forward strand.
CACGACAAATTGTTTGATTTATTTTCAGGAAACATGAGAAATGTTACCCCGTTCGGAATGGAGTCAAATTTGATAGTTACAATTGAAGGTTGGATGTGAAATAAGCGATAAAAATTAATCCCAGAACTTATTTTTCAAAAGCATGAAACCATTAAATTCAAGGTTTCTCAAAACTTCGTAGAGTATGTATGGGGGCCCCATTATGAATAGCGAATCGAACTTAAAACTTTGCGAATTCGCTAATTTCGTATTAGGAATAGCGATTCGTTCAAATTAAGTTCGCTTTAAATGTCAAAATTTTAGCGAATTAAGTTATCGATGAATTACAAATAGCGAAAGTTCGCTAATTTAACCGCTCAAATTGTCAAATCCTATCGAATCAAAATATTTAGTGATAACGTTAGCGAATTACAAATTGGCGTGTCTGGAAAAATTTCTATCGATAATTTGTTATTATTTGTTTTGTTTGTTTTAATTAAAAATGTGTGATAAAAGAAAAAGGTAGTTTGTGAATTATTATAAAAAATGAAAATAATAATGTTTATTTCAAGAACAAATACAAATCAGTTTGCAAAGCTTGTGGAACTGATGAAAAGGAATCCCGATATTGCTAGAGGCATAGGAGCTTTTGGGTCATCCAAAAGAAACCAGAAAGATTATTGGGAGCAATTTGCAGTAGAATTAAATTCTCTTGGTCCTCCGTCACGTGAGGGAAAAGATTGGCATAAGGTGCATTCTCAAATTGTTTTATTTACATTTAAAGAACATTTTTTTTGTACCTAGGTTTGGTTGGACTACAAGCTAAAACTTAAGCGAAAAATTTCATCGAACAAAAAAAAATGTTACAGCCACTGGGGGAGGACCATACAGCCAGATTTCTTTGTCTCCTTTGGAGCAAGCTGTGGACGACCTTTTAAGTCTAAGCCAGGCAGTCAATCCACTTGGCAACCGGTTTGGTGCAAACATACAAACTACGCTTCCTGAAAAAGAGTTGATCCAAAAAAATAATTCGCAATCGGACGAATTCGAGGACATACAAAAACAATTAAAAGAAATGTTGCAGGAAGAAATTTCAACAGAAGGGGAACGAATTCAAAGGGTTCAAGCATCTGTTCCGAACAATTCAAATGCAACGGAGGGTGAACACGGTCAAGGAGCATCTTTCAATCAAAGTTCCTTGCAAAGTCGGAAAAAGGTGATGAATTTAAATCGTAGAGAATCCGAGCGACTGGACTTATTAAAAGGACAGACTGACACCCAGGCAGATCTGTTAGTGGCAGCCAGATCTATCGAAAAAAATATTTCAGAAATTGCTAGGTATACAAGAAAAAAGTATGAAATACAAAAAGAAAAACTAAATATAATGAAGGAAAAAGAAAAAGAAAATATTGAAAAAAATAGATGCCACAAAGAAAAAATTGAGATAAAATTAAAAAAAATCGATATCAAAATGAAAAGGACGATTTGAGTAGGCACTCACTTTAATTTTTCTAAATAAGTTCTATTTCTTCGTCTGTTTATTTTTTGGTATAACTTTATTTCATTATTTATCTTTATTGTACCTTTTTAAATGAATTTTTTTTTTTGTTTATTTTATTTTATTTTACTTTATTTTATTTTGTTTTTTTTTTTTTTTTCATAGGATTACATTTTTATAAGTACAAAAAATACCTGAATTTACACGCACCTATATAAAGGGTGTCCCAAAATTAACGCAAGATTTGAATTAAATAGAAAACGCCGTTTTTAGTCTTTTGATAGTTATATTTTTATTGACTCGTAAAGTACATAGGATAGGGTTATGTATGGAATAACACATCGGACAAATGGCCTCCACGGCTTTGCATGCACATGCGCACTCTTTTGTTGAAATTTTCCATGACCATTCTGCATAAATGTGGCTGAATTTCGTTGATGCAGCGTTGAATCTCCTCATTTAATGCTAGGGTGGTTGTGGGCTTGTTGACATAGACTTGTGATTTCAAATAACCCCATAAAAAGAAGTCTAATGGTGTTAAATCACACGATCTAGGAGGCCAATTTTGATCACCGAAACGAGAGAGTACACGACCTGGAAATGTCTCATGCAGTAATTGAATTGTTTCACGGGCTGTATGACATGTGGCACCGTCTTGTTGAAACCACATATTGGACACATCAATATCATCCAATTTTGGCAGAAAGAACTGTGTAATCATGTCGCGATATCGAGCACCAGTAACAGTCACTGCTTGACCAGCATCATTTTCAAAAAAATATGGCCCAATTATGCCTCCAGCCCAAAATCCACACCATACAGTCACGCGTTGTGGATGCATTTGTCTTTCGACAATCACATGTGGGTTCTCCGAACCCCAAATGCGGCAATTTTGGCGATTGACAAAGCCATCAAGATGAAAATGTGCTTCATCGCTTAGGATGATTTTGCTCGAAAAATCAGGGTACATTTGTTGATGTTCAATAATCCATTCAACGAACTCTCTTCTCTGTCCATGGTCATTAGGCTTCAATTGTTGTGTCAATTGAATTTTGTAAGCATGAAGACACAGATCTTTGGTGAGTATACGCTGTAGAAAGGTTCTTGAAATTTGCAATTCTTGTCCACGACGTCGAATTGAGGTTCCTGGATTGTCAGCAACACTCTCACGCACTGCTTCGACATTCACTTTTGAACGGCTTGTTTTTGGACGACCAGTGTTTGGCGTCTCCAACGGATCCAGTCTCCATGAATTTTTCAATTAATCTCTTCACAGTTGACGAAGTTAAAACACTATTCCGACCATATTTTGTATGAAATTTTCGAACTGCAGCCGCCAAGCTTTCACTATTTTTGAAATATTCTTTAATAATGAAGACACGTTGTTCTCTCGTGTAACGCTTCATTTTTAATAACCCTATACTGTTAGCTGTCAAATTGCTTTTTTCCAGGGTTGCCAACACTTCACTGCACAAATGGCGGCAAATTCAAATCTTGCGTTAATTTTGGGACACCCTTTACATATAATGCAATTGAAATGTGATGAATTATTTTAAGTTTTTTATGTTAAATTAATGCAAACATTCATAAAACGAAATAAAAAATAACGTAAAAAGAAAATTTATTTTTTTATATAGATGCTAAAATTTCATTTCTTATTTTCTTATTCTTATTTTGTGTTGTTCACTTCATTTTGAAATGGTTCATCTGTAACGTCCTGCAAGCTGTTTTCTATGCCTGTTGTGTCTGGATCAGCTACATTGTATCTACGGCTTATATTGTGCAAGGCACAAGCTACATTTACTATTTTTACTGCCTTCGCTGGAGAATAGTGCAGTTTTCTTTCATTCAAAACAGCCCTGTACCGGCTTTTAAGGACTCCAATGGTTCTTTCTATAATATTCCTTGCTTTAGAATGTAATGAATTAAATAAGGCTTTTCTACGAATTGAATCCGAATTTATAAATGGAGTAAGTAAGTAGGGTTGTAGAGGATAACCAGAATCACCTAAATGTAAAATTTATTAGTGTTAAAGTTAATTTTCAGAGCAATAATTTGTTTACACACCCAAGTACATTGACCTCTCTCCATTTCGCCACCACCTTTCTAAAACGTCTTTTAATTCACTGCAATTCCAAACAAATGAATCATGAGTCGAACCAGGAAATCTGGCATCAACATAACGAATAGTCATGTTATGATCACAGGCCTGTACAAAAATATGTTTATAATCTGAAATGCTTTGGAAATATCAAAGCTTACAAGCATTGCGTTTAAGCTGTAAAAACCCTTTCGATTTAAGAACTGATGTTGCAACTGATTTGGACAAATAATTCCGATATGTATTCCGTCCACACATCCAACTATACCAGGCAGCCTGGACCTTCTATAAAAGTAGTTTCTCGCGTCTTGTTTTTCCCTTTGTGACATTTCTATCTATATCCAAGCTGGACAAAGTTTGGTTTCTAGCACTTGAAGAACTTCGTTCAAAACGATTGACACCGTTGGTTGGGATAGCCCGAGATCGAAATCATTACCAACACAGTTTTGGTAGCTACCACTTCCAAGAAATCGCAGCGTACAAGCTAGTTTTATAAGAGGTGGAATGGAACGTGTACTGGTTGATGTGAATGTATCACTTATTTCGTTGAGCATCCTTATTCAGGCGAAAATATAAAACAAATCTAACAAAACAAAGAACATTAATCTTTTTGTAGAAATAGATATTTTTTGAAAACTTACAAATGATCTGGGAGTTCTAAGGGATTGGATCTATCTCGAATGTTTCTCCTAATTCTACCCATCGTAATATTTTCTTCCCTCGTACTTTCAGAATCAGTTTCTTCAAAAAACAAATCGACGTTGCTTAACATTATTATTAATTTTTAATAAACAAATGACAATTTATTGAAGAACGCAAATCACAATATGAGAAAACAAATTTCACAATAATTAAAGCAATTGACATTATTTGACATTTAACATATGTTATTTCAATGCAATTATTTTTGGCAGCACTGATTTTGAAGCGAATGCGGAAGCTCGCTAAAGATAATACCGATATTACCGAAGTTCGCTAAAACATTCGCTTTTAGTCGAACGTTCGATTCGCTATTCATAATGGGGGCCTAAAACTAAGTATAAAATACTTAGATGATTTAAACTAGAAGGCATTAATTAGTGCTTTGTTTGTTTTGATTTGTGCCTTTAACGTTAGGATTTTAACGTACTCAATAAATCAAATCAAATCAAATTAAAACACACAACAGTTTTAAAAACCTTATGTGATTTCACAATACCAATATAAAAAAGCCTACCTATCTGTAAAGAAAACAAACCCTTTTTTATGGAAGTATATTTGTTTGTATTGCATTGTTTTCTTCACAACTACCATTATGAACAGGGCTGGCACTGAAATTAGTGAAATTGTTAAATTTCAATTCAAACTTGAACATTTTAACTCATTATTCAATCTTCAAAATGACAGCTAACAGATAATTTGCCATTTAAAACTATGTTTACTACAATTTGTTTCAGTCACTACATTTAACTACAACCTAGTACATATTGTTTGCAATATTTGTTGCTAAATCAATATCTCACTCTAAAGGCAGCAAAAAAATTACACCACCACCAATTATGATCTCAGGATTTCCAATTTTTGGAGATCTTAAGAAAATAATAGAAAAATGTACTAAAAAAGCTTCCAAATACACATCGTACAACAAAGACAACTGGAAAGTCACAGTCGAAGAAGCTGACGAGTATAGATCTGTCACTGAAGAACTGAGCAAACACCAAATACAATGGCACTCATATGAGAACAAAGCTACAAGGTCAATAAAAGTAGTAGCCAGAGGTCTTCATTCCTCGTGCTCTCCCGAGGAAGTAGTAGAAGATCTTGTACAAAAAGGCTTCCAAGCCCTTGATGCAGTCAATCTATTTAAGAATGAGAAAATTAAAAACTCCTCTGGAGAATCGATGACAAGTAAGAGGTAACTACCTTTATTCATGCTAACTTTTGACAGCAAACAAAGTCTCGAGGAGATTTATAAAGTAAGATCAATCTTGGGCATAGCTGTTAAAATTGAACCACTCCGAAAATCTAAAGTTGTTCCGCAGTGCAAACGTTGCCAAGCTTTTGGTCATACCCAAAAATACTGCAACCGAGAGTTTGCTTGTGTAAAGTGCGAAGGAAAACATGCAACTAAAAATTTTCCTATGAGCAAAGATCAGAAAGCAAAATGTGTGAACTGCCAGGGTAATCAGTAATCACCCTGCAAGCTATAGAGGCTGCCCAGTTGCCAAAAAATTCCAAGAGTTCGGAAGCAAAAATACATCTGCTAGAGACAAACCCAGAAACTCAGTAAATACCGTTTTAACTGCTGAAAACAGTACTAAGAAGGAACCGCCTAAAAAGGCTGTTCAAAGTAAAAGCGATGAAAATAAAGCCTATTCTCAGATTGTTAAAAATGTGCGGAAGAATGAAGAGACTTCCATAAAAGAAATGCTACAACTTATTCTTCAAAGAATTGATAAACAGGATTTGAATACCAAACAGCTAAGCGATAAAGTCGCTCTTAAAAAACAATGATGGACAGAACACTTAAAATCGCTACATGGAATGCAAACGGTCTTATACAACATTCATCCGAATTAAAAATCTTTTTAGATCTAGAACATATCGATATTTGCCTGGTGTCCGAAACTCATTTCTCCAATGGGCAAAGTCTAGATAATGTAATAGAAAACTATTCATGTTACCACGCTCCACATCCAGCTGACAAGGCAAGAGGTGGATCGGCGATTCTTATAAGAGAAAGCTTAAAACATTATGAAGTAACCAAGTTTACTAGTGAAAATATGCAAGTAACAACTATTAGTATTGGTATGAAAAAGAAAGAGTTTAAGATAGCAGCTATATACAGCCCACCAAGGCGCTCCCCGACAGAAGATGACTATACAGATCTATTTAATCTTCTTGGGCATAACTTTCTTGTTGGTGGAGATTTCAATGCGAAACACACCCATTGGGGTTCAAGACTTATATCAACAAAAGGCAAAAGACTTTTCCAAGCAGGCCGTAAATACAATTGCGAATTCTATTCCTCCAGGTCGCCAACTTACTGGCCTTCCGATACTAACAAAATACCAGACCTTATTGACTTTTTCGTAGCTAAAGGCATCAAACGAAATTACATTAGTGTCGAAGGTAATTATGACCTGTCATCAGATCATACTCCAGTGATTCTATCACTAAGTGAATCGGAAGTACTAGAAAAAAGTAATCCAAAGCTTGTAAATAAGAAAACAAACTGGTGTGATTTTAGAGAAAGGCTTTTAAGTTTTATAAATTTAAGATCTCCCATGGATACAATCGAGCAAATTGACCATGAAGTGGAACAATTTATTGCTGATGTGCAACAGGCCGCCGAAGAAAGTACTCCTACATTTTCTAATAGAAGACAAAATGAAATAAAATATCCCTAAGAGATAAGAGAGTTGATAATAGAGAAAAGAAGAGCTCGAAGAAAATGGCAAAATACTAGATTTCCAGATGATAAAACAACGTTTAACCGTATAAGCAACAATCTTAAAAAACAAATTTACAAATTCAAAAATGATTCACTCAGTACATTCCTAAGGAATTTAACGACTGATGCTTTAACCGATTTTTCGCTATGGAAATCAACCAAGCGCCTGAAAAGACCGCAGTTACAAAACTCGTCCTTGAAATCGCAAGATGGGAAATGGATCGGTAACCCGAAAGAAAAAGCTAACCTTTTCGCTGAACATCTTGCGAATGTTTTTAAGCCATACTCATCAAACGCGGCTGAAAATAGCTTACAGTTTGTTGATAAGATAGATGAAAGTGAAATACCAATTGTAAGACTTAAAGAAATAAAAAGTATGTGTTTACATCAACTATCAAATAAAAAATCACCAGGTTACGATCTAATTACTGCTCAGGTTATGAAAGAAATGCCATTGAAAGCCTTCATAAAACTCCAATAAGCACCGGTATGTCCCGCACCATTGAAAATTTGCTGAAGTAATTGTCATACCAAAGCAAGGTAAACAACCTACAGAAGTGACGTCTTACAGACCAAAATCGCTTATACCAATTATGGCAAAAGTTTTTGAAAAACTGCTTCTGAAGAGACTTAGCAACATCATAGAAGAAAGAAGGTTAATCCCAAACCATCAGTTTGGCTTTAGAAATAAACATTCCACGATAGACCAAGTTCATAAAATATCGGATGTATGTAATAGAAAAAGCATTAGAAGAAAAACAAGTATGTTCAGCTATTTTCTTAGATGTTGCTCAAGCTTTTGACAAGATTTGGCATGAGGGACTTGAGTACAAACTGCAAAGGGATCTTCCCAGGCAGTACTTTGAAATATTAAAATCGTACATTTCAGACCGATTGTTTAGAGTAAGGTACGATCAAGAATACTCGGAATTGAAGAAAATAGAAGCCGTTGTACCACAAGGAAGTGTCCTAGGTCCTACCCTGTATTTACTATACACAAGGGATATTCCAGTTGGTAATCACACCATAATGGCTACTTTTGCAGATGATACCGCAATTTTGGTACCCGACAAATGTGTCTCTAAGGCAGCAGTAAAACTACAACATGCCGTCGACACAGTGAGAGATTGGAATGTCGTATCAAACTCAATGAAACAAAATCTTCACATATAAACTTTACAAATAAAAAGATAAACAATATTCCAATATTCATTAATAATCAAGCTGTACCTTACGCCAATACGGCCAAATACCTTGGAATGACTTTGGATGCAAAGCTAAAGTGGAAAGAGCACATCAAAAAGAAAAGAGAAGAACTAAACTTGAAATATAGAAAAATGTACTGGTTACTTGGTAACAACTCTGATTTATCAATCCAAAACAAAATAATGCTGTATAATCAAGTACTAAAGCCTGTTTGGACCTATGGAATCCAATTATGGGGCTGTACAAAGAAAACAAATACCAAAATCATCCAAAAATTCCAAAACAAAGTCCTTCGTGGAATAGTTAATGCACCTTGGTACATAAGAAATACCGATCTACATCGTGACTTACAAATAGAAATGGTTACAGAAGTTGTTAAAAAATACGCTGTATCACACAACCAGAGACTGCAAAGTCATACTAATTCTGAAATGGAGTCCGTCTTGAATATAAGAAACCATGTTCGGAGATTAAGAAGAACCAAGCCTCATGAGCTTATGGTCTAAAAAAACATGGGAAAGTATTAAAAGTTTAAACTTCCCCCAAAGTGATTGTATAAAGTTAAGAAAAAAAAATCTGTAGTCGATCCTTCAAGATTGGTCCTGATAAAGAGGTGGTTTTAGTGGTTAATAGTCCCACACTACTTGGTGTCGAATACTGTCAAGTGTCTTTTGAAGATTTCCTCCTGTCAAAAAAAAAAAAAAAAATATTTGTTTTCCTCGATCGAATTATTGCTACTCAAATGTAGTGAAATATGATTTTTGAGTGCAAATATCTTCATTTTGCTCATTTTATGAAATTGCAAACAAAAAGTCGCAATTTACTTATTTCGAAGCCAAGGTACAAAACTGGATTCATTTTTCTAAGAATTTTTTCCGTGAATGATTTTAGCTCACAACTATGCCCAATTATTACTTTATTTCTTCACCTTGCCTTGACCGCTTTCCTATAAGCGTTTCCTCTAAACTATATTTTGTTGTGAGCATTAGAACATTACGCTTGTTCTAAAATTTACCAACTCGGATTCTAAAATTTGTAAGTCCTTTTATTTAATTTCTCCTGAACTTTGACAGTCCTCATGAATCTCTTGCATTACCTTGTCTATTGTTTCGGTGACAAACGGTTACCACTTATTGGTCATGTGGCACCCGTTAGTCAGAATTGACGAAACAAAAAAAAAAATAAAAAACAAAAACAATATTGTCATCCGTATGAAAAAAAGTGTTCAAACGTAATCAATAGAAGATTTAACATCGAGGTCTTGTACAACAAGTCTCTTCATTTATCCCGATCACGAACCGACGACCTCGCCAAGCATGGTCTGCCACGCTTTCGTCCACCATAAAATGTACTTCAAAGTACCTTCCGAGCTGGTCTACCGATGTTAGATTGGTAGATTGTATATACATAGTTAATGATTGTAGCGTCTAGGGAATCGTTCTACCTCACATAAAAGACCAACAATTCAACGTATTCTCGGATCATATGTGAGTACTGGCAGAACCATCATCCAGTACATCGGCATCTTAGATTTAGATCTGGATTTAAAAAAACTTTCAACACTTGCACCAAATTTTAAATGATAAAAAATAGAATGGGTGTCAACACGGAACATTGGGGTACATCATATTTTTAATACAGTAAAATTGTGTCTGAAGAACAACAAAGGATTCATTTAACGTTTTGCTGGTTGTTTGTTTTAGCAGGTTCATTTTAGTTTTCAAAAAAATTGCAAACAAGTTCACTGAGGCGTATACTTGCTATTTTATATTACAAAAAAATAACTTACATTAAAATCCTTGTTCCGCAAAAGTTATTTGACTTATTTAAAGAAAATTTTAATTTGTATTAATTAATTTGATTTTCTTACTTCAATTAACTCGTGTATAGTTCTTTGAAGGGTAATAGTTTGTTTTTTAATACAAAATTAATCAAACAACTATTACGCCTCCTTTCTTTATATGAAAAATTTCAATTAAAACACTTGCAACATTCTCTTCTCTCTCACAATACACAATACCTACTTCTGCAGTTTCTTCATAACATAGCGATAGCAACAAAGTTCCACAAAGTCTATACCGTGACAAGTTTGATTATCCCCAACTATATCGAATGGCAATAGCAATAATTTTCGCGTCCGCTTGCAATAATTAAATTATGCACCTGGACACTGGCTTGATAGAAGAGTCACTGAGACAACAGCGCCAGCGGCGGCCGGCGCAGCGGTAGTATCTGCATTATCGGCATATCTGAGTTTACAAAAGACTTCTGCTATTGCCGCATCACAATCACAGTCTATTAGATAGTCAATAATTAAAACTAACTAAGCCGTGCGAGATACGGCAGCAGGAAAAGTAGTATTGTCATGGAAGTCCACCACAACCAGGTTTAATTTTGTTGTTGCAGATACGAGTAGATTCGGACTTCTTCTTATAGAAGAGAGTGCTTCAATCCGTTTTTATAGAAGATGGACTTGGACATGTGGATATGGAATAGTAATGAAATGAAAGAGAATGGTCAATTCATATCTTGTGCACTTGTGCAGTGTGTAAATTTGTAAATTGATTTTGATTTTGAAATACCTACTCGAGCTTTACAAAATGATATGTACAACTGTAGTTTTGTTTTTGTGCGACTTTAATACGACTTTTGAGACTATACACAACTTGTAAAATGACATTAGCATCTCTAATAACAACTATGAAGATAATAAATGATGTGGTCTGGTCATGGTGGTTAGGTTAACCGTGATGGTGAAGGAAATTCGTCGTAGTTGTCGTCGTTGGCTACATTCATTTTTTGACAAGTGAAAGTCATTAAGCCTTTTTATTTTATTTTTTTTGCAACCAGATGTGATTAACTTTCATTTCACATTTGTGAATAAAGAAATTACTATATAAGAAATTACTATATGTTATTAAAAATCCAATATACAGAACTATCAAGGACATTTGATTCAAAACAGAATTCATAAGTTGTTTTTTCAAAAACAATTATTCCTTAGTTTTGGGATTTATTTTAATAACAGATAACTACAAAAACATTTAGGTACGTCGGCAGGTATGGCAGTCAAAAGCAGGCCTTTCTTCCCTTGATGCCCTTAACACCATAAACTCGTTAGACCTGTGGATTGAGAAAGAGTATTTTATAACGGATTTATATATTGACATAACAACGACGCTAGAGCTATTTCGTCGTGTTCGGAAAGGAAATCAGATCTTTGATTTTTATTTCGGAGAGTTCATTAAGATTGTTGAGGAATACCCTCCCGAGGCTTAATATTCTAGAACTGGCTAGGGCAAGACATTTATAGAGAAAGTGAATCACAGTTTGCCTTTCATGTTGATCTCCGAAAGTACGACAATGGTTATGAGGGATGCCCAACTTTGCAGCATGGTCTCTAATTGCCCAGCGTCCGGTACCTATTGTAGTGACCCTGGTTCTATCATGCCTAGGTTAGCATAAAATTTCTTTAGAACTGTTTTTGTTATAGGTAGGCCATATATTTACCTGTATATAATACCGTCTTTTAGACTGCTTCACCTGCGCTTGGATTTTGTAAAAAAAAGTTGAGACAATTTTACCCTTCATAGCTTCAAGAGGAAATTTCATCCTTTTCGCAAGTGAGCTATGGAGGGCTTGCCGGGCAAACTCATCAGCCTGTTCATTTTCATCAATGGCATTATGAACGGGAACCCAAATAACATTGACACGAAGCTTGATTTTTAGACTGAATAGTTCATCCCAACATTGTTGGACCAACATAGAAGATGTTGAAGTCGAATTGATAGCGATAACAGCGACCTGGCTGTTGGTGCAGAACTGCAGACAACATGTTTCCATTTTGGTTCGAATTCGATTTTAGTATTTTGCATGCTTCTCTGAATACTAGTAATTCAGCTTGAAATTCACTGGCAAAATAAGATAGCCGAAAAGACATAGAGACATTAAAGGACTCGGACAAGATTCCCGACCTATAAATAAATAAATTAGGTGGTGCAACAGTCCGTAGAGAACCAGGGCCTAGTGGCTTACAACTCTCAACCATTCCTGTGTGCGAGTAATTGCAGGGATAAAGGGGAACTACAGTTTATATGACGAATCCAAACGGCTTATTTGAGAAAGCACTTTTCATGACAAGAATTACTCTTGGAGAATTTGTCAATTCCTCGCAAGAGGCAGTACCCGTAAAAAAAACTTTAGGTGGCACAGGCAGGGATCGAACCCAAGACGATTCCCGACTTAACTCCATCAAATATTTTAAGCAATCAAGTTAGTAGACATATTAAGTAAATAATTAAAAGATGCTTTCCTGCTGATTTCGGATAAGCGTCAGCTTAGAAGGTGGAAGGAACATTTTGCTTTCGTTTAAAACCATGTATTCGATATCAACATGTACCGGGATAAAAGCATCGAAAAACAATAACGCGGTAGGGCTAGACGGCATTCCCGCACTATTGCAAGCAGCAGCGCCAAGTTCATCGAGCGAATTGTTGCAACCGCTCCTAGAAGCAGCTTGGGTCTCTGAATCCTTCCTTGGAGAGTGAGAAAAGGGAACGATTGCCAAGCTCCTAAGAAACCCAATGAAGAGCGAAACTGGAGAGGTATTTGCGTTTTGCATGTAGTCGCCAAAATAGTAGCCAAGATCAAATAAGCAACACTTGATGCTGAACGAGCAGTATTCCACACTGGATCGAACAGTGCGTTGAATATCGATCACCGTCAACAGGGTGTTGATCTGGCTTGCTTTGCTGAGGAGGGGTATCCCGGATATTATCAAGGCGACTTATGATGGGTCTTAATGCCACGTCTTACACGAAGTTGTTGTCGAAGGAGTTTGAAGTCCAAAGTGGAGTCAGGCAGGGTTGCATACTATCAAACATTTCTTTTTGATCAGTGATGTGCTGCGTGCGGCTTTGACAGGAAACGGAGGAATAAGATGGACTCTGACAACATACCTGAAATATCAAGATTACGCAGACCTGTGCCTTAAATGCTTGCGTTCTCATAGAATAATAGATATCGATAAAATGGCAACAAGGTTGAAGGGAGAAGCAGAAATTGTCGGGCTGAAAATCAACACGGAAAAAACTAAGATGTTCTGCTTTGGAACCTCCCACTCCTCCTCTCTGGTAAACATTAATCATCAACTAGTAGAAAAATACAGTTTTCAGTATTTTGGAAGTATGGTGTGTACAGAAGACAGAACATATCGAGTAATCTGAGGCTGCGTTCGAGATGTTGTCCAATGTTTGGTTTAACAACTCTCTCAGCGTAAAGACAATGCTACGACTTTTCGAATCAGTACTGTTACAGCATTTGGAAAATAACAGCAACGATTACCAGGAAACTGCAGACCTTCGTTAACAGGTGACATCGAAACATTTTAAGGGTATTCTGGTCCAATCGTGTATTCAATGAAGAACTATATAGAATAATGGGTCGGGAATCCATTAAAACTATTATACAACGGAGCAAGTGGCAGTGGATTGGATACACGCTTCAAAAAGGTAATGACTGCATTGCAGAACAGGCAATGCAAGGGAATCCACTCACTCTCGAAAGAAAAAGCATCGGGAGACCGAAAAACACATGGAGAAGAACAGTCAAGGAGAAATCGTCGATAATGGAGAAGATCTGTGTAAGTCTCAAACACATCGCCATAAAACGCACACAATGGTGCGTAGGAGGATTGCAGGCACTATGTCGCATTAGAGATTACACACGGACTTTTGTGATGTACCTTGGTTTCAAAGACTAAGATATTCTCGTCGAACAGACAACTTTAGTAGAATATTCTTTAATATGACTCGTATTTCAATTTTAATTTTATAAAACTTTACATAATATTAACTTATATTAATCTCCTTCATTAGACATCAATAGTCTGCTACTTTGTCAAAAGCTCTACCTTTGTGATTCGGTCGTCTGGGTAAGCTTGTCTTGGCTGACAATGCCTATCAAGCTATTTCGTAGTTCCGCAACAACGATACTTTCCTTTTAGCTAATTTTAGACCTATTTTAAATGAATTTGAAGTTCTTCAAAAATTCTTATACAAAGATTAAATAATTCAACAAGAGCCGAATTTAAAGCTTAACAGTAATTGCTTTTAGAGCTATATAAATGGAAAACTGAAATCAAATGGTATTCCAAATCAAATGCTTTATTATCATGAAAGTTCCACCGATACTCAAACGATCTACAATTACTTGCTCGATTATTACCTTAAATATTGGATGTATTTGATGCCTCGTGTAGTTTAAATCTTGAGAAACAACAATGCCCTGATAAGATAGCCGCTTACGTCTTAAAAAAGTGCGCAAGTGCTCTTTGTGGATCTTTAACACTTTTATTTTATACTTCATTCAAGAAATTTGATTTTGTAAAGGATTAACAAATTTCTTTCATTATTCCCAATCATAAGTCTGAACCTACACAAGATATTCCGAACTACAGGGCGTTTTTTAAGCTCTGAGTATTCCAAAATTATTTATAAAAAATTGTCCTTTCTTTTCGAAGAAATGATTCCTCCATATCAACTTTCTTTATGGTAAATCAACCTCAACAAATCTTATGGTTTTCAGTAATAATGTCGTTAACTGTTTCGAAGGTGGATTGCAATGTGATGTTATTTACATCGGCTTCGCCAAAGCCTTGACTGAGTTAACCACAAAGCTATGATGGAATAGTTAGAAGGTTTAGGTTTTTATTCTAATGTTAAAAATTAGCTCTAATCTTATTTATGTGATCATATTAAATTATGTTCTTATAAATAATGTTAAATCTCATAAAATTCATCCGGTGTTCCTCAAGGAACTAACCTGGGACCGCTTTTATTTTATTAACTAATATTCCACTTTAAATCCGGTTTGCTCATAAATTTCTATTTGCCGAAGACTTTAAAATTCTTTATTAAACTTATTTGTAAAGGTTCAGAAATTATATTAAATTTTTCACCAACATGAAATGATTACATGAATAATGGCAACACGTTACGTTAAGAGTAGATATACTCTCTAATGAGCAAAACTTAGTATTAGAAAATTAACAACAACAAACAAAATTCTTCACATTAAGTTTAATTTTTCGGTTGTAATAAATGTTATATTTGGTGTATCTATTAAGTAACTGTGCTAATGGTCCTAGACGTACTTTGGGCACAGTTTATGGGCCAGAAATTTCAAATAATATCGCTCATCTATAAGAAAAACCATAAATCTTTTTGGTTGGTAACTATCCATAACAATCCCCACACATCTGTAGTTATGTGAACCTTTTCAAAAACCAACCAAGCAGAATATCATTTTAGATAAGTTTTAATTTTAATGTTTTTTATGTAGTTTCTTTCAAAAAATATGACGCTTAAAATCATCAATACAAATTTAATCACAAGCTAAAAATATAGAAATGTGGCGCAAACACGCTAACATAGTGCACCACATTCTATAAGAGTGCATTCACTTTAAAACAATAACCAGACACCTAAGTTACACTTAAAAGTAGGCTTACTTGCATTGAAAAGACGACAGCGGCGGACAATGACTACGACGCACAGTGTGGTATTTTGACCTGAAACGTGGCCATAAATCAATTTTGTCAACTTTCACCCTCAGGATTAAGCATGTGTCCCATAACAGGTATATATCCAGGCTACTTATTAGTGAAGTCTATCTATAAATTCGTCACCCCCGTTCGCGACACCATCAGTTGCAACTTGCACTTTTTGAATAAGCACGAGTTTGTTTGCGATTTTTAAAAAAAAAAGTGTATTTTCTAAGTGTTTTTTTTTAATCTTAAAAGTGACTTTTGTGAAAAAATTTGATATGGATATCGTGAATCAAGGTATGTACAATATTTTAAGCAAAGAAATTTTTATATATTCAACTTAAGTTCTTCATATCGATGAGTTAAAGAATGTACTTACAAAATTTGCACTTTTTCCGTTGTTTTTACCAAACATTAGTGTTTTCGAATATTGGCAACACCCCGCAACAAAGTTTGTCATATATATTATTTAACTTCTGGATATGTAGAACAATCCTGCATTTCAGAACCATTCACAAGTTTTCACCTAAGAAAAAACAAAGCATTTGAAAAAAACTCCTTTCAAGCGACCATAACTAAACATTTTTTATATTATTCCAGATGACTCTAATTCTACCTTGTCTCTGACCAGGAAACAGCTCCATGAGTTGGTAAGAGAAAGCTCAAAAAGACTCCTTGACGGTAAGCTTAAAGATTTGGATAAAAAATGTATGGATATCACAAACTGTCCCCCAGAGAAAATAGATGAACTTACAAAAATTATCAAGGCGTTCAAAGCAAACTATAAACGGAGATGGCAACTCAACAACTGCACAGAAAAGCGTTTCTTGGATAAGAATGAAGAGTGGCTTAGCGAAGAAGTAACGCTACCTGTTGGCATACTTCCCGGAAAGTCTAAAGGTCGCCCAAGCAAAGAGTTCGGGGAATCAAGTGACCGAACAAAACGTCGAAAAACAGAGGAACTTCGAAAGAGTGTGTCTTTTGATGAACTGACATACGCAGCATAGATGAGTCAACGAGCAGCGGGAAATATTGATGTCGCAAAAGTGATGGAGGTTGCGACCCAAACTCCAACCAGGGCTATGAAGCTCCGGAAAGCAGCTGCGATTGGCGGTAAAACCCCGAAAACTGAGAAACACACTCCTGAAAACGCTTTGAGGATATTCGTCGATGCTAATTTAACTTCTAGTCAATACGAGTTTCACGATTAAATGGGCTTACTGGTGGACATTCCAAAGGCTGGGTATGGCAACACAAATGATGGCAACACCTCGCGCAGATTTTTTAATAGCCAAGAAGAAGCAGCTTCCATTACAAGCGTGGATTTATCATTGATACAAAAATTCAAAATTATATTAGAGGTGATATCCTCTGGTTATGAGATAGATCTTCAAAAATTCGCAAAATTTACGATGGATACTGCTAAATATTACATAAACTTGTATCCATGGCAGCCTATGTCTCCAACAGTGCATAAGATTTCAATCCACTCTACCAGTGTCATATCCCATGCATTGTTGCCAATCGGCCAGTTGTCCGAAGAAGCTGCTGAAGCTAGAAATAAGCATTTCCGCCAATACAGGGAAAACTTTTCACGAAAATTCTCCAAGACTGCATGCAACGAGGATGTGCTTAACCGGCTTTTATTGACGTCAGACCCTTATATCAGTAGTTTAAGGACAAGCAAGACAAAAAAACAATCGTTTTCAAAGGAGGCGTTCGAATTTTTGATTGTAAATACCAATGATGAAGATATTAATGATGAAAGATAAACAATAAATAATAAAATACAAACTATAAAATTAAATTAATCCTGGTCATTTTTTATTACTTGCTATAAAACAAAAGTTGCGGAAGGAAAAACAAAAAAGGATTAATCTGTTTATTCAATAATTGACCTGTATTCATACAATATACAACTAATCTACATCTCGAATTCTTCGTATTTTGGATTAAAAGGGGTCGCAGGTATTTTAGACATTGTTACCTGTATACTGGGACATAAAATTTTGGAATGAAAGTTGAACACCCGGATTAAGAAAACTTCACTCATAAAAAAAGGAAAAAAGGGATTTTCTAGGAAAAAGTATCTTTCAGTTTTTTTCTAATTTCTGATAAACTATGACATTTATCGGAATGAGGTTTTTTGTATTTGACTAAAAATATATCTGGTCATTGAATATTGACACAAAAAATGTCCTTAATAAACACATTTAAAAAAAAAATAAATAAAAAACCGAAACAAAATTTTTTTTTCCTAAATTTCAACTTTAAAACTTAATTTCTCAAAAACTATTTAATTAAACAACTTAAATCAAAAAACAAAACAAAGAATAAAATATAAGCTTTAAAAAAAATTATAACGCAATGTTGTACGTGCTTTTTTTGATTTTTAATAATTTTTTTTCTTTGGGCTAATCGGGATGGGCATTTAAGTGGGTTTTACTGTACCTAAAAAATGAAAATTTATCCTTCCAAATAACTTTTTAGTCATTTGGTACCTATTTGATATGAAAAATGTGCCCAAATATTTTTGGCCAGGTTTTCGACCAAAATACCGCACTGTGCGACGGCGACGATGGACGGGAACGGGAAGACCACAGCGACGACGAAGAGGAAGAAGAGCGTTATGCAAGAGTTTTAAACATATAACTCGGTAAAGATATTGAAACCTTATATGTGCTCATTCATCATTCCGTCAGTAATATTCATTCACTCACGCGAGGAATGTTACAATGACCACGTCGAGTGTAGTTTCAAAAAAAAATCAAGACTCAAGCCTCGAACAAGAGGTATCAAAATTCGTTATTATGGAACTTTATTTTTTGCTCCTGTTTATAAAAATATAATACAACGAGTATGATTTGTAATATTTGTTTATATGTACCACATATCAGGTTTATGTGCACTTTGAAAAAGAGTTTCCGTAAAGAAGTAAGCAATGATATTGATATGTGGACTCTAGAGGTGGGTGAACGATGCCTACTAAAGGAACGATATTAAATATACTTAATTACAAATAATGTTAATAGCTGCTGATACATTTTTTTTTTAATTTGTTGTGTAAATCAACCATTTAAAAAAAAGGTATTTAAATGGTTAAATTGATTATAGTAAAGTTTAATTATCAACTTTATTTCAAAAAGGGTTTTCCAATAAGATGTTCCATTTTGAATATCATTTCTATTTGTGGTTCCCATCAGGACACTTACCAAACGTATTTATTTATGTATTTAAATTCAACTCAGTCAACTAAATAGATAATACAAAAAATTAATATAGTTTTAGATTCCATTATAATAAATCAAAATTTGCTATGATTTGTCACATAACCAATCTTTCCGATGTAAATACCAAAACCTCATATAACAACTTAAAAGATTATCACTACAAAAATAATATTAATAAATAATATAGTAGGGTAAGTAAGGTATGTTGGGTAGGGTGAGATATGTCTACCAAAAGTATGCAATGCACAAATTTTGAGCCATTTATATGTTCTACAATATCGAACTTTGTGAACACAGTGTATTTATGTTGGGCCCCCAAAAATCACACAAAATCCCATAACATCAAATATACCATTAAAATTAATTCATCGCTCAAGCTCAACACAAAACACCATCATCATGAACTGAACTCTTCTCCGATATCCGTTTGGGCTTCGGCTTCGTCTGACAACGACAACGACAACGAAAATATTTTGGGGTTGAATTTTCTGTCGTTTTTGGTGTCGATGTAGTTTTGTTTTCGAAAACAGAAACAAGAAGTAGTGTCAACATAAATGCAAATAAAATTAATTGAAACATTTTGCCACCATGCATCCGAGAGCGGTTCATGCATTCGAATAAATTAATTTTCTCTAAATATACAAATACTTTTGATGGAATGACTACACTATATAAATATGTACCCACATATAAAGGTGCATCACATGAAAATGATCATAATACCTACCTCTCAGGTGAGTAGGTATCCTTTTTTGGAAAGAAGCACACACAAAAAATATAATAACAATTAACAAAAAGGCTCAGTTTATCCTTCCGTGACATGCAATGACATCGACATCAGACATCCAAACTGACAGACAGGCAGACAGGCATTCAGCAGAGAATTGGTAACACCACTTAATCCATCCAACCGAACAAAAGTTCCTGCCTACCTTCCGATGATATGCAGTGCATTGAATTGTAGGTAAATAATAATTTCACAAATATTTTATTCAAATTCAACTAAAACCTACTTCAACACAAAAACTACTCGTATATGCAAATTTTTGATGCACAGGAATTAGATGACATCGTTTTTATTGGTTCTTATTAGTTTATGCGGGGGTAAAATGGTCTTCGAAATGTATTTGTATGCATTTGCTCTGGAAATTCTCAGAAATATTGAAGACGATTTTCTTGAGACTTTTTCATAACTGACAAAAATAATTTCAGAAAAAAAAATCACCAAAACCAAAAACCGAATTCTCAAAAAATAAATTTAATTAAAAATTGAATATGTTTGAGTAATTCTACAAAATTTTATATTTAAGAGATATTTTTTTTTGTCATAATCTTGAATTTTTTACCAAAAATTTAATTTAAAAAATTGTTTAGCATTGGATTCTTTTTACCCTCTATTTCTTAGACGCCTCGCCTTCTGTGCATATGAAAACACATTTAAGACACAAATTTTAGCAAATTTCAAACTTGTCAATTTTGGTAATAGGTTTAACACGGTTTGACTTAACCCTTTTTCTCCGATATTAGTGACATTAAGTTGAAGCGTTTATATAAATAAATCGTCTAATTTAGGGCAAACGAATTCTCTAGTGATGATTTTATTATATTACATATATTTTATTATATGTATCCACACTTTTTTTGAACCTACTTGACAAGCATACTCAATAATTGGTCTGACGAATGAGGTAAGCATAAGGGTAAGAAAATTGACGAGATTCCCTCTTAATTAAGCCTAATATTGAATTGGCCTTATTGCAAGTCACATTAATATGTTGCGTGAATTTGAGCTTTATTAAACATGGCACCAATAATAAAGATAGCTAACTTACGTTTAACAGATCAACGCAATTGAAACTATGTAACCAAAATACAAAAGAGATAACTTTTTTATAAAATTTATAATCTTACACTTGTCGATATTTTACAACAAATAATTTTGTGCACACCAATTGTAGAAAGCTTTCAAATCAATTTAAAGTTAGTCAAGATTATTAAAAATGGTTTTAAGTACATTGACATCATCAGCATAGATAAGGCAATTTAAATATTTTAAAACTGATGGAAGATCATTTATAAATAATACAATATTACTGGACCAAATGACTGCCCTGGGGAACTCAACCCTGGGGAACATTCAAATTTCCAGAATAGAATCTGTCAAGTTAATAAGATTTGAGACAAGCAATAAAGTTCTCGCTAAACCATCCATCTTTCTCATTTTCTGTAGCAAAACGGAATGTGAAAGTTTATATGAAATCTGAAATGAATACAATCCGTTTGCTTTTTATTTTTTAAAGAATCTATACAGAACTCCGCTTACTCAATAAGAAGAGTAACAGTCGAGCGGTCTTCGAGAAAATATTTTGGTTAGGAACAGTAATCGATTTTGATTAAAAACCTAATTTTTCGCATACCATTGCTTCAAAAAGTTTCGAAATAGCCGATAGTGGAATCGACAAATAATTAACACAATTTTTCAGAATTAAAGCTGACACTCCATCAGAATAAGATATAAATTTCGTAATATCGTCACTAGTTATATGAAAGTTTATATGAGTCAGGATATCTATATATACATATAAAAATCAATGCCACTTTTCGTTGTAATGTTATAACTCAACAATGCCTTTACCGATTTGGCTAATTTTGGTCTTGAATTATTCGTGGAAGTCCAGAGAAGGTTTGTACGTAGAGAAAATTTTAAAAAAATCTTGAAAAAGTGTAAAATCAACATCTTTCTATACTCATATATACAAAAGCCAATTTGAACCTTTGGCAAAACAATCGAAGACAAAAAAGTGACGTTAGTTCTGTCAAACAAATTTGATGCAAATCAAGTGGGATTATTAAGACGATCTCAGACTACAGATGAACGCGCACAAGCTAATGCATCGCAGCGTGAACTTACTGCATAGAATAGATCTGTTGACCACTCTGCATTAAAATTGCCATTGAATGTACAGGTGATTGAAACTCTAACTGGCAATATTTCGAGAAATTCTGCTATGGCAAAAGTTCTGCGATTAACGTCAATTATTTTATGGGATGAGTGCACAATGGCGAATAAAAAATCAATAGAAGCATTTAATCGAACAATGCAAGATTTACGCGGTAATCAACAGCTTTTTGGTGCTGCTCTGATATTGCTGTCAGGGGACTTTCGACAAACATTGCCTTTCATTCCTCGATCAACTCCTGCTAATGAAATAAACGCCAGTTTGAAGTCATCAGTTCTTTGGAGATATGTACGAAAATTGACACTGAACATTAATATGCGTATTCACCTACATAATGATGCAACTGCCCATGAATTTTCAAAACAATTGTTAGAAATTGGTGATGGCAAAATACCAATCGACAGTACCAACGGATTGATCACTTTACCGAACAATTTTTGTACGATTGCGCAATCTATAGATGAGTTGATTAAATGTGTTTTTCCGAATATTATTCAGAATTACAGAAATCATGATTGGTTGAGAAAACGCGCCATTTTATCACCGAAGAACATTCATATCAATGCCATTATTGTTTATCCAACTGTTTTAGACTAACCCATATAGACCCACCATAGTAAGAGTAGGTACCCAATTCTTTTTTATTTTTTAGTTTTTACTCTTTGCTGATAAATATAATATAAACAATATATCAATTGGGTCATAGCTAGCAATTTAAAATATTTTTTTGTTTGAATAAATGAACTTAACAAGCATTTTTTTGTATTAATATGCCTTATACGTAGCGAAGCACGTACCGGGCCGCTAGTTGAATTATATTGATTTAATATGACCAAATAATTGATCACTTTCGTCAAGATTATCACAGTTCGAAAAGTTATTGCAGTTGGAAGAATCACAGATATATGCACTTTTATTTCTGTGGTTTTCACTATTATACCAACTAGGAACAAGTTATTTTAAATCAATAGATATTAGAGGAACAGAAACTATAAAAAAACAATCAAATATTTTATCTTAAAATTGTACAATCATAGAATTTTTATCTGAACAAGTATAAATTCAAGACCAATCGATTAATCTCGATTACTACTCGTTTCAGAGTTTGAACAGATATGTATATAGACAGCTGGATGATGAGTCTTCCTTTACTAGGGGATCAGTAAATTGATCCAGATATCGGCATCAATTGTTGTGAAAACTAAGTCGTCTACTGAAAGGTTACCTGTTAGCACCATAGTTTACCTATCATTACAACGTTTCCAAGATACATTGGGTTAGATAAAAATCACCAATGCATATAATTCCGTCATTGCAGTTTATAAAATCAAAAATACAAATTAAAAAGGTGAAGGCTTCCAGTAACAATGTACATAGTGACAAGACAGATGTTTTTACGTGAAATATTTAAAATCAAAAAGAATACCACCGCCGCTGCGCCGACAGTATTAATACTCGGATCGGAGTATCTACCACATCTATATACAATAAACGAAGAATCAAAAAGTTCCAAGTTATTTATTCCTCCAAATAGCCATGTTTCTGTCAAAGATATGAGATCGTAGGAGTTAGAAGTATAAACGTCCGTATAAAGTAACTTCAGAGTTTTCCAATTATAGGATTGTTTATTTATAATTCGTTAAATACTAACGTTAACAATTTTTAATATATACTTAAAATCTAAAAACTTAAACTAGACTGTTGAAAAATAATAATTTGCAATTTATACTTTTTATATTATCATTTGGCGAATTAATACAAGAGTAAAATTTATTATAAATGTCAATTAATTGATTTAAGGGGCTATGTACACCATAGTTTGATCTGCTAAAATTAGTATTCAATGGTTTCTGGAGTCTTATACTTGAACGACTAAAACTAAAGTTTAAACTACCAAGAACTGATGGTGATGAAATTTGTCCGTTTATTATTACAACAATAAAACAAAACTGCAAGTACTTCCTATGATTTGTCAAAGAAGGAAGATTTATGAGAGAAAGTCTTTGTGAATAAGGCGGTAATGTATGAATATCATGAAACCACGGAAGGGATCGTAGGCAAAAACGCAAAAATCTTTTCTGAATGGCTTCGAGTCTTGTGACGTGTACGGCGCACAGTGGCCCATTTTGACTTTTTTGGTTGCAAAAATCATATCTCCTAAACGAATAAAGATATTGCTTTAATTTTTTTTTTATCTTGAAGGAAATTTCTAAGGCTATAAAAATTGTGACTTTCAAAAAAAACTGTTCACAGGGTGTTTCAGAAATTTGTGTTAAAATAAGAAGTTTTAGCAAAGGTCATAAACATAGCGGTATTTTAATATGCAATCGTCAAAATCATTTTTTTTAAGTAATCTGAGTGAATTGAAACAGTAGAGCAAAAAAAAAACTGTTTACAGGGTGTTTCAGAAATTTGTGTTAAAATAAGAAGTTTTAACAAAGGTCATAAACATAGCGTTATTTTAATATGCAATCGTCAAAATCATTTTTTTAAGTAATCTGAGTGAATTGAAATAGTAGAGCAAAAAAAACTGTTTACAGGGTGTTTCAGAAATTTGTGTTAAAATTAAAAGTTTTAACAAAGGTGATAAACGTAGCGGTATTTTAATATGCAATCATCAAAATCAATTTTTTAAGTAATTTAGTGAATTGAAACAGTGGAGCAAAGAGAAAAAGAACCAATTCGAGTGAAACAGTGGGGAAAAAAGTATTTTTTTTTTAATTTTAAGACATTTTTTTTTATTTTCCAGTATTCAAGAGTACATAATGTATTTTGGTTATACATATATCAAAAGTCAGTGTAAAAAGAAATAAAGACAAAACAAATTAATATATAAACACTAAATTTCTTGAAAACTGTCATCTAAGTCCGGGGAAATGTGTAATAAACTCATCATTTCTGGAGAGTATCGTTCTTTCAGATCTTTTTGGCTTCTCACATGCTTTAATGAAGAAATAAGTGGATCCGAAGAGGTTGCAAGCATGTTAAATAGGTCCTCATTCTGCCGAATCCTTGAAACTTTACACGTATTCTGATATCGATATTTCTTGTAGTCTTTATTTTTGCATTCCTGGGCTTCTTCTAACAGTTCTCCAAGTGGTAGTGATTGATATTCAATGATATTTTGACTATGAACCAATATTTTGTGTAGTGTAGGTGTGAGTAATTTTTCAGGATACTTTTGTTTTAAAAGCTCTGCAGTTTTTTTTGTATACTCCCCAAATTTAACTGCATTCACTACTTCTCTGCAATTTAAAACGTTCAATATTACTTTGAGCCTCATTATAACTTCTCCATTGACTCCAGTTATTCGAGCGGTTGCATCTGACTGTTCAAAAAATCTTCTTGCAGTGTTTCCGTCATTAGTGTTTCCAAACCCTTGCTTTGGTTTATCCACATCAAGGCCAAGCTCATTGCGAAAACGCCTTTGGATCTCTTGTTTTCTTCTTTTTTCCGCCTCCTTGGTCCCAACCGATTCATCAGTACGCAAGCTTCAAAATAAATTCCATGCATCTGTTTCTAGCGTGCAGTGGAGAGATTCCATATTCGTAATTATGTTCGTCCTCAATTGATTCATCTTTATTGAAATTCTTTTGTGTCCTTTTGCATATCGGACATGACCGCGTAGACTTTGTTTCCGTTAATTCGTTTAATACTCTTCCGTCTATCATAGTTAAAAAGAACTCGTGATTCACAGTAATAGTTGTTTCTTCATTAACTTTATATATTGTTGGTTGAATATCTGCTATTTGACTTTTAATATTATTGACTGTGGTATTTATGATGTCACTAGTCTCTTTAACATATTGGAACATAATGGGCCGACAGAAATGAACTGATGATGGGCGAGGGTTCCTCCAATGTTCACCATTTGTACTATTGAGTCGAAGTGGGACAACTGATGCCATGAACACGTGTGCGTCTGTTTCACCATCTGTTGTATTTATTTTTTGCTTGTAGGCACTTTGTCCAGATGATCCATCGCAGCCCCATTTACTCTGTAACGTTAGACTTCTTGGAAGTGCAATTATTTGACTCTCCGTTTTGCTTTCTATTAGCCGCATTGCTGTGTGATCCATCATGCTTTGAAGTTTCACTCTAGCTAATATTTCCGTGACTTCGCAGTTGTCGGGAACTGCTTCTTTTTTCGCAACTGTAATCATATTGTAGGATGGCAAGACATCTATGTTGTGATGTCTTAACGAAGTTCTCAGGATTTTATATTTTTCTTTTGAGAGTCCCAAATCCATAAACAAAGCTAATGCGTTCTCATTGGTGTATTTTATGGGATTGTGTTGGGGAGTGTGAATGCTTTCCTTGACTCTTTTGACACGAAGTGGACTTGCAGAAGATATTGCCTGAATTACATCACTCTCCCCCTTTTCATGGGCCTTATTGTATCTTATACTCAAAGCTTCAGAGAGATGTTCTGTACATATCTCCTTTGTAGCTTTGATTATTTTTTGTTTTTTAGTAAATGTTGCGCACTCATTGACTGTCTTTCTTGGTCTTCCTCTTGATGTAGTTGGGAGATCACCCGCTTCTTCTGTTTGTCCGGTATTGATATGCAGAGATAAGGAAAGCCATTCTGCATTCTTTTTAAAGTTATTTCTCGATCTTTTGGCTGCTATCCATTTTCTATCAAGGTTGTAATAGAATTGTTTTAATATCTGTTTGATTGCATTTGCATCTGGTAGTTGGTATTCAATTTCCACGGCAGATATAAACTCATTGCAAGTGGTAACATTGACAAAAAGTTCAAACAAATCCTTATTCGGAATATCCATTTTAAATTGTTTTGAAAAATAAAAGCAACTGCTCGAACTCTCGTTTGAATTCTAAATGATTATTTTAGTCAAATGTTTCATCTTTTTATACCTTAGAGTAAATACCTGCACTCAAGTCGCTTTAATCCTTATATTAATTATATTTAAAGACACCCCAATAAAACTACCTGTCTGTCTACCTGTATACTAACATATTCCAAAATCGTTTTATCCTTAAATCTTATCAATAAATTCTTAATCTTAATCCTTATCAATAAAAGTACCTGATCAAAATTCAATCGTACCCGAAAACAAATGCGTTATTTAAAATTTTATAACAGGATTAAAAAAATTAGTTCTAAAACTCTTGAAAATCTTATGTAATAAACAAAAAATAAAAATGATTTACCTTTTTAAAATCAAATCATCTTTTGTAAATCCACCACACACAAAACAAAGAAAACCATAAAAAAAAATTTCCATAAAAAAAGAGGGGAAAAAAATGACTGACTTCATCACTTCAAATCTCCCTAGCTCAGTTCGATGCAAAATGACGCAGTTGATCTTTTGGATTTATGTAAAGGAATATATAAGGATTCTGAATCAGTTGAGATCTTAGCACCACTCGTTGAACCTTTTTTTTCTATCCAATTTGAAGTCGAAAAAGTGTGCAAAAAGTAGTGTTTCCAAAAAAATTAAATTAAACAATTAAAAAATTTTTTTTGTTTTTTTTTTGTTTTAACTACCGATCTAAATAATGGCAAAGCATATCATAAAAACAAAAACGAAAAGCGTTTGGAAGCCCTTTTTCTAGTTTTTTCATTCAAAGTTAAGAAAAAAAATAAAAAAATAAAAAAAAATGATCATCATAAAAAATGTTCAACTTTGGCCTGCTCTATAAGGCACACCAATAACCCAAATTGAATATTTTTTTCGATTACTCAAGCTCCAAATATTTGTGAGTCCAGTGAACTAAAAAGTTTTGCATTATAGACCCACTCGAAAAATGAATATTGCAAGCAGTTTTGCATAAACGGGCCACTGTGCGGCGCACAGTGGCCCATTTTGACTTTTTTGGTTGCAAAAATCATATCTCCTAAACGAATAAAGATATTGCTTTAATTTTTTTTTTATCTTGAAGGAAATTTCTAAGGCTATAAAAATTGTGACTTTCAAAAAAAAACTGTTCACAGGGTGTTTCAGAAATTTGTGTTAAAATAAGAAGTTTTAGCAAAGGTCATAAACGTAGCGGTATTTTAATATGCAATCGTCAAAATCATTTTTTTTTAAGTAATCTGAGTGAATTGAAACAGTAGAGCAAAAAAAAAAAAACTGTTTACAGGGTGTTTCAGAAATTTGTGTTAAAATAAGAAGTTTTAACAAAGGTCATAAACAAAGCGTTATTTTAATATGCAATCGTCAAATTCATTTTTTTAAGTAATTTGAGTGAATTGAAACAGTAGAGCAAAGAGTAAAAGAACCAATTCGAGTGAAACAGTGGGGAAAAAAGTATTTTTTTTTTTAATTTTAAGGCATTTTTTTATTTTCCAGTATTCAAGAGTACATAATGTATTTTGGTTATACATAAATCAAAAGTCAGTGTAAAAAGAAATAAAGACAAAACAAATTAATATATAAACACTAAATTTCTTGAAAACTATCATCTAAGTCCGGGGAAATGTGTAATAAACTCATCATTTCTGGAGAGTATCGTTCTTTCAGATCTTTTTGGCTTCTCACATGCCTTAATGAAGAAATAAGTGGATCCGAAGAGGTTGCAAGCATGTTAAATAGGTCCTCATTCTGCCGAATCCTTGAAACTTTACACGTATTCTGATATCGATATTTCTTGTAGTCTTTATTTTTGCATTCCTGGGCTTCTTCTGATAGTTCTCCAAGTGGTAGTGATTGATATTCAATGATATTTTGACTATGAACCAATATTTTGTGTAGTGTAGGTGTGAGTATTTTTTCAGGATACTTTTGTTTTAAAAGCTCTGCAGTTTTTTTTGTATACTCCCCAAATTTAACTGCATTCACTACTTCTCTGCAATTTAAAACGTCCAATATTACTTTGAGCCTCATTATAACTTCTCCATTGACTCCAGTTATTCGAGCGGTTGCATCTGACTGTTCAAAAAATCTTCTTGCAGTGTTTCCGTCATTAGTGTTTCCAAACCCTTGCTTTGGTTTATCCACATCAAGGCCAAGCTCATCGCGAAAACGCCTTTGGATCTCTTGTTTTCTTCTTTTTTCCGCCTCCTTGGTCCCAACCGATTCATCAGTACCTTCTTCTTGTCGAAAAGTATACGCAAGCTTCAAAATAAATTCCATGCATCTGATTCTAGCGTGCAGTGGAGAGATTCCATATTCGTAATTATGTTCGTCCTCAATTGATTCATCTTTATTGAAATTCTTTTGTGTCCTTTTGCATATCGGACATGACCGCGTAGACTTTGTTTCCGTTAATTCGTTTAATACTCTTCCGTCTATCATAGTTAAAAAGAACTCGTGATTCACAGTAATAGTTGTTTCTTCATTAACTTTATATATTGTTGGTTGAATATTTGCTATTTGACTTTTAATATTATTGACTGTAGTATTTATGATGTCACTAGTCTCTTTAACATATTGGAACATAATGGGCCGACAGAAATGAACTGATGATGGGCGAGGGTTCCTCCAATGTTCACCATTTGTACTATTGAGTCGAAGTGGGACAACTGATGCCATGAACATGTGTGCGTCTGTTTCACCATCTGTTGTATTTATTTTTTGCTTGTAGGCACTTTGTCCAGATGATCCATCGCAGCCCCATTTACTCTGTAACGTTAGACTTCTTGGAAGTGCAATTATTTGACTCTCCGTTTTGCTTTCTATTAGCCGCATTGCTGTATGATCCATCATCCATCATTTTTGTTTTTTAGTAAATGTTGCGCACTCATTGACTGTCTTTCTTGGTCTTCCTCTCGATGTAGTTGGGAGATCACCCGCTTCTTCTGTTTGTCCGGTATTGATATGCAGAGATAAGGAAAGCCATTCTGCATTCTTTTTAAAGTTATTTCTCGATCTTTTGGCTGCTATCCATTTTCTGTCAAGGTTGTAATAGAATTGTTTTAATATCTGTTTGATTGCATTTGCATCTGGTAGTTGGTATTCAATTTCCACGGCAGATATAAACTCATTGCAAGTGGTAACATTGACAAAAAGGTCAAACAAATCCTTATTCGGATTATCCATTTTAAATTGTTTTGAAAAATAAAAGCAACTGCTCGAACGCTCGTTTGAATTCTAAATGATTATTTTAGTCAAATGTTTCATCTTTTTATACCTTAGAGTAAATACCTGCACTCAAGTCGCTTTAATCCTTATATTAATTATATTTAAAGACACCCCAATAAAACTACCTGTCTGTCTACCTGTATACTAACATATTCCAAAATCGTTTTATCCTTAAATCTTATCAATAAATTCTTAATCTTAATCCTTATCAATAAAAGTACCTGATCAAAATTCAATCGTACCCGAAAACAAATGCGTTATTTAAAATTTTATAACAGGATTAAAAAAATTAGTTCTAAAACTCTTGAAAATCTTATGTAATAAACAAAAAATAAAAATGATTTACCTTTTTAAAATAAAATCATCTTTTGTAAATCCACCACACACAAAACAAAGAAAACCATAAAAAAAATTTCCATAAAAAAAAGAGGGGAAAAAATGACTGACTTCATCACTTCAAATCTCCCTAGCTCAGTTCGATGCAAAATGACGCAGTTGATCTTTTGGATTTATGTAAAGGAATATATAAGGATTCTGAATCAGTTGAGATCTTAGCACCACTCGTTGAACCTTTTTTTTCTATCCAATTTGAAGTCGAAAAAGTGTGCAAAAAGTAGTGTTTCCAAAAACATTAAATTAAACAATTAAAAAATTTTTTTTGTTTTTTTTTTGTTTTAACTACCGATCTAAATAATGGCAAAGCATATCATAAAAACAAAAACGAAAAGCGTTTGGAAGCCCTTTTTCTAGTTTTTTCATTCAAAGTTAAGAAAAAAAATAAAAAAATAAAAAAAAATGATCATCATAAAAAATGTTCAACTTTGGCCTGCTCTATAAGGCACACCAATAACCCAAATTGAATATTTTTTTCGATTACTCAAGCTCCAAATATTTGTGAGTCCAGTGAACTAAAAAGTTTTGCATTATAGACCCACTCGAAAAATGAATATTGCAAGCAGTTTTGCATAAACGGGCCACTGTGCGGCGTAGTAAGGTGACCAATGACCATACTGTACAAGCATATTCCAGGACTGGTCTCACAAATGAAACAAAAAGTAATTTTAAAACATATGGATCTCGGAAATCACGGCGAAATCTCTTAATGAAACCCAGAACTCTGTTTGCTTTTTTAACTATGAAATTAATATGTTCATTAAATGTTAGTTTCGAATCTAAGACAACACTCAAGTCAGAAAATACATAAACTCTACTTAAAGGACAAGAATCAAACATGTAACTAAAAACGATTG
The DNA here is from genome assembly GCA_920104205.1 of Eupeodes latifasciatus. Lineage (NCBI taxonomy): Eukaryota > Metazoa > Arthropoda > Insecta > Diptera > Syrphidae > Eupeodes > Eupeodes latifasciatus. The sequence continues at coordinate 372,567,209 of OV049924.1, forward strand.
GAACTTTTTTGCGTGTAAAGCTCATGGTTTTACATTTGTCAACATTTAAAACAAGACGATTATTATTGCACCATTCCCTGAATAATATTAAGTCTTCTTGCAAGAGAAGACAGTCGGACGTAGAGTGAATTTTTTTAAAAAGTTTAATGTCATCAGCATATATTAGGACAGACGAATTTTGAATGATCGAAACCAAGTCATTTATAAATAAAACAAATAGAATAGGACCAAGGTGACTACCCTGGGGGACACCAGAATTCACAACAAATGAACTTGAACACTCATTACTAAATTTAACACTATAACGTCTATCTTGCAAATATGAGGAGATCCAGTTTATGAAACAGTCGTTAAAACCTTGCTGTGATAGTTTTAAAAGTAATGTTTTATGACACAATTTATCAAAGGCCTTGCTGAAATCAGTAAAGATACAATCTACTTGTTCACGTTTTTCAAAAACATCTAAACAAAAGGACGTAAAGTTAAACAGATTAGTAACAGTTAAACACTTTTTAACAAAACCATGCTGGTTATCACAGATAATTGAACTTCAATGAAAAGAAAGGACGCTACATACGATTGACTCAAACAGTTTAGGTATCACAGATAGTTTTGCAATAGGTCGGTAGTTCATTATTTCGTTTTTAGGACCTTTTTTTGTGTACTGGTATTATGAAGGAGCTCTTCCAGATAAAAGGAAACAGCGAGTTACTTAAAGACATGTTAAAAAGAACACATAACGGGTGTGCTAAATACGCAGCACATTGCTTTAAAATGGATGATGGTACACCGTCGGGACCAGGACTAAAAAATTCATCAAGTTGTAGGATACTATTAAGGACAGTATCTTCACTTATAACGAAATTGATAGAATTTAAGTGGGGGAAATTTAAAACAGTGGTAGATGTGTTAGGAAAACTAATAGTATTATAATCTACAAAAGCATCTTTGAAGTAGTTTACAAACAAGTTCGCAATTATTCTCGGCTCATTACTATTTGATGTCGAATCAGTCATTAAGTTAGGGTACCCACATGTTTTCTTCTTACGATTAACGTATTTCCAAAAACTGTCAGGATTATTTTGAAGGTTTAATTCAATTTTCCGAATGTAGTCGTCATATAGGATGTTAGAGTAGTCAGTGAAAAGTTGTTTTATTATTATGAACGTCCTATAATCATCATCAGTTCTTGTTTGACTATACTTTATCCAAGCTTTGTTCCTTTTGTTTTTTAAGTTTTTAACGTGAGAATCAAACCATGGTGGAACACTCAAGTTATTTCGAGTCTTTTTAAATGGAATCGTTTTATAGAAACAGTCAAAAAGAGTTAAATGAAAAATGTTACACATATCGTCAATATTTAAGTTACAAAATAAGTGATCCCAATTGATCGTACATAATAAGTTAAAAAGGTTTTCAAAATTACACCTACTAAAGTTGAATTCTAGTTTGTTGTTATTAGATAGCATATGAGGTGAAGCCATGTTTAAATTAAGTGCTATGTCTAATGCAGGATGATGGCGATCTTCGTCCACAATTTTGACAGCAGAAGAAATCACAGCTGCTTCAGAGCATATGGTTTCGGAGAAAAATACCAGATGAAGTGTTTTTCCAAAACGGTTCTTCACTCCGTTGAGTTGACTTAAGCCACATGAAGACATACCATCTGTTAATAAAAACTCGTTTGAAGATGACGCGTTTATTGGGACGAAGAAGTTATCGTCGTCAATTTTAATCCAATTGAGATTGGGTAAATTAAAATCACCAACAACCAGTACTTCGTCTTCAGGCTCCAAAAGGATATAAATACTTTCTATACAGTTGTTTAGTTTTTCATAAACCTCGTTCTTAGAGCTTGGAGGTATATGTATATGCTGTTACAATAAATAAATGTCCTGTTACCATTTTAATTTTTAAGCATAGTATTTCGATGTCTGTTGATCGAAAGTCGTCAATCAGGTAACCAGTGAGTGTATTGTTGATAGCGACAAGAAAAAGGATTAATTTTAATTTACAAAAAATCAGTATCAGTACGTTTAGGAAGCTTTTTTGGCAAAAGTGTGATATTTTCGTTGCTTTTGTGGCACGAAGACCCTTCTTCTTAAATCCGTTCAGTTTCAATTTGGAATGAGTAAGTTCCAATCACGTTGCCAGTCCAAAAACCGTACTAAACAATGCTATGTTAAAGATAGCGAAGTTTTTCAACAATCATTCATGGATTTACTGAGCCCTAAATGCTACACTTCCGGTTAAGTCACGCTCAGTGGGGAAAATTGACCTCATAACTGAAGATAATTTTCTATGAAAATCCGGATAAGGTAGGCATAGATATTGTTAATCTATCTGTAATTTTATTTTCAAAAAGATTTTTAAAAAATAAAGAAATTTAAAAGATAAATAACCTTCAGTAGATTAAGTTACCTAAATTATGAAAATAAATTTATAATTAATTACAAAAAAAAAGTCCGTTGAGAACTAGGGCCTAGTGGCTTACAACTCTTAACCAATCCTGTGTGCGAGTAATGTTGCCAGGGATAGAGGGGACCTACAGTTTTAAGCGGAATCCGAACTGCTTATTTGAGAAAGCACTTTTTCATGACAAGAATTGCTCTTGTCAATTCCTCGCAAAAGGCAGTACCCGTGAACAAAACTTTAGATGACACATGCAACATTAACCATCACGCCATGGGTGCTATAATTGTCGCAATATTAAATTGCAGCTTTTAAGAAGTTATATAAATTTGAGTAACAGTAGCCATTGAGAACGTTTAGAAGTTGAGAGTTTGAAAGCATAGACAGGTTCCGATGAAGTGCAGAGTATTTTCCCATTCATACATATAACACATTTTTGTTAGGCTCTTCTCTCTTGTTAGGGCTCTTCCATTGATATTAATGGATTAATTATTATTATTAATGTTCCACAAAGCAGAGCATAGTTACGCGGTATATCGGGTAGTAAAAAGCATCTTTCCATGAAGAATCGCTGCAATTTGTTGACTTGGTTGTATTCTCAAACTTGAGCACAGTACAACATAATAGTTTTTGAGGCAGCATTGCATATTTTAAACTTTGTTGAATGTTGGATGGTATTGTCTCGCGGCAGTCTCGACCACGTTGCTATGATGGAATTTTTAGATGATCCCAATCTATTGTTTAGATGCTCATTCCAAGACATGTTGTAATTAAACACTACGCAAAGATATTTGTATTGATTGGACACATTTATTTCAGCATCCTTGGCGAACACTTGTTTTTGAGCCATCCTCAACAGCTGCAGCAGTATCCTGATAAAGAGAATTAATTGTAGTCAATATCTTCGAAAATATTCCCCAGGGTCGATTGGTTATAAACAAGAGCATTTTTGTCAACGGTATCAAAAGCAGCCTTAGGCTTGTTTCACACTATACGGTTTTGACCGTAGGGCAAAAAAACCGAACGGCGACATTTTGCTAGAAACCGTGACCGTATAATATGAAAGCGTATATGCTCTTCTTCGCGCCTCTAACAAAATGTCGCCGTCCGGTTTTTTTGCCGTACGGTCAAAACCGTATAGTGTGAAACAAGCCTTAGGCCTCTTTCACACGAGACGGTTTCGTCCGTACGGCTAAAATTCGTACGGTTTTTATCCGTGAGCCATTGATAGTAAACTAATAAAATTAACTAAAGCTTTCACACTGGACGGAGACGGGTTTTTTTTTTCGTACGGACGATTTAAAACAGCCGTCTCAACGACTGAAATATAAAATGAAAACAAAAATCGTACGGATTTTAACCGCACGGACGAGACCGTCTGGTGTGAAAGAAGTCTTAAGATCAATGAAAAAAAAAGCAGTGTCTTCTTTTGACAGACTTGAAGTTGAATTATGCATGAAAGGTACACAGTAAAATAGTTGCTTCTATATAAATAAATAAATTGGGTGGCACAACAGTCCGTTGAGAACTAGGGCCTAGTGACTTACAACTCTCAACCATTCCTGTGTGCGAGTACTTTTGTCAGGGATGGAGAGGACCTACAGTTTTAAGCCGAATCCGAACGGCAAATTTGAGAAAGCACTTTTCATGACAAGAAATACTCTTGGAGAATTTGTCAATTCCTCGCAAGAGGCAGTACCCGTGAAAAAAACTTTAGATGACATAGGCAGGGATCGAACCCAAAACCTCTCGCATGAGAGTCCAACGCACTAACCATCATGCCACGGGTACTACTACTTATATATACAGGTTGAAATTTATTGAAGATTTTGTTTTCTTACCAAGTTGACAAACTGTCAAGAAAACTTTATTAAAAAGCTTATTGAGCGTATCAATAAGCTTTGTATTAAATTTTAACAATTTCAATGCGTTGCTGAAGCTTTTATCGTTCCATTTTTTGTAATGGCGTCACTTTTACTTGTCAAATGTAAAAAGATAACTGATTTAAAAGAGACAGCTACCCAAAAAAGCCGGGTATTCAAGATGAAACCACTTATTAGAAAACCTTTATAATTTTGCACAACCTATTTTCTATTATTTTTCAATAAAATTCCCAGGCTCTAGCCCTTTCTAAATCTTATATCAAAATTCTACTCTATATTATTTTGTAAGTTACATCAGATAAATTACACTCATTTATTTTATGTGACAAGTGAGCTTAAAAAATAAGATTCAAAATAATATGGACCGTTCCCATTTTACTCCATTTACTAAAAAACAACTTAGATTCAAAATCAGAAACCCTTCTCTTATAATATGAATTATAAAACTGATGCATATTCAACCTTTATTTATACACAGATATTCTTACTCCACCTTGACACTTGACATCGTTAGAATTGCAAAAAGATAGGTTTGGTCCAAAGCACCACTAATGCACCGACCGGCAACAGCAGCCGCCTTATATACGAATACGAGTAGGTACCGATTTAATTCCCATGGCTAAGTCAAGTACCCGAAAAGCTAAAAAGTGACACACTTAATCTTATATTCATATAACCACAGAATCCGATCTGCTCTTTTTCTGCCCTCTTTTTCTGCCCCAATGCACCAAATCTGTATTTTGCTTCAAGTATAAAATAAATAAATTTAATCTGGGATTGGCAAAAGTCACAAAACAAGCTTTTTATGGAAGGTAAGGTGTTTTATTGTCATTTTTAGTTTGTCATTATTTTGTCAAAGTCAAAGATTGGCAAAGTCATTGAATGTTAAATCAACGTAATTAATTTAACGCTTTTACTTTATTTATTTTCTTTTTAAGATTTCATTGTTGTTTTTATTTTGTATTTGATTTGTTAACATTCAATTAAGTTGTAAAAATAAACACACCATGTCAACCTGTCGTCGTCGTCGTTAAAACCTCCAACTTTCTTTTGACGAGACAAGACCACATCAACAACAACAACAACAACTTTTGAAATGACCATAACAAGGGCTAGCCTAATACCTAATTATATCATAAACTACTGCTCTGATTATTCACTGAAGATCATCATCAACCAACACGCTTCGAGACCATCATCAATCATTATTATCGGTCGTCAAAGTCGATGTCGTAGTCGTAGCAGTCGCATTCGTCGTCGAGTCGATAGCGCAACCAGTCTTCCATTCCATGCCTTTGATTTCCATTCACGACTTAACTGGGTAAGATAGATAGATAGGTAGGTAAGGTAGGTTGGTTGGTTTTAAGCTCTCAAAGCCCGTAAGTGAAGTAACCTTGGAATTATCGCTTTTTACGGGATGCCCCATCGGAAAAATACCAAAAGATATCTTTCTCGTTGAAAATGAAAACGTCTTTGTCTTCGCCGTTGTCGTGGTCTTCGTTGCTTATTAAGAGTTTATAAAAAGTTGGGCACGCGACTTTCATCTTCATGTCTGCACGACGAAGATGACGACCGGCTACGCTACGTTGAGGAAGGCGACGAATGCAATGAAAACGAAAAAATATAGGCTCTAGAGGGAAAGAATAAGAAATAGCTAAAATAATGGGCTATGATAAAGTTGCTTCTTTTATTAGGTACCTATGCACAAGTTGATGGGAGTTTGGTGTATGTTTCCATGATGGTGGCTTCAGGGCGGGAGCACCATGCGCCATCCATTAATGACCTTTATATAGCTAAAAGATTTGAGTTGATAACAATGGACGTTTGCTTTTGGTCGTCTGTTGTTGGACGGCGGCGGCGGCCGGCGGGGCGACTTTGTCGGTCGTGAATCTTCACACTTTATCGCTCGTGTGGGCGCAATTTGTAACGGAATAAGGTGTAAAAGCTAGATGTGGAATTAGGTTCGGTGGCGAGTGTTGAAGTTGAAGTGGGAGTTGGAGTCATAACAACAATAGATTATAGTGTTTTAGATAAATATTTGTTGAAAGTCAAGCCGATTGAATTGTTTTTTTTTTGTTTTTTTCTATTTTGTCTTCCAAAAAGCCTTTTATACATACTTTTTGTATAGATGCTTTTGTAAGGTTAGGTAAGACAAGTTGTGATGTATGGAATTACATTAATGGAAGGAAATATTAAATATAAACTTTACAAGGAATGAAGATAAGGCAGTTACTCGTATGTAGTTATAGAAACCGATGACATCAAAAAAAAATGTACATTAAGGAGGTCAAAATATCGAATTACATAAGACTTTGGGATTCTTTAGAAATTGTTATCCGTTTTTACACAAATAAGAATGTTGTCAACTTACATAATATTGATTATAAGGTTCTCTAGATAAATGGAGATGTGAGCTTACCTGAAAAGATATGAAAAGAAAATAATTAATATTAATATTAAGGTTCATAGGTAGACACATAAGAAATGACTAAGTTGATAAAGGGTTTAAAGATATCTTTACTTGTCAGGAAAAGAACAACCCAGTTCTAAGTTTAACGAAGGTAATTCTCACTTGAGATATATTTAATACAATGATATACAATTTGAAATTTAAGAAAACTCACACTACTAAATTTATTTAGTTAAATAAAATTGGAAAGCTATACATTACTTTTATTGAACTATGAACTGGAGATTGTAAAACTAAATTTTGTAGGTTATTCAAAAAGGAGACCCATAAGGAATTCTAATGAATTTCAAATTTGACCCAAATTAAATTCTATCTAATTCTACATTGAAAAAATCTTCTATTTTGAAAGAAATTTTTAAAAATAGGATTCGCTTCGATTTTTAAAAGTGGTATAACGAAAACTTTTTAAATTTATCAAATATATAAAGTATTATAAAGTTAATGTAAAAAGAAGCAGGCTGGGATGCGACCCACACTGAACTTCCCATCCGTGCCCGTCTGTAGATTTTTCTAAAACAAAATATTAATAACAATGGCACAAAATTATAAACAATTTATTAAATTGTTAAATCCATTTTTAGGAATTTACTAAGCTTAAAAGGTGATTTAGCTAATTTTAAACGATTTTAACATATTACTGTCTCTTAACATTTTGCTAAAGCTAAAATTAAAGAATGGCTGGCTACTTTAACTTTTAGCAATTTGCTAAATCTATATGACATCTGTAAAATAAATTAAATATGAAAAGGTCTGTTTAAGCGTGTTTGCTTTGTTTAATTTCACAAACTGTCAAATGTTAAACATGTTCGGATGCTCTTTATTTAATACTAGCGGCCCGTCCCGGCTTCGCACGGCTAGACATAAATAGGTACAGATAATGTAGCTTTCTAATGAAAAAAAAATTATTAAAATCGGTCCAGTACTTTTTGAGTTTATTCGTTACATACAAAAATACAAATCTTTCTTCTTTATAATATTAGTGTAGAAAAGGAAGTTAGTAATTTACTAGTTAACAAAACGTTAAAATTTCGAATTGGCTAGTAAATTGCAAAATATTTAGCAAATTACTAACTAGTGATTTGTTAAACCCTTAACAATAGGTTGTTAAAAATTTTGCTCCAATATTTTTTGTGACATAAATTTGAAAGTTTTTAAAATACAGATTTAATTGTTCACATACACTGCCGCTCATAAAGTTAGAAGCATCCATTTTCGAGAAGTAAAATCGACATTAGGTACTCCCGTTACATGATGGATTAGAAAAAAAACTATGGTAAATGAGAGACTATGTTGTTAACAACAAAATATAAAATTTGGGTAAAGGAATTTTCATGGCAAATTGTTAATTGAGTCAAGAATATGCGAAAATAAATCGGGTCATTAGATTAAAAACCGAATATGAAGGGAAATGTCATTGATGAGAATTTAAAAAAGGAGAGGACCTAGGTGGCTTTCTTGAGGAACACCGGAGGAAACATTGATTTGATGGGAGTTTATAATATTAATATGAACAAATTGATTACGGTCACACAAGTATGATTGGAATCATTTAAAAAGATTAGAATGGAAACCCAAATGCTTTAACTTGTAAATCAAAATATAGTGATTGACTCTATCGAAGGGTTTGGCAAAATCTGTGTATATAACATCACAGTGAGATCCCTTTTCCAGAAAATCAACAACACGGTTGCTAAAACTTATAATATTTGTTGTTGGTAGAATGACAGGAATGACATCTACAATAATTATGAGTTGATTAGAATTTAATTTTGATAGAATTATTAATATGCAATTTATACAGATCAATAGAACTACCTAGTGGGAAAGTTTAGAACTTATGCTAAATGCCCACTTCCCAGGCTGCAATCGGATTACTGCAAATAACTTCCTCCGAAAATATTGTCCCGATTGGTTTGATAACGTTGAAAAACATAAAATGAGCCATTAGCACATTCTAACTATTGAAAAAACTAGGTCCGGGAAGCAAAGCAGTGCAGTCAAAAAAACCCATACAAGTTGAGAAATATAATGGTCTGGGATCATATGTATGTTAAAACATATAGACAGATCAATAGCGAGCTATATGTTACAGAGATTAAAGTATCAACATCCAGAGAAAAGCCTCAAAGATGTGTACTCTCACCACATCTCTGGATTATGGTCATGAACGAAATCTTTACCAAACTCCAATACAGTGGTGTTAAAGCATTAACCTACGTAGCTTTCCTTTCGACAGTAAAATTCTTAACCATCATAAGTGAACAACTGAAAAAAGCCTTATCAAGAATTTGTATCTAAACAAAAAACTGTGGCTTGACGATTAACCCCCCTAAAACAGATCTAGTACTTTTTACAAATAAGAGTAAAATACCAAAGTATGTAATTCCTAATATAGATGGAATCCCACTCAAATTATCAGATCAAGCTTAATAGCTAGGAGTAATCCTTGATAAAAAGCTGAACCGGGGTCCGAATAGATTAGAGATCCAAAAAAGCTCAGATCGCATTCTTCTCATGCAGTAGGAGGTCTGCAGAATCTTTAGTACTATCTTCTCTGAAAGGAACAAATGGTCTAACAATGTCCCTCACATGAGAGAGTAGAAAAAGAATGCAATTCCTGAAACACTCAATCTTAAGATTCCCCGATCAAAGCAGTGCCTTTCAAGCTGAGATATTGGCAGTGACAATCGCTGCAAAACACGTCTCAATTATAGCACTATTACCATTTTCATTAATAATTTAAACAGATAATTGCTACCAAGATACTTTATGAAATCAATGAAAGATGGAAAAAGTCTTGAAACCTGTGCCACGGTCAGGAAATTATGGCCCAAAGCCCAGCACCTATACAAAAAATCTCTATGCTTTCTTGTGAGTTTAATAACTAGGCACAACCTGTTGGGTTAGCATTAAAAGAAAAAATGCGGCTTACCACCGATGATATGTGCAAAGGCTGCAGGGATGAGGAGGTGCAAGAAGACACAGCCCACTGCCTAGCACTATGTCACACATCAAATAAACTCTCAAGCAGAATCTTCTTCAATAATTTTGAAGAACTGGTAGACTTATCAGGAAACAACCTATAGGTATAATGTTTTATCAAAGCCTCTAAAATGCTAGAACAAGATAATCCGTGAGCATAGGTTTTAATTATTTCTTGTTCTTCATTGATCTAAGTGTGGCGATAACGTCATCAATCGCCAGCTCATCAACCTAACCTTACCTAACCTAGTAACATATGCTTATTGCATTGGGTTAATAGTTATGGGGAAATGCAAGCCAACTTCTGAAAACGTCAAACACTATTGAAAGACGTAGTACCAGCGACTCATTAATGCTTAACTTTCACTTTTCTTTCATTCACTATATTTTCCTAACAATTTTGTCAAAATATATAACATAATATTAGGCCTCTTTTATGTGCATTCAAATGTTAAATATAAATTTATTTTACATCCGGAATTTTATTTAAAATTGAATTGATATACTAAAACCAGTTTAAAAAAAAAAACCGGAACGCCAATTGAGTTCTGATTAGACAACTAGTCACATACATTTTCTCCATTCTTATGACGATTTGCATCGATCCATACATCATTCTATCAAAACTTTTGATCTCATTTACTGATTTTTGTATCTCTTACCGGAACTAAAAAGATTCATTATCTATCGCCATTTTTAGAAAACATGTTTGGTGTTTAACCGAATAACTGATCGATCAACTCTTCTTCCTCAAAACAGAATACTTCAACTAAAATCAATCAATCAAAACACTACTGTATCAATTAATCAATTCATAACAAGCTATTAAACATCTTCAAGTAATAAAAGAAAAAAGAACCACTCAATTCGCTTAAGGTAATTATCTTCATCGAAAACTCAAGCGTATAACCAATTAAGCTAAAAAACAAAAAAACTTACAGAAACTAATGATGATACGTATAACCAATTAAGCTAAAAAACAAAAAAAAACTTACAGAAACTAATGATGATACAAAATTCCCATCTAATTGAGTTGATCAGCTTTTGCATCTTCTTCAGCAGCAGGCTGCAGACAATCTTTAATCTTCAATATTTTGTGTTCGGTTCGATCTCGCCGCTGCGTCTCTCTTATAGCATCTCTCTTAATAATAACAACGTCAATAATTTTCACATCTCCTCGAACAACAATTCAATTAGGTAAACAATTTCCTACCAATACCTAACTTAACCAAATACCATTACCGACTGGCGGTGGCACGCGGTGGAGCACCTCTAACCAAAGCAGCTCCGAAGCTTCGCATTGCCCCATGAAGATGGAAGATTGGCGCATCCATCTACCATTTGAGTCGTGCCGCCAGGTAGTTTCATTAAAGATTCCTATCTCTCAAACCAAACAGTCAAAACAACAACAACAACAAAAACAAACGTCAATTGGTGACTTTTGGCGCTGCTTTCTGCATCCATCATCATGACCTACGACAACCATTTCAATTAAAAGACGCCCCCGCTCCGCCACCGAGGATTGGCTCTAGTTTGGATAGGTAACGGTATTTCGTTGTTATTTTATCAATTTTCTTGAAATTCTCTTTACAATTTTTTTAAGAGCTCGAAAGAAAAGAAAGAGCTTGAAGTAAACAAACTTCTCTTTTGAATTGATTAGAGGAAAAAGCCGGTAATTCGGTCGGTAATGCAGTTCAAGTCTTTTCTGCTTCTGGAGTTTCTCAAGATTGTTACCATCGTATCGTCGTATTGTCGTCAAATCCAAGAGCTGATGCATTAACTGTTAACGGTTTGTTGAGTATCTCGACCGTCGCTTCGAGTTAGAGTCGTCGGTTTTTGTTTTGTTAGTATTTTTTATTCACTTTCGTTACCATTAAATTTGCCAAGACAGTAACATGAAAGCTTTAGTGTCTTTTAAGCCGTCGTCGATCGAGAACGTATCCGTGGTATAGCTTTGATCGCATTTTTTAAGAGTTAACGATTTGCATGTTTTATTAAAAAGACTTCCAAGACTATTGTCTATGACTTCGTTCGTCGTCGTTGGTCAACCTTAAGTTCGAGATCTTCATCGTTTGGTGCGTTTTATTTCTTCTAGATTTTTTGAATTGGAAATTAATCAGTGAATTTTTTGTGTGATTAATTTGTGAAATTGATTTCTGTGATTTTATTAGATATTTTTTTTTTCTCTTCGGATTTTAAATCCGATTTGATTTTTTGTTTTTCGGATGGAAATTTAAATGAAATGTGAATTTAATTTCTGTCAAGTGTAAGTTAACACACAACAAAAATAAGAAGCTAAACCAAGCTTTGAAGTTTAAAGAAAAAGTCGTGCATTACAATCGATATTGGATTAACTAAAAAGAACTTCAATAAAGGAACTAGTTTTGGATTGAAGTCGTAAATTATCTTCACCGCAAAAACATGATTTTTGTGGTAGGATACCTGTGGCTGATGATGGCATTGAGTATGTATCTTTTTTTATACTTCAGATGTCTTTTCTTTAATCTTTTTACTTCCAATATTGAGAAATATAAAGAGATATTGCGCAAAGTAAAAATAAAAGTAGAAAATTTATGTAGAAGAAATATATAAGCAGTAACTAGTATTTTATATGAGTTATAGGTTTGCTTTTGTTTTATTAAATATTGAAAGAAAAAAAGAGGTAGTAAGTATATTTATTCGATTAATTTTAATAGGCCCACACATAACTATCAACTTTAAATGCAATCATTAATTATAAATAAAGAAACAAAAAAAATAGACTATAATAGTTTGTAATCAACAACAGAACAATTATAAAATGAAAACAATGGATAGATACTTTGATTACAAGGCCTTTTTTTTTTGTTACATTTGGTTTGTTGGTTGAAATCGATTTATTGATTAGTTAAATAGATTTCACAAGTTATACAAGAGAATTGGTGGTGTTCATTTAGCTTGGTGTATACTTGGAAAAAATTGGTAGGTTTTGTTGTTAGTATTTATTGTTTAAATATATTTTGAATTAATTTGGAACAATAATTGGAGAAACTGGAAGTAAACGGTTAACAAAAACATTTCATTTGTATGTCTGCGAAAAAATATATAACCCAATATATTTGTGTCATGTATTGGAACATTATATTCAATCCAATACAAATCTTGGTTCTAAATATTAAACTGTCTGTTGTTGTATTGTTTTGAAAAAAGCTTAAAAAGGTTATTTTTTAAATTTTGGCGCAAAATCAAAAACATTGTTAAAGACTTATTATTCAGACATTTCTGAATATTTAGCTATTTTAAAAGTTAACATTTACTTATGAATAAAGTATACAAGACTTGGTCTACGTAACGAACTTTTAACTGAAATCAAATTTGAGAAACTCAAAAGTAATATGGATTTGATAACCATTTCATGATTTAAATTTAAGTAAAATGTTAAGAGATATTAAGATGTTAAAATATTTTCAAATATTGCTGTTTAATCCAATATCAGAATTGGTTCCTCAATTTCTTAATTCAAAAATTATTTTTTATTACTGCGTGTTACTGAGAAAACTGTATTCACACTTCAAACAAAAAGTATAAAACCCTGAAGAGAGCATTTTAAATCTAGAATAACATTTTCAAATAGGTATGTTTATAATTTAAGAACTTATTTTCAGGAAAATAAGCCAACCTACAATTTTAATTTCGTAGAAGTTAAATTCTAGGACTTGTTTGTACTACTGTTTAAGAGTATTTTCCTTTTGGAATTTGTTATAGTTGTGATTTACCGAATTTGAAGCTATGAAAGTTTAAAATCCTACGAATTTACAAGGCGTCAAAGTTATCACAACAAATTAAAACCGTGGGTCCATCTTATGTCGCATGCAAAGGGTGTCACTAAATTAACGTATGTAATTTTGTTATTGAATCATTAAGTACACATTATAGGGTTATCAATTGTTTGTGTCAAATGTACCATGTCTTATAACCCAACCAACTACTTTCCAAGCTCTCAGCTCTGATCATAATCCTGTTTTTTGTGACCTTTTATGGTCGGGTGAAAAAAATGTGCAATACTTTCAAGATTTAAAAAAAAGCAAACTGGTTTTGCTTTAAAAGAAAAATCAATAGGAAAATCCAAAGTTGTCCTACACAGCTCGAAAATATTAACTGTAAAGATGATGTGGATCTTCTGATTCATGACTTTACAGAAAACATTAACTCTGCAATAGATGAAAGTGTGCCTAAAAGAGTAAAGAGAGAAACTTTACATAAGAAATTACCATCTAACATATTAGAACTGATTAAATTGAAAAATCTTCATCAAAGGAATTGGCAACGTTATCGTCAACCCTTTTCTAGAAGAATGGTTTCTCATTTCAGTAAGATGATTTCAAACGAGCTTATGAAACATCGCAACCATGAATGGAATAAAAAGCTTAGTTCTTTAGATAAAAACGATAAACCATTTTGGAATATCGTTAAAATCGTTAAAAATAAAAATAAAACTCTTCCATTTCTAAAAGACTCGACGTCAATATACTTCACCGACAATGAAAAGGCTGAAGAACTTGCAAGGAATTTTTCAAAAAACCATTTGGTTTCACAAAGCTTAGGTGACAGGGAGACGAATGATCTCGTCGAAGTTCAAATCCAAAATACAAATGCTCTAAACGTGACAACACCATCAAATGCTTTTGTTAATGAAGAAAACATAACGAGTATTATTAAAAACCTCGAAACACGGAAAGTCGAAGGCTTAGATGGTATCAAAAATGTTTATTTGAAACACCTACCGCAGAACGGAATTAGGTACTTAGCATTTATAATCAATTCATGTCTTAAACTTCAATATTTCCCCAATGTTTGGAAAAAAGCAAAAGTTGTGCCTATTTTGAAAGCTGGTAAACCTCCAGATGTTTCCTCAAGCTACAGACCCATTAGCTTACTAAGCAGCATAAGCAAAATATATGAAAAAGTCATAAAAGATCAAATTTCAAAGTTTGTTTCAAATTCAAATCTCCTTCCTGACGAGCAATTTGGTTTTAGAAGTTGTCACAGCACATCCCATCAAATACTTAGAATTTGTAACCATGTTAATGAACATCGTTTACATGGTCAGTCAACAGGAATGATAGTGTTAGATATAGAAAAGGCTTTCGATTCTGTATGGCATGATGGTCTTGTATACAAAATGATTAATTTTAAATTTCCATTGTACTTGTGTAAGATCGATCAAAGTTTCCTATCTGGTAGATGTTTTCAAGTGCATGTCAATAGTGGTATTTCAAATTTACGTTTTTTCTGTTTCGGAGTGCCACAAGGATCCGTCCTTGGACCATCTCTATACAATATATATACATCAGATTTCCCAGTGCTTCCTTTTTGCAATTCAGCATTATTTGCTGATGACACCGCAATTTTTTCATCGCATGAATTCTGTCTCAATATTGAGACAAATCTAAAAAATGCGATTGAAATTTTAGAAATATATTATAGCAAATGGAAGATTAAACTCAATGCTGGAAAAATGCAAGCCATCTTTTTCTCCCGAAAAAGAAAATCTTGTTTTCTTCCCAGCAGCCAAATCCATATTAATGGAAATATAATCGACTGGAATCAGACTGTAAAGTATCTTAGAGTACATCTAGATACCAAATTTACCTATAGAGAGCATATTCTCAACACATTAATTTTGGAAAAATGCAGCAAAATCTCACATTAAAAAACTACAGATCTCACAAAATAAGATTTTGAAGATGATGTTAAATCTTCCCTGGCATCATTCCACCATTGATTTGCATAATAGAGCGAATGTCGAATTGATTTCCGATAGGATTTGCAAGCTAACGAATAATTTTTACAACAGTTGCGAGATTTCGGAAAACCCACTCATACAACACCTTACTTACCTGTGATAATAAACAATTAACTTATTTCGTTTTGCTCTTTCTATATTATATATTTTTGTACTATATGTGCTACATGTTCAATTGATGTCATTTATTTTTTTGTTTTGTAACTATTTGTATCATTTATTTATTTGTTTATTTATCTATTAATTTGTTTATTTATTTATTTATTCATTTATTTATTTATTTATTTATTTATTTATTTATTTATTTATTTAGTTATTTATTTATTTATTTATTTATTTTTTTATTCATTCATTCATTTATTTATTTATTTAATTGTTTTTTTTTTGTTTATTTAATTATTAATTTATTTATTGATTTTTATTCACGTTATTTATTTTTTGTATGCTATTATTTATTTACTTGTTATTATTTAACTAGTATTACGTTATTTTGTTATTATATCTTATATTTATATATTATATTATATTATTATTATTATATTTATATATTTATATATATTATATATTATATTATATATATATTGATATAATAATAATTTGTACTTTTGAGCTATAAACTCTTTAAATATCATGTATACTAGGGTATACAAGTATGTATATTAGCGTATTTGAACACTTTTTTTTTTCAATCGTGTTTTCCTTCTATCAAAAAATTTACTTTATATTTTTTTTCTTTTTATTTTGTTAAATAATGTTTCAGTAGTAAGAAAATATATTTCATATCTCTGAATGTAAAACGTGCGGTCATAGGCCTTTGAAAAAATTATCACGAAAATAAAAAAAAAAAAATGAATATATCCATGGGAAAAATGGCCTCCAAGCCTTTGCATACGCAAACACATTTTTTCCATGGCCAATTCTGCATAATATGGATAAAGCTCACGTATTTGTGGGCTTGTTGATATAGACCTGTAATTTTATAACCGCTTAAAAATAATATCTAATGGTGTTAAATCATATGATCTAGTGGACCAATTCTGATCATTGACACAAGAGAGTACACGACCTGGATATGTCTCATACAGTAATTGAAGTATTTGACAGTCTGTATGGCATGTGACACCACACATTGGACACATCATTATCATCAAATTTCGGCCAAAAAAACTTATGCCGTGATATCGATTACAAGTAATAGTTATTGCTTGACCAGCCTCATTTTCAAAAAAAAAGATGGTCCAATTATGCCTCCAGCCCAAAATTCACATCAAACAGTGACACGTTGTGGATGCAAATTTTAATCTTGCGATCATTTTGGAACACCCTTTACACATATAATGTACATTTAGTATTTAAAAGTTTGAGTATAATGTTGAATAAACTAAGTTTTTCAATGAGGCAGAATACCAATTTATTTCATTGAGTAGAAATATTTAGACCAGAAACAGTAAAAACTAAGTTTAAATATTTGTGAGTCGTGAATATCTTTGAGGGCTAAAATGTGTGCAAAAATGTAATGGAATCCTTTTGTTAAGATATTAAATTAGGTGGAGCAGAATAGATCCAAGAAAAGTTGATTATTTTTATAGGTATATTAAAATGGTAAAGATAAAAAAGGGTATATGGCGTATAGTACTTTAATTTGGTACTCGAAGCTCATACCATACGCACTCATCGTGTACACATGGGTTTTCTTTCTAATTTAGCTAAAATAAGTAGCTCAAATAGGGCTTTCATGAGGCTCGGGTTAAGTAGTGATATGTTTTTTAACAGTTTTCTATCATTGCATTTACAACAATTGCACTGCAACGCAGGTAGTTAATTGAGTTACTTAAAACTAATATAGGGTCCGCCATCTAACGTTTTTTTTTTTTTTTTTTTCAACTAGTGCTTATTTCGTAAATGGTAACCCTTAGCTCATATCTGATTGGACAGATAATTAGTTTTATCCTTCCGCATATGGTTATGTATACGCTTGAACAACCCTGTCGAACAACGCTTAGAGAAGATGCCGATTTTGCCGAAAAATCATCTTTTCAGATGAAGCTCATTTTGATCTTGGCGGGTATGTAAACAAGCAAAATTGTCGCATTTGGGGCACAGAAAACCCGCACGCATACATTAAAAAGCCGATACACCCAAAACGAGTCACTGTTGGTGCGGATTTTGGTCCAAAGGCCATTTTTCTTCGAAAATGAGTATGGAGTGGCGTTACAGTCAATGGCGATCGTTTTCAAGGCCATGTTGAATGAATATTTGTTCAGACAAGGAGGAGGAGAATATTGGCAACATTTGGTTTCAACAGGACGGCGCTACGTGCCACACAGAGCCGAAGCTACACTCGATGTTTTTATAGCATTTCAAAAAAAAAAGTTATTTGGCGGACCCTTTACTTGGAGCCTTAGAAGTTTTAATTTTAAAAGATATTCTATTTATTAAAAGATAACACTTCCTTATCGAGACAATTTTTTGGATTGAACATTTCGTTTTCCTTCGAACTGAAAATAAAATCTAAAAAGCGATTTCAAAATGTCAATTTCGTTTTATTATAGATTGATTTCAGTCTGTCAATCATTTTCACAGAAACAGCTTATATTTTGATAAAAATTGTCTCTATGTAGTATTTATATCTTTTAATGAATATTTTTCAGTGATGAAATTTTCAACTGATAATTTTAAAAGTTAATAAAGAAAAACAGTAGAATTTGAATTTAACTCTTAATAATAACATTAAAACAAGTGAATTCATTTTAAAAGTCATTCAAATGCCTTCCAGAAAAAATCACACTCATGATTTAAGTATTATAAGTCCTAAAGTTATAAAATGGATAAAATGAAAACTCGATAAACGACGACATCTAAATCTCAATCTGTAGTCTCTAAAAGTGTGTCCACACCAAAAAAAAAAATTAAAAACATTTCAGAAATGAATTTCTGTTTTTGAATGTTTCTTTAATGTCTATACAATGTTTCAAAAATGTTTCTTTGTTCTGAACACACATTAAAAAGAGTATTTAATCGAAGTAGATACAATGCAAGTTTTTATCAGACGACAGCCGAATAAAACATTATATCTTATTATTTTCTAAATGTTCTAAATAATATTTATATAAAATCATTGAACACAGCCTTTGAGTCTGCCAACTTCCAATTAAAATACTGATTTTTTTTAGTCCACCTTTGAACATTCATCTGTTTCTAAAATATATTGGCTTTATTACATTTTACCTTTATTATTATTACTTTTAATTTTCTGAATAACAGCTCTATTGCTTTTAATGTACTTGTATGCCGACAAATTTTAAAAAACACGGTACTAAAATTATAATTTTTTGTTTTTAATTCAATGCCAACTATTTTTTGGACGAAACAAAAGCGAAAATTTAATACAAATTTTCAAGTAGAACCACACATGAATCACAATTTTGTATCTCTTCATGTTTTTGAGTTCAAGAAAAAAGACAGAATAATCTAGCAAACATTTAAATAAATCGTTTTCATCATAAATTAATATTAAATAAGAGTTTGAAAGAATAAGAATATCTAGTTATTTGTTAAGTTTATTGTCACTTTAAAAATTATGTTAATCTAAACAAATCGATAGAAAAGAACAACAAATCACGTGGTATTTGATTTAATTTATATTTTTTTATAAATTGGGTCAAACTTAGTAGATATTGTTTCATAAGATTGTTAGTTCTGATTTATTAAATTTCTTTTATTTTGTTTTGTTCTAAAATTGTTTATCTCTTTAAACAATATTCTACATGAATCTGAAGAAAGTTTAAAAAAAATTGAATCATAAAATGGAAAGTATTGCATTCGTAAAATGTTTAGCTCAAAATTTAAATCTAACATGAGATTACGATGGTAAAGACGTCGAAATAAACGGGTCCGGCAAATCCGTCTGTTTGTCTGTCTTTGCCCTTACAGCCTAAATCATTGGGTCCAAAGAAAACAGCAGTTGCTTAAGAACAGTAAAAAAACGGCTATCAAATTCTTATGAAAGGGTCCCTTAATATTATTTTCTTAACTTGGATTATTTTAGTATAAAACATATATTTTTGCATTTTTCAAAACGGGTAGTGTTATTTTGTTCATAGCCGATGTAATAATTGTTTTTCCGAACAATCCCTAAAATTGATGAGAACAATATTACAACAACCAATCCCTAATATTGTTTAAATATTATTTGATGATTAAAAATATCTAATTTTGTTTGGATTTTTTAAAAATATTAAATTTTGTTTTCAAAATGTTAAACTTACATTTTTGAGCACTAAATAACAGCACACAAAAAGTATTTTTAAACAAAATTCAAATATCAAAATTAATTTAAAGAAAACTATCTAACGATTTTCGAAACAAATTTTAAAAAATTAAAGTTTTTTTTTGAGAAATTGAAAGACATTTAAATTTATTTTTAAAATGCTTATTTGTCAGGTATATTCTTAAATTTAAAAATAAAGGAAATATTTTCACATATACTCATTGAAAAAAGGAGCAAGTTTTTGCAGTTTTTTAAAAATTGAAAGCCTTTTCTGCAAATCGTGATGTTATTATCTGTTAAACAAAGTATATTTTAAGTCAATCTAGATATCACTGCTGGTTTTATGGCCGGAGAAAAACCACATCTCGTGACTGCAAACTTACGAAAACATGGTTTATAAAACAATTTGACTTCAAAATAATTCTTATGCAGTATAACGTCACATTATATATAAAATTTAGTTGAAGTCGCTAGTTATTGGTTCAGGAGATAATTCGATAAATTGGACTGATTACAATAACTCCTTAGGGGAAAATTTAATCCATCGGCCAGAGTCAATTTAGAACATGTTCGTAGATTTTTTTAAGACTGCATTTGAAGATTTTTCTTCTCTAAGCACCTCTTCTCTTATTTCTCCTAACACACAAAAATGCAGTCATCTTACATTAATCAATTTTTTTCGATTTTTGAGGCCTCAATACGTGTAAATATTTTAAAGCTTAATGAATGTTTATGTTTCAGTCCTAATTCTGATGAAATCCAACATTTATGTTGACAAATTTGTGTCCTATATTTTATATCTATTGTTTCTTCTTTTCAACGAGTCTCTGAAATGTATTAAGTTCCAGATCTTTAGAAATATTACACCTAACGCCAGTATTTTAAAAAGGTTCTAAAAATTAAGTTACGAATTATCGTCCTACAGCAAATTGTTTTGAATCCATTGTCTTCATGTTTTTAAAAAAAAATCTGCAATTACTAATTTATTACAATTCTCTGCTTTATTTTCGTGCATTCGAAAAAGATTCAAGTCGATTGCAACTTCACAGACTTTATTAAGGCATTTGAAAAATAAAATCATGAAATTCTTCTCAAAGAATTAAGTAAAATTGAACTTTACAATCGTCTCGTTATGTGGATTTCGTCATATTTTTAAGATAGATATTACAGCTTCATGTTTAGGATTAACCCTTCATGTCAACTTTAATTTAATTATGGTGTACCTCAAGGGAGTCACCTTGGTCCATTGCTGTTTAATTTATTTATTAACTAGAATTTTTCGAATTATTAACTCCATCAAGGATTTTAAAGAATAACGATCGAAATCAATTTTGGGAATGGTGCAATAAGAATCGCTTGGTTTTAAATATTGACAAATGTAAGACAATGTGTTTTACACGAAAACAATAATATAATAAATTATGACTATATGTTGAATTCGTCACTTTTGAAACCACTTTTTCTGGATTTCGTGTTGTACTAGGTTCAAAATTAACGTTTACTGATCACTATAATTATTATATTATAAAAAAAGCTAACGACAGACTTGGTTTCCCGAGAGTTCCGTGATCTATATGCTATTAAAATTCTGTATGTTTAATTTTTAAATATGTTTATATTGTATGGGCATTCATATTGATAAAATACAAAGTATTCAGCCTAGATTTTTAAGATTTTGTCTAAGTTTTTTTCCCCTGGCCTGATAGACTTGTATTACTTCCATAAACGATCTCATGTCAATCTATCCTTTATCGATTGAATTTTAATCTGAGTTAGGCAAGCTTAAGAAGAAAATTACTCCTTACACCATGTTTACCAGGTCGAACTATTGCACTTACAGTCCTTGAGATATGTTAGTTTTAAGTTAAGATCCAAGTAAGTATTATAAACTTGACGTTAGCATTTAACGTATTTAATTAAATCACAAGGTATGCCACGAAAATCAGTATGTTCAATTTTTGCAATTACCGGTAATACAGTTTTTTTTATTTTAATTCTTTTAAGCTTGTCATGAAATAGGGGCTTGATCAACATAATGAATTCAATAAACAGTTTTCTCAGTTACTTAATTTTAAAAAAAATCCAAAACTTTTCCACAAGAGGTCATTGTTTCACCACTTGGATTACATCCAATAAATTCAACTCGTCTTTCCTTCATAACTCCGACTTACCATTTTAATTTAGCTAACGCCCAAATATACATACATAAGTGTGGGAATCATTATATGTATTTCTCTTTTTATTATTTATTTTATTGATTTTAATTATTATTTCACTACAATGAAAAGTTGTCTGAAAAAAATCTCCAATTCACGAAGAAGTATGAATATGAACGAAGTGCAAAATAAATAAAGTTGTTTGCTTTCTTAACCCTGGCCTGGCCTGGCATAGAGCATATTACATGGTTCACGGATTTCAATTTGCATAACTACATCATTTTCATCGTTCATGAGTTTTATTTAAATTTTTATTTTTATTTTTTTAATAAGAAAGTAGATATGTATATATAAATATTAATAATTTTATATACTCTTAGAAAGTTTACTTAATTGACAAATGTGCGATGGTTTAGAGTCAATTCAAAACCAAACCGTAGCCGCCGCCGCCGCCGGCCGCCGCCTTTCTTAATCTCCGAATGGTTTAATCATTTCAGAGGTGAGTTATTAAACAATAGACTCAATCATTTCAAGAAATGTTAATGTGTTTTAACGTAGCTTTGTTTAAATGCAATTCCATAACAAAAACAAAAAAAAAAACAATAAAATATCAAAACAAATTTGAGATATATTTTTTGTTTCTCATTTTTAATAATAAATAAACATATCTACACCAACAAAACAAAAATAAATCTTTTATTACCGCTTGAAAAAATTCACACAATAAATATTATTGAATTATATAAAATACATTTTTACAAAATAAAAAGACCAGCATTATAGAATTTGCAAGGGTTTTTATTAAATTAAATTAATTCGAGATTATTGTATCAAATACAAAAGCTGCGAAGTACCTACACTTTATTTAAAAAATTAAAAAAGAAAAAATATTTTAATCGAATTAATTACTCAATATCGTTTTTTTTATTTTTAACTAAAGATTATTGTACATTTATAGAAAGGTGGTGGTATACAAAAGTGATTATCTTCTCTGAGAAGAAAAATAATAACAACAAAATAAAAATCGCTTTATACAATTTATTATTATTAATGCAAATTGAATGGAATGGATTTTAATTGTAAAAGGAAGAGTTTTTATTTTTGTATTGTATTCAATATAATTTTGTTTTTTCAATTTCAATATTATGTAGGTACATAGGTATTTTATAAGTGTTGATGATGTTGAGAGTGTTGTGTGAATTAAAAAAAAAAAAAAAAAAACAGAACTTAATGCATGGACTTGAAAGTTGAAATGCCTTCAATGGTCGAAAAATAAAAGTCTATAATATTTTGTGTGTCCGATGATGATGGTAGGTATGTAGGTAGTTAGGTAAAGCGAGTCCATCCGTATGGTACTCGCTCCGATCAAAGTGTCAACCATTAAGTGGCTGTTTCTGGATAATTATCCATTAATCAAGCTTATTTTTGCTGATTAAGTGCGGTTTTATATAAGTGCTTCAATGAATTAATAGGTTTACCATACGTACATATATCGTACAAAAGTGAGTGAGAGTTCTTTTTTTTTTTTGAAAATAAGGTAAAAAGATGGATTGAAAAAGTATTTTGTTTATAGGGCAGATTAATTAATTAGGTATCTTAATTGGAAGCAAACATTTGGAGAAGTGACGTTCTTTTCGTGAGAATTGGAACACAATCCAATACATATTTAAAAGTCGTGAGTCATTTCGCAAATTTGACCAAATCAACAAAAAAAATCATAGGATTATTGTTTACCGAAAAAGATATTTCGACATTAATAGATATTTGGACTCCCGCACAATTCCAATGCTATCAATTCTGAGACGACAAGATTCTTCAGGTTGTCTTCTCCGACTCTTAACAATCATTGTCTTTTCTGTTCAGTTCCAGTTTAAAAAACAATCTTTGAACAGCTTCAAAAATTCCTTGAAATGGTTAACTCAAAAAGCTTCTACTTATATTGAGTGCTAGCTTAGCTTCCCTACTTTTTTCCAAAGCGTGCCTCTCAAAGTTTAAGTTATAGATTAACAGTCCTCCCAAATATTTGGACTCCCGCACAATCTCAATTCTATCAATTCTGAGACGCCAAGTTTCTTTAGGTTGTCTTCTCCTTTGACGACTCTCAAAAATCATTATGTTTATTTATATCATTGATGAAAAGTGCAAAAAGTAAAGGGCTCAGAATGCAACCTTGTGGAACACTTGCAGATTTTGCAAATCATTCTAACAAACTATACCCATCCTATACTTCTGCACTTGATGCCGCGAAGAAATTGGTATAGTGCAATACAAACTTACTGGATACATCATTAGATGGCAATGCATATCAGAGCATATATGTGTCACCGTCTAAAATGCAGCTATGAAATCAACAAACAGACTTAGAGTTTCTTATTTTTTTTTGTCTATTTTATTTCTAGCAATGCTAAAATTTTATCCACTGAAGAAAATCCAGATCGGAAACCAGGTTAATATATACTCAGACAATTAGAACTTTCAACCCAGTTAGAAAGCCTTTCATAAAGTATTCGCGCATATGTCTGCCTTAGTGAGTTGAGAATAGAAATTCTCTTAGCCATCGGGTTGGTTCGGGTCTCCTTTTTTGATATATTGCAAACATTTGGGATTTAGTGAAACTGGAGCCATTGTTAAAAACACGGTTTAAGAAATGCACAATGAAGACTTTGAGTTGTTCGTTATTGTCTTAAAGAAATCAATGGAAGTTTATAACTATTACTGTAAAAAGGCAGTCATTAACAATAGAAAACGATACTAGCCAAAGGGACTCCATATACCTTTTTATGAAATTTTAGAAGACCAATTTGTAGCTGCATATCCTTCATACAACTAAGAAATCTATCTTATCAATTGTGGAGTATTTTCAGATGAGTCCCGAGAAGAAATCGCAGCAAGATCTTGATGGTCAATAGTGATAAGCTCTTCAACAAATAACATGGTCATTAAACTTTTCTTGCAAAATTGCGTTGAGAATTGAGAGGGTTTTCAACAATCATTCTTGGATTTTCAGATCCACAAAGGTGAAAATGAGCTTTAACACTGAAGATGATTTTTTCATAACATTTCATGGTTTTTGGTTTTGGAATGAATCTTTCTTTAAGTGCAAGACGTGGATGTTTTATATTGAAATTAAAAGTATTATTCTTTCTAGAAGTGCTTCGCTTTATCATTTTTTCTTAAGCTCCCAATCAATTGGCATGTCCTCTTCGGCAAAAGGCATCACAGAGCTTAGGGTTCGGGCACTTTATCGAAATATACTTGCTTGGGCTTGTTTTACAGTTCCGGATTTACAGAAACTTTTTTTAGATTTTAGATCTAAACAAAGCTTTATTTATAATTCAAATAATATCTGAAGTGGGGTGACAATCAGTGTTTACAAATTTAATGATATAATGAAGAAAAAAAAGAGAAAAAAAAATAATTTTATTTTACAATTATGAAAATGTTTTCAGCAGTTCATGACCTACATTAACAATTTAAAAGAAAAGAAAAATAGCTAATATTTAGATAAAAGATTCAATACAATTGTAATTCAGAGTGAATAACAGTCTTTGACTTTTTTAATGAAAGAAGTAAAACAAGGAGTCTCTCTGATACATAAAGGCAATTTATTAAAAAGATATGGAGCTGTGTATGTATAAAAATGTGAAAAATGAGTTTTATGAGCAATTGGAACATTTACTAATCTCAAACTATTTATCCGCAAATTATAGATTTGAGAATTCCTACTCGGAATGTTACCGCTTTGTTTGAAAAACTCTCTTAGAACTTTAAATACGTATAAATGTCTCATTGGAAGAATTCGCAAATCTTTAAAGAAAGGTAAACTTTCAGCAAAGCGATTCTTTTTTCTCCAAGAGAGTTAGTATACGAACCACCCCAACAAGTGATCCCGTATTGAAACTTCGAATGAGCAAGGCCATAGTTAATTCGAGTAAGTACTTTTCGAGAACAAAACTCTTTTAAGATATACATTTTACGTGTGACCAACATCATGTATGCTTTTAACGTTTGGATATGAACTTTCCAATTTAGATTAAAATCGATCGCAACGCCAAGGTATTTGAAGTGATCAACTGATTCAATTTTGAAACTTCCCATAGATAGTTGATTATTAATAACTAACTGACCCGGCAGACTTCGTGGCTATCAGATGGCATCCGATCCAATGCTATTTTGAACATGTTTACGAAATTGTTATTCTGATGAAGAAACATTTGTAATTCTTGGACAATGGTTCTCTTCACTGTTGGATTGTGAGCACAACGATTATGAACTTCCGCATCTGAATTGCCCATAAAATAAATTTGTAAAAATTGATGATCTGCATCAGGTAGTGGTAACAGTGCCCCCAGTAAGTGATAAATTTGTCCTTGTATCTGTAATATTTTAAATTTTGTCCATTAATTATTTCATATATACAGCGTGTAACGAAAGGGGGTATTAACCCTGAAGGAGGTGAATGTGCTCATGAAACTCAACAACTTTCCCCAAAGAACATAGGTCGAACTTTATAGGTTGAACTTTATTGAATAGCAATAAAGTTCAAATTGGCTCTAGAAAACGTTTGTATCGGAAATAGAAAATGGCTGTTTTTGGGGGTTTACCGGAAATTATTCGATTTTTTCTCGCCTTTTAAACCTTCCCTAGACTTCCACGAACATTTCAAGACTAAGATGAGATGAATCCGTTCAGCCGTTCTCCAGTTTTAGTGAGACTAACGATTTATATATATATAGATTTAACAATTGAGGGAGTGTAGCTTATAGGCAACATTGAGATACAATGTGAAATAAAACAGCCGAAGTGTGAGAAACGATATTTTGATTAAAAACAAAAATAATTTAGGAGACATGAAATTTTCTAAAACAATTTTGATTTTTGGTATAGCATAAGGCTATACTGCACTTTTCAGATACGGTATGAGTAAATCTAGCACATTTTTCAAACTTGCATCGTCGTATTTTTGTTCGGCCCATTAGGCCAGTGACCGACTTAATCTTCGTGGACTGCATGTTTTGGTACGTGTTTTTGCTAGGATATCACCTTTTATAGATTGGCATATTGTCAAACTGGGTTTTGAGCCCATGTTGCACAGAATTTCGGCACCTTCCAGTAGCCATGGTAAGGTCCAAGTAGTGATAGAACAGTAGCGTCTGCCACCGTTTGACAACTTGCAATCAGGAATTCTATTCCTTTTTTATTATCTAGACCATGAATACCATTTTTGGTTAAATATTCCAGAAGATGCAAATAAATGCAGTAGTTGTGGAAGTTGTAGCTCCATCTACGACGTAGAAAGATGTCCCAATTCAGGCTTCTTAGCTTTAGTTTCAACCCCTGACTTATTATGAAACCGGAAACACCACTCAAAACATATAATTTGTAGCTCCATTTATGAGGTTATTGGGGTTGTACCGTTTTAGCATATTCCTTGCTTTTGTAAAAATCATTTCCTTATCCATACAAAGCTTTGGAACTTTTGCATATGCTTCATTTAAAGCGTCAACAACTGGACGAATTTTGAATATCATATCGGAATTTAGTGTTGTTGTTGTCGTTGAAATGGAGATGCTATATGATTTTTTTCAAACTTAAAAGTTGGCATGGTTTGTTGAATGAGAGGTGTAACAAGAACGGAACTCTAAAGCAACTGAATCAATTTCAATCAATTTTCTGATTTCGGTCAAAGATATATAAAAAGCGTTGTTGAGATATTTCTGTACTAAATAAAGGTTAGCTTCTTCAGAAATTGTATTTGCAAGTTCTGGAGGAAATAAGTATAGAAAAAACTGTATAAAAGTTTCAAGATCCAAAATGACAGAACCCAATGACACGTTGCCAATAAAAGCCGGCTGCTTCGCATTTAGCTCTGGATTTTATTTTTCCCACAGTAATGTAAGTTTTTCAGGGGTCGTTTTGCAGGGGTACCTGACGGAACATGAATACCTGAACTAGAAGGGGTCGGTTTTTCCTCGGGTTAAGAATTACGGATGTCTTCGTCCCTGAAAAACTCTTTAATGAACTTTCCAAAACCTGGTTCTACTAAATAAAATAGAGAAAAAAGCTAAAAATTGGTTCGATGATCATTTAATAACGTTTACAGGATATTAAACCTATTTTTTAGTGATCAATAATCCCAAACGCAACCACTTAAAACTTTAATCAGGAACATAATCATCAAAAAGAAATGGCCACATAGCTCTTCAAAAACTCGTAATCTCATACATTTTATCATTTCAACAATCAAATAAGATTCCGTGTGCAATAAAATGTATCGAAATGAAAAGAAAACAACATCGCGAAAACACCTTTCGCCTGACCGAAGACCGTGCGTCGCATCGTCGTCGACTCAAACGTGATCAAACTCTATGATTTTGTTTTTGTGTTTTTATTACCAATAAACTTTATAACAATCCAGGAACCGTATTCCGCTCATAAATGCTTATTACACCTCGAAATCAGCTCTGCTGCTGCTGCTGTGGTCTGCATATGTGGTTTGATAGTCCATCACATGGTGTACTATGGTTATGGTAAAAGTTCCAAATTATAATCACTTTTTATTCCAAGCGAAAAGCTTTAAGACGAAATCATTAAATTTGTCGGGTTTTATTCCTACTTTTCCGATCATGGTTAACAGAAAATCCATCTAAACAGCATCCATCCAAATTGTGACGTGTGCTGCTCATGATGATGATGTTGACGACGACGACAAGTGTCATTGACTTCGGTCGGTGCGGCACGGAACGGCATCCATCAGCATTCAACTTTCTTCCTCATGACGAATCATATTTTACCACCAAAACAACCTTGAAAAAGCCTAAAAAAAGATACTTTTAATAAGACGTCGCGGGTTTGCCGTTGGCAGCGGCGGCGTCTCGGCGTCGGCGCAGTAGCTGTTTAATTTAAATTTATGTAAATTTTGTGTTTTTCGCTTGAATGATGATGCTTTGACTTTGACTTCGACTTCGAGTCGAGTCGAATTCGACGGCCTCGAAAGGCATCACAATCATGTCTCCCCTCGATCTGAGCTCTCTATCAAGCCTTTCGGGGAAAAGGAGGCGTATTTTTAATATTGCAGTTTTGCAGGAAACTGGTCTAACGCCATAAGGCTAGAAAATAAAAGTCAATCATGTTCCTCGAGGCTGAAACTAGTTCCGTTGCCATTTGCTTTGGCATTAAGCCAGGTTTAAGATACCTCTACTATGTCTGCACTGCATACAGGCTTGACAATGTTTGGAAATATTTTTCAAGATCAATGTTAGGATTTCACTTTTCACTCTCGAGTCTCAGAGCACCTGGTTTGGTTTGATGTCGATGTGGGTTGGTTAATGACCGACGAATGCGACGACCGACGACAAACGGTTGGTGGATTAACGTCAAAACGAGATTCCATTGACAACGACGACGACGCGACGATAGCGATGGAATGGAGAAGATAGTTTGCTTGGACAGGAAAGTGCCCCAAGTCGTTCAGCTGGTTCGTTGAACGAGTTTAATTATACACCTAGGATTTTCCATAACTAATCTTGATATGTTCACTCTCTGGACACACCTTGTGATATACTTTTACCTATATGGTTCCTAGGTTTCGAAATCTTTTAATTTTTTTTAATGGTGCAAATGTGAAAAGTGCGCTTTGGGCGAAGACTTACAAGTCTGAGCTATAATTTTCCATATAATTGGAGCTATAATGTTTGTTTGTTCAAATGGACTTCCTAGTTTAGGCCAACTATTATATGGCTATGAGTATAATAATAGTATTTTTTAGATTGAGTGTGTCTAATATGGGGTTGGGTTTTTTAGGGAAAATGTCATAGTTTAATGGTCGCTATGAACGAGTTGAATTTGAAATAATTGCTTATGAACGTTATACAAATGGGCTCTTGAAAGTTTGCAAATCATATTGTCATTGTATAAAATATATGTATGCGTATGTAGTACGTCTAGTTATTTATTTCGAAATCGCAATGTTAGTTTATAAAAGGATTGGCTTTTTTCTTTAATTTTCAATATCGTCGTTAGAAGAATAGATAGCAATTTTTTAAAAACATGAAATTGAAATTACAAAAATATATCCCAGAAGAAGAAAAGAATACGATAAGAAAAACGTAGATTTTTTTAAAATATTGTAAAGTTAAAAAGAAAAGAAAAAAGGCAGAAAGCAAAATGCAAATAAGGCTAGAAAAGTTGTGATATATTCTGGTTAAAATGCATAAATTACTAAGTGCATCAGGTCCTATTTCATACAAATGTACAGGTGACAATTGTACAAATTTGTCATACTGGTCTGACAAATCTGTATTTCATAAAATATTGGCACGTTACGAATTTGTCATGACAATAACAAATATCGAAAAACAACCAGAACCTTTGTATTTTGTTCCAATTTTAATCGTTTCTCGATCAATTTTTCAATTCATAAAAGAATTGTCAGTACAAGTATATCGGAAAATTCCTCACAATAGTGGATAAATACTTGATAATTTATTGTCTTGACAATTTCTTAATGAAACAAAAAAATAAAAACTGATGGATATTTCCCTAAAATTCTACAAAATTTTCAAATTGCTTATGGAACTGATTTTGACAAGTATCTTGTAAATTAACAAACTGTCACCTGTCGCAGTTGTCAATGTTCATAAGAAAGGCCTCAGGACCTGTGGATTTAGTATCCTGCATCAAAATATGGAAAACATACATAAGTATTACCAAATAATATTAAATTAGGCTGAATTTATACAAAACTAAACTATCGTCTTCGACAATTGAGAGTATGAGAAATTTAAATCCAGGAATTTTACTCTTTTTACACTCAATCGATGTCTCTCCCATTTTGATCATTAGTTAATAACGTTGGATGCTAAATATGGTCAAAGTTTTCTAATAATCTTTAAATGTATTTCTATTGATTGAACTGTAATTTCGCTAATTATTTTGATTTGTCTAGTCAATATAAACGAATTCTTCTTATTTTTAAATGAGTGTAAGTACTGTACTTTCTGAAATAATATTTCCTCTCACTAAAATATTTTGTATTTTTGAATGAACAAAAATCATCAAATAAATCCTCCATATTTTCAATAAAGCAGATTTTTCAATTATTTCACATTAAACAGAATTTAAACGGGATGCACAACGACAAAAGTATCAAGCCAACTAATCTCTCTAAAAAAGAAAGTGCTTTTGAACCTTTGGTATTTGGAATTTTTAACATAACTCGAGTATACTGATTGCAGTTTGTATGTCACTAGGATTTGGTTCTATATGAGAAATTGTAGAAATGATTTATAAATAAAAAAAAAAAAACTAAATTTGAAAGAAATATTTAATTTTGAAAAATAAATCAAATTGAATGACTAGAGTTTAGAACAGAGATTCAAGTGATTTTCTTAAGACAGTGTAAAGTCAATTTTTTTACTTCTTCGTCACCCAATTTTGTTTGTGGAAAGAACCGAAGTGATTTTTAACACTTTCGATTCTTTTGAGGTAATTATCGACTACTTTTTGATACATATTGGGCGGTGTCTCAGCCATCACTTGACGATTGTTGGTTTTTAAATCCTCAAGAGTTAAAGGTTTATCTGCATAAGCACGGTCTTTCGCGTAGCCCCACAAAGAAAAGTCAAGTGCCTTTTTGTGGATTTAAAGGCCTTTTTTCAATTACTTAAGGATTTTCAGAACCCCAAACACGAAAATTTTGTTTATTAACATACCCACCGAGTGAGAAATTTGCTTCGTCGCTGAAGAAATTTTGTTCGAAAAATCGGCGTCCACAGCCTCTTGTTTAAGCACTCATGTGACGTATCTACGACGTTGTAAATGGTCAGCTGGCTTCAGTTGTTGTGTGAGCTGGACTTTATACGGATGTATTGTAGGTGAAGATCCAAATGAAAAACGCCATAATGTGCCGTAAGACAATACTAATTCTTGAGAACGACGAGGAATCGACACATTCGAGTCTTCGGCAACACTTTCACTTACAGCAGCGTAAATGCCAGACTTTTAACTGACAAAAAAAATGGTTTAACAACTTAGTTTGACAGATGTCGTTTTCCAGCCGGCTTGACCCCAGAGTAAAGGCAATTTGCTACGGCAAATGATCGTTTATGACTGTCCTGTTTAGTTCAACGTTGCCCCTTCTCAGATAAAGAAGTTTGGGGTGTTCGACGCTGTACCGGCTTACAGCCGAATCTTCTTATCTTCATTACTATTCCAACGAGGTCCTTTACAATGAATAAAATTAACATTTTCGTGAAAAAACTTGTTCGAGCTCACGTTGCGGGAGCTATGTCTTCGATCAATAATTTAATTTTGGATTATTTTGAAAATGCACGCTTGAGCGGCTTCATCCCACCAGAGGCATTCTTCTTTTTAGATAGATAGATAGCAGTTCCGTTAATCTACCACGTCAGACGAAGAACGGACTTCTTTACAATCAGGAGAAGAGCTCCTTCGGTCCGAACGGGACTTGATAGGATGAAGAAGAAGAACCAGTTTTGGTGGCTTTAATAGTCGGGTTGGGGTTTTAGTCTTAGGGTTTAGCTTTAAGTAGATTAGGCCTGGCGGCACAAACAAAAAAGAAGAAGAAACAAATATTTAGATTTGATGTTGTTGTTGTTCCAGTTTTAAGAAGTTTTTAGATTTAGTTTTATTTTAAGGTCTTAATTTTAAGTAGTATTAAAATATATTAGAACAAATTATTTATTTATATTTTTTAATTAGTCTTAGGTCTTAGGTTTTAAATCTTTTTTTCACGGATACTGCCTCTTGCGAGGAATAGACAAATCCTCCAAGAGTAATTCTTGTTATGAAAAGTGCTTCAAAGACCAATTAAAACAAATATATAAAATCAATTCAATTCTTACTTCTTGTTTAGACATATTAGAATCATTTTGGCTATTGGGACTGGGCAATCATGACGAGAAGTCATTAAATTCACCTAAGGATTGGAAATTGTAATCAACAATCTTTTGACCTTAACAAGACTGCAATAATTTTGTCTCCAATCATTTCATTGCAATCAAAAATCCCTAAAATACGTGATCTAAATGTAATGTTTGTATTCAGATACAAACTACATATATATATTTTAGGGTGATTCATTCCCGCAAATTTTTTTTTTCTCGGTGCTCAAGCGAAATATTAATTTACTTATAGAAAAAAAAATTCTCACCAAGGTAGAGCTTTTAATATCAATTTTAAGTACTTACAATTTAAAATTGAAGTTTTCCCATTTAAAATGCATTTAAAAAAAATGCTTTTTTTTTTCAAAGTTCTAATGCTCACTCACCTTTTTCAATATTATCAACCAGTTTAATGGACCTTATAGGCTCTTTAAAATTGCTTCAGTGTTTTTTTGTGTAACTCGCACTGGTTCGCCAGTAGGAATCATCAAAGTTCAAAGCTTTTTTCCAATTGTTTTGAGCAATTCGCAAAAAGTAGGGAGAAAAAAAGGGCTGATTCGTAAAAAATAGTCCTTTGACCAGTATTTATTCAATTTACAGCCATTTGTATGCCTCAAAACTTAAGAAATTTATAAATACTAATCAATCATGCTATTTAAATTGAACTTTTTTATTGATTACTAATGTATTCCTCCATAGCAACAACTTTTTTAGAGTTATTATTATTTCTGGCTTATGATAAATATTAAAGAACACATTAATTTATAAAGAAACAACAAAACTTTAATTAAAACAAACAGAAGGTTACATTATTAGGTAATATTTTGCAAAGTTAGTAAACATCTCAATAGTCATAAAAACAAGTTGATAAATCTATACTTACTTAATATTATAAATGCGAAAGTAACTCTGTCTGTCTATTACTCAATCACGCCTAAACTACTGAACCAATTCGCACGAAATTTTGTATGGAGATATTTTGATATCCGAGAAAGGACATAGGCTACTTTTTACCCTGGGAAATTGACGCATTCTCATGGGAAAATTCAGGGTGGCTGATCGCATTTACGCCTAAACTACTGAACAGATTTTACTGAAATTTGGTAAAGAGATAATTTGAGACTTAAGAAAGGACATGAATTACTTTTGACCTCGGGAAAACAACGCATTCCCATGGAAAAAATAACTTTCCGGGGAATCTGAACGCTTTCACTCCTAAATTACCAAAGATTTGAATAATATTTGGATAGCATTCCCAACCCTTATGAAATAAGTTGTCGAACATGTCAAACTTATCATACACGGGCTTCGCGCGCCAAGTGCTTCAAGCCCTCAACGTTAGAAGCAAACTGTGGCTCCCACCAAGTTCCACAAATAATAATTTTCAATCTAAACTTTGCAACCTTTCATCGCCAAATACGAGCCATGTAGATTGTAGGTGCAACAAATAATTCACTGGGTCTGTCTTCTACTTCTGATAATTCTGTTTCGGCTGAGGCGCGGGGCGAGTGCGCGGGCGGGGGTCGCACGCCGTACACGAGGCAGGTGGCGGCGGCGGTAGTGCGGCGCGGGGGGAGGACATCACTGAGTGGGTCTACCCGAACGGGCACATACGTGAGAGCACACGCCGTTGTCGAACGCATGCAAATTACAGAAAAATGTTGCAAATATTTTATTTGTCGTGTAAATTTAATTGTTTATTTAATTCTTAATGATTTACTCGGTTCGTCACCTAACCTAACCTATGCCAATCACACTTAGTATGGCCTCATCCCATCTCGGCACTATTCAAACATACGTACAAAAAAGTACAGCTCAGGTTTTTTCATAGTACTATCCAAAAAAAACTATCTAATGCGGACGAAGTCGCGGGTAAAAGCTAGTATTAAATAATTACGATTTTTATATAAAGCAGATTAAGTTTTTAGAACTGAGTACAGCTTTTTGGCACACGTTGGAAATTCTTTTCATCACTGTTCAACTGTTAATAAAAGATATTGTTTCTGACTTTCATCATACGTACCAAACTCGTTAAATTTTTCAATGAGGGCAACACATCGTTCAGCAGTATCGTTAACAACACGTAATTTTTTAAAAGTTTCACAGCAAGTAATGTATTCATTTGTTATGTAATTATTTAATATTTAATTATTTAATATTTAATTATTTATTATTTAATATTTATCAACTTCTTTTTTATGACTATTGAGATGTTTACTAACTTTGCAAAATATTACCTAATAATGTAACCTTCTGTTTGTTTTAATTAAAGTTTTGTTGTTTCTTTATAAATTAATGTGTTCTTTTAATATTTATCATAAGCCAGAAATAATAATAACTCTAAAAAAGTTGTTGCTATGGAGAAATACATTAGTAATCAATAAAAAAGTTCAATTTAAATAGCATGATTGATTAGTATTTATCAATTTCTTAAGTTTTGAGGCATACAAATGGCTGTAAATTGAATAAATACTGGTCAAAGGACTATTTTTTACGAATCAGCCCTTTTTTCCCTACTTTTTGCGAATTACTCAAAACAATTGGAAAAAAAGCTATTCATTCAAAAAATTGAACTTTGATGACTCCTACTGGCGAACCAGTGCGAGTTACACAAAAGTGAGTGAGTGAGCATTAGAACTTTGAAAAAAGCATTTTTTTGCATGCATTTTAAATGGGAAAACTTCAATTTTAAATTGTAAGTACTTAAAATAGATATTAAGAACTCTACCTTGGTGAGAATTTTTTTTTCTATAAGTAAATTAATATTTTGCTTGAGCACCGAGAAAAAAAATTTGTTTGCGGAAATGAATCACCCTAATATATATTTATTTCTTTTGTTTAAACTGTACGGACCAAATATTTTTTTTGTAATAAGGAGATTTTGTAATGTTTTAATGTGTTTAACTTTTATATATTTGTAACATTTTAGAAATTAATTTTTAAATAATAAACTTTTACGCTATGATTCAGTGTTTGAAACTGTTCTTCAGCCTTAAAGCTCTTTATTTAATTTGTTTCATTTAATATGTATTACTTTAAGCAAATACAAAAACTACAAGTGAATAAAAAGACTTGAAGTGATTGCAAAGACTTCAAAAGGATGCAAAGACTTCAAAGGATGCAAAAGCTTCAAGTCAAACAAGAATACATCAAAATACAGTCTTTAGCTGGTGTTATTACAAAAGGCAGATTTATAATCAAAATTAACACTGAAGTGCACGCGTGGCCTACTATAGTAGACCACAGTAATAGTTTTCTTCATAACTTAACATAAGAATTGAAATATTTTTTTTTTTACTTTACATTCCAACCTTAAATTTATAAATTATGGTTATTAAATGTTTAAGGCATTAGTAAATGGTCTACCATAGTAGGCCACGCGTGCATTGGTGTAAAAAAAATAGGGCGCGTGTACTCCAGTGTTAAAGAAGCAAATGTATTTTTTTTTGAAATTTTATTTAAAAATTTGAAATTATTTGGAACGTTTTTTTTATTCTCTCTAATTAAATCCAAGGTCTTGTATATTATTCTTTTGAAGTTATTCTTAAAAATTAAATACGACCAAATCAAAGGTTGATATTTAAACAAAATTTCCAATGTCATTTTCTCAATGTTTTAGAAGACTGCAAAACAAAAATTAATCAGGAAGATAATTAATAACCCGGCCATTAACAAAACCACATAAAGCAGTTATAGCTCAAAACTCTAAACCTATAAAAATGCCTACGGATTAAATTTACAATACGTAATTCATGCAATATATCAAACAATAGTTTTAATTAACTATTCAATGGGACCACTATACAAAATATTGCATTTAAAATTATATCTGATTGGCTATTTTTCGGTTTTCCTAAACATTTCCAAGACTCAATAAAAACATGAATAATCTTTAAGTGGAATTGCCATAGCAAAAAACAATAAACCACTTTTGGTTGATTAGTGGGAAAAATAAAAATATGTAAATTAACTTATAGATGGTGTTCCATGAGTGGGTTTATCAACACTTAAATATGATTTGCAATTTTCACATGACCATACTGTAATGGCCTGTCTTTGGAAAATAAATTCGAATACAAAAAAGACTGCAGCCAGTCACGCATGCGTTCTGCATTGGATTGGATGCCTTGTACCATGTTTGGCATAACACTATCAGAAGTTGTCTGGTTAGTTCAAGCCCCCCCCCCCCTCTTAAAAACAACATTAATAGTGCAATAAATAAAAATAACTTTGCTATAGAAACAATTTCAATTTCGCAAAAAACCGAAATTGCTGATGCCCGTATTTGTAGAGCACACAAGACGCAAGCCAAAAAGCCTTAACCACATCGAAGAAGAAAAGTTCCTCAAAATAAATTAACCAATACTTTGTCTTCAAGCTCCGGAGGAAATTTATAATTTGAAGCTGTCCAAAGTGTTAATAATCCCCCCAAAATGGTTGCTAAAGATTAGATGTGTTCAATTCAATTTGCTCGATCAGACGATCAGAGAGATAAAAATGTTTTTCTGGATTAATTAATTCAAAAATGTTTGCACAATAATTATGGCTGCTGAAGAGCCAAGCCTGCGATGATTGAATTCCCTCAATGGGTTGGGATATTGTGACAGATCGAAAATCTTAATAATTGAATGATTTGAGTTGTTTAAGATAAGGCATTTTTTTCAAGCCAATTAGCTTCTATAGCAGCTACTAAGAATCTATTTGGATTATTCCAAACAAAACTTTAAAGCTATAGCTAAAACCCAAAAGCCTTGTAACCGATTTAAAGAATTCGCATTTGGAAAGACAGGTAGGTAAGTTATAGGTAGGTAGGTTAGGTAGGGGCAGCTTTGATGGCTTAGAAACGGTTTAGTTTGTGCGCGTGTGTTCTTGGATTTATTTTTGCTCTTTTTTTGTTTTTACACATTTTTGCACCAACTAAGTTGCAACAAGTAGCGAATCGGTATATTGCATAATGATAGAGTTCCCATCATAGACGCTATTTGCTATGTAATTGATTTGGTGCATTGATCAGGAAATAATTATTCAATTTGATGGAAATTAGACGCACAGAGCTGTGTGAAAAAATTCTCGAATGGCGAAATATTACCAATACTCTTTTTGTTATAACCTAAACTAAAAGAATGGGTCTTCGGACCAAATGGAATAATTGTATTTTATTTTTCTGAGCAATTTGAGACCGAACAAAGGATTACTTATTTTTTTGTATCAAAATCTTTAGAGTTTTTTTTTGAGATATTGAAACTTTTCCATAACGAATTTGTATGTTAAATATCAACACTAGGACAAAAGTTTGGAATTTCTTTAAAAGAAACTAGGCAATAACGTGAAGTGTACGTGCCGTATTTTTTTAACCACACCACGAATATAAGGTTTTCTTCAACACCTTTATGTAAAACAGATTTTCAATTAGAGGTTTCATTTTCAGTAGGCCACTGTTTGGATAGCTTTCACTTTTGAAGCTGTAATATTTTGACGTTTGCCAAGCTATTTAGCTTTTCTATACCAATCTTAACAATTTAACATGCTTCAATAACGT
The DNA here is from genome assembly GCA_920104205.1 of Eupeodes latifasciatus. Classification (NCBI taxonomy): domain Eukaryota; kingdom Metazoa; phylum Arthropoda; class Insecta; order Diptera; family Syrphidae; genus Eupeodes; species Eupeodes latifasciatus. Next base: position 372,605,610 of record OV049924.1, read on the forward strand.
CCAGAAATAGTTAAAATTCAAAACAAAAAAGTTACTTAGTTTTGGGCTTACGTCAAGAACCTTTTCGCAACTGGTGGACAAATGAGAGCTATCGGGACACGTTTAGAATCAAAACCATGTGCGTTGTTATAGTTTTGTCGAAAAACAAAACTTGTCTATTCCTTGATTTTTGAAATTTTTAATTCTACAAACGATATTACACCGTGTTTTTCATAAAGATTTATGTCTTAATGCATTTTAAGGTTTAGGTAAAACTGAAGTCCTTAAAAGGGTGTTCCGATAATTACTTAGCCTTACCGCCTTAGGACGCCAAGAAAAATATATTATCGTATAGAATATTCTCGCAGACTGCTATTGTCGAAATTTTAACCGAATCGGGTTCGTACGAATAGTTTTGTTTTGACCAAGCGTAGGAACGGAAGTGTCCACGAACTTTAATAAAATGGAAAAAGAACATTTATAGCGATTCGATTCTTGTTTTTAGACGGGAAATTAGGGAGCGAAATCAAATAACGTTTGTGATTCTTCTCCTTTGATGGCGACCGTCAAAAATTGGTATAACGAGTTTTAGCACATCGCCTAGCTACTACTAAGGATAACGTAACAAAAACTCTACGATCTTGTATTAGCAGACAGCGAAATAGATGAAACAGTAGGCATCTCAAAAGACCGCGTGGGTCTTCATGTAGGATATGACCCACGCAGTCTTTTGAGATTGGAAAGCTGTCGGCGAGATGGGTGCCACGTTTTACAAGACCAATCGTGAGACAACTTTAGAGCAGTGTTTGACACTGTTTAAGCGCAATCCGAAGGAGTTTTTGCGTCGTTTTGTGACCGTAGACGAATCACGGATCCACTGGTATACGCTAGAGATCAAGGAATAGTCGAAACAATGGACTTTAGCCAGCGAACGTGCTCCGAAGAAACCGAAGACTGCCAAGACATTGCCGCCCCGGAGGCCTTCCTTGCCGACCTTAAGAAAACCTATATTTTAGACGGGTTAAAGAAATTTTAGGATAGCTGAGTCAAGTGTGTGGATTTAAAAGCATATGTTAAAATATAAATGAAAATTTTGTTTAAAATTTTAGTTTTTCTTTTGTAGGCTAAGTACGAGTATTTATCGGACTGCCCTTGTATACTGAAAAAAAAAATGATACGGATTTTCATTAATAAATTGAATTGTCGCATTCCTAAACTTGACATTGTTTGATGCAGTTTTTGGGATGCGGTAGCGTAGCATTTGATTGGACCTTATTTACTTGAAAATTAGTCCGGTGCAACTATTAGGGTGAAAATATTGCACTATACCGAGCTTATTAATGATTCTTAAACGCCAGGATTGAAAGTTGTTGATGCGGAGGACGACATTTTCGAATCAGTCGTAATTTTTCAAGAAAATTTTCCTCATCCTTTTTTTATAAATAACAGGCACTGAAGGGGTTATTAATACCCTTACCACGTTTAAAGTTTAAACGCAGTGCGAGCTTTAGGAAATTAGGGAAATTAGGGAAGCATTAAAGAAGAGATACCGGTGGTCTATGAGAAAGAAAAATAGGGTTGGGAAAAACATTCAACATTCTTGATGTGCGTTTAAACAAAAAATATCTATACTCAACAGTACGTCCGAAATTGAGCTCAAGGGTAAACTGGTGAGCATTCCTGGAAGTGCGAAATTCACGGCCGAATTGTTTGAGGGGGGGGGGGGGGGGATTTGCAACTGGCTAATTCAACAGAACTTTTTTTGTTTAAATATCTGTAAAACAAGGAAAGGCATGAAACATTGTAGCCGGCGGCGTTGCCAGAGTATAAGTTTCGGTTATAGTTCACCTGTTATTTTCTAAGCTCTTTTTTTTGGATTTTATGCAAAAGATTTAAACATGTTTTAAGAACAAGTTTAAGACGAATAAAGGCTTTGTAAATTACAGCCAGATCATCCTTGGAGAAATTCTTAACATAATAAACATAAGAGGTGATCTGTGATACACGTACCGAGTACAGAAAATTGATTAGTTTCGTGGATAGCAGCATCAGGGATGGGTTATGCTTTAACGACAAGAGACAGCACTAAGTTGTTAAGGCATTCAATTCTGTACGGTTTATAGTTCCCCATTGGACAAGTCTGTCGAGATTAATTTTAATTGAGCTTATCATACGCCTCCTTTAAAGTTCCACATCCGAAGGACAAGGATGTGAATCTAGAGAGAAATTTTATGAATATAAGGAAGAGTTTCGGAGACAAAGCGGACCCTTGAGGTAAACCAGCGTTTATTTTATGAATTTCAGACTTGAAACCATTCAATAAAACTTGTACTGAACGAATAAGAGATTCGTAAATACCAAATGCACGCGTCTTCGTGCCCAACTCTATTAAATGCTATTGAAATATCAAGTGCAATAATCTTACATTCTCGTAAACAATGTAAAGATTGTTTCCAAAAGATAGATAAACCATCAAATCACCGGTGGACCTATTGCTACGAAAGCCGAAAACCGTGTTAAATCTCGAGAAACCCACTAAAATCTTGTGGTCTAACACGTTTAGATTTTTGTTTCCCCTTTGGAGCCTCGGGAAATGTAATGTCTATGAACCTCTTTCAAAAGGATGGTCAAAACCAAACCAAAAAGCCAACATTTTGATGTTGAGGATAGCTATTGACAAAAATGTATAGCTGGTGCAAGTTCTAAATGTAGTCCAATCAACCTTCATTAAACTCTCCAAGAAATCCACACTTCACAAAGATACATGCAACACAATCGATTTAGAAAAGACATCATAAAGAAAACTTGAAAAGTGGATGTTAACTCAATTACAAAACTTCCATATAAAACCTCTTTGGACAAAGTTCCACAAAAAAAAAAAAAAACAAAGACAAAAAGAAAAAGAATATGAAAAATCTTCAATTCCATTTCGAAAATGTCCTTAACATGTAATCGCTTTCACTATAACATCAAATTCTAATCCAATCCTTCACAAAAACACACAAAAACAAAAAAAGATCTTCTGCAATTGATCCATCATCACCTTAGAGAATTGGTGTTGAAAATTCTTGAGATAATTGTTTGACAAAAAGCTCAGTTCGTTTTCTTCTTATCTCATTTTTTAGAATCCGAATAAAAAACGAACTACGAAAACAAACAAAGGCCATAAAAACATTGCGAAAAAATCTATCTAGCATATGAACAAGATTCTTTCATCACCTGACAACTTGACAATCGACCACCTCCAGGAGAGGTCCATCCATGAGGAGGAGCCATCACCAAAGTATTACCACAAAAACCACGATGCAAAGATGGATAGAAGACTTAAAAAAAAAAAACATATTGCAGATTCCTCTGCATGAAATGAAATTTCCATTACTCTCGTAGTTGTCGTTGTCGTTGTCGTTGTCACCATCGTCGTCGTCAGAGTCGTCTTTTGCAAAAGCTATGCCAATATAATCCCCAGAACATGTGCTACCCAACCTCCAAAACATCCAGAACCACCCTAGGTCATGTGATGCACTATTATAGCACAGACTAGAGTGAGTCTTCTAAAAGCCCGCGTCGGTCGCTCATCGTCGTCGCTCGTCCAACAGCAAACGTTTTTCGGACATTTTTCTAATGGCTATCTCTCTTTAGGTTTCCTTTACCGTTAGAATGGTATTTTTTCGTTTGTTGTACCAAACCAAACCAAAACGAACCTCAAAACGCCCAACCCCAGTGTTTTTTGAAATCTTCCTTTGAAATACAACGATATGGTATTTCAAATGTGGCAGTAGAAAATTCAATCTGCAACTGCAACTTCCTTCGGGGTATGCCGCAAATAGCCAAGCAGGCCACAAAAAACAAGCACGACCCCAACGTGTAGTATAATCGCTTGTTGGTCCTTTTTTGTCAACGACGACGACTACGACAACGGTAACGACGACGACGGCGACGATAGTGAAATCTCCTGCTCCTTCGTCTTTCACCAGTAAATTATTGAGTCACCGAGACACCCTTATTGTTGTCTTCTAATTGTTGTTGTTAAAGGAGTCGAGTCGGTAAAATGGACAGTCGGTGGATGGGTCAATCGCGTGCATACCTAGGATGTGCAGCAGAATGATCATCCAGATTCGTGCGCAACCCACACTTGGATTTGTGTCCACTTATTGCCAATTCGTGATGATGAATGAAAGCCATGGATATTCATGAAGGCCAATTACGTGAGCCAAACTAGATTGCTCACCAATGTGCTACGCATACACCAATCTCTGCAGGAGGATGGGATCCTTTGCCTACACTACACTTCGTCCAACAGCCAGCATAGTTGAAGATGGTTAAGGTGCATCCCATTCACTCAACTGATGGGTTCCACATCATATAAAATTCATATATAGGAGTTACGTGAGATGGGGGTGGGTTATGGTGATGGTATTCCAACAGAAGCTGCACCTGGAGGTTCCATATAATCGTCATCGCCATCAATTCACTCTTCTCGATCCGATTTGGATGATAATGCTTCAGCTGATTTCATAACCAGTTGGCATCCGTCTGGCCTGATGTGGCGTGGTGGCTATAGTCGGATACAGGAACACAGCACCAGGACAGGATATAGGGGCCACAGGTAAATAATATCTAATTCCACCGTCAACGCCAAACTGCAAAATACCTGTAGCAGAAAATATTTCCATCGGTGTCCAATGCACGTATTTGGGATTCTGGATTATTGTATGCTAATCATTCTGTGTGCACGATTCATTTCGGAATTATTATGCCATTTTGAGATTGGTCAAGCGATGTTTTTTGGGGGGGGGGGTAGGGTAGCATGGCGATGGCGGGCGGTGAGATTGTCATTCTTTAAAATCTCATATACAATATTCTGAAACAGAAGACTTGTCGTCTTATGCATCCCATCAGTCGAATTCTGCTCCGGCTCTAGTCAGTTGCATAAAAGTTTTGATTAAAATCTTTCTTCTGGACGGTCTGGATGCTCGGGTTATGTCTAAGTAAGAAGATGAAATGAGAAGCGCAATTATGGTGGATATGACGAGAGATGAAACTGTACCAATTTGGGTATTCTCATGCACTTGGGAATGGCTTATTGGCGTGTGACCAAAATTCCAAAATCTCGGAGTTTCTCTAATTAAGTTTTGCTTCGTTTTGGAGATTTGTTTTTACCGAAGAAAAATCAACCATTCGTTGCCGCCGGCCGGTAGAAAATTTTTCAAATTGAAAAATTATATAATCACGGAACATATCTAAGCATTACTTAATATTTTTCACCATTTGAACATGGTATCTTATTAAACGCTATTTATCTTTATATTTATGAAAACCGAGTTGCCAAATTTTCCCTGGAATTTGGGAAATATTCAGGCACAAAAAAAAAACTCTAACCACATGGCTCGGTTGGGGATGCACATCATCCCCAAGTTAGATGACCATTTCGTCGTATGGCTTCGGCAGAATTTCTAATCTGGTGTCCAAAAAACCGCTGTTCGTAGTTGTTGTACATTTTAGCTAAGCAGAATATTATTTATTATTAACTTAGCTAAGTAATAACTTTAAAAAAAAATTCGATTACGTTTTATAGAAACAATATAGAAACAAAGAGCCTCTCACTTAAGTTGCGAACCTGATTAAGTAAATTCTTATTTTTGAGAACCAAAATTCTCAGGATTTGTTTTTGTATATACAAATCGTCTTATAAGCAACTTTTGTTTAACTACTTTTCCCGCTTAGCTGTTTTTTATTTTTTATAATTTTAACGAATTTATCTTCAACTTAATTTAAGTACGCATTTAAAATTAGCGGAAAAAACATAACAATTTTTTTTTCAAAAATCTTAATATATACCAATTTTTGAGGTTGGGTTCGATATCCCGGTTTTTATATTCCCGTTTCTTAAAATCCCGATTTTAAAATCCCGTCTTTTATAATCCTGCTTTTTATAATCCCGATTTTTTATAATCCCGCTTTTTGTAATCCCGTTTCTTATAATCCTTTTTTTTATAAACCCGCTTTTTATTATCCCGATTTTGCAATCAAAACTAGTTGTTTAATTTTTAAAAATCGCGCGATTTTTTAAAATTAAACAACTAGTTTTGATTGCAAAATCGAAATTATAAAAAAATTAAAACAAATTAAAAATTAGGTATTTTTCTTGATTAATTTTATTGTAACCTTTAACAAATATACATAAAAAAAAATAAAATCAAAAAAATAATAGTATAAATATTCTTTTAAAACAAAATTAAAACAAAATAACAAATTAAAAATTAACAAAGTCAACGATAGTGGTAAGACCGTTATCGAGAGGTAGATTTGTTGTAGGATGCAATTTGTTTGTGCAAGAATTAATATTGTAAATTGTTGTTTAAGTACAGTAAAAACAAAACAAATTACTATATTATTATATATTAGTTTTATTTGTAATTATTATATATTAGTCAACTAATTTATCATTCAAACCTTTCACTCCTATTGTTATTCAGTTTAATGCACGTATTTTGTAAAAAAAAACACGATATTGTCGGAATTTGGCGGGATTTTAAAAAGCGGGATTGTAATTGATCGGGATTTTGAATAAGCGGGATTTTAAAAGACGGGATTTCAAAAAATCGGTATTTTAGAAGACGGGATTATAAAACTTTTTTTTCGGGATTTTTAAAAAACGGGATTTTAAAAAGCGGGATTCCGATACGCTCCCCAATTTTTGTAGTGTTACCGAAATATTTTTGTTTCCATATAAATATAGAGATAAGTGTCTATACACACTTAAGCGGTATTTTTGACAACTGCCTGACTTGCATAAGTGCCATTTAAAAGGAGCGTTTAAGGTGAGGCAATTATCCAAGTTTTACTATAATAAGCAACAAAAATTTAATTGAATTTACTAATGAAATTTATTATTTAAACAATTAAACAATTTAAACACACTAATGAAATTTATTATTTAAACAATTAAACAATTTAAACACACTTAGTAAAGATAGATTTTTTTCAAAATTAGACCTAAAGTTTAGAATACGAATGTATGGGGATAATACTGTTTACACGAGAAAGAAGCTGTAAAGAGACTGCACTAAAGCTTCAGTATATCAATACATTTAAGTCTATGTTGATTAGGTCCATCCTAATGCAAATATCAGAAGCCTCTTTTCAAAAAGTTCTAGTCTGGATTTATGGTAGGCTTAAATGGGAGTCCAAGTTTGACAAGCGTTTTCTAGAACTATTCTAACCAACGTTATAAAAAACAACTTTATTAAAATAGGATCAAAAAACAGTTTTGTATTGTTATGCAGTTTATGTATTCTTTAAATTCAAGTTTGCCTTAAAACCTCGTTTTCACGAGATAACACAAAAAAGGAATTACAAAAAGCTTTTTCTTCATATTTATCAACTTTAAGAAGGAGACAATTACGATGCACTTATAATGCTTCAATAGACACGGTAAATCGTTTCTAAAAAAAAATAAAAAAAAGAGGACCTTAAATTACTACCATGCGGCATTCCGGAATTAAATTTTAAATGGTTTAATTCGCAACCATTAAAAAGTACAAAGTATGATCTATCCAGATACTTTCCGAAATGTTCACTTAATATCCGCTTTATTACTTTAAGTAGTTAAACTTAATGTAGAGTTTCTCAAATGCCTTATTGAATATAAATCGTCATAAAAAATACATCCTAATTGTTGTTTGTTTTAAAAGAGCCAATACAGTTTTCTGCTAGTTGAATTACTTACGCGTCCTTTGTAAAACCGTGCTGGTTTTGAAACAATAATTAATTTATTATGAAAATATAAGGATTCACAAATAAAGTATTCTAAGAGTTTACGAATCGCAAATCCGTAGATGTTGGTAATCATTGACCTATTAGATCGATCAATGGGGCCTATAGTTCAAGATCTTCGAAAAATAAAGTTCACATGAGTGACGAAAAGCCGATTGGATCTGGTTTGGTTGCAAACTCTCAATGGACTTAACATTTTACAACAGTTCCAACTGCAGCCTCGGTAGCCGATTATAGCGACTATAAAACGGTGAAGAACGTGAACCGCTATAATAATAAAACATCTACTTACTTAAAAAAAATTTTACCATATGCACGTGTTATTGAAAGGTGTAACTGAAAATGGAGATTTGTCAAAGTAACTTTAATGAATGCTAGACAATTTGACAGACTAAGCTCCAAATTGCGGAAAGCTCCAAAAGGAATATAAAGGGCAAAATTTTCTGTGGAACAGTCTTACGGACTGCATTATATCGAGGATATAACAGATATAACCTACCTCTAAAACAAAAACCGTTCTAAAAATCTTTTATTCCGACATGATATAGCAGGGTACTGGGCGCTGGAGAGCATGCAGCAAAATTGGGCATCCCTCACAATACTTACTGCCGTGATTCAATTTCTCTGTAAATGTCCTCCTCTGGGCAGTTGTGGAATGTTAACTTTCGGAAGTACATTCTTTAACGATCTTGATGACCTTTCCGAAATAAAAATCAAAGACCAGATTTTCATCAACAATAAGGCCAATATCAAAAAAGAATAATACTACAAAACTACTAATGGGTAGGACTACATACATCGTAGAATAAATTGAAAGTTATCATTTTTCTTACATTCAATACTTGTAAAATGACACTGAATACTTTAATTTTACCTTTCTTTTTATTAAAAGTGTGGTGTATTAAAAAGAAACAAGGCCCTAAAAGTTTACCTTGTGGTATACCAGAGTTAAAGCATGCTTTATTTGAATAGTAAGAAAATAACTGCAATTTTTACTTGCGAAATATTGGAACTTAACATCAAGTATAGGAAAAAAGTTATTAGGTTTTTAAGTTAGCATTTGAAAAAGCTTAAAATGCGTCTGGCAAGCAGAAGGCTGAAAGTAAAACGTCTTGGACACAATTTTTTGTAATCGGGATTTTCTTCTGATTTTTTGATCACCATATTTTGTACTGCTTACCCCCGTTAAGCAGATTCGAGGTTAGGTGCTTTTTTTAATTTCACCATACAATTTTTTGGTAATAGATCGAACATTTGAATTTTTTTAAAAACCTTTTTTTTTTGTAACTTCAAAAAGGTAATGCCCTAGTGGCTTTGTAGATTGCTTTACGCGGGAGTCAGTATTCACAACGACCACGTTGGGTCAATAGTAGCAGCGTTAACAGCATAGAAATAAAAATACGCGGGCGCTTACCTAAATCCAACAGAGCCTACATTAGTGTGCCAAAGCTTTTTACATTCAAAAACCTTACCGTAACTTCAAAGCTGCTGCTGTACACAGCTCACATATGGATCCGAGAACTGGGTGCTTAGTAGAAGATCTTGCGGAGGAAGGTCTTGCGTAGTATTGTTGGCCTCTTATGTTAGAAAGAACGATTCCCTAGACGCTACAATCATGAACTGTGACAAAAATTAAGCTCAGTAGACTGCGGTGGGCTGGACCTGAACACCTAAATCGTATGATCGAAGAGGAAAGATCGGGTAGACTAGGACTCGGAAGCATTGGGGTGCGCAATTTTCAAATTTTTAATTCGGCATACAATAAATCTTATGAGAAGTTAATAATTTTTTTGTCGTTTAAAGCAAAGTACGCACAATTCAGACGTGCATAATATTGTACACAATCATATAACTGTAATAAACCAAAATATATCTTCAGTAGGACGTAATAATTATTGATAGAAATTTAATATAAGATGTCTAACTATATGTACTTAATTATTATACCTTCAAATTGAAGAATATAGAAAATTTGTGAGAAAAAAATAAAATCTCAGAGACTTCTAAAAAAGGCAGTTCCATCCTATAGTGTTTTGAAATTCCTTCGTCATTTAATTGTCATATATTGCAATATTGCCACTTTACTCATATCTTTATAGAGGACCAACCGACGACGACGGGAAATACGTAGGTAGGCTGACATAATAACACCTATAATAATTGTCTTTCGTCTTTCTGTCTACTTACTACCTTACCCTATTATTCAAGCAGTATAGAATCACTTTCCTATATATGTATGTGAAAGTATTATAGCATATTATTAACGGTAAACGAAATAAACAAGACACACGAGTAGCACAAGAAGCATAAGAGTTCATATATAGTACTTATGCATAAATAGTACAGTACAGTAGTAAAGTGTGTGCTACAAGTTTTGTTTTTCTTCTGCAACATCGAATGTACATAGTACATCAAATTTACTCATTATTTCTACTTACTTTTATGGTTGCCACAATTAACAATACAAATCTGTTTGATTCTAAATTTTCAAAGACATAATTTTCAGAACTTGTCCATATTTGGAAAAAAAAACTGAGTCATAGAAAATTGTATTGAAAACAAGCTTATAAAAGAATACAATCTTTTGGGAATGTAATCATTTTAAGTCATTCATTCAATTCAAATTAAGATTGCATTCATTGATCTAAAAAGTAAAGATTGGGACTTAAAATTTTACAATCACCAATTTTTTGAACTTAAAAAGACTGAGGCTCCACCACTTCAAGAAGAAGTGGTTGTTGTTGAGTTCCGCTTTTAAGATACTCTCCTCTACTAAAACTATGATCGGACAATATCAGTGTGGCTTCATCCCAGGCTTGTTAAAGAATACAATCTATTGGGAATGCAATCTATATAAGTCATTCATTCAATTGAAATTAAGATTGCGTTCATTGATTTCAACTAAAGATTGGGACTTCAAATATTGCAATCTCCAATCATTTGACCTTAAAAAGACTGCAATAATTTTTTCTCCAATCATTTGACTGCAAACAATAGATTGCAATCATTTGAGACTAATGTCTTCTTTGCATTCAATTGAACTCTTTACATTTGTTTGAAGTCTTTGCATTTTTTAGTGAAATTTAAGTAGTAAACAAAATATTTTGAAGTGAATTTTTGGTGTTAGACAGCGATTTCCGAAGTCAGATACCAAGAGAACAAAACCAAACTTTCCAAAGTCTGCAGTGAAATTTTACTTAAGAATGCAAAAGAATCTAAAGAAATCAAGTAAACGAAAAGACTTTAAATAAATGCAAAGAATACGTGATTGTCATTTGATTGCAGTCAAATAATTAGAAAAGATATGATTGCAGTCTTTTCAAGGTCAAATGGTTGTAGTTTGCAAAATGTCAAGAAGAGGAATTTAATGGATGCAATCTTAATATTGAAGTCATAAAAGATTGCATTCTGCCTGATTGAAAACTTTAAAAACTAACTATTTCTGTTGGCGCTTTTTATCAGGACTTCTATTAATTTCAAAATTACAATGCAATGCATCATTAAAATATTAGGAGTCTTAGGCCCTCATTATGAGCGAAGCGAGCTTAAAGACTTGCGATTTCGATAACTTTGTATTATGAGTATCGATTCGCTTAAATTAAATTCGCTTCAAATGTCAAAACATTATCGAACTTGGTTATCGCTAAATTATCATTAGCGAATATTCGCTTATTTAACGGCTCAAAACGTCACATTCTATCGAATCAAAATATTTAGTGAAAACCCTAGCGATTTCATAGTTTTGCGTTTTGCAGTTCATCAAAAGGAACCAAAAAGATTATTGGCAGAGTTTTGCAGAAGAACTGAACACTTGGAACTCCGTTTCGTAAAGGAAAAGATTGGCATATATGGTTTGTTGATACAAATTTGTAGTTTCCATTAAAGAAGTTTTTATTTGCAAATAGGTTTGGTTGGACTACAATATAAAACTCAAACAAAGAATTGCTCAAAATTAAAAAAAAAAATACCACAGCTACTATTGGAGGACCATACTGCCAGGTGTCTTTTATATCCTTTAGAGCAAGCTGTAAACAAACTTCTTAGTCTGAGCCTGGCATACATTCATAGGCTTTACTTTCAACCGATGTGACGACTAATTCTGAAGAACTTCAACAAGAGATTAGTATCAACCTTGAGGCATGTGAAAAGTTTGAAGGATCTTTTCAACAAAACTCATTGACGCCAAGTGTAACGAAGGGCGATCATGGCCAAGAATCATCTGCAAAACAAAGTTCCTTGCCAAGTCGGAACAGATCAATAATTCATATGCAAGGGAATCTAAACGTTTTAAGTTGTTGCAAACACAGACTGGGTCCCAGGCAGATCTTTTAGATGTATGTTTATCCTTTCTTCCCTCTTTCTGTCATAATCGTTTTCTTCAAAAAACAAACTAATATTGCTTAGCATTGTCATTGTTTTTTTAATAAATAAATTAGAAGATAAAAACACAATCTGAGAAATACAATACTAATTGAAAGTCATTATTTGACGTTTCATTTTTTTTTTTTTCAATGAAATAATGTTGGCACCATTGATATTTGAATCGAATGGCTAAGCTCGCTAACGATAATACTATCAAAAAAGAAATTCGCTTTAACATTCGAACTTAAGCGAAAGTTCGCTTCGCTATTCATAATGAGGGCATTCAATTTAAGTTCGAAAGTCTCAAAACAGAATTAATTTGACTTGCTTTGCACAAAAGGAGCATATCAGATAAAATTCCAAATGTAATTTTTTCAGTGGAATTTCAATTTTACAAGTGGGGTAGGCCAAGGCTGTGTTCTCTCTCCAAAACTTATCTTGTTGGTGATAATTGACATTTTACATCTTCATCGAATTGAAATAGACGCCGAAATCGCACCAACAACGCGGAAGGATCATGGAACTCCGTCAAACGCCAACAAGGGTGGAGAGAGAAGCAGGATCAGCTTTAAAACTTCCTTATCAATCCATGTCAATATTCATTGACAATCGGCATAGGCGATGATAGAAGATTTTCAATATTTTGGAAGTATCGTATCAGAAAAGCAAAGGCTGCGTTCGGAATAAAACTTAAAAACTTAGGTGGCGCAACAGTCGGTTAAGAACTAGGGTGTAGTGACTTACAACTATTAAACATTGCTTTGTGCGAGTCATAACATATACCGAATCCGAACAGCTAGTTTAAGAAAGCACTTTTCATGACAAGAATTACTCTTGAAGAACTTGTCAATTCCTCTCATGAGGCAGTACCAATGAAAAAAAAATAGATGGCACGAGCAGCGATTGAACTCAAGACCTCTAGCATGACAATCATGACGCTTTAACCATCACGCCACGGGTACTTCTACAGCTTTCGAAATGCTGTAAAAAATATTGAGCAACAACTCTTTTAGCTTAAAGCTCAAATTATGGATGTTCCGCTTTATGAATACAGCGCTTGGAAAATCAACGGCACTGTTACAAGAAGGATGTCTTCAAAACATCCTGTGGATTTTCCGTCCTATCGTATATTCAATTCTGAGCTCGACGAGAAAACGGTTCGAAGACGAAAGTGTTAGACGCATTTTGGACCAAGCGATGCAGTGTCGAACAAGAATACGGCTGAGTAAATTTTGGTGATAGCTATGATATATTTCCAGAAGTCGTACAAGATGGAGAGTAGGAGTAGTGAGGGCCAATATTCCGTATTGGCTAGAACAGATGTGTAGCTGATCTGCACGCATCTCTGCATGTTGTTCTGCACCCAAAACACAAATGCATACTCTTCGCCATGGAAATGATGGATAGTTCTGTAAAATAAAGTGAGAGAAGCCGATATATCCTATGTTTTTGTCTCAAAGAATTTATTTCAAAGAACTAAGATATCAGTGATGTCAATGGACAATGCTGTTAAGATCAGAATTTAAAGAGCTTATCATACGCTGCCGCTGACAGTTCACATCCGAAGGACAAGGATGAGAATTGTAAAACGAATATGAAAAGTTAAGGGTACTGTCATCAGCGAAACAATTAAGTGGGTAAGTAGTTTCAAACAGTCATTTATAAAAATAAGGAAGAGTATAGGAGAAAAAACAGAGCCCTGGGGCACACCAGCCTATATTCTGTGGATATCAACAAATAAGAGATTCATCATTACCAAACATTATTTTTATATTCATTCAATATATTTCAAATACTTGATGTGATAGCCGTGTTTAGACATCGGATTCATTACAAAAGCAGCAATTACTTTCAAACCGTTTTGCCTTTTTCTGTTAAAACTGTTTTAGCATTAATGGTTCAGCGTTTCTTTAACATTTATGCAAGGCAGGTAAAATCTTACAACTTATAAAAGATTTTTCAAAAAGTTAAGGAAAACCTATTAATATTGAAGATAGGGATTATATATTTTATTATATTTTTATTGGAAAAAGACTACCTAATGAATTAAGATAGCCTTTTTTCAAATTTTAAAAAGTAATAACTCAAAAACCTAATATGATATTGATTTCGAAGTAGGACTTGAATTAGGGCATTCAAAACCCATTGAAAAAGTAAAATTGTATTGCCAGAAACAAAGACTTCTCAAATTCAGAAAAATCAGAAAGGTTGGTAACTTGTTTGGAGATACCTCATGTCACATGCCCGACGCTTGTTTTTTTACTTTATTTGCATATTATTTTGAACTGTCTGCATGGTTTTTCATGCAGCAGAGCATGAAATTCTTTGCTTTGGAATTTTTTTGATTACGTCATTGATTGTTGGTAAAACAACAACTTACTCATCATCATCGTTTTTTTGTCATTGTTTATTATTTTTAATTTTTATTTTTTTATCTTTCTGGTTGTCGCAGATTTTAATTTCAAAAAATTGTGTTTCTCAATCTGAAATTTTGTATTGAAAATTATGTTATTTTGCTCATTAATTGATCATCAATGTAGGTACATTGCCTACTTTTCTGTCGTCGTCGTGTCGTCGTTAAAAAGTTATTAATAATTATAAAAATATATATTTTTTTAATTTGTTTTATGTTTGAAGAAACTTATAGAAAATACCTTAACTTTGTTCTTCATTTGAATTAATCTGGACGAATGTGAGCAATTCATTTCATATATGTATTGTTAATTTTATTTTGTTTTCTTGTTTGGTATTGAAATGTTTCCAAATAAATATTTTAATTAAAAAACTCGGGTATGTGAAATAAAAGAAAAACAAATATAAAACTTAGCAGAAGTAGAGGTAGTTTTTTTTTTTTAAATTAATTCATCAATCGCATCGGCGAAAATGTCACTCACAATCACTTGCAAATTCATTTTCCAAATGACAATGAAATAATTGGGAGAATTCCGCAATGGTCTGTCCATAGGTATAAGTCAGACGATAACGATAACGACGACGACACGCATTGCTTTTTAAAAAAATCGACTTTTAAAACAAAACTTAAGTAAAAAAAAAACTAATGTACATATGTATATTAAATTGTATTCTTGATTGTGTTAAATTTATTTTCCAATAAAGAAAAAAGAAAGAAATTTTACAAAATAATTGACAATTTCTTTTATAAAAATTTGATTTTAATTTTTATTTTAATAAGTTTTCCTATTAAATTTATGTTTATGATTTTAAAACTTGATTTTAAAGTTAATTAATTTAAAGAGGGATCTTACGTAACTTTAATTCAAAGTTAGGAAATATGAAAAGTACAAAATAAATAAATTCTTATTAACAATTTTAAAATTGTTTGCTCTTGACGTTTTAAAAAGAATATAAAACAAAAATTATTTTCAACAAAACGTCCTAAAATTTTAACCCTGGAGATTTCAAAAATTGTATTTTTAACTACCCATAAGAAGCTATTGTAATTGATCCGATTTGTCGAATTGAAAATTTTTACATTTCTCGACGTTTCAAGGTCCCTAGAGTCGAAATAAAAGATTTTTAGAAAGATGTCTGTGCGTGCGTGTGTACGTACGTCCGTACGTCCGTACGTTCGCGAAGTTTTTTCGTCGTCCATAGCTCAAGAACCAGAAGAGATATCGACTTCAAATAAATTTAGTTATACAGATAGTAATGCAGAAAGATGCAGAAAGCACTCTCAAGAAAATTGCTTGGGTGGTTTTCTTTACCATAGCAGTTTTAAAAAGAGGCTGGGATGCGACCCACACTGAAAACTTCCCATCCCATCTGTCGATTTGTCTTGCTTCAAAGTTTGTAGGTTTTCGTGTTGGGTTAAAAAAGTTGTCAGTTGAATTATTCTTAAAAATTTTAAAATTACCAACAATATTTTTCATATAAAGAAATAGTTTAGTTTGAAAATCTAGTTTTGTTAAATAGATTTTTAGTGAAAAACAAATTTTTACCAATTTTAGTAGCATTTCTTAAATTTTTACTAATTAGATGAATTAAATTAATTTGAGAGATATCAAGAACCGAACATCAATTTTTACCAAATTTGCGTACTATTTCTTGTAGATTTTATTTTTTTATGAAAAAAAGAACTGTTGGATTTTTATAAAAAACCACTGAATATCGAAAACAATATTTTCTGTGAAATAAAAAAAGTTTGAAGACAATATTTTTAGTTTTTGAAAAGCTATTTGAGTCGAAAGTAAATTTTTACCAAGTTTTAGTATTGTTTTTTTGTTAGGTTTTTATTTTTTGTAAAAAAACTGTCTATTAGATTTTTATCAAAATTTTACCAAAGTTTTGAAAAGATATTTGCGTCGAAAATCAATTTTTACCAACTTTTGTTAAATTTTCTTTTAAGTTTTTATTTTTTGTAAAAAAAACTGTCAATTCGATTTTTCTCAAAATTTTACTGCATGTTGACAACATTATTTTTCAAAAGATAAAAGTAGTTAAAACCCAATATCTCAAATTTTTAAAAAGATATTTGAGTCGAAAATCAATTTTTACCAACTTTTATTAATTTTTTTGTTTAGGTTTTTATTTTTTGTAAAAAAAACTGTCAATTCTATTTTTCTCAAAATTTTTCCGAATGTTGAAAACAATAATTCTTATAAGTTAAAATTCGTTGGAAGCCATAATCTCAAAATGTTTGAAAAGATATTTGAGTCGAAAATCAATTTTTACCAACTTTTGTTAAATTTTCTTTTGAGATTTTATTTTTTGTAAGAAAACTATCAATTCAATTTTTTTTCAAAATTTTACTGAATGTTGACAACAATATTTTTTGAAAGATAAAAGTAGTTTTAAGCCAATATCTTAAAGTTTTGAAAAGATATTTGAGTCGAAATTCAATTTTTACCAACTTTGAGTAATGTTTTTTTTAAGTTTTTATTTTTTATAAAAAAACTCTAAATTCGATTTTCTCAAAATTTTACCAGATGTTAAAAACGTTATTCTTCGTTGCACAAAATTGTTTTGGAGATAAAATCATTTTGTATTCGTAAAATTTTCGAGGTGACAAATTTTTTTTTTCAGTTTTTTTGATTTATAAAAAAAACTGTTAACTGGATTTTTTTCAAAAAATATACTTGTTTGGTATCACGTTACAATATATTATATAAAATTTAATTCAAATCTCTAGCATTTTTGGTTCGTAAGATATTAAGGGTTAACCAAAACTTTCACCATTTTTTTAAAATGCTATGGTAAAAAAACCACCAACGCAATTTTCTTGAGAGCCCTTTCTGCATCTTTCTGCCTTATTATCTGTATAACAAAATTTATTTGAAGTCGATAGCTCTTCTGGTTCTTGAGCTATGGACAACGAAAAAAACGTCGCGAACGTACGGATATACGGACGTACGGACGTACGTACACACGCACGCACAGACATCTTTCTAAAAATCTTTTATTTCGACTCTAGGGACCTTGAAACGTCGAGAAATGTCAAAATTTTCAATTTGACAAATCGGACCCATTACAATAACTTCCTATGGGAAGTTAAAAAAACGTGAAAATGTTGGTTAACCCTAAATATCTCACGAACCAATAATGCTCGAGACTTGAATTAAATTTTATATAATATATTGTAACGTGGTACCATACAGGTATATTTTTGGAACAAAATACAATTAACGGTTTTTTTTTATAAATAAAAAAACTCACAAAGAAAATATTTGTCACCTCGAAAATTGTACAAACAAAAAATGATATTATCTCCAAAACAATTTTGTGCAACGAAGAATAACGTTTTTAACATCTGGTAAAATTTTGAGAAAATCGAATTTAGAGTTTTTTTTTACAAAAAATAGAAACCTAAAAAAAACATTACTCAAAGTTGGTAAAAATTGATTTTGGACTCAAATATCTTTTCCAAAATTTAAGATTATGGCTTCCAACTAATTTTATCTAATAAGAATATTGTTTTCAACATTCGATAAAATTTTGAGAAAAATCAAATTGACAGTTTTTTTTACAAAAAATAAAATCCTAAAAAAAAAATTAATTTAAGTTGGAATTTATGCTTTAAGCTAATTTTATTTTTAAAAAATATTGTTGTTAACAATCAGTAACATTTTGAGAAAAATCGAATTGACAGTTTTTTACAAAAAATTAAAAACCTAAAAAAAAAATAACAAAAGGTTGGTAAAAATTGATCTTCGACTTAAATATCTTTTCAAAACTTTGATATATTGGCTTTAAAATTATTTTATCCCACATAAAATATTGTTTTCGACATTCAGACATTTTTTTATAAAAATCCAAGTCAGTTTTTTCTTAAAAAAATAAAATCTACAAAAAAAGTACGCAAATGCTACTCGTTAACAAAAATAGATTTTGAAATCAAACTATTTTATCATATTCAAAATATTGTTGGTTATTTTAAATTTTTTTAGAATAATTCAACTGATAACTTTAAAAAAAAAACACGAAAACCTACAAAAGTTTTAAGC
Organism: Eupeodes latifasciatus; assembly: GCA_920104205.1. Lineage (NCBI taxonomy): Eukaryota > Metazoa > Arthropoda > Insecta > Diptera > Syrphidae > Eupeodes > Eupeodes latifasciatus. Next base: position 372,624,188 of record OV049924.1, read on the forward strand.
AAGACAAATCTACGGGATGGGAAGTTATCAGTGTGGGTCGCATCCCAGCCTCTTTTTAATTTTTAAGGAGATACCGATGCACATTGGTTTTGAATGTCTGCAAATTGTAATAAGTTGGAGATATTGAGGCTAATAAAGCGTTTTACATTCGTGTAGTTTGGCTAAAGAAAGAATCCCTGTACTTTACAGTAAGTCCGAAATCGGCCATTAAGGTAATCACGGTTGAATTGTCTGGTAGGAAGAATGCAACCGGTTATTTCAGTACAGCATTTTTTTTTAAATAACGATAAAACAATACTTAGCACGATACCTTTCGATGGTGTTCAAAAGTGGCAAATGTCACAGTAGGAGACCAATCGCCTATCATTTTTAGAGCTCTTTTTTCAATTCTGTCTAAAAGACCTACATAAGTACGTTATTGGGGCACCAGCCCAAATATGAGAATTATACCCCAAGTTCAGACGAATAAAAGTCTTGTATATTATAGCCAGATCAGAACGGTTAAAAAAAACACTATTGCATCGTCGGAGAAAACTTAAACACTTAGCAGCAGCTGAGGGTCCTGTAATCGGCGAAACAATTAAGAGTTAGAAGTTTCAAAAAAGAGATCATTTATATAGAAATAATAAAATATAGAAAGGAAGAGTATCGGAGACAAAACAAAGCCCTGGGGAACACCAGCATTTATTTTGTGGATATCAGATTTGAAGCTATCCAATACTATTTAAATTCGTTGAGATAAACCCAGAAATCACCATAGAACCTATTGCTACGGAAGCCATATTGCCGGTCTTGAAGAAGCTTTCGTTCTTCAAGATATGTCTTAAGCTGAAAGTTGATCCACATTTTCATGATTCTGGAAAGAAGGGACGTGAGTGCAACTGGTTGATAATAAGAAATGGAGGAGAATTCACCTTTTTTAGGGACAAGCTGGACAAATGCTGTTTTCCATCCACTCGGGAGGAGACCTGTAGAGTAGGACAGATGGAAAAACTTACGTAGGTGTTTTACCAGCAACACAACTGCCAGCAAAACAAATTCGGACCAGCGGATTTGTGAATGTCGAGGTCTTTGAGTACTCTAGCAACTAAACGAGTGCGAAAGAAGATTCGTCTCATAGAATCGTTCACGCTTTCAAAAACAGGCAGCATCAAATCAACAACCAAGTTAGAAGCAAATTGGCTTTATCAATCGAGCTTACAAAAGGATTGTCATTAGAAGCGAGCGTAGGAACCTGAGATGACGTAGTGTTGCGAAAGTTTTTTACAAATGTTTTGCCGTAATTTTTGGTCAAAAATGTAATGCGTCTAATAAGTCCGTTACAGGTCTTTCAAGCTTGTTTTAACTTATTCCGGCTTTCTTTAGTGGGGTTTTCTTAATAAATCCGGAAACCTACAACTCTTAAGCCTAAAAACGCTCGATGAGATGGCAGAGCAGTTTTACATTCAACTCATTTGGGTACCTGACGAACTTGCAAAAAATGGAACAACTTTAACTTTGATGGGCACCAAATCTAACATCGGCATACCTCTAGCTACTTGTAAACTTATGCTTAACCATGATACCATAAAGAAATCAAACAACGGATGGTCTAATATAACCACTTGTCGGTGAACCAAACTAATTTGGCCAATGGTCAACTCATTTCGGTTGTTAGATTGCACATTAGCTCCGTATTGGTAGTCCTTATAGGCATGCTTTTCAACTTGGAGCTCTTGCTAACGATTTCTGCAGAAACTGAATGAAACAAAGACTAAGACTCCACCTTGGAGACTTTTATCTACAATGATCGTAGTGATCTAAGAAATTCTGACATCTATTGTCTCAAACGCTTCATTGCTAGCTCTAACAGGTTCAACGAATAAGGTAGATCTTAAGATACATGTGGTATCACAACGGAACAAGTGTTTTGGTTTTCCCGTCACCAGCCAACTTAACCTAATATAACCTTATTTTTAAAATTATGTGATTAAAGTTTTGTTATACAATGTAGATATAGGTTGCATATCCTAGGCAATACATACTGCCCAGAAGCTCAACACAAAGGAATCTGGAACACTATTACAATTTTCATTGACTGGAGCAATGAAAGCATGTCTTTTTCTGCAGTTTCTTGAGACTTTCTTTACGATCTATAATCTTAAACAGATTCAAAAGAATAAGCTAGCCATTTTATAACATCAATATTTTTCACTTAGAACTATTACTAATGTCTACTACATGCCTATACTTTTCTGAAGTATCCTCTAAAGAAAAAATAATCATTTTTGGAGCACACATTCCACTTGATGTTTTCGTAGTAAACCCTTTTTGCACATTTTAATATTATTGTCAAAAAAAAAAAACAAAAAAAAATTGCCGAAGAAAAATGGTATTCAAAAATCTTATAACTTATTTTTTCAAATTAGTTAAACCACAAGTTCAAATTCTTAATTCGCTGTTTATGCAATAATTCTCCAACACTTTAACACTTAAAACATCCAGAGAACGAATTAAAAAAAAACACCACCACCTTAGGTCATCATGAGTTTATAGACTGAGCTGATTCAAAGTATCTTTATAACTACGAGTATATCAACTTCTATCTATCTTCGTATGGATTAATTTCAATAACGAACCGATTACCACTGATTGGGTCGGTCTCCAAAGTGAAAGCAAAAACATTACTTAAATCGCATAATGTCCATAATGTCCGGCCCGTTTATATCCTGTATGCAAATTAATTCATGTACCTACTCCCTCAGACCTCTACTATATTGACTTTATACATAAATTTGTGTACTTACCTTTTCCTAAAGCAAACGTTTGTCATTTGGTGGTCATTCAGTGGATTCCATTCGAATCGTTTGGATTTGAATCGATTCGATTGGGGGATTGCTGCAATTTTTGAAAGTAATCTCCTTAGGCACTTCGCCATCTGTCAATTGCCCGCGCTATTATTGAGTCTAGTCTTTTAGATTGATTTGAATTGCTTCAGCAGCATTCTCATTTAATATAGTCTCCTTCTCCTCCCCCTTTGCTATTGGGTTATGTTAATGTTAATTATTGGGAATTGTTGCACAAATAAAGTGACGAGGACAACGACAACGACGACGACCGACGATAGACGTCTCGTGTCGGTCGTTAGAAGAAAGAAACAACGATTTGTACTCTTGTCTGATTAGATTTCTGTCACAATAATTTATTTATATTGAAAAAGTTGTTTCTTTCTAGAGCTTAAGCAAATGACTTGGCTGAAGTTTTTGAAGAAACACCATCGTTTAAGGTTATCGTTTGAATTTAGCTAAGAATTTTATGGATTTGACAAATTTTATGTGCAACTAGAAGAATTTTGTTAGATCATTTTTATTGCAAGTTTCTACCTTGATTTTAAATCATTAAATTACTGGAGTCTGGTTATTGAATATTTTTAAGCAGAATAATTGATTGAATTGAGAGGTACGATATTAGAGTCCAAACACTTTCAAATTAAACTTAACATTTTATTGTTCGTCAAAGTATGAAAAACTCCGCTAGTGATTTAAACTACATATTTCGTCTAATATAGCTGTGGGGGAAGATACGACAATTTTGTTTTAGGATGAAATTGAATTTGAATAGGGTTTTTATCCAAGTTTATTAAATTTTGCCGGTCTTAATTTGTTGTGAGGGAGGTTATAATAATCGCTAAAATATATTTTATACACCTTCAGCCAAAGAGCTGTCACAAGTTAGAAGATTGCTCCAAAAAGCCACGAGCTGTTCCGGGAATGAGCGCGCCGAAACTCCATAAATTTTGTTGATTCTTGATGATTTTCTCCACATTTAATAATTCACTCAAAACAAGAACTGCTGATAAATAATAAATACAAAAAGAGGCTGGGATGCGACCCACACTGATAACTTCCCATCCCGTCTATCGATTTGTCTTGCTTAAAAGTTTGTCTAAATGTATCAATTCTTACCAAATTTGCGTTCTATTTTTTGTAGATTTTATTTTTTTTTTATGAAAAAACGGACTGTTGGATTTTTATAAAAAAATTATTGAATATAAAAAACAATATTTTCTGTAAAATAAAATAAGTTTGAAGCCAATATTTTTAATTTTTGAAAAGCTATTTGAGCCGAAAATCAATTTTTACCAACTTTTATTAATTTTTTTGTTAAGGTTTTTATTTTTTGTAAAAAAAACTGTCAATTCGATTTTTCTCAAAATTTGTCCTAATATTGAAAACAATATTTCTTATAAGTTAAAATTAGTTAGAAGCCATAACCTCAAATTTTTGAAAAGATATTTAAGTCGAAAATCAATTTTTACCAACTTTTGTTAATTTTTTTTTCGGTTTTTAATTTTTTGTAAAAAAACTGTCAATTCTATTTTTTTCAAAATTTTACTGAATGTTGAAACCAATATTTTTTGAAAGATAAAAGTAGTTTGAAGCCAATATCTCAAAGTTTTGAAAAGATATTTGAGTCAAAACTCAATTTTTACCAACTTTTTTTTTATTTTTTTTTAGGTTATTATTTTTTGTAAAAAAACTGTCAATTCGATTTTTCTCAAAATTTTTCCTACTGTTGAAAACAATATTTCTTATAAGTTAAAATTAGTTAGAAGCCATAATCTCAAATTTTTGAAAAGATATTTAAGTCGAAAATCAATTTTTACCAACTTTTGTTAATTTTTTTTTCGGTTTTTAATTTTTTGTAAAAAAACTGTCAATTCTATTTTTTTCAAAATTTTACTGAATGTTGAAACCAATATTTTTTGAAAGATAAAAGTAGTTTGAAGCCAATATCTCAAAGTTTTGAAAAGATATTTGAGTCAAAACTCAATTTTTACCAACTTTTTTTTATTTTTTTTTTAGGTTATTATTTTTTGTAAAAAAACTGTCAATTCGATTTTTCTCAAAATTTTATCAGATGTCAAAAACATTATTCTTCGTTGCACAAAATTGTTTTGGAGATGAAATCATATTTTAGTCGTAAAATTTTCGAAGTGACAAATTTTTTTTTTCAGTTTTTTTGATTTATAAAAAAAACCGTTAATTGAATTTTTTTCCAAAAATATAATTGTTTTGTATCACGTTACAATATATAATACAAAATTTAATTCAAGTCTCTAGCGTCATTGGTTCATGAGATATTTAGGGTTAACCAAAATTTTCACCTTTTTTTTAAACTGCTATGGTAAAAAAACCACCCACGCAATTTTCTTGAGAGCCCTTTCTGCATCTTTCTGCCTTATTATCTGTATAACAAAATTTATTTGAAGTCGATATCTCTTCTGGTTCTTGAGCTATGGACGACGAAAAAAACGTCGCGAACGTACGGACGTACGGACGTACGGACGTACGGACGTACGGACGTACGGACGTACGTACACACGCACGCACAGACATCTTTCTAAAAATCTTTTATTTCGACTCTAGGGACCTTGAAACGTCGAGAAATGTCAAAATTTTCAATTTGTCAAATCGGACCCATTACAATTACTTCCTATGGGAAGTTAAAAAACTAAATTTGTTGATAACATCTACTTTATTTCAATATTATTCTTATTTTTGTAAAAAAAAAAAAACATAAGCAGAAAGGATTGATTGCAACATTGGCTTAAGAAGCAAAATATTGATTTTTAATTAAAAGCTACATTAACGCAATTGTTAAGCTGTACGATGAAAAATCAATAAATTAAATGTACAAGAAAATAATTCCATTGATTGTGGAAATTTAGCATTCAGGAAGAATTTCAAAACAACAATCATTTAAAAAAAAAAAAAAAAACACTTCTAGGGACCGGTTGACATCTATAGCAGAAGAAGAAGCTGATATTGATGCAAAACTTAGAATTCTGAAAAAAAAACGTCGTCGTTTGCAGCATTTGCAACGAGAACTAGAATCTACTGCAAATGTTTTTCTAGTGAAAAACTCGAATATATACAACATTACATCATCCCTTTTGATGGTGATGAAGCTTATGATTCCCGTAAATGGCTACAATATTTTGAACGAGCCTGTGATTCGATAAATGGTAATGATATTTATCGATTGAAGTCAATTCGACGTTTTATGAAAACTAATTCTGCTGCTGAATCATTTCTTTGTGTAGATAATACTATATATTATCTTCAATTCCGTAATAATTGTTTTTCAAATTTTTATCATGTCCATACTATTTCGGAAGTGATTGATAAATTACGCAAAACCACTTTCCGTTTAACCAAGCTCTGTGTTATGGCATATATACTTAAGTATTGGCAGCACATGACAATATTGATGAATTGCAAGTCATTCTATTTATAATAGAATTATTTCCAGACAATTCTGTTAACATTGGCATGTTTTATCCGACTTGCAGCATCTCAAACAACTATCAAATCGTTTAAGCCAATTGCGAAGTCAACTTAAACAAAACCACCGACTTTTGATCAAGTGCATGTCTACATCTCAAAAGTGTTTTGAATGTGGTTCTTAATAAGAAGACTATCCAAAACAAAAACATTCTAATCGATTGGTCCTGATAGATAAATTCCAGTTTAAGATTAGAGAACTTTACAACCCTATTTTCGAGATAAATGATGTAAGTATTACCTTTTTGATAAAATTTTTGATACTTTTGATACAAATTTCAAATAAAGTAATTCAATGTGAGTATGGTTTCGTTGAACATGAGAATTAAGAGGTCCAAATTTTCAGTGATTTATATCAACTTCCGAACGTTACAAAACCTATTGATAATGCTTCGTTATGTATCTCATAAGGCTAAATTCGGCAACATTAGCCTAATATGCGCACACGCACCCCCAGAAGAGAAGGATGACAACACCAAGGATACGTTTTTCGAGCTCTTGGACAAAACATATGAGCAGTGTGCCAGCTACGATATTAAAATTGTCCTGGGCGATTTTAATGCCAAGCTAGGAAGGGAAGACATCTTTGGTGGAATAATCGGCAAAAACAGCCTGCACGACAACACTTCCGATAATGGATTCAGGCTCATCGATTTTGCTGGGGGCGAAACGTTATTATAGCCAGTACGCGTTTTTCACACCTCAACATCCACAAAGGAACTTGGAGTTCCCCAAGTCAATCTACCGTCAAATCAGATTGACCATATTGCGATCGACGCTAGACACGCTTCCAACATCATGAGTGTCTGAACTTTCCGAGAAGCTAACATCGACTCGGACCACTATCTTGTTGTAGCCAAGGTAGCACTTCGGGTTTCCAGACCCAAGGCAAAACAGGGAGATGTTGGGAGAAGATACAACGTCGAACGGCTACAACAGCTACAATCGCGCGAAGACGGCCGGCGGATCAGATGGTGCGCACAAGTGGAAAGTGACCTCACCCAACTTGGAGCGCTAAACTGGAGACATCTAGGTAGGGACCGAGTTAGATGGAGAAGTTTGTTGGGTGAGGCCTTAGTTCACACAGGACTGTAGCTCCACCTTAGGTAAGTAGGTAAGTCATCAGTTGGATAATTTATTCATGGACAAATTTACCAGAAATCCGGATTCTTGGTTCAGTAAAGTTACGCTAGGTCATCTCATTGCTAAGGTTCAAAATGTTGGGGTTCTCTACCGTTGCTTGCACGCAGTTTTATCAATTTCTGACATACTGGCAAGCATAGAGATTTATTTTTCAGCCGCACAGCAAGAATGTAGAATTCCTTCACCAACTCGGTTCTCTTTCCCATTGTAATGTTTAACCCTTTATGACTGATGTGCACCTTTACTTAAAGTTTAGTCATTTCATCCGTTTTGTGTATGCGCCTAATAGTTTTCGCTTCGAACAAGATCGAGGCTTAAATTCGAAACGCTTTTAGATGCGATTCGAAGTAAAACCAAACCACTTGAAGCGCGCGTTGACAGAGAAATCACTCTAAAATCCTTCCATACATTATTTTACTATAAATATTCGTTTTAGTTTTGTTAAATGAGACCAATAAATAAGTTTAATCACAGATCACACAATCTCCCTCGCAAACATCGAATTAAATATTTCTACTAAAATTCTAATTCCTTGCCAAAACGCAAATCCAAAAGTATAAAATTTCTTCACTCACATAAACAAGTCAGCTATTTACATATATTTATAGTAGTTATATTATTGCTGTCAACACCAGCCGTTATATTCCCTTGAAAATATTAATTCATCGACATCGTTTAGCCCCGTCCGTCGTGTCGGTCGTTGGAGTCATTGTCGCCGCCCGTCGTATTAATGTACAATGGCAAAGGGTAATAATTCATCCAGACCCAAATTTGCAACCCCTAAAGTATGCAAATCTCTTTTGCATTCGCATTTTGAAAATTAGAAAATACTGCTGATGCTTTTTGGTGAACCAAAAACAAAAAAGAATTAAATCCAACCTGATGAGTTGCTCCTGCTGCTACTCTCCTGCAACCTGCAACTGCAATATGAAAAGCCATGTGGTTCGGTTCAAAACTCTGATGATGTCCTGACCAAAGGCAAAAAAGGTCACATTTTGTGTTGAAAATTCTGATTCGGATTTTGATTTCGAAAGTGCATTTAAATGCATTATGGAATTATGCGATAGCATTGACGAAATTGTTCAACCGAATAAACATTTACTTTGAGCCTCAATGGGCCGGCAAATGCATTGAAATTATTTAAGCCTGATGCCCAGGTGTCTGCGGTGCGGTGGAACAATGAAAATACCATCCGCGACCGTGTCCTTCGATTAGATTTGGATTTTATAAATGTGTATCTAATAGATGGAACGTTTTCATATTTTAGATGGATTAGTTAGATATTTTCAATAGATTGGTATAATTTTTGTTTTTGTTTAAATAAATACAAATATTTAGTTTTTGTTGTTTCTTTGTTCAACTTTTTTTCTTGTGATGCATCGATGGAATCGATTACCTTGTTTTATATATTTTTTGATAAACTTACATAAGCCGGGCTAATGATTAGAGAGGCTTTTAAATGTGCAACCGTGCGATCTTTTTGTAGAGTATCTAACTAATTAAAAATAAAAGTAATAATAATTACATACATTTTTTAAGTTTCTTTACAACCGATACAAGAATGCCTGTCTCTTCGATCCTAAAGCATAGCAAAGTACATAATATTTAACATCAAAAACAAAAAAGTTGGAAGGGGTAGGACGGGAACGCAATGTAAAAACATCAGCGTTTCGTGTAGTTAACAATTTTAATTGTCTGCAGAGACATAGGAAAAACTTACATCGTTTGAGGACATTATATTTTTCTTTGCTGCCAACGAACGCAACGTTAATACAAAATTTTCTTGGCCATGTGACTTGAGTTTTAATTGATCCATTATTTTGATATACTCAAAAGCAGTGATATGTATGTACTCGTACATAAGTATATAAATACGTTAATTGATAAATAATATGGTAGTTGAACGTTTAGATTAATTAAATTTGTAACTGGGTAGACGAAAACATTTTTTAAAGTACGACGACGGTTAAAATTCTAAAATACGAAATATTTTAAAGCCACATTTTGGGAAAATATAACGAAATCTTTACAGTTTTTGAATCAGTTTTGGAATACGTTGACCATTGACATTCATTTAAAGTACTACAAGTACTGTTGCGTAACCAAAACTAATAGAATATCTCCAATATCTTAGAAAATAATAATGGTACCTTCATTGAAATTAAGAAGATAGTACCTATCTTTAAGAAACTTCTTTTAGTTCGGTTTGGATATAGCAAAGACATTAAGCTTTTAGAAAAATCGAAAATAATCTCAAAACCAATCCAAAAGGTTTTTGGCATTTGGCATACATACATAGCTGATCTAGTTGCTATTTGTAATCCAATCGGTGCATTCAAATTCCAACTCTACTTTGGCACCCATAAGCAATTACATATCTATTAAATAATACGAGTATTATTTTTGAAACTCCATTTATGCGTTGATGGAGATTTGAGAGAATTACAGGACTTAGATTCTGATTTAAAATAAGGCTTCAAAGATTTTCCTCCTACATTATTTAAAAATTCTGCACAGGTATTTGTAAAGGGTTTTTCAATTGGCGCGGGTTGATTTTGGCGCCCCCTGGCGGCCATTTCATTTTGGTGACATCTGTCAAATCTTTTGTTTATTTTTCAGTTGTTTATGCCAAATCATCATGGCAAGTTACACGATTGAACAGCACGTTCAAATGATAACACTTTATTATCAAAATGAGTGTTCGTTAACCCAAACGTTGCGCGCATTGCGCCCATTTTACGGTAGACGTGGTGGCCTTTCACAGTCGACTCTTCAACGTTTGGTGGCCAAATTTGAGACGACCGGTTCAGTAAACATTAAACAATCAGCCAACACCCGTACGTTCAAGGAACGCAAGATTGGCCGAGAATATCGCCGCGGTCCGTGAAAGTGTATAGCAGAACCTGAGGCAGTCTATTCCTCGCCGTGCACAAGAACTCGACCTTTCGCAGACTTTAACTTGGTGAATTTTGCGTCGGGACTTGGGCCTGCACCCGTACAATATCCAACTGACTTAGGAGCTCGAAGTTCATGACCATAAACAACGCCGCCGTTTGTTCTCTGACTGGGCTTCGAGTTGTTTGGAATAAGACCTCAATTTTGGACGAAAAATCCTGTTTAGTGACGAGGCGCGTTTTTGGATGAATGGCTGTGTTAACAAGCAAAATTGCCGTAAATGGGACGACACCAACCCACGCGTGGTTCACCAGGTTAGGTTAGGTTGAACGGGCTGATAGTTGATGTTGTTACCATCACACTTAGATCAATGTAGATCCATTGTGGTACTCCGAAGTATTGTAACTTCCTGAAAAGAAATAATAACCTATGAATCATGTGGTTCGTTTAACCATTAAGAGGTCTTGACAAAGTTTAGTAAGCTTTTGCCTGGCAGTTCTGATAGTTCCTCTAGTTCATTAAAGAAGAAGTTGCCTAGAGTTTTCTTCCTAGCAAGACAGAGCGAAGGACAGTGGCAGAGAAAGTGAGCAGTGTCTTCATGCTCGTTTTCATCACCACAGCCTCTACAAAGGTCATCAGTACTGAGCCCCATCTTCTTCTTATGGTAGCCGAGTAGGTTGTGTCCTGTAATAATGCCGATAAGGGATCTTAGGGAGGGTTTATTAAGAGTTAAGATCCAATCGGATCTTTTCTTATCGTATCTAGGCCATAGCTTCCTCGTGTTAACACAGGTTTCTGGGAGATTCCATCTGTCATTGGATTTTTGAATGATGTGCTCGGAAAGTGTAAAAGCGATTCGAACATGTTTGCCTCATACAATCAGATTCACCAGGTGGTATTGCATTCTCAAAAAAGTTACCGTTTGGTGTGGATTTTGGGCCGGACGGCGCACAGTGTGAGAATTCGCAAATCTAGCGGAATTTAATTAAAAAAATGATATGCACAAACTGATGTAAAAGTTGGTTTTACTTGGAGCCTAAACCTTCTACTAACCGATTTAGAAAGAATTGTTAAGCAGGAGTGATGTAGAACGAAGATAATTGATGTCAAAGTTGCAATTAGTCATTTTTTCGGTGGCAATTGGCCAATTAAGGTGGTTTAGGTCTTTATTTTTTTGTGAGTGCGCGGTTCAGTTTTTATTGAAAGTTTTGCTTTTATTTTATTAACAGGATATCGGAGAATTGAAAAGAAAGTAAAATTTTAATTTATATGGTGTTTAAATATATTTGTTGGAGGATAGGGTACAAAAAAAAGCGTAATTTTATACAATTTGAACATTCATTAGAGAAAAAATTAAATTATTCGGTGTTATTCGGATGCGAGACTATATGCATTTTAAAGCCTGATATGTCTGCTATAATTAACCGCTTTAAGTTGCTGCGCATAGGTGCGACGCCCATACATTTTTTTTTCATTTTCGAAATGGCCTTCAGCAAAAAATGAATGTCAAAATAATTGTTATTTTACTTATATTAACATGAAGTGCTACATTGACAAGATTTTTTTTTTGTATGTGTAGGGGAGTTAAGTGTGAGTATAATTTTCGATTTTTGGAGCTCAACCCACCACACCCCCCCTCCCTCTTATTGAGGGGACATCTTCTATAAAGGGGTGATAAGAGTTCTACGTGATATTTTGAAAATAGTTATTTTTCGCAAAAAATACTGACATTATCTTGTAGATAATTAAATTCTCTACAATTTATGTAAATAAACTTTTTATGTAGGACTAAAAATAAAAAAGTTATAATTCAATAAAAAAAAAAAACAATTTTCAAAATAAATGTTATTTTAAAAGTTTTCTTTCTTTTTTCTCGATTTTGGACTTTTAAAGACATTTTTATTGAAAATCTGTTTTTAACTATAACTTTTTCATTTTCATTTCAATAGAACAAAGTGTATAAACATGAATTGTAGATAATTTAATAGTTGAAATCAATTAAATTATTATTAGTTTAATCCACCGATTTTGCCGATTGACCAACTTTCGGAGGAAGCGCAAGAAGCTAGGAGCAAATAAAACAGCAAATATCGTGAGCTATTAACGAGAAAAACTTCGCTGTTGGACACAATAACGGGTCTTTTAAATAGGCTATTGATAACATCGGACCCTTTTATAGCCAGTATAAGGTGCATTCCGAAAAGGAAAAAAAGTGCTATCAAGCATTAAATCTTAGACCTTTTAAATGCAACTAAATAATATAAAAACCTTGTTTTTAAGGTCTTTTTTGTAAAAAAATATAAATAATGTTTATTTTAATTTATGTATTTTATGTTTTTTATTAATAAATATAAGTAAAAAGGAACAAACGTTTTTTTTCAGCATAATTTAATTGTTCCTGATGTGCTTACCTAAGTGCATAAAACACGTAGTTTCAGAACTCCGTTCATTAAAATTTTGGCTAAGTATATATAAAATTCTATTTTAATTTCATATTGGTATCTATTAGTTATAAATATGACCAAAAAAATCAAGCATAAGCTTTTTTTCTGAGCGAAATTCCTTTGCTAAGAAGGGTCTATCAAACTGCAAAAAACGAGTACTTTTAAAGCTCTGTAAAAAAAAAATTAACAAAGTATTTTAATAATTGTTGTTAAATTTCATTATTCACATATTTATAATTAATCCTGCAAAAAAAGAATTATCAAAAGGTAAAACTCGTAACCGCTATTAATTTAATTCCGCTAAATGAGCGAATTCTCACACTGTGCGGCGCGCGGCGGCGTAATTGGTCCGTACTTTTTTGAAAACGACGTTAGTGAGGCGGTCACCGTCAACAGCGAGCGCTACATAACGATGATAACCAATTTCTTATGGCAAAAATTGAACCATATGTACCTAGACGACATGTGGTTCTAGCAGGACGGCCGGCGCAACGTGTGACACAGCAAAGGCCACGATTACCATTTTACATGAATGATTTGAGGGTAAGGTTATCTCTCGCAGGGGTGATGTGAATTGACCACCAAAGTCATGCGATTAGAGGTCGCTAGACTTTTTCCTGTGGGGTTTCTTAAAGTCGCAGGTCTATGCAAATAAACCACAATCGACCGATGCCCTAAAGGTGAACTTAACGCAGGCCATCCCTCAAATTCAGCCGGATCTATGCGGAAGTCATTGAAAATTGGACCACTCGGATCCGTGCCACCGGCGGCGCGGCGAGGCGGGCATTTGATTGATCCTATATTCCACACTTGGGCTTACATGCGCCTTTCAAATAAAAAAATAATTTTGTTAATAAATCACACACAGCTTGTTTTATTCCATTTCAATATTCACCCGCTTTTATTGCACTTACAATCATTTTAAACCTTTCACTTCAATCAGGTATCTTCCTAGATAATTGGAAATATTCTTTTATCTTTTCTCTTCACAAACAGGGTTTCAAAAACGGAATTAAAAATGATACACCTATTTGTAAAATCTCAAATATACTAAAACTTTTTGAAAAAATGGTTTTCAAGAAACTTTCGTATATCTTAAAAAGTGTCATCTTATCAGTACAAAACGAAAAATCCACTATTATAAGGTTAACAACATTTTTTTTTTAATTTGTTCTATCTGCTTTATTTAAAGGATGAATTTCATTTCAATATGATGTTGTTTATACGGATTTTGCTTAGGCTTTCGATAGAGTTGATCATCTAGTTCTGTTGCAATAATTAAGAAACTATGGAACTAATTCTAAACTATTAATTTGGATAAACTCCTGTTTAAGGAATCGCAAACAATTCGTTCAAATCTCAAAAGAAATTAATGTTACTCCAGGTGTCCCTTTAGAAACCCATTTGGGCCCATTGATGTTCCTTCTTCTTGTGAATGATATGCCAGATGTTTTTGTATATTTACACTGTTTCATGTTCGCTATTGACCATAAAATATTTGTTGTTGCCAAAACAATATCTGACTGTCTTCAAACCAGAAAAATCTGAGTAATTTTAATGATTGGTGTAGTTTAGAAATAATCTCCATTTAAATACAGTACAGCCTCGCTAGTCCGGACAATCGCTAGCCCGGACACTTCAGTAGTCCGGACACCTCTATGTTTGGGACACTTTCAAAAGTTTACCTCTGCAGTCCGGACAGCGTATTAAAATGCTTATGTACGATACGCATACATATATTATTTGTCTCTGTTTCTCGGAAAAAACGTTTGTTCATACGATTACGGGGAATCCCCTTCTGGTTTTGTCGCTTTGGAATCTAGACATTTTAATCGTTGCAAATTTACTCATTGGAAGTTTAAATTTACTCATTGGAAGTTTTTATATATATATGGTCGTTGATTTTTCATGCTTTGTTACATTTCATCGTGAGCTTTCTTTAAGGATAAGGCATATTTTTTGGTGTAATTTGAATTTCTCATTGAAAAATTTTAAAACATAAGTTATTACTTATTATGGCTTCTACAAAGAAAAGGAAGCATGTTACTTTGACACTTTCTGAGAAATGTAAAATATTGGATGATATTGAAACTGGCAAATCAGTCAGGCAAGTAGCAGAAATTTTTAAAGTCTCAAAGTCAACTGTTTTTGATATAAAAATGAATAAGATGAAAATTCGGAAATTTGTATCTAACACATTCCAAGGATCAGGTAAGCTTACAAAAGGCCTTCAATTTAAGGTCTAAGATCATTTAACAATTGCTTTAAGGACAGAGAAAAATTATCAGACAAGGTGAACACCCAGCGGTAGAAAAAGCATTGATGACATGGTTCATCCAAGAAAGAAATCATCATGTGCCAATTTTAACAGATATGATTCAAACCAAAGCCAAATTCTTTTACAAAGAGATGACAGGTAAGGAAGATTTTGCAGCAAGTTCTGGTTGGTTGGAAAAATTTAAATTGCGACATGGAATTCGATGCCTTTAAATTTGTGGCGAAAAAGTATCCAGCGACGTTGCTGCTGTTAAGCCTTTTCAAGACAAATTTTTAAAACTGATTCAAGAAATGAACATAAGTGAAGAACAGGTATATAATGCTGATGAGTCAGCTGCTTTTTGGAGGGTTCTTCCGGGGACGACATGGGTTCATGCGAATGAAAAATCTGCTCCTGGCAGAAAAATATCGAAAGATCGCGTTACTTTTATGCCATGTTCTAACGTTGCTGGAACTCATAAGTTACCCCTCTTAGTAATCGGAAAATCAGTTAATCCGAGGGCTTTTAAAAACGTTAATCTTCCAGTAGCATATAAAGCTACCAAAAAAGGCTGGATGTCTACAACGATTTTTTTGATTGGTTCAAGAATAATTTTATTCCAAGTGTGAAAAAGTTTTTGACAGAGATTAACATGCCGTTAAAAGCACTTTCGGTTTTGGATAATGCCCCATGTCATCCTAAAGAAGACGAAATAAACTTTGATCCGAACTTCAGAGTCTTATTCTTACCGCCTAATTGTACAGCAATATTGTAGCCAATGGATCAAAATTTAATTCAGAATATAAAGGTAGCATATAGAAAACAGCTATTGACCCACATTCTACTGGAAGATGATAAAAACATTGCAGCAGTCTTAAAAAAATTCAATTTGCGAGATGCTATTTATTTTTTAGATTCAGCTTGGAAAGGTATCGGAGAGAAAAATATTAAAAAGAGTTGGTCAATATTATGGCCAGAACTGGCATCCCAATGGAATAATGAAGACCTTATACCACTACAGTTACGCCAACAAATTGACTCGGATTCTTCGCTTGCTGATTTAAATATAATTCATGCCATGATAAGAATAATTGATCCGAATGGTGACACATCCACATATGAAATCATTAAATGGGCAACTGGTCAAAATGAAGTCTTCTACGACTTTTCTGATAATGACATTATTCAGTCCGCTTTACAAATCCAACAAAATGTTACTGAAGCTGAAGAAGAAGACAGTGAAGATGAAAATGTAAACAAAGAAGTTTCGAAAATTTCAAACATTGAAGCAAGAAAGATATTTGCCAAGGGCATTCAGTGGGCCCAACAAAATAATGCATCTCAAATGGATATCCTTCTCCTTAAGAGGTTACGCGAAAAAGCTGAAAAGATGTTTTTAGATAAAGCGTTCCAACCAAAAATTAACACGTGCTTTCCTACTCTTTAAAAAAAATTAAAATGCGTTCATATTTCTTACATACGTACATGTATATATTTAAATTATGTGTATATGTACTTCTTTTTGTAATAAAAAGGTTTTGAAAAGTTTTCGGTTGTCCATTGTATTTAATTTTTTTTTTATAGTCCGGACATTTCGCTATTCCGGACACGGTAGAAACCTTATGTATCCGGACTAGCGAGGCTGTACTGTATATCCAAGTGTCAAAGTTTGGCTTTTCGCCGTCGGACTTCTTCCATATTTAATTACACTTAAGATAACATTGTTTTTTTTTTTTAAAGATAGATGAGATGATTAAGGTCTTATATTTGATTAAAAATTCTTTTTAAATTCTCATATGGATTATATTATAGCAAAATCCAGCATACATCTTTAGAAATTCTAAGGAATTCAATGACTTGGTTACATTAAAAAGCTTATACTATTCCTACGTTATATCTATTTTACAATATTGTTCTATTATATGGAGTCTATTTTATACGTCTCATTTCATTAGAATTGAAAAATTACAAAAACGTGTTTCAAGATACTTGTTTTATATGTTACGTTGGAACATTACTCGCCCATCATATTTTTTGTTTTGCAAAGCCTAGAAACTCGTCGTAAATGCTTTGGAATAATGTTTGTCAGAGACATTCTTCATGGTCAAATTATATGCTTCATATATTATTTAAAATTCGAGCAAATTTAATCGCACAAGTTACAGAAAATCAAAGCGTTTTAAGTTCTTTTTTGAAAACTTATTAACTCAAGAACTTAAATAGGGCAAACACTGTAGGTTATTTCCCTCCCTGACATTACTCGCATACAAGATTGGTTTTCGGGTTCTCGACAAGTTGTTGCGACATATAATTTATTAATTTTGAATTACTTTTTTGAGCGAAGGACCGTTCACAAAGGAAAAAGTGCATTTTTCACACTAAAATTTACTTTTAAAAAGTAGGTACTTTTGAACTTCTAATTACTATCTCCACATTTGACGAAAATACTTTTATGTTAAGTTAAAATTTCGAACTGTTTCCGGTGTGATGATCCATTTTACTAACTTTAAATTTTAAGTTGTGAAATTGTTTTTGCTAGGGTTGCCAACCTTTAAACTTTGAATTGATTTAAAACATCAAAGTTATTTTAAAAAAATGTTTAAAATGATAGTAAAATCCCGTTTCTTTAAATCGTTTTTTTCTGGTATTTCTAAAATACACAAAAAGCCTCTAGGATGGCTCAACCCTTAAAACGATTTAAACAAAATATATATTTTTAAAACGAATCATTAAAATTATTCGGTTGTAATTTTCTTTTTTTTTTTTTTTTTCAAATTATACCTCGCACTGAAAAACTGACCGTCATTAGAACTTAATTACCAATTTAAAAAGAACACGGTAGAACTTGCGAGAGCCAATTTTTTCATAAGTTATTTTGAAACTCACAGGTCTTTTTCTGTCTTAGTTTTGACAGAAATTCAGTTTATACACCTCCGTTACATCTACATAATATTACCAAAGTGAGTGTTGTGTAGCCCAAACTCTTATTCTTGCATCGATCTTTTGTGCAACAAATTCCAAAATATTGTTATAAACCGTCTTGGCTACATTAATTCCTTGGATTTGTTTTGGTAGGGAACCGTGAAGCACCGATATTATGTCAATAATCAAAATAAAATGATTGGAGCACTTAAAGCGTCCCTGCAACCAGTGAGCTGCATTTATCATTTCACCCTTTAGATATCTTACTATAGGAATTTATAAAAACATCTTACCTGCAAAAAAAAGAAGGAAGAAGAATTAATTTGAGTATTTGAATTTATGTTACATGTATTTTAAAAACACTTAAATTTAGTTATGTGTTGTAAGCTTGAACGATTTTTATTTAAAAAAATGAGGTTGTTGCAAATGAGTGTTGGCTTACTATGATAAAAAACAAAATGTCCTTTTTTTGAACTTTTGATAAACTTTAATTTTAAGTAAATGATAAACAGTTTAAAAAAGTTTTGAATATTAAGACATACATATGTATGTATGTAACTACCAAATATCCCTTACCACTTTTAATTGGCAGACTTAGAATATTCTCTATCGCCTAAATCAACAAAGTTAAATTACTTAAAAGTCATGTTAGCTATAATATTGTAATGACTTTTCGAAAAAGCTTTCACACATATAAGCACGAAATGTTAACTATAACTCAAATGCCTCTTAAAAATGTCTAAAAAAAAAAACCTTGAACTTGAATGTATGCATCGTGAAAGTTCAAATTTTTCAGCAGATAAGATCATTTGCTCTTCAATGTACACAATTAAATTAAAATCTATAATTCCACGAAATGCTTCACTCTAAATGAATTGATTTTTTCCCATTATATTAATAAATTTAAATGCATAACCAATTAAACAACACTATACTCGTGATGCTTTTGTTTGGTTCGTAATTTGTTTAGCATAAGTAGTGAGAAAATAACATTAATCAACAATCAAAACAAGTCACATTATTATTTTAATTAAAGCAGATGAAATGAGAGAGAATCAGCAACATACGAGTATTTAATAGTTCTACACAGAAGACGGAAAACAGAAGTGTCCAGAATCACTGGATCAAGATCATATCTAACTACAGCCATAGTCAAATGTGCATTTTGTAAGTTTCCAGCCTCATGCCCAACATCACTTGGGCATAAGCACAAAGCGTACACGAACTCGCTTCTCAGTTGCGGCGCCTTAAATGCCAAGCAAACTGGAGTATCACGTCTATATCGGAGACGTCTCATCGTCGTTGTCGTCGTCGTCTGTGACAGCATCACCAAAAGCATCAGCAACAGCAGCAATTTATCGAAGGCCATCACAAGTAAATCCATTTGGAAAATCTTCAGCACACACCTGCATAATTATGAATCCCAATGATAGCATCTTAAGGAGGAGAAGCAGCGCAGCAGATAGGAGATGCTATCTACGCTGCTAACTGCACCATCATCAGTCCAAAGTTTTTCGTTTTACCATATCAAGGTGGAGCCGAAGAGCTGAAGAGCTGAGTAGGAACCATCGTCGTACATCTGATGTGCTTGCTGTTGGCCATTATTCGGTTTAAGCTTAATATCACAACATTATGTGTCTCTGGAAATTAACTAATTAGAGGTAGCACCACCACCACAAGTGCCGGGTGGCAGAGAGAGTTCGTGATGTACCGTTCCTGGGAGCGTTTGCACCGAACCATCTCGCACTAGCCTCACATCATATCGCATATCGCATATCGTGTCCAAGTTGTGCAATTCTAAATCTTTGGAATATGCGACCCAAAAGGGACATGTAATTTAATTTCAAAGCCGAAGAAACTTTGCAAGTTTTCTTAAAGTGCTCTACAATGAGCTTATGCTTCCATATTGCTTGTACCTATAGCTGCTATGGCTTCTATATGAAGGTATTCCAACAGATTTCTTAACTGGTCTCCTAGTGGCATCGATAAATTGCCGATAACCTCTTTAGTCCGTCCGTCTATTGTACATACGTAGATTGCAAGGGAAGATATCAGAGATATTCAAAATCGGACTTTGTTGTATAGGATAGCTTGAGAGTTGAGGGAATCATTATGTGGAGCGGTGGACAATTCGTACGAATGACGGTGGCGGCTGCTTCTGACTGCTGTTGTTGGTTTGGTTGGTGCTGCAACATTTGCGGTGTGTGTGGCACTTAAATTTAATGGAATTACGTATATGGGATTTATCGTAATGATGTAGAGCACCTCATAGTCAGTATGTGCTGTGCTCGGTGGCACTCATTTCTTGGGACGACTTCAAACGACTTCGAACGACTTAGATTGTGATGGTGACGGTGATGCCGTCCAAGACGTGTGGTACTTTTAACCAAGTGTGTATCCAGTACATGTAGCGTAGGTAGCTTGTAGTTATGTACCTTAACTTGGTCCTGATGATGAAGCATAGTTAAACTTCAAAAATTACGAGACAAGTTGCAAGTAGTCGGTGGCTGTATTTAGTTTTAAAAACATAAAAAAGAAATGAGATTCAATTTTACAGATTTGGAAATAACTAGGCTGGTTTTGGCAGGCAATCAACTGACAAATGACGGAGGACAGACGACGACGGCCGACATAACACGCTGCTTGGTTAATGCATGCGGAGCTTATAAATGCAAGTTTGCTCGTAAAAGAGTTGATTGGTGACGGCATTTTCCAATTAAAGATTTTTGGACTTGTCTTGCGGTCTGGGGTAGTGATGTAAAAGCCAAAAAATCCAGATTTAGACTTTTTGCACACTTTTGAATTCATGGTTCTTTTTTAGTTTATTTTTTGAATTAATTTAAACTTAGCAGGTTAGAAGGTGGTAAGTTATTTGAAAGTGAAGGCCGATTTTGGAGCTACTCGTACTTGTTAACTATGAGGACCGAAGCGACCGT
Source organism: Eupeodes latifasciatus (assembly GCA_920104205.1). Lineage (NCBI taxonomy): Eukaryota > Metazoa > Arthropoda > Insecta > Diptera > Syrphidae > Eupeodes > Eupeodes latifasciatus. The sequence goes on from OV049924.1 coordinate 372,645,111, forward strand.
TCGATGGACGCACGTTAAAGTATGTTTACTATTTGAATGATTTAAATGAAACACTTGTGGGTAATGTTGCAGAAAAAATGTTTCTTTTTGAAATTGGCCTGCTGTAAATAAAATTTGGTAGCAGAATTAACTGAATCAATTTGTTTAAAAATGAAGGCTATCTTAAGTGAAATGTTCAACTTAATTGATGGTGTACGAAATAGTTGCGGTAATTTTGGGGCGAGCTAATGACATGTGTGGCGTGTGGCGATTTGGGCGCGTTTCGTGGAGGTCAGTAGAGAATTACTGCATTTAAAGCAACTACATGAATATTTCGCAAGTAACTATTGCATTTGATGTCGGAAATTTTTGTTAGGGCTGGATAAATCAATATGGGTTGGTTTTTAAATGGTTAATACTAGACAATAGGGTATTGTTTACATTTTGAAATTGAAAAACGATTACTTCGTTTTAAGTGTTATAAATTTCGATCGATTTTAAAAACTTATTCAAAATTAATAAGAATTTAAAGAATTATTTCAAATCCAGCCGAATCAAATTTTTTTTGTTCTATTTTTGGACTTCGAATCAATTTCGAGTGAAAATTAATAGCAAAGCTAGGTGTGAGTAAGTTTTTTTCGCTAAGTCTTTTCTCGAAAACTTGTTTTTGATCATTTATTTTTGAATGCAATTTATAATGCAAATCAATCATTTTTTTTTAAATTATTATTATTATTGTGGTTTATATTCCAACTACTTCAAAGGGTTTTTAATTGGATTATTAGCTTTTACATTTAGAATTTAATTTAATTCTTGTGGGAATTTTTTGAAATTTTTTAATTTTAACATTTATATTGCACTTATAAAATTTAATAGACGGTTATATAAATACAAAACGTCGCTGGAGAAGTAAAGTGACATAACTCAAAATTCATTTTTTTTCTTCAATAAATTCACACCAAGCCTAAAAATGCTTATATTTCTTGCAGGTAAAATTAATCGATTTTAGAATTAATTTTCAAAGCCTGAAAAAATATTTATAAAGCAAATCATTTTCATAATTTCGAAAAAAGCCGATTTTAAAATAAAAATAAAATATGTCACTTTGCTATTCCAGCGACGAAAAGCAGAAATCAAATATTACAACAGACTTGTTTACTTTTTCTAATTTCCACACTGAAAAAAAAAACGTGTATAATATTAATAACTGGGTTTCTATTGGCACCATAACTTTTAATATGACAAATTAATTTTGCTTCAAAAATTTGTTTTCAAAAAAAGTAAATCAACGTTTATTAAGAATTGAAATTTAAAAATTAATAAACTCTTGCTGGTATTAATAAAAGTTTTTATTGGCCCAACGAACTCATACATTGGCCTAATAATTTGTTTATTAAAAAATCATTGGTTAGAAAAATAATTACGATTGAATAAACGAAATAATTTATTGGCTCAACAAACAAATTTTTCTTAATCAATAAACTATTTCATTGGTTCAACAGAGAAATTAATTGGCTCAACAAATAAGATTATTGGCTCAAGAAGCAAGTTTATTGGCTGAACAAACAAGTTTATTGGCTCAACAAACAAGTTTATTGGCTCAACAAGCAAGTTTATTGGCTCAACAAACAAGTTTATTGGCTCAACAAACAAGTTTATTGGCTCAAAAAACGAGTTTATTGGCTCAACAAACAAATTTATTGGCTCAATTAACAATTTTATTGTCTCAACAAACGAGTTCATTGGATCAACAATCAAGTTTATTGGCTCAACAAACAATTTTTTCAAAATTTTTCTATTTTATTAAACTATTGGTAAAACTTGAATCACCGAAATAGCTTATTGGCCGAAAAGACAAAAATAAATACGTTTTTAAACAGGATCATTAAACTATTGTTTGTGACAATAAACGTTAATTAGACCAATAATCAGTTTTTTATTGGCGAAATAAATCTGTGTTTTGGAAAAATATTGATAAGCTTTTTACTGGCCCAATATATTTTTGTATTGCATCTATGTATGTTCCTTTTTGGTTCAGTGTAAGGAAGGACTATTTTGTTTTGTATTAAAATGGTAACAGAATTATATCAACCTTTTTTTTCTTATAAATAATGTTTGGATCTTAATAATCTTAAGACTTCAACCGTTAATTTCGAAGATGCAATATTCATCGACAAGAATAAATTGAAAAGTTCATACAAATAACACGTATACGCCCAAGTGAACAATTTTAAAATAATTTTTGCTCAACACTGAATTTTACAAAAAAGAAGATTTACAATGTTTAATAAAATAAAAGCTCACAAAATTTCAATCGTCTTAAAATATACTCTAAATTTTGTGTAAAATATTGTAGAAATAAAATTAAATCCGCTAATACGTTCTTATCTTATTTAAGGGTACTGTAAAATTAAAATTCTTTCTTATTTACACTCTTTAAAGTAAAGAAGATGGGCAAAGGAAGTTTTGGAAAAAATTGTAATGTTTTTAATTTTTTTTAAGGGATAAGATTACAAAAAAACAGAGATTCTCAAACAACAAACAATTGCTGAATCAAAAACGCCCAAATGTTAACTTTTCAAAAGATTTTATTGATATCTTTATGTTTGAGATTTAAATGACAAAACTGTTAAATTTTACATCGCTCCAATCAATAGAAAGCCAACATTTCATTCAATAAAAGTTTAAAAGACTTGTTAATGTTATATTATAACAATCAGTAATCATTTTTGACCGTGAAATGGATTCATTCTTATGTTATGTTAAAATTGTATCAATTAAATTTCTACAACCAAGTTTTTTTAAATTTCAAAAACATCCAAAAGATACAGATTAAAGATGTATCTTAGTTATCTTTTACAATAGTAAAAAGTTTTACATATATTTTTGTTTGTTATTTTAAATTTGTATTGTGTTACTTTTGTAACAATATACATATATTTTTTTTAATGATTTTCATATTAAAAAGCTGATTTTAATAATTTATTTGTTTTTGTTGCACACGTGGATTTCAGACAAAATTTTATTAACAAAAATTGTAACAATAAAAGATTTACAATTTCAAATCGTTTTTTCAAAATCATATAAAAAATTTAAATACAAAAACACAATTTAAAAGCAGTAAAACATATTTATTTATGTTTGTATAAAATTATTGGCTTAAAGATGATAAATACCTAAACTTATAAATTTGAAACTAATTTATAAGAAATTTAAACTTGCAATGCTCATGACGATAGATTGGGCGATTCGTTAAGAAATTAACTTTATTTGTTTTAAGACGCCATTTAAATTATAAACAATGGAAAGTGTGATATTTGAGGGTTAAATCAGTTAAAGGTCATATATTTTGTCAATTACAATGAATTAATTTTAATACAAAAAAATAAATAATTTTAAATTTTATTTTTTTATTTATAGACACTACAAAAATGTCATAACAATTCCAGAACCAAACTTCCTTAAAATATTGTTCATTGTTTTTGAATTATTTACATATAACAACATAAAATGATTTCTAAATTTGAAATTGAAAGCTATTTTTGAACTTCAATACTCATTCTAAAAAGGTTAAAAATTTCAAATGTCAAGTTGTGAATTTAGAGTCAAAAAAAATGGCTTTGGTTCAATGAAAAATTACAAACGAAAATTACTAAATGCTGAGTTTTTTAGGAGAACTTTATTTATTTGACTTAAACAGTCTCTTAAAAGTTTTCTTATTTTAAACCAGAGCAAAATAAAAATAGGGGAAGGGGGTGCAAGAACATCAAGTATACTTTTTTGTAAAATAATCGAAATTTTAGCTTAATTTTGTCAATACAAGATTATGCCACTTAATTCGTACAGTAAACAGATTTTAAGAAAAAAAGTCAAACATATTGGGTTGCATTCTATTTAATCAAAAAAATGTAATCTATGTTAATGGAAAAGTCAGTTTGCTTGTTTGTTTGTTTGTTTGTTTGTTTGTTTGACTGTCCTTTACGTTGCAACGGAGCAATATTATGACATTATTATTTGTCTGGAGGTACTATGTAGTTACGATGCTGGAGAGTGTTTCAAGGTACTGTTTACCATTGTAAAAGGATAGCGTTCAAAATCGTGAAAATTTAATTATTCCTCAAATCCCAATAATAAATTATTTCTTTGATAAAATCCTCATTTTTTGTTCCATAAATATTTGTCTTCATTAATTCAATATTTGAAGTTTCAAGTTTTGAAACTTAGCACACTTACTAAAGGATGTCTGGTGATGACCCCAAAAAAAAGTTCCCAAGAATACGATGTGAGCTCTAGCGGCAGTTAAGAGAAACATACGGTTTTTTGGTTTATCGGGTTTATCTTGAAAACTATAGGCATGTAAATAAAATGTGATGTGATGATTTGTTTCAAACACGTTGATGAGGATTGTGTACCTAAAACCCTAAAAACGTTTCTGGAGACTCTTATACTAAAGAAAACGAAAATTGAAAATAGAAAAAGGAAGTGCATCGCAATAGGGCATAGCATTATATCAGTTGTGCGTCCCAGATCATTTATGTCTCCAATACTAAGCAGCCTTGCCTTATTTATATACAGAAAGCTTAGTTCTAAGAAGTTGGTAAACCTTATTTTAAGATTAGGGTTTTTTTCTTCATACTATGAAGCTCAGTTGTTGGAGATATGTATCAGCTATTTGCCACACCCGAACAGAATCCAGCGGTTCACTTAACCAATTTGTGTTTAATAATGCGGACTTTAATGTCAGAACGTTAGATGGACTAAATACATTACATTCTTTGGGCGGAATAAGATGCATCGTTGCATCTACTCCCATAGGAAAAACCACAAAAACAAAATCTGAAAAAACTACCTTGTGCTAAATCAACTGCATAACCTGGAGTACTTCCTTTGGAAACATTTCAGAAAACAGATGGCGGATTAAAAAATTTAGTTTTTGAGAATGTGAATGCGTGTTCCGAAATATTACAGCCAAAACCATATGACACTCTTTGGTTGGCATCAAAGTTTATTGGCATTTACGATGTTCCAGGATGGAAAGGGTACATGCACTTAATAACAAGAGGCTTGTTTAGTGCAAAAACTAAAATCATTTCTCTTCCGTTCATAAACTCTCCACCGTCCGACTATAATAAACTTTACACTGCATTGCACTATGCTGGCAGTTTGTGTGACAAATTTGACCAAAAATGCCTGGTGGTGTCATTCCTAGTCGTGCTAGTGTCCGTGACAGTCGTGCGATTCTGTACCTACATATATATACAATTGAATTATTATAGTTAAAACTATCAAAATTCAACGAAAGCGCTCCCGCAGCGAAGAGGATCTTGAATCCTCGGTTTATAAATCCAGGAGATCAAATCCTACCACAACATCCATAATGGATAATATTAATCCATTTGAAATTCTTTCAATCGATGATGATATAAATCAGCCTTCTATTAACACTCAGGCCACGACATCTGAGAAAAAACAATCGATACCTCCGATAAAAGTGCTAAAAAAAACAAGTGTTTATATTCATACGTTGATGAATGAACTAAATTTATCAGATTATTCAATCCAAAAAATTTCAATTGGTATCAAAGTGTTCTGTGATTCGTTAGACACATATAACAAGGTGTTAAAATCATTACAAGATAAAAATTGTGAATTTTTCTCGCATGACCTTCGCAATGAAAGGTCATTTAAAGTTATTTTGTTCGGTTTGGACTCAATTGACACAAGTACTCTTAAAACTGAGTTAATATCACTGGGCCTTAAGTGCAAAGACATTAAAATGATAACGAAAAATCATGAAACATTTGTTGATATTTTCTATATTGTTTATCTAGAAAATGGTTCTGCCCGAATTTCCCAGCTAAGAAACAATATTAAAACCATATTTCGTACCCATGTTCGTTGGGAATTTCAAAAGCGTTTTAAAAATAAAATAACCCAATGTCATAATTGCCAAATGTTTGGCCATGGTGAGAGACATTGCAACGTTAGGCCGAGTTGTGCCGATTGTTCCGGTCCCCACAAGACTTCAGAGTGCACTGTGGCCGAAGGTTCTTTTCCCAAATGCGCAAATTGCAAGCAGAACCATCGTTCAACTGACCAAACATGTGATAGCCGAATAAAGTACATTCAAATGAAAGAGAGAACTCCTAGAGCAACTAAACGCAATTTACATGCTCCACGGCAGCAACCACATAACACAAACAATCAAGTCAATATTGCGAATATGCATGATTTTCCCTCTCTCCCTCCACCAACAAACCATTGGAAGATGACACCACGTTCTACACAACAACAACAACATCAGCAGCTTCAGCTACCTCAACAACAACAACAGTCAACGAATTTGACGAACCCTGCTTTGATGAGCAACACCAATTCAAAAGAGAACGATCTCTTTTCTCAAGAAGAGATTGCTTCTCTTACAATGGAGATGATAACAAAGCTTGGTCAATGTAAGTCCAAGTTAGAACAATTTCATGTCATTGCACAGCTAGCAACAAAATATTTATACTCTCATAATGGCAAGTAATTTACATAATATGAAAATCGCATGTTGGAATGCCCGTGGCATTCGTAATAAATGTACTGAGTTTTTTAATTTTCTCTTAAATGCTAATGTTGATATTTGTCTTGTGTGTGAAACCTGGCTTGATGTTGGTGTCAGTTTTTCAAATAGTAACTTTATATGTCATAGATTAGATAGAGAGAGTTTAGGTGGCGGTGTTGCCATCCTCCTCAAAAAAGAAATTAAACATGTTTTACTACCAAAAATTAATACTAATGTTATTGAAGCAATCGGAGTAGAATTGGTTTTGCAAAACTCCAATAAGCTTAAAATGTATTCAATATATTTCCCCGGTGGCAGATCCAATAATACAAGTATTAAAAGGCGCTGCTTTATAAACGACCTGAAAAAACTTATAAGTAATGACCAGTTTATAATAGGCGGTGACTTTAATAGTAAACACCGACAATGGGGTTGTCTTCGGGCAAACTCATTTGGTAACGATCTATTGGATTTCACTATGAGATACCCTATCACACTCATGTTTCCAAACGGTCCAACTTATATCCCTGCCCGTAGAAGAGCTTCACCATCTACGATAGATTTTTTTATTTCAAATGTTCCGCATTGCTTTACGACCCCTACTACTGCAAATGCGCTTAGTTCGGATCATCTTCCTGTCTTCTGTGATACTACTCTTAGTCCAAATTTATTAAATGTGCAATATTTAGATTTTAAGAACGCTAATTGGCACTTATATCGTTCTCATTTAAATTCAAAATTGCGTCAAACTTTAAATAGTATTGAATGTGTGGAATGTTGTGAAGATATTGATGTCTATGTTGATTATTTTGAAAAAAGTATTTTAGAGAGTATTAATGTATCAGTTCCTAAAAAAACAATTAATAAACGAGCTGTTATTCTTCCTCGTACCATTTTGGATCTAATTAAAACAAGAAATATATTTAGACGGAATTGGCAAAGATACCGACAACAACACGATTTTCAACAAATGAATCATCTAAACAAATTGATAACAGAATCGATATCGAAATTCAGGAACATAGAATGGAACAAAAAACTTAGTTCCTTACATCCTAGTTCTAAACCTTTTTGGAACATACATAAAATAATTAAGAAGAAAAATACTCAAATACCACCACTTGAATCATTAGGGATAGTTCACACTTCTAACGAAGACAAAGCAAATACGCTAGCAAATACTTTTGCTAGCAATCATGATACTACCATTAACTTCTACCACGATCCTGTTTTAACTAACCTTGTAGATACGTCAGTACTTGAATTCAATCGAACTTCGATAAGCTTATCTGCAGAGGAATTAATTTCTGTGGAAGACATTGAATATTTGATATGTGATCTTAAAAATAAAAAATCTCCTGGAATGGATGGTATTCAAAACCAATTCCTTAAAGAACTTCCAATGAGTGGATTTGTTTATTTAACTTCTATAATAAATGCCTGCTTTAAAATTCAATATTTTCCACTAAAATGGAAGATGGCAAAAGTTGTTCCAGTATTAAAATCTGGAAAACCTCGAAGTGATCCACTAAGTTATAGGCCAATAAGCCTACTGAGTAGTATGAGTAAGATTTTCGAAAAATTAATTCGCTGTAAATTAGAATTGTTTTTAAATGAAAAGAATATCATACCAATACAGCAATTTGGTTGGTCCAGTATTGCGAAATTGTGAATTCGGCATGTATGCAGATGACATTGCGATATTCTCATCCGATGAACATCCTGATAATATAATTAACAATATTCAAACTGATTTAGCTATTATTTTCGAGTATTACAAACACTGGAAAATTAAAATCAATGCTGGGAAAAGTCAAGCTATCTTTTTCACCAGAAAAAGAAAGGATTGTTTTTTACCCAGTCGTAATATAAACTTAAATAACTGTGATATACCGTGGGTCAGCTCTGTCAAGTATTTAGGTATTTACTTAGATAAGAAGTTGACCTTCAAGGAACACACACAAATGACAGCAAATAAAATAAATGTCGGTATAAAAATGTTATATCCGCTTATTAACCGAAAGTCATTACTTAGCAAACATAATAAACTTATTATTTTTAAAGTCGTTTTTCAAGCAATACTCTTATATGGATCGCCCGTATGGGGTAATTGTGCTATAATGCATATTAAAAAATTGCAAATTCTTCAAAATAAAATTTTAAAAATGATGCTCAAGCTCCCCTGGCATTTCTCAACCCAAGCCTTGCACACAGAGACAACAAACGTGTTAAAAATAGACCAAAAAATTGAAATTCTCAATCAAATTTTTTTTAGAAAATGTGTATTGAGTGAAAACTCTCTAATAAGAAACCTAATTTAACAAATTGTCAAATATATTTTTTTTTCTTGTATTCTCATACATCTTGTTATGAACATATGTATTATTTATTATCTTATGTATTTATTATATTGTTTATATTTATTTATTTATGCATCATGAAATGTACTTTTTGTTAATTTATTATTTAATGTATCTAATTATATATTCATTTTATTGTCTAATTATTAATTTATACATTTTTTCTCGTTTACTAATTTATATTTATTTATTTGTGTATGTATTTATTTGTTTATTTATTTATTTATTTTTTTATTTATTCATTTATTTATTTATTTATTTATTTATTTATTTATTTATTTATTTATTTATTTATTTATTTATTTATTTATTTATTTATTTATTTATTTATTCATTTATTTATTCATTTATTTATTTATGTATTTATTTATTTATTTATTTATTTATTTACCTATTTATTTATTCATTTGTGTATTTATTTATTTTACTATTTATTTATTTATCTATTTCTTTAATTATATATTTATTTTTTCACTGATAAAATAAATCATCGGAAATTAATTTCTATTAAATTTAAGCATAACCTATCTGTGATATAATTATAAACAAAATTCGAATGAAGGTTTTTTCTTTGCAATGTTTTCCTTCAAACTTATAATATTAAGATATACACATGCTGTTTAGAAACTAATTATTATTTTTCAGTAGTAAGATACAAATTGATATCATATCTCTGTGCTGTGCAATGACTTAGAATTATTGTAAACTCTGTAACTTTCTCTTTGCCAATAAAATAAAATATAAAAAATATGCCTGGTGGTGACATTTGACCAGCCTCTTTATATAAAATGTAAAAAAAATCGTTGCCGCAGCTTCATCTGAGTCCCGTCTATCAAAATGCGTAGTCAGATTGGGTGGATTTCACCTGTTAATGTCCAATATTGGTTCAATAGGTTTTCTGATGAGTGGAAGTGGCCTGCAAGAGTTAATGAGTACTATATAAACCCGGTTCTGTTGAAAAGATGCTGCAATAGCTTTCGCTAGAGGAGTTCGTGTTTTAATACTAATACAGACATCTTTAGCTAATGTAATAATGGAAAAAGACCATATTTCCATGCCGCCAGACACTTCTTGTACGCCAAATCATGTCACGTGTATTTGCAGGACATGATAACTGCCTTCTGTGATGACCCCAGATGAATTTAAAAACCTTTTTGCAAGAGGGTTACTTTACTATGAGAAGAACTGACCGATTTTGGACAGGGGTGTAGTCGGACCAGACGATTAAACAAACTCTTATGCGTGGAATGACACCAAGGCGTGGAATCACTGATAGTATACTTAGCAAATAGGTTCTAGGGCTGACTGCTACTCATGAAATTTTCTCATCACTTGAAGAATTCACTAGCGTTCTTTTTTCTACTAGTGAGTAACATGAAGATTTTGGGTAGGCACGTAAAATTAGAGATAATACAGACATTGCAAAGCTGTCAAATTGGTTCCAAACTCATCCTCGATTTCCAGTTACAAATGAAATCATGTCAATAGCGAGTGGAGATGATAAAGTAACTTGCTACAATGCTTATTCTCTAGGCATGCAGGCAATCAGCCATATAGTGGGCCAACGAGTTTCAGAAGTAAGAAGGAACATAAAAATTGAATACTACAGTTTTTTTTTGTGGACAATTACAGACACGAAAAAATGCACACCATATATTTTTAGAAAATTTAATAAGCTTTCTTTTCGTGTAAAAAAAAACACGTTTTCCTTAAATGCCTATAGAGTTATTTTACGAACTAAAACAAGTACAAACAAATTAATATCATATTTATTTGGAAATTTAATAAGCTTTAATTTTGTAGAAGATTATTTTTTGATACGACAAATGGTTTTCAAGATAAACCCGAAAAACCGAAAAAACCGTATGTATCTCTTCACTACCGCTAGTTATTTTATAAACTATAACAGATACGAAAAATATCACGCAAGTTTTTTTTTATAAAATTTAATGAGCTTTAATTTTGTGGAACAACATTTTTTGATACGAAGAATAGTTTTCGGGATAAACGTGAAAAACTGAAACAATCTCCATGTTTCTCTTAACTGCCGCTAGAGCTCACATCGGATTCTTGGGGACTTTTTTTTTGGGTCATCAATAGACATCCTTTAGTAAGTGTGCCAAGTTTCAAATCTGTTGGATTTTTTTTGAGGTGAAAACCTTTATTAACTGGACTTTATTCGAACTTTGTTTAAAATTAAAAAAGACATGTGAAATATTAAAAAATGGTGTCTTAAAAGAATTCTCATCCGCATGTAGTAAAGTAAAATAATTAGTTTAATGGCAAAATTGATATTTTTGCCAGCTGTTTTTAAAATCTATCTATATATAAGAACATCCTTTGTTTTTAAATGTTTAACTTAAAAATTGGATTATGAAACGGAGGTTGTTGACTCTTTTTTGTGTCACAATCTAATCCAGGTAAATTATTGTAAAAAACGATTTGAATCGCTTGTTAGACTTAATTTTTGTTGATAAGGAGTTAAAAATCTCCGTTAGTAATTCAATTTCTCCTATTGCTCCGAATTCAATACATCATAAAGCTTTATCTATTTGTTTTGAATATATTGAATATTTTAAAAATAAAGGTTCTTATAAATTTAAATTAATGTACCACAAGGCTAATATTCAGGGCATAGTGAGTTAAATGTCTCAATTTAACTGGAATTCTCAGCTTAATTATTTTGATTTATCGGTTTCATACAAATTTTTTACTGACTCGTTGAAAAGTGTAATTAATACATTCGTGCCGAAATTGCCCAATTGGATAGAGAATTCAATGTTCTACATAAGTTTCTTTATAACAATTATATATATTCAATAGAGAGAGAGAATTAAAGCATAATAGTAAAAGTTTCTGGTCTTTCATAAAGAATAAAAAAAAATGTAATGGGTTACCAAAAACAATGCAGTATATGGGTGACACATACTCCGATATTGCATCTATTTGTAATGTTTTTTCAGCTTATTTTTAATCAAATTATACTTCTCCAAAGGGATATCCTTTAGAAACAATTAATTCCGAAACTCCATTAAGTATTGGATTTTTGAATATAAGTGCAAATGAAGTTGAAAATGCATTACGTAGCTTAAGCTGCGATAAAAGTGCTGGTCCAGATGAAATTCCTCCAGTTATTTAAAAAAAATGTGCATCTGCTCTTTCTGAACTTTTAACAATTATTTTTAATAATTCTCTTTCTAAAGGAGAATTTCTCTCTGATTGGAAGAAATCCTTCATTAGTCCAATACACAAATCAGGTTCTAAACAGGAAATATCAAACTATCGCCCGATCTGCAAACTTTCAGCGATACCTAAACTTTTTGAAAAGATTGTATACGATAAATTATCGTTTTGGTTCAAAGAAATAATATCGCCTTACCAACATGGGTTTGTGGGGGGAAGATCCACCTTGCTCTATTTCAATCTTGCTCTATTTTCAAATTATGTCCTCAATAAACTAGAAGAAGGTTTTCAGGTTGATGTCATCTACACATATTTTGCCAAAGCGTTCGATAGTGACTCATTTGATACTAATATCTAAACTAAAAAGCGCAGGTTTCCACTCTGCTATGCTATCATGGCTTTCTTCCTACTTAACGAAACGTCATCAAATTGTTTCCATAGATAACATTCAATCTTCTCCTTTTTTGGTAACCTCTGGCGTACCGCAAGGTAGTCATCTTGGACCGTTATTGTTCTTGATTTTTACTAATGACATGCCTAACGTTTTTAAAAACTCACACCGCCTTCTTTTTGCGGACGATCTTAAATTCTTTAAAAGCATTAAATCCTCTCGCGACTGCCATCTACTCCAAGACGATATTGATTGTTTAACTGATTGGTGCACCATTAATGACTTGTTTTTGAATGTCTCCAAATATCAGTGTTTTACTTTTTCGCGTATTGCCAATCCAATCAATTTCGACTACAAAATAAACAATAATATTCTAGAAAGAGTTTTTGAAAAAAAAAAGATTTGGGAATAATATTTGATTGTAAATTAAACTTTATAAAACATATCGAATACATCATTGCAAAATCTAACACCATGCTTGGTTTCATAAAACGTAATTCATCTGATTTTACTGATCCCTATACTCTAAAATGCCTGTATAATGCTTATGTCAGATCTATTTTAGAGTATGGATGTGTTATATGAAACCCTCATTACAACATTCATTCTACTAGAATTGAAAATGTTCAGAAAAAGTTCACTAGGTTCGTTATTTGGAAACTTGGTTGGAATATTGAAATGCCCTCTTATTCAACTAGATGTAAGCTAATTGATATATTCAGTCACTCGAAAACCGTAGAAAAATGTACTCTGTATTGTTTGTAAGTGATATTTTGTCTTATCGTATTAATTGTTCTTCGCTTCTGTCTTTAATTGATTTGTATGCTCCAAGTCGTCCTCTGAGGAGTAGATTTTTATTTTTTGAAAGCGATCATAGGACAAATTATGCCAAAAATGAGCCAGCCAGTAACTCGCTGTGTCCGTGAAGTTAATCGTATTTCTTGTGTTTTTGATTTTGACTTTCATAGTAATCGTTCTACCCTTAAATGTAATCTACAACGTCATTTTATAATTAATTTTTGAAATAAGCAAAATACTACATATGTACATACCCATATATATTTATTTTTATTTATGTAAGTTATTTACAAGTAGTCTGTAAGATATTTTTGTCTGATTGATGAATAAATAAATAAATACTAAATACTAAAATAAATACTAAAATCTTCTAATTTTTAAGATAATTTCAGATCTATTGAAGTGTAAAATACATTTTTAATTAACGCTACTCACATCATCAATAATATTTGTAGACATATGATCTTTTTCAAGGTTTTTTTGAATGTTAAATTTAAAATTTTATTAAAAACTGCAATTTCTGTTTTAAAGTGAAGTGATTTTATAATTATTAATTTCCTGCAACTAAATGAGTTAGGTACTTTAAAAAAAAAAAAAAAAAAAAACAATTATTGAGTGTCTTACCTTCAGATGGTATTTAAAAAATAAAAGAAAAATATACCTTTTCTGCATTGATTTTATTAATTTCAACAATTACTCATATCCAGTAGATTATAGTCATGAACTTTTAATTAGACTGAAAAATAACAAGCACATACATATGTACATATGTATGTACCTCATATGCAGTAATTACGAACTTCTTAAACTCAAGGTCAACACAACCATTCACAACTTTTCCCCTTCATTAAAGTTAACATGTTTTTTTTTTGTATATACATATATGGTAAAAAAGAAATATTAATTATACCATTATCGTATGTATCATTAACTACTTTAAAGCTTAAATCATTGCATTATAATGACAAAAATAATGTTAAATGGGTCAAAATGTGGTAAAATACTCTTATGTACATACATAAAAATATCGTTTTTTATTACACGCACATTATTTCTATAAATGGTAAATTATATTATTCCACATGTCCTTCCCCATTGGTTGGTTGTTGATAATAACGTTGATGTAAACTTTGCACGATAATTATGTTTAATTCTTAAGCGTCTAACCGAACGACCCACCGACAACGACACACGACAATTCACAAAAATTTAACACAAATTAACTCATCGTGAGAATTTTTCATCAACAATAAAATCGTTAAGTATTTAACTTTTTTAATATTGTAGGTAAATTTACCGTGAGAGATTCATGTAATTTTATTTGATGTATGTGCGTTAATGTTTTTATAAACTATAAATAAAGTGAAGTTATACATAAATGTAGAGGCTATGACAGGAACTAAGATGACTTACAATTTGGTCAAATTCGAATCATATATTGATATGAGAAACATGAAAACGCAATTGCGAAATCATTTGAAAAATTGTATTTATGCTTCTGGAAATCATAATCCGGAAACTTATACCGATTAGACTCAAAGACAATATGACTATTCAAAGTCTTCTGATAAGTATTATCTGGTTTCAATAGTTGACTTCGAAAGGCGTAGTTTAATCAAAAAATAAGGAAGTACGAGGTGTGTTCCAAAAGTACCCGGAATTTTCGTTTTTTCAAAAAAAAATATTTATTTATTTGTTTACATCGATGTGGTCCCCTTCAAAGTCACCCCCAGATATAATACACTTATGCCAGCGTTTTTTTCCAATCTTCGAAGCACTGTTGAAATTCACTTTTTGATATGTCCTTGAGCATTCTTAGCGATTCGGTCTTTATTTCTTCAAACGAGGAAAAACGCAGTCCTTTCATGGGTCTCTTCAACTTTGGAAACAGGAAAAAGTCACACGGAGCCATATCTGGTAAATATGGAGGTTGGGGCTCGAATACGGTATTGTTTTTGGCCAAAAAATTACGAACAAGCAACGACGAGTTAGCAGGTGAGTTATCGTGGTGCAAAAACCACGAATTGTTTTTCCATAAATCTGAGCGTTTTTTTCGGATTGCTTCACGCAAATGTCGCATAACTTCAAGGTAATACTCCTTATTAACCGTACGACCTTGTGGTAAGAAATCTTGTTGCACTATGCCATTATAATCGAAGAAAACAGTAAGCCAAACCTTCACATTTGATCGAACTTGACGTCCTTTTTTCGCTCTTGACGTTGGATGCTTCCAGGTGGACGATTGTGCTTTGGTTTCGACATCATAACCGTACACCCATTTTTCATAACCAGTTATGACCCTTTCAAGCAAACTTGGATCGTCGTTGACGTCATTTAACAGCTTTTGAGCGATGTTCATGCGATTGTTTTTTTGGTCAAAATTCAGCGGTTTCAGCAAAAATCGCCGAGCTCATAAAAACACGTCGAACCTTAGCAACTACCACAGACAAAGTAAACAGTGAATATAGCCGAAAATTGCATCATACTTTAGGGGCATGTATACCAACACAATACAAAAAAATGTTGACCTTCGAACTCTCTAGACCCGCGAAATTTAAAAATTCCGGGTACTTTTTGAACACACCTCGTATACGCCTAAGGGCCCTTTCACACCAAACGAATCCGAATCAATCAGAATCACTCCGAATCAAGTTGAATCTGATTGACCAAGATTCGGCTTCGAGCGCTCCGTTTAAATGTGAAGGGATTCTTTTCCCGCCTTCAGACCGGACGAATCTGGTTCAATCAGGTTTGAGTCGAGGTCGCACTTGATTCAACCTGTCGGATTCCTTGATTCTTGATTCTTGAATCAACAACCATACGAGATGGACGTGGAGTTATTAATTTGAAAAGTTAAAGAAAATAGTGCGATTTATGATTCAGGTTGATTCAGCTGGTTTGAAAGAGTGGAGATGACGAATCAGATTCAACTTGATTCAGAGTGATTCTGAATGATTCGGACTCGTTTGGTGTGAAAGGGGCCTAAGTGTACAAACAAATCAGCCCTATCAGGAATTCCATCGTACTCGGAAACTTTTAAGAATCCCGAAAAAAAACAACAACATCGTTTTTTATTGCTGGAATCGCTATTAGACAGAGAAATTGACCGTCATGTATGTTATTTTGTAAATCAGGGCATCGGTTTTCAACCGCACATCTCATATTTTAAAAAGTATTTCAGCATAGTTCTGTGCATTAATGCCATTATAAAAAACACCTAATGATAGACAACAAGGCAAGCAGGAAGCACCTAATGATATGCTACTAATTAGTGTTATAAAAAAAAAGAATCTATTGAATATCTAATTATAAGTGTTAGCAGCGCTCGAATGAGATGGGAATGAGATGTTTTACCGTGGTAAAAAGTTACCTAAGACACTATCAAGCCTCGTAACTACCTCCACACAAAAAATCATGTCATAATATTGCACCGTTGCGACGTTAAGGACGTACAAACAAACAATCAAAGAAACTGACTTTCCCATTTATAGTAATACTACAGATGACACCTTTCCACCATAAAACACATTTAACAGTCCCTTTTTTGAATGGCATCTCTTCGATGACTTATGGTTTTTTTCTGAATTTGCCTCATCGCTCAAGAAAATGTTGTTCGAAAAAGCTGTCTATTGTTTCGATACATCTAAAAAGCGATCCAGTATCATAATGACAGTTTAGTTTGACAGCTGTCAAAAGCCAACGCTATTAACTTGGAACCACGATATGAATGACCATTTCCAAAAGTATAACATACATTTTCTCTGTCTTTTTGATGAAAGTGGAACAATATGAGTCTTACAACTTATCATTCATTTCTCGAAATGAAAAGAAGCAATTTCAAAAAGTAAATATTTATTTTAAAGGTTACATTTTGAAATGACACAAGTTGCAAAAACAAACGAGTTTCAAGTGCTAATTCTTTTAACGACATTGCATTTAACACTCTTTAATTAGGTAAAAACATCACATCACAAAAGTTTTTATTAGAGATTTTTCATAATTGTTAATCTAGTTGTGTTTGTATCGTTAAATTATATTAAAATATTGCCCAGCACTATGCAAGCAACATAATATTCCATTTTATGTTAATTTAAACAAAAGAAACAGAGTAAGAAATAAAAAATAAAAACAAATAAAAAACAATACATACAAATAATTAACATATACCAAAAATTGATAAATAAAGATCAAATCATTAATAAACAACAAAAAAAAATAGTGTTAATAATAACCAAAGGTCCAATCAATTTTGGCGCTAAATATGCCTTTTTAAGATACCATCAATTATATTCAATATCAAAAATTAACATAAATATATAAAACAAAAACAATCAAAATTCATAAAGGGTGTCCCAAAATTAACGCAAGATTTGAATTAAATAGAAAACGCCGTTTTTAGTCTTTTGATAGTTATATTTTTATTGACTCGTAAAGTACATAGGATAGGGTTATGTATGGAATAACACATCGGACAAATGGCCTGCACGGCTTTGCATGCACATGCGCACTCTTTTGTTGAAATTTTCCATGACCATTCTGCATAAATGTGGCTGAATTTCGTTGATGCAGCGTTGAATCTCCTCCTTTAATGCACGGGTGGTTGTGGGCTTGTTGACATAGACTTGTGATTTCAAATAACCCCATAAAAAGAAGTCTAATGGTGTTAAATCACACGATCTAGGAGGCCAATTTTGATCACCGAAACGAGAGAGTACACGACCTGGAAATGTCTCATGCAGTAATTGAATTGTTTCACGGGCTGTATGACATGTGGCACCGTCTTGTTGAAACCACATATTGGACACATCAATATCATCCAATTTTGGCAGAAAGAACTGTGTAATCATGTCGCGATATCGAGCACCAGTAACAGTCACTGCTTGACCAGCATCATTTTCAAAAAAATATGGCCCAATTATGCCTCCAGCCCAAAATCCACACCATACAGTCACGCGTTGTGGATGCATTTGTTTTTCGACAATCACATGTGGGTTCTCCGAATCCCAAATGCGGCAATTTTGGCGATTGACAAAGCCATCAAGATGAAAATGTGCTTCATCGCTTAGGATGATTTTGCTCGAAAAATCAGGGTCCATTTGTTGATGTTCAATAATCCATTCAACGAACTCTCTTCTCTGTCCATGGTCATTAGGCTTCAATTGTTGTGTTAATTTAATTTTGTAAGCATGAAGACACAGATCTTTGGTGAGTATACGCTGTAGAGAGGTTCTTGAAATTTGCAATTCTTGTCCACGACGTCGAATTGAGGTTCCTGGATTGTCAGCAACTCTCTCACGCACTGCTTCGACATTCACATTTGAACGGCTTGTTTTTGGACGACCAGTGTGTTTGGCGTCTCCAACGGATCCAGTCTCCATGAATTTTTCAATTAATCTCTTCACAGTTGACGAAGTTAAAACACTATTCCGACCATATTTTGTATGAAATTTTCGAACTGCAGCCGCCAAGCTTTCACTATTTTTGAAATATTCTTTAATAATGAAGACACGTTATTCTATCGTGTAACGCTCCATTTTTAATAACCCTATACTGTTAGCTGTCAAATTGCTTTTTTTTTCAGGGTTGCCAACACTTCACTGCACAAATGGCGGCAAATTCAAATCTTGCGTTAATTTTGGGACACCCTTTATATCTACCAAAAAATAAGCTTTGAATTTATGAAATGTCTTGAATATACATATGTTGTTGTATATAATTTGCAATAATCTTGAAGAAATATGCAATGCGCGGGTCATATTTGAATAAACAAATAAGAAATGAGAAAAAGATTGATTAAGATTCAAAATTTTGAAAGCAGGAAATAAAATGCATTCATTGTCTTAACTTTAATATACATACATTAAGTTCCTTCTAAAATATCGGGTGATTTTTTAAGAGCTTGAGAACTTTTTTTTTAA
This sequence comes from Eupeodes latifasciatus, assembly GCA_920104205.1. NCBI lineage: Eukaryota > Metazoa > Arthropoda > Insecta > Diptera > Syrphidae > Eupeodes > Eupeodes latifasciatus. The sequence continues at coordinate 372,664,287 of OV049924.1, forward strand.
AAAAAACGTATAAAATTTGCAAAATCTCATCGATTCTTTATTTGAAACGTTAGATTGGTCCATGACATTTACTTTTTGAAGATAATTTCATTTAAATGTTGACCGCGGCTGCGTCTTAGGTGGTTTATTCGGAAAGTCCAATTTTGGGTAACTTTTTCGAGCATTTCGGCCGGAATAGCCCGAATTTCTTCGGAAATGTTGTCTTCCAAAGCTGGAATAGTTGCTGGCTTATTTGTGTAGACTTTAGACTTGACGTAGCCCCACAAAAAATAGTCTAAAGGCGTCAAATCGCATGATCTTGGTGGCCAACTTACCGGTCCATTCGTTGAGATGAATTGTTCTCCGAAGTTTTCCCTCAAAATGGCCATAGAATCGCGAGCTGTGTGGCATGTAGTGCCATCTTGTTGAAACCACATGTCAACCAAGTTCAGTTCTTCCATTTTTGGCAACAAAAAGTTTGTTAGCATTGAACGATAGCGATCGCCATTCACCGTAACGTTGCGTCCAACAGCATCTTTGAAAAAATACGGTCCAATGATTCCACCAGCGTACAAACCACACCAAACTGCATTTTTCGGGATGCATGGGCAGTTCTTGAACGGCTTCTGGTTGCTCTTCACTCCAAATGCGGCAATTTTGCTTATTTACGTAGCCATTCAACCAGAAATGACCCTCATCGCTGAACAAAATTTGTCGATAAAAAAGCGGATTTTCTGCCAACTTTTCTAGGGCCCATTCACTGAAAATTTGACGTTGTGGCAGATCGTTCGGCTTCAGTTCTTGCACGAGCTGTATTTTATACGGTTTTACACCAAGATCTTTGCGTAAAATCTTCCATGTGGTCGAATAACACAAACCCAATTGCTGCGAACGGCGACGAATCGACATTTCACGGTCTTCAGCAACACGCAATATTCTCTTCTGTACGCACTGTACGCATTCGTGTGGTTGGTTTAATGTCCAATAAAGTAAACTGAGTGCGAAACTTGGTCACAATCGCATTAATTGTTTGCTCACTTGGTCGATTATGTAGACCATAAATCGGACGTAAAGCGCGAAACACATTTCGAACCGAAGTCTATTCATGATGAAATGTCAAAGCATACTGAGCATCTTTCTCTTTGACACCATGTCTGAAATCCCGCGTGATCTGTCAAATACTAATGCATGAAAATCCTAACCTCAAAAAAATCACCCATTATCTAAAAGAATAAGTTTAAAATAGATAAAGTCAACTTGAATTTCTAAAGGCCATATGCTATGCATTGCAATTACGGATACAAAATTGGATTACAAATTATGAATATTATTATTACCAACTCTCGTGTTTCTGTTGAGTCACAGCGGTCATTTAATTGACTGTGAATTTTTATTTTTATTTTTATTTACCGAAGTCAACTCAGATGTTAACTTTATATCAACATTATGCAACAATAGAAGTGCACCTTAACGCCTCGCACATAACTATTAAATTCACATGTTCAATGTTCTGCCCCAATGGATTAACTCTATCGGAGCTGCGAGCTGACCCAAAGTCACCACAGCTAGTAAAACCACATGCGGGCAAGAAATATCATGGACTTTGGGATTGCATGTCTCTGGAAACCTATCTTAGTATCTTTTATATTATAACCATGGACGAAATCGGTGTTTTATGTTTCTGTATTTTTTGTTTCATTATGAACAGCAAAAAAAAATATGTCTTTTAAGTCGAAGCACGCTCTTGGTGCCTTATGTGTTTTTAATGTTCCAAAAAATAAGCTCCAAATGTTAAACTCGGCTAAGGCGACCGACCACAAGAAATCCCCAAAGTGAATGCAAAAGGAACGGCAGTCGACTACAACGACGACCGCGACGACGCCAAAGTAGTTACGGAATGTTTGGTACTTTCATTTAGTATTAATTGATGTCTACGATTGCTGCGCCCTCTCGTAGTTGCACATAGTTTCCTAGAGACCTGATTTTCTTCTTCGACACCTGAAGCGATCCTTCCATAGTTAAGTTTTGTTTTTGAAGAAATTCAAAACTAATCAAAATGACAGATGAAGTTTGTCTCTCTCCGTATCTGGTCTGACGGGTCAACTGCTTGACCACAAATAGTGATTGTAAGTGCGTAAGTGAAGGCTTCAATACCGCTTTTCATAGTGTCACAAAGAAAATTGCACCGCCACTTGCGAAAGGAAAACCTCCAACCGAACAACACATGCGACCTGAATCTGTATTAGTACTCGTAACGATGTTAAAAAGAAAACCAACCACATACCGCTCGATGGCTGTTTTACCAGCGACGACCGCTGAGCTGCCGCTGCTTAGCTTAAACATTCATAAACGACTTTGGAACAACCAAGATGGTAAAGCGATTGGTGAATTTATACGATTGTCCGTTCCGTAATGTAATCAGATCATACCAACATCGAATATAATTGTCACGACTCTATTTTATATTCATCGGACCTTGCAGTGTTTCTTATTTTGTCGTTGTTGTTTTTGGAATTGCTTTCTGCAAAAAACAGCATCGCCAAAGAGAAACCAAATATGTAGGAGCAGGAGTCATACAATAGGTTAATATATGTGACAGTCGGAACAGCCAGCATTCGGATCACAAACGACCCTCCTGAAGCAGCGCGTACCTTTTTAGTTTTTATACCATTCGAGGTTTTGATCGAAGTTGAAGTTAAGATCGAAATCTTTGTCGGTTATTGGATCACTATTTTACTATGCCTTTGTGCAAATTTAAGCACAGGTAAAATTGAAGCTTGTAAAGTACCTATTTACGTACAAACAAAAGTTGAGTTATGAAGAGTGAAGTGAATTGAAATTGTTTATTTTATGAATTTGAGATTGAATTAAGTCTCTTTGGGGGTAGTTCAGGTATAATTTGAAGTGAACAAATGAATTATCACATTGTTTTCGAATTCTATTCTATGAGAGTGGAATTTGAAGTAATCATTTACAAGATAATTTTGACCTAATACGTGCCATAAATACAAAATAACCTAATACCATCGGTAACTTTGACGGAATTCTTACACTTTTTCTTCTGATCAAAATCAGTAAAGCCGTTAATAAGAAAATGGTTAAAAAAGAAATAATAGCGAAAAACGTTTGTTTGTTTTTTTGTTTTGTTTTTTGCTTAAGTAAATGCCTTTAAATCATAGACACGAAACACCTTTTTAAAGGTTACAAATTCAGAAACTTCAAATATTTGTTAATTTTGACTTCAAGTGACTTCTGAAATATAGTAAATCAAAAAACATAACTGACTGCCTGAATGACTAACAGACTGCTCACTTCATAAACAAATTCACTCACTGATTCACTTTTTTTTTATTTTATTTTATTGAGACATATTCAATCAGTTTTCACTTACAATAATATTCAGTTTTGCTCGACTTGAGATACATATGTCTGAGCTAGTTCAAAAATTGTATAAATTTTGTATAATTCAAATTCAGAGTATGACGGTTTCTTAATCTAGAAATATATTGCTCTAATTTTAGTTGCTTGCTCCCGACAACTATAGCTGCTTTGCTCTTTACTGGCTGATATTAACTTACAGACTAGGACTAAAACTAAGCTTACAACTTAATAAAACTAAACCGTAATAGATTAAGGTACAGACAAAAACCCCAGAATAATCTTCTGATTACCCCGAGTTCAGCATTTGACTGAGCCTTGACCCACTTCCGGTTAAGAATAAGACTAGTCTCATTGCTATCTATTACATTATTATTACTCTGAAAATTAAAAGGTTTTATGGTAATAATAATAACATTTGTGCATTTTTTAAATCAACCTCTATAATTCAAAGGAGATGCCTTTTCATAGAACGGAATTCGGCCCGAATTTGTATCTGGTCTTAAAAGAGCGATTGACCCCTCCTTGAGACAATTGAACGGTGAAAGGTAAAAGTTGTCATTAACACTGTCAGTGGTGTTCGATTCTATTAAGGATCCTATTAGTGGGTTTGAATGAGACATTGTGCGCTCTATTTTTTTCAAAAATAGGCCTGTTTGGTACTGCATGATGGGTGTTACTTGTGTTGAATCGTAGATTGTTTTGTTGGAATACCATTTTTTATTTAAAATAAATAAATTGGGTGGCGCAACAGTCCGTTTGAGAACTAGGGCCTAGTGACTTACAACTCTCAACCATTCCTGTGTGCGAGTACTGTTGTCAGGGATGGAAGGGACCTACAGTTTTAAGCCGAATCCGAACGGCAAATTTGAGAAAGCACTTTTCATGACAAGAATTACTCTTGGAGAATTTGTCAATTCCTCGCAAGAGGCAGTACCCGTGAAAAAACTTTAGATGGCATAGGCAGGGATCGAACCCAAGACCTCTTGCATGACAGTCCAACGCACTAACCATCATGCCACGGGTACTACCCATTTTTTATTTGGTTTTCTAAAAAGTCCGAATTCTTTAGCAACTGTTGGTGATATGGTAAACCAAGTGCAGAATCCGTACGTAAGAATGGGTCTTATTAATGTCTTATACATTAGAATTTTGGTGTTCTTTTGTAGGAATTTCGAGTTAAATAGTATTTTCAATGAACCAGCTGCCATTTTTGCCTTTTTTATAATCATCCTACCATGTTTATTAAAGAGGAATCGGTTTTGAAAATTGACGCCAAGATACTTTGTTTCTGAACGTAATGGTATTTCAAAATTATTTATTTTAAGGTTAAGGGATTTACTCTCTTTAACTGCAAGGTAATGTCCTTTTCCGCTCGCATTTCTAAAGCAAGTCAATCCACATTTTCTAGGGTTAATTTTTAGTCTCCATTTCTTAAAATAATTTTCCACGAGTGGTAGTCTTTGCTTTATTTTGTTAAGGGCTAAGGTTGGTCGAACATCACTTGCGAATACAATTGAGTCATCAGCATAGTGAATAGAACCCGGTTAATCCGATGTGGGATATGAAAGAGGGAAATCATACAAAAAGATATTAAACAAAAGTGGGCCTAAAATAGACAGGCGACGACGCACAGTGGGGAAAATGCGGACAAAACCTATTTTTCTGAAAGTAGGATTTTTTTTTAAACTGAAAGTGTTTCTTATAGTTAATTGGTTGTAGAATCAGAAAATGAAAACCGTTTTTCGCTCAAAGTTCAAAAATCGTGAAAACTGATAAAATATTGGTATTCCTTAAATGATCAGTATATTGTGAAATTTGAAAGTTTTAAACAATTTTGTCTGCTTACATGATTGAAATAAATAGATAAACAATACAGTATGTTATTTTATTGAAAAAAAATTGGATAAGGTATTTTTTGACGAAGAAACACTCTATTTATGTGATTTTTTTAGTTCGCATAAGGTTTTAACTACTGCCTCTGTTTGCCTCTGTTAGCAAACTATTCCCAATAGATAGTGTAGGGTCTCAGCAACATTTTTCAGTAAAAATCTCATCCGGATACGTCCGGATGCGGTTTTTAGAGCAATTCTAAGTTGGGAAGTCATATAAAAAAAATCGATATTTATGCCTTTTAACCAGTTCGGCACGAGTACGATAACTTTGGCGCCAAGATATAATAACGGTTTTTGGTAGAGGGTTTTAATACAAGCATTTTTTACTATGGCAGGGGGGTCTATCTCCCCCCGTTTAGGCGGTAGGGGCAATTTAAAAAAAATTAGTATTTAAAATGGAAAAAAATAATTAAAAAATAACGGTGATACTTACAATTAAGTTTTATACATTTTTTTTTAAGCCAACATTCTGTTTTATTAGCCAGTTTTTAATTCAAGTCAAAACTATGCGTAGTTTTTGAAAAAAATAATTTTAAACTCAAAATTTGAGTAAAAAAAGTTGAAAAGAAGGTTTAAAGTGTAATTTTTCAATACTTCAAGATTATCTACCATTGTTTTTATTTCAGAATTTATTTCTCTTATTTGTTTTTGATCAAAAACTGAAAACTAGATGATTTTATGTCTTTTAGTTTTTGAGAAAACTAATTTAAATACTAATTTTTTTAAATTGCCCCTACCGCCTAAACGGGGGGAGATAGACCCCCTCGCATAGTAAAAAATGCTTGTTTTTAACTGTTCTATACAAATCCGTCATTAAACTTTGTCGCCAAAGTTATCGTACTCTCCCCACCAGTTCTGACGATGATGATGACATTCCCAACTTTAGAGCATTTTCATCTGTTGGTTTACACTGGAGTTTTGCAATGTCATTCATTTCCGATGGCTTTGCCCCGCAAATGGTACAATTACTACTAGAAGTTGTATTTGTAACAATTTGTGCCGTTTTTCCATCTATCGTTGTGAAATACATTGCATGTTTTATTTTAATAAAGAATCCATTGAACTCAATTTCAGTATCTCGGAGATTCAAAATTTCAGCTTCTACACGGTCTTTTTCTTTTCTACCTTCTTGCAGAGTTTCTTTCGAAAAGAAAAATTGAAGAGCTGGTGAATGATGGGTTGAGGATGGTCGAAGATTTTTCTTCATTTTCTCGTTGAACAAGTTTTAATAATACCAGGGATGTAAGAATTAAATGTCCATCAGAAATGCCTTAAATTGAAACTTCATAGATTTGCATATATCAAATTAAGTTTATTTGAATTATTTTGAATAAGCTTATTAAGATTAAATGATTTTTTTTTTTTTATTTACTTGAATTATTTTTTTTTATTTACCTACTTGAATTATTTTTTTATTTATTATTTAAATTTATTTTATATTACATTTAAAACAAATCAAACGGTAAGCTTTGAAAACACCAACTATCTATGTCATTATAAATCCAATGTGTTATCCTTACAACTGCAAACAAAATAAACCTAAAGATGTTTTTTACTCACAACCATTCACCTTTAAGATACATAAATAAATATTGATAAATGTATGATAAGATTATGTATTTATTGTCCTCCATTGAAAAGAGGACATTGTTTAATATAATGGGTGATTTTTTAAGAGCTTGAGAACTTTTAAAAAAAAAAAAAAACGCATAAAATTTGCGTAAAGCGCGAAACACATTTCGAACCGAACACTGATTTTGGTAATAAAATTCAATGATTTGCAAGCGTTGCTCGTTAGTAAGTCTATTTATGATGAAATGTCAAAGCATACTGAGCATCTTTCTCTTTGACACCATGTCTGAAATCCCGCGTGATCTGTCAAATACTAATGCATGAAAATCCTAACCTCAAAAAAATCACCCGATATTATTGCTTGGTGCCTTTATTATTTTCCCACCATGGCCTCGCCATATAAATTACGATTGATGTTGTTTATCAGCTCCTACCACAATATGGTCTTTGCACCAATTCTTTCTTTAATTTTATGTGGTTCAAATTTTCCATATAATATAAGCAAATCATTAACTATTGCTTCCTTTATCAAAGCCCTAATTTAGACAGTGTATCAACTTCTCTTGAATTTGATGCTTTGTCTGATTCCAACCAAAGCATTGTTTCGTCCTATCCTCGCACTGAAATCGTTGTTACGGGCGATTTCAATGTACACAATTCTTCATGGCTTCAACGATCGGGCCAGACAACACCCGAAGGAGTGTGTGCTAAGATTTTCGCTGAGTTGGACCACTTAACTCAGCTGGTCAACGAGCCCACTCGAATATCGGACGTGGTAGGTCGAGCAGAAAACACTCTTGACTTGTTTCTTACCTCTGGCCCTGGTAAGTACACTATTAGTGTTCTATCTTATCTAGGCGCATCTGACCATTGTGTCATATTAGCAAATGTCTCGTGTCATAACTCTCCAGTTAAAGAAAAGGCTCCTAAGAGAACCGTTTGGCAATACGAGAAAGCCAACTGGAACGGTCTCAATAATTATTTTAGGATCTTTAACTGGTCACTATGCTTCCTCGATAGTGACGTTGATGCCAACTCTGATATGATCACAAGTTTGATTCTCCTGGGAAAGAGAACTTTCATCCCGAATAGGGTTAAAAGCATCAGACCTAAGGAAAACGCATGGTTTGATGCAAGCTGCAAAGAGGTTAACAGGGTCAAAAAGGTTGTTTTAAACCAATCCAACTGATGAAAACCGGAATAAGTTCAAGCAAGCCAGGAAGGCCTACAACGCCCATATTCGACGGACCAAATTTGTACATGACCAAAAATTACGGCAAAAAATACAGCAATGTCCCAAAGGCAGTAAAATTTTTTGTGATTTGTAAAAAACATGAGGAATTCTTCATCTTCCTCGGTTCCTACGCTCGTTGTCAATGACAATGACATTTGTTAGCTCTTCAGAGAAAGCTAATCTCTTTGCTTGGCAGTTCGCCACCAATTCAACGCTGCCAGTGAGTGTTATGACTCCGCCTGTCATTAAGCGCGTTAGTGATTCTATGGGGCCAATCTTTTTTCGCACTCGTACTGTGGCGAGAGTTCTAAAAGATATCAACATACATAAATCCGTTGGTCCGGATCGCATCCCCGCTATATTGTTCTGAAGAGATGTTTCTCAAGGCTGTCAAAACCACTGCGTAAGCTTTTTCATCTGTCGTACTTATCAGGTCTCGTTCCGAGCGGATGGAAAACCGCATTTGTCCAGCCTACCCCCAAAAAAAGGCGAATCTTCCTCACCGTCTAATAACCGATCGATTGCACTTATGTCCCTTCTTTCCAAGGTCATGGAAACGCTCATTAATTATCAGCTAAAGAAATATCTCAAAAATCGAAGGCTTCTTAATGATCGACAATACGGCTTTCGTAGCAATAGGTCCACTGGTGATCTTGGTTCATCGTTCAATACAAGTAGTATTGGATGGGTTCAAGTCTGAAAACCACAAAATAAATGCTGGTGTGCCCCAGGGCTCTGTTCTATCTCCAACACTCTTTCTCATTTCTAATAATGATCTCCTGTCTGCAACTTCTAATCCAATACACTGTTTCGCTCACGATAGTATTCTTAGCTTTTCATATTCGTTTTCAGGATCACATCTCTCTTCTTCGGAAACCCAATGCTGTCTTGTATCGTTAAAGCGAGATATACCCCTCTTTCCATTATCCATAGATGGCACTTGCATCGAAGAGACTGAACACCTCGATATTCTCGGTATGTATATCACCAAAAACCTCTTGTGGAATGATCAAATACGCGATGTCGCCAAAAATGCCGCAGGATGTTTGGGTTTTCTAAGGACATGCAAGAAGTTATTCTCCTCCTCTGATCTGGCTGTTATCTACAAGACTTATATACGTCCAAAGCTTGAGTATAACTCTCATATCTGGGCTGGTGCTTCTGCAAACTTACTTAACCCTTTCGGTACGCGAGTGGTACAGAACAAAGAATATTTATATGTAAACGTACCACTCGCGTCCCGAAAGGATTAAGCCCCTTGGACAGTATTGAACGTAGAGCATTTAGATTGGTGATTGATGATAATACCATCATAAGATCATTTACGTCGCTTAAACATCGTCGAAATGTTTCTTGTCTCACCCTCTTTTACGGTTATTTTAACGGTTTTTAGAGAAATATCCAGCTCCATTCCTCCCCTTAAACAGTTCAACCGTAATACTCGCGCTTCTAGGAATGCTCATCAATATACCCTTGATCCCAACTTCGGTCGTACTGTCAAGTACAGAGATTCGTTCTTTAGCCGTACTAAGCGAATGTGGAATGCATCTTTTGTTTCCTAAGTTTTTACTTATAAGCACTTATCGGTCGTTTGTTTATGGACTGACAAATAGAAAAAGACTGAAATAGAATGTATGGTTTTTCCGTTTCAACCTAATACTAAATGCATAAAACTAAGTTTGGATTTAAAAAGTATCAGAATAAAATTTAAAACTTTTTAATAAGTCTGGATGATAAGTCTAAGCTCCATGCTTTGACAAGTATACAAACAAACGGATTTCGTAATAAGTCTTAAATTTGTATTTGAATAAATCCTTATTCCTAGGATATTTGTAACATTCTGTTCAAATTCTGAAATTAATTTTCCGCCATTTAATAAAATCGTGTTATAACTTTTCTTTTGTTATTATTTATAATCACAGGTATCATTATTCAATCAAATACATTCGTAAATATATCAAAAAATGTCAGAAATTGTCTTGATTACGTCTTCCGTGATTATACAATCGTTATTATGTACATAAATTGGCGTTAATAGTGCACTAAGTTGGTTGGTACCAAAAGCGTAATCGTAATCCATCAATCGTTTTATCGTTCAATAAAAATCAACCTTCTTCTGCCTTACTATTTATATGTGATTTTAATTCAAAAGAAAGAAAATACATTTCATTTTATCATAAATCAAAATCACACCAAAAAGTCCTCATACTGTCTTTTTGATTTTTTAAAGTTTTAACTATACGAGTATGAATGCAGTTGATTGTTTAAAGGAAGCAATTTCGCTTCAAATTACACTAAACTTTCAATTTTCTCGCGCGATTCCTGACAATAAAACACGATCATTAGTTAAAAAAATAGTTTTGTTGTTGTTGGTATTGTTGTTGTTTTCCTATTATTCCATTCCAGTTCTGAGTTGGCTAAGCAATTGAAGAAATTCGTGACGTAAATCATACTTCATCAATTTTGTTCGAATGTTTTGATTCGAGGTTGACTGATTTAGTGCGGCGGCGGCGGGTGTCGCCAACCAAACTTAAGATCTCGAAAGCACTAACTTAATGCTTTTGACTATAGAGACAAATAGGAAAACAAAAGATTGAATGCCTTTGCACAGTGAGTGACTATACATTGATTTGCACCTGGTTGATCGTTGTTCTCGATTTATCACCACCTTTCCGCTTTGACATGAACACGATTAAATCCCAGTTTAAAGAATGACTGGACATGTAATAGTTATTAGAAGAATTTCGCCGCTCTATAAAATGATATGTCCAAATTAAATTTCTGACAAAAACTACGTATTTGCTCGCTTGAAAATATAAAATTTTGAAATTAAATTTTTGCCTGTGTCAGCACAAATTTTTTGAACGGTCCTGAAATTTTGATACTTCTTCCAAAAGTTCTTCTCAAATCATCCACCCGAATTTGTGAAGAAAGTTTAGATTGTCTTCTTCCCTGACTAGTAACTAGACCCTACAATCTGCAACGCCATCAAATGTATTTATTTTAACTAATTGAAAAGTTCTCACCAATTGATTAATACAAACAAAATACCGGATTCGGTCTCTGTTTCCTTTCTTGATCCGTCAATTATAATTTAACAATTAAGTTCTATGAATGATCGTATACTTCTAATAACATAACCAATATAATTAACTATTGTTTGTTCTCGGTATTCACGAATAGCTTGAATGTTAGATAGATCAGTTTAGACATCTGGCCGACAAGAAACCACGATCTAATGACCTGCTTCCGAAGGCTTGGCAGAACAGACAGCTCATAGATATCATGAACGAAAGAAAATTCTCATTGTTATAGGCATACAGTCTCGAAGAAAGTGTTGCAAAGATTGTTTATAATTTTCATAATACTAGGTACTAGGTGTGGTATTTCCCGTGGCGTGATGCTTAGTGCCTAGGACTGTCATGCGAGAGGTCTTGGGTCCAATCCCTGCCTGTCAATTCTTGCGAGGAATTGGCAAATTTTCCAAAAGTAATTCTTGTCAATAAAAGTGCTTTCTCAAATTAGGCGTTTGGATTCGGCTTTAAACTGTAGGTCCTCTAATTTTAACATTTAATGTCGAAAAATGTAGAATCAAGATGGTATTGGTATTATTTTATTTTCAAAAATCGTTAAATGACGAAAATGTCGGGTTCTCACGAATAACTTTTGAGCGGACAATGTGATTGAAGAAGTGTAATCAATTTTTAGATTATAATATTTATACTTAAAGCAACGAACAGCCTTAAAAACCGAGGAAAATATTTCAGTCTTGAAGAGTTCAACTTTGAACGAATCGAAAATCAATCCTTTTATGGGAAAACACAAGTTTGGTGGAACAGTGAAATTAAATCTTCTTGGTGAAGCATTTGTTGGTTTTGGTTTGTCAACTAACTACCTATAAACACAACTACATAGAAGCTTTTCCTTCATGAAAGCGGTCCCGTACATAGCCATTTTAAAAACAATATCAATATAACAATATATAAAAATACTATCAAAATTCATTAAACCTGACAGGGTTGTAAAAGAATATAATCTTTTTGAAATAAAGGGTGTCCCAAAATTAACGCAAGATTTGAATTAAATAGAAAACGCCGTTTTTAGTCTTTTGATAGTTATATTTTTATTGACTCGTAAAGTACATAGGATAGGGTTATGTATGGAATAACACATCGGACAAATGGCCTCCACGGCTTTGCATGCACATGCGCACTCTTTTGTTGAAATTTTCCATGACCATTCTGCATAAATGTGGCTGAATTTCGTTGATGCAGCGTTGAATCTCCTCCTTTAATGCACGGGTGGTTGTGGGCTTGTTGACATAGACTTGTGATTTCAAATAACCCCATAAAAAGAAGTCTAATGGTGTTAAATCACACGATCTAGGAGGCCAATTTTGATCACCGAAACGAGAGAGTACACGACCTGGAAATGTCTCATGCAGTAATTGAATTGTTTCACGGGCTGTCTGACATGTGGCACCGTCTTGTTGAAACCACATATTGGACACATCAATATCATCCAATTTTGGCAGAAAGAACTGTGTAATCATGTCGCGATATCGAGCACCAGTAACAGTCACTGCTTGACCAGCATCATTTTCAAAAAAATATGGCCCAATTATGCCTCCAGCCCAAAATCCACACCATACAGTCACGCGTTGTGGATGCATTTGTTTTTCGACAATCACATGTGGGTTCTCCGAACCCCAAATGCGGCAATTTTGGCGATTGACAAAGCCATCAAGATGAAAATGTGCTTCATCGCTTAGGATGATTTTGCTCGAAAAATCAGCCGCCAAGCTTTCACTATTTTTGAAATATTCTTTAATAATGAAGACACGTTGTTCTATCGTGTAACGCTCCATTTTTAATAACCCTATACTGTTAGCTGTCAAATTGCTTTTTTTCAGGGTTGCCAACACTTCACTGCACAAATGGCGGCAAATTCAAATCTTGCGTTAATTTTGGGACACCCATTACAATCATTATAAATCATTTACTGAATATAATTATTCAACTTAAAGATTGCGTTCATTGATTTAACCTAAAGATTGTGACTTTTAATTTTGCAATCACAAATCATTTGATCTCAAAAAGACTGCAATCATTTTTGTATAGTGAATTTTTTCTTAAGAATGAAAGAATGCAAAGACCACGTGATTGCATAGATCGCATGAAGTATCAAATGATTGCAATCAATTGATTGCAGTCAAATGATTTAAGACAAACTGGTGTTGAAAATTTGAAATCTTAAGATGAATTCAATGAATGCAATTTTTTACAAGCCTGATACCCTGCGAAGTCGCTGTTCGGGGAACCGAAGAGGTGAACTTCTTAGAAAAAACCGGGTGCCACAACTTCAATGACAGGACCCGAACCCTACTAACAAATAGGAAAAAAACGTGATTAAATACAAAATCATAATATCATAAAAAAGTTAAGTTCTTTCGTGTTAAATGGAAGAACACAAGCTTCTCTATTTGATGGTGCCCCAAATACTCAAGTTTGTAAAAGTGATAAACTTAAATTGTGATCCATTTATTTTTAAAAGGGGCATAATAGATTTCTGGATCGCAGAGGGTATTCCCTACATTTGTAGATTTATTTCTTATTTTTAGCGATTTTCCCTCAAACTGACACTACATTTCTTGGTCAAAAAACAAAATTTTTATCAATTTAGAAGTTTTTTTAAAGTTTTTATTTCTTATGAATATAAACAAATGCATACAGTCACACACAGACATCTGTCTAAAAATCTTTGATTTAGATTCTATGGACCTTGAAACAAATCGGACTGATTACAATAACTTCCCATCGAAAAAAAATATTACAGTTGAAAAATGTATAAACTTTTAATTCTGCATTTTCGATGGATTATTAAAATCCAACTCTACCTAGCGGACTATTTCAAAAAAATCTAAGCCCGACATATGTAGGTACTTAATAATTTTATTTCTTTGCAAGTAATTCAGATCATTCATCGACAGACGACCTTGCTGTGAGAATAATATTTTTAATTTTCTACCACATTACAGCCATGGAATACCGCATAATAATAACCTTCTTTTTCTATAAAATCTATAAACGAGTAGTTGGTAAAAAAAAAAGTTGTTTCTTTTTATTAATTTGTTCCCATCCCCAGGTGTTAGGTGCACCTCGACAGCGGCTGGCCGCGGCGGCGGCGGTGGACGGCTTTTAATATTCTATTTCTGTACAGAAATAATATATACAAAATCATTGGGTTATTCGGTGGTTAATCACAATTTCAAGCCATTTAAATGTCGATCTCATTTTTGGTTACCTAGTCGTATCGTATCAACTTCTTTTTCTGTTGTTGACGGGTAAACATTTTAAACAACATTCAAGACATTTAGACAGTGAGTCAACCGAATAAATAATGATACCAGTTGAGTTTTTATCTTGTTGTTGTTGTTCGGCTAAAGTAGATGGATTCTTTGAAAGCCAAGTTAGGTAGTTAGGTACCTATAAGTTGCTATAAGTTGGCCGTTTTGCAAGTTAATGTCGTTCGTGGATTTTTTGACTTAGTTTTATTTTTGTAGTTGTGTCTCTGACCAACACTCTACTCGCGGATATGGTTCTTCTACTTATGCCCTAAAAACAAAAAGTATAATTTTGTAAGAAAGGGTCTCCCATTCACTTATCACGATTTCCGGATTCAGAAATGTCTAGATCGTAAGAAATGATGAAGTACCAATTATTTTTGGTGTGTTTTGAAAATAAGTAGAATTTCACAGGGCAACCTTTTTTTATTTTAATCCTTCATCATTTTGATTGAGATTTATTCCTGTAATTTTATTTGATTGCTTTTCATAATGTAAACCGTCTTAAACTAGGGAGTAATAATTAGCACATTTGGAAAAAGGGAAGATTTAGAAAGGAGGTGCATATTGGTTTTAAATTCTTAAACATTGCAATGACAGGCGTTCTACATTCACCTAGTGCGGCTTAAGAACGAATCTCTTTATTTCACAATATGGCCAAAGTTGGAGTCACGGCCAAATGTTTGGGCATTATTAGACGGCTTGTACTGAGATAATTTGAATCAATAGAGAGACACATTTCGTCACAGAAAACCCAAACATCTTTATTATATACGTAGAGAAGAAATGTTCAGTTTCCTTGATGAAAATGCCACTCGTAGATAATGGCCAGGGCGGTTTATCTCGATTTTAAGATAAACAAGACTGAGTTTTCGAAATATTAAAATTGTACAATGCTGTTTAGTTTAGAATTCAATGGAGGAGAGAAGGATGTGAGACTGAAAACGAATATGAAAAGCTGAGAGTACTTTCGTCAGCGAAACAATCAATTTAATTAGCAGTTGCAGACAGTAGATGAATAATAAATATGAGAAAGAGTGTAGGAGATAACACAGAGCCATATGGCACACCATCATTTTTTGTTGTGGTTTTATGACTTGAACCTAATGTAATTCATATTGAAAGGCCCGAAAGGTAATTAATCAAATTAAGAACATAATTTATCTAAACTGACAGTTTAGTGAGGGCACAATTGGTCGATAATAATTTGATCCTTTTTGGGCTGAATAAGTGTTGCTTTCCAACTTCGAGTCCAGAAGAACAGGGTAGATGAAAAAGATTACGCAGGGGTTTTGCTAACGTGAAGAAGAACTTCTCTTTAAAATAATAGTAGAGATATCACCAGGATCAACGATGTACGTTGAGATCTTTTAGCAGTCTCGCCCCATTATGAGTTCGAAAAAAGTTTTATCCCATAGGTTAGGTTAGGTTGAGGGGCTGACAGTTGGTGTCTTAACCGTCACACTTAGATCAATACAGATCCGTTGTGATACCCGTGAGTATTGATACTCAAGCTAATAAGAAAAAACCTATGTGTTCAGTTAGTCAAGCCATTTAGATGCTTTGACGAAGTTCAGAATGTTAGTACCTGGCGTACTAGAGAGTTCTTTTAAATCCTCACAAGAAAAAGTTGCCAAGCAGTTTCTTCCTTTGATGGGAGAGTGCGGGACAGTGACACAGAAAGTGCGAAGTGTCTTCATGCACCTCCTCGTCACCGCATCCTCTGCATATATCATCTGAACTGATTCTCATCTTTTTCATATGAAAACCTAACAGATTATGTCCGGTGATTATGCTTACAAGAGATCGAAGTGATCCCTTTTGTAGCTGCATAATTCTTTCCGTTCTTTGTTTGTTAAAACAGGGCCAGATCTTTCTTGTAGTACCGCAGGTGTCAAGAAGGTTCCACCTTTCATCGGCCTTAGTAGTTATTCTTTTTGAGATTTCCTGTTTTAAATAACAGGTAGGGGTGCTAACTAGCTGAGCTTGGCTTTCGTCAAGCATTGACCCTAATCTTGCTAATTCATCGGCTTTCTCGTTGCCTAGTATATCGCTGTGGCCTGGGACCCAGCAGAGTCTAATATTGTGCTGTGCGCCAAGAACCTTAAGCTCTTCGCGGCAGCATGAAACAAGCTTTGATTTTACCTCAGTTGCAGTAATCGCTTTTATTGCCGCTTGGCTATCAATGTAAAAGGTGATATCAGCTCGTGGTATCGCCATCATTGATACCTTTTTAGCAGCTGTTGTCACTGCCAGTACCTCCGCTTGGAAGACGCTGCTGTAGTTTGGAAGTCTAAGCGAGGCGATTAACTTGAGAGATTCAGAATAGAAGCCTGCCCCTACACCAGTGTCCATTTTAGAGCCATCAGTATAGATAGCTATTGACGACTCACTGGAGTATGGTATATTATCTATCCATTCCTCTCTGCTTGGGATGGCAGCCTGGAATGGTTTGTGAAAATCAAGTTCGGGTATTTTATAGTCTGCTGTAGTACTATGACCCATAACTTTATGAAGGATCTGGGCATGTCCTATGGAACTGTTTATCCAGACTTTAGTTTGACTAAGTCTCAGGGCATTTTTGGCCGCAGATTCTTGAACAAAGAGGTCTAGGGGAATCAGATTGAGTATAACTTCCAGTCCCGCAGTTGGAGTGGATCTCATTGCTCCCGTAATGCCAGTGCACGCAAGTCTTTGAATTTTTGTCAAAGGTTTTAGG
The DNA here is from genome assembly GCA_920104205.1 of Eupeodes latifasciatus. Classification (NCBI taxonomy): domain Eukaryota; kingdom Metazoa; phylum Arthropoda; class Insecta; order Diptera; family Syrphidae; genus Eupeodes; species Eupeodes latifasciatus. The sequence continues at coordinate 372,681,407 of OV049924.1, forward strand.
TTCGTGCTCTTTTCTAAAGCTTTCCACCATACTAAATTAACATAGGTTAGTATTGGTCTAATTATTGCCGAATACATCCATCTGATAATTATAGGGTTTGGTCCCCAGGTTTTCCCGAAAATTCTATTGCAGGAGTAAAAGGCAATCGATGCCTTTTTGAATCTATCTTTGGTGTTCAGGCCCCAATTTAGTTTTTTATCTAAGATCACACCGAGATACTTTGCGTGATCAGAGATTTTAAGAGGGCAGCCTTCAATTGAAGGAATTTTAAAATCAGGTATTTTGCGCTTGTTAGTAAATAGCACTAGTTCTGTTTTAGCTGGATTGACTGTCAGCCCACAGCTCCTAGTCCATTTGCTTACCAACGAGAGGGCGTATTCGGTTTGTTCACTGATAGTGGGTAGGAACTTGCCAGTCGCTAGTAATGCAAGATCATCAGCGTAGGCTATTATCCTTACTCCACTTGATTTCAATTTAGAGAGTATGCCGTTCATGACAAGAACCCAAAGTAGCGGTGAGAGAACCCCACCCTGAGGGGTGCCTCTGGATGTGGTTACTCTTACCCTTTCTTCCGCTAGCTCAGAGTTAATTTGTCTCTTTCTGAGCATACACATTATCCACTGTGTTATTGCTTTTTCGACTTTGTGGTCGTCCAAGGCTTGCTTCACTGTTTCGTTCTTTACGTTATTGAAGGCCCCCTCAATATCCAAGAACGTTGCAAGGGTGTATTCCTTGTCATGCAGTGATTTTTCTATGACGCTGACAACACTGTGCAATGCTGTTTCAACGATTCTTCCTTTAATGTAGGCATGTTGAAATTCCGATATATAGTCCGGTTTCAGGGTACTTCGGATGTGTATATCAATTAGCCTTTCAAAAGTTTTCAAAATAAACGATGTTAGACTAATGGGTCTGTAGTCTTTGGCCTCCGTATGGCTAGGTTTACCAGCCTTAGGGATAAAAACTACATTTACCTCACGCCACGATAAGGGAACATACCCCCATTTAAGGCTATTATTGAAAATGCTAGCTAGGTGTGGGATGATAAGGTTTATGCATTTCTGAAGCATCATAGGGAAGATGCCGTCTAGACCAGGGGATTTGTACGGGGAAAAGGAGTGAATGGCCCATTTTATCCTTTCTTCCGTTATAATATCCGATGGTACTAGGTTTTCCGTATGAGACTCTGTTTCTGGACTGCGGATATCAGCTACGCAGCCAGGAAAGTGAGTATTCACAAGGAGCTCAAGCGTTTCGCCACCGGATTCAGTCCAGCTGCCTGTAGATTTTTTGAGAGATCCTAGAGCGACTGAATCCTTGGTCAGAATTTTCCTGAGTTTTGCTGATACATTTGTACTTTCTATTTCGTCGCAGAAGGCCATCCATGAGCTACGTTTTGCTCGTTGTGTTTCGACCTTGAAAATACGTTGACTGGTCTTATAATGTTCCCAATCAGCTTCTTTCCTAGTTCTTTTGGCGACATTGAAAAGTCTTCTAGTTTCTTTTCTTAAGTTGCCTATCTCCGTGGTCCACCAAGGTGGTTTTTTCCTACCTTTTCCCATATGATTAATGGAACAGTTTTTTTCTAAAGCGTTATTCAGAACAACTCTGAGTTTTTCTGACGCAATATCTATGTCAGAGGGTTCTTGAATTAGAAGTGTATCCGGGTTTTGAATCCCCTGCCCTACTTCCCTGCAGAATATATTCCAGTTTGTTTTCCTGAAATTCCTAAAGGGTTTTGGAGTTGCTACTTCATTTTGTATCAAGAAGCCTATCAGTTTGTGGTCTGAGAATGATTCCTCTTTAAGAACATTCCATTGATCTATTACTATTGTGCTTGAGTTATTGGTTAGGGTAGCGTCAAGCATTTCTTTTCTATTTTTAGTTACAAAAGTGGGTTCGTTAACTCTGTTTGCTACTAAAAGATTATGGTCTAGTATAAATTCAAAAAGAGACTCACCTCTGTTGTTGATGTCGGTACTACCCCATTGAGTATGATGTTAGTTTGTATCACAGCCTAGTTCCACGTCCCATCCCTCAGAGGCAACTTTCTCTACAAGCTGGCTTGTGATATTAGCGGGAGGCCCTTCTTGTCCGTCATGCGGCATATAGCACGATGTCAGGATCAGTGGTGGGAGTCCCTTCCTTTCTATTTTCACAGCACATTGGTCTGGATCACTGTAATTTTCTAAACTGATCCTGACAGTGGTGGGAGTCCCTTCCTGTGTCATTATCCCATAGAATCAAGAACTCAAGAACCAAGGGAGCAATGACACTTACTGCCTCACAAACATGTACATATAAGCCTACCTAATATAACTTACTAAAGAAATGTCACTTGTTACACGCGTAGGAAACGAGAAGGAAGAAAAATGTCTTATATTCTTCACGAATGCTTACTCATGTGTACTGATCACAACTGGACGGTCCCTAGCTAGATATTTCAATTACGTCTCCAAGTTGGGTAAAGTCACTTTGCACGCGCCTTCCTCTATTGCGCCATCTTGTGAGCGATGATTCGAAGATATTCCGGGCCGGAGTATTGGTTTCCATGTACTCTACGTGACTTAGCAATCTCAGTCGTTGAACTTTTATCCCACTGACTAAGTCTTTTTCGCTGTACAGCCCGTGCAGCTCTTCGTTTTATCTTCTTCTTCACTCACCTTCTATGCATACGGGATCGTAGATCACACGAAGAACTTTTCGTTCGAAACGATCCAAGACGCTTTCATCCATTTTTGTCATAATACAAGCATTTGCACAGTTCAGCAGGACGGGATGATTAAGCGGCCTTTATTACTCAATTGCTTTCTTACAGCGTTTAGCAAGAGTAATTCTTTGTTTGATCCCAGCGCTGGTGTTGCTTTGTGCATTCATAGTGGAGCCTAGGTAGACAAAGTCCTTAACTACCTCAAAGTTACGTCTACCAATGGTGGCGTTCTTCTCCATGGCAGTGATCCTAAAACTAGAACTGGCCCTAAACAGTTTGTCCCTGTATATGCTGTCATATGCGGCCTTGAAATCGCTGAAGGATTTGGTGTACCAAATTATCTTTAGTTGCTTTCAAAATGCTTCGCATTCAAGCTATCTGCGATGATGGTCATTCGTGGATCAGAGCGTAAATGTTTTTGGAGACCAGTAGTGTTTCAATTATCAAAACTTACTACTGAGTTATGTTTGAACACTTTGCGGGAAAAATAACTAAAAAAGTTCGTAACCTTTTTTTAAGTTATAATTTTTTTACAAAATTTTTGAATTTTTAAATTTCCATAGTTCACATAGAACAAATATGTCTCATGAAGACATCAAACAAAATTGTTGCTTTTAGTTAAAAACAACGGGTGCTATTGTTTCCGCAATTAGACTCCAACCGTGTCAAGATGTTGCCGCAAAACGTGGATTACTCGACAATTAATATAATTTGAATGTAATTTTGTTTGTTAATAAAGTTTAAAATATGACTCAAACATATCTTAAAGTTCATATACTCGTATGTCTGCGATTTTTCTTTCTGTAAAAAACAAAATCAGGAAATAACGCTTTTTCGTCGGGATCTTGAACAGATTGTCACTTTAAGGAATAGATTTTCAGATTAAATTTTATTTTTTCAATAATAAAGTTTACAAAATTTATAATTCAAATTTTAGTAAATAAAAAGTTATGGGTGTGGCATTGCCGTCTGCCCGATTGATTCGTTAAACATGTTGTATGTATGTATTATAAAACAATAAATTTAAAGTAATTTAAATGAAAATTAAAACTTCTAATTCAGAATTTTGTAATTAAACAAAAAACGAAAAAGAGAAAAAACAAGAGAAATTTACATTTTGGATCTTTTACAAGATGAAAATGAACAAAAATTTAAAATCGTGATGAAAAGTACCTGTCGCAAGAACATGATATAACTACTATGTAAATTCAGTATTTATGTAGTGTCTATATTTGAGTGCATCTTTTAGATAACTGATGAGGGCTACCCAATTAGAACCATTCAATATGTTTTTAGTTTGTTCCATCGTCAAAGTCAACTCACCGAAGTAATTGCATCTTAAGTCTCTGTAGATAGGGCATATTGCTAAAAGGTGAAAAGTGTCTTCTTTTGCTCTCATATTGCATATTGTGCATAGATTTGTTTCTTTATTTATGTATGTTGAACCATTTAAATTAAGCATATCACACCTAGCTCTGCAAATTAAAGATATCGATTGGATGTTATTCGAATCATTAAAATAGTTGTTGCAATTTAGGCTAAAGCTGAGCTCTGGGTAGATCGGTCTGCTGATAGAGTTAGTAGCTTGTTGAATGCATTCGTTGTGCTGATGAGTGTCTTGAAGCTCGAGTAACTTATACAGATTTTGCTTCAATTCAGCCCGTTCTTCGTATTGCAAGTTTAAGTTTTAGTTTAGTTTATTTCATCAAGCAGAGTTTTACAATCTCTTATAGATTACTACTTATATAATAAATATAATAATAAAATAATAGTATTAATAATAATAAATATAATAAATATGTATAAATACAATAAATATGAATTTAAGTAACTATGTGTTGATTAGATAGCAAAACAAGCATGACATATCTTTTAAAACTATCTCTTGAACAGAGTTGAAATATATCAATGGAGTGTAAAACACTATTTGTCACTTTGATGCAACGAGATATGGGTTCATTCCTACTGTAGTTGCTTCTAAAAAAATTCATCACGTACAGTCCCTGGCCATATTATTAGACGCACTGCAGAATTTTTAAAATTATTAGATTATACGCAATATTTTTAACGTTCAAGAATGGATGTATGGTTACAATTTTATGCAAGATGGAGCTCCATGCCACACAGCCCGGTCCATAAAAACTTATTTGAGGGAAGAAAACATCCCTCTGTTGGACTGGCTGGAAACAGCCCTGATATGAACCTAATTGAAAACGTGTGGGAGCTGATGAAGAGGGAAATAGCTAAAGATGCTGTCACTTATTGAAAGAGTAATTCACGTGTGGAATCACCACCCAAAAATGCAGGAAACAGTCAAATCATGCATTTAAAGTATGCCGCGCAGAATTGAGGTTCTCATTAAAGCAACAGGAGGTTCAACAAAATATTGCAAAAAATTACAAAAATAACAACAACAAAACTGAAAATATTAATTTAAAAAAAAAAAATTTTAAATCTGCATACAAAATAATTTAAATGCATTACAATATTCGAAAACCTGATTAAAATAGCTGGAAATTAAGATTTTGTATAAAATCTAAAGTGCGTCTAATAATATGGCCAGGGACTGTAGGTAGAAAACCATACGGAGACTTCTGCAAGGAAAATACAAATTAATACATTCAAGCAAATAAGAACAATTTATGTGATTACTTAGGATATCTTTTATCATCATTACTGAAAAATATCTTCTTCTTAACTCAAGCGTTTGCATACCAAAGAGCTGACACCTTACAGGATATGGAGGTCTATCAATACTCCAGTTCAGCTTATTAAAAGCATATCTAGTGAAGGATTTCTGCACTCTTTCTATTCTTAAGGTATGAGTGTTATAGTTCGGATTCCAAACAACACTACAATACTCCAGATTTGATCTGACAAAGGCTGAGTAAAGGCTTTTGAGCGCGTAAGGATCAGTAAATTCCTTTGTGTTCCTTCGTACAAAGCCGAGCATCTTATAAGCTTTATTCACAACAAAATCAATGTGGAAATTAAAAGAAAGTTTATGATCTAATACAACTCCCAAGTCTTTTTTTTGAGTAACTTTTTCCAAAACAATGTCATTAATTGAGTAATCAAACAAAATGTACGATTTTCTCCTAAAACACGTAAAACCTTGACACTTAGAGACATTCAGAAAGAGTAAATTTTACACCACAGTGCCAATTCATTTAGATCCTCTTGCAATAATAGACAATCATCAATCAGATTTAATGGTTTTAAAAATGTTAACATCATCAGCATACAATAAATAATTAGAAAATTTAAAAGTATCAGTAATACCATTTATAAAAAGTATAAAAAACAAAGGTCCAATATGACTCCCCTGTGGAACACTTGATGTTACTTTGATAGCTTTAGATTTGAATTTATCTATTTTGACGAATTGGGTCCGGTTGCTAAAATAAGAGCTTATCCATTTTAAAAAATGAGAATAGAATCCCAGCAAAGAAAGTTTATGAACAAGAATTTCATGATTTACCCTATCAAAGGCCTTAGCAAAATCTGTGAAAACTATGAAAACCTTTATCAAAATCTTTAACTATGGAATTACATAAAACAGCGAGAGTAGAAGTTGTTGATCTGCCTGACACGAAGCCGTGCTGAGATTCAGCAATTACATTTTTGGTAAAAAAATAAAGTTTATCACAAACAATCTTTTCAAATATTTTTGGAATTACAGATAGCTTACAAATTGGTCTATAGTTACATATTTTTTGTCTCGATCCTGCTTTGAAAATTGGAGAGATGAAAGATGTTTTCCATTCATCTATGAATTGACCAGTTCGCAGCGAAATATTAAAAATAAAGCAAAGGTGTATCGCGAGAGATGTTGCACATTTTTTAATGATCTTAGGAGAAATACCACATTTATCAGACAGAGTTTTCCATTCGTGAACCCATTCCACCTTCATGTTTATTACAAACTTCGTAAGAATATTGGGTATTCTGTGTATTGGTGATCCAAGAGTTTTTAGGATATAATCAAAATGTAGCTTGAGAGTATAGTGGTATAATGAAGGTAAACCTGTTTCTAGCGTAAGAACGTAATTTGGCGTATTCATCGGCAGTCGGAAGAGTTTTTTTTTTTTAAATATCGTAGCAGTTTTTCAACTTCTTCATATGAACGATAACCCAACCCCAAGTTTGGCAACTATAGCACATGACAGAGCGCATAATTGATTCAAAGACCTTGTATTTCGCGGAGGTCTTAATTTTATTGTTCCCGATTATATCTTTCCAGGAAGAATTTATAAGCTTTTTAGCGGAAACCAGTTTTTTTTTTCAAGGTGGAAAGAAAACTTCATGTTTGATTGCAGTATAACACCAAGGTATTTGTATTGTGTGACTGTTTCAATCGATTCACCATCTAGAAACCATTTTTCGTCGTTTCCCAATTTTGTTTGCCTGTTGCGAATGAACATAATTTTTGATTTTTCTAAATTTATTGCAAGCCTCCAGGTTTTACAATAAGTATTGAGTTTATTGATCATAAGTTTAAAGAGTCTGTGGAGATTCAGCAAACAAACGATGTCGTCAGCATAAAGAAGCACTTTAATTCTTATTTCTGTTACGCATACTCCAGCAGGTAGATAAGAAGACATATCGTCAATGAACAGTGAAAACAATATTGCACTCAGAAGACAGCCTTGCTTCACTCCTGATGTTGTGTTAAACCATTCTGATATACTTTTGCCATCCCACACCGATTGTCGAGTATTTTGGTACATATTTCTATGGACTTTTAACAGCTTTAAGGAATATGTTTTGTTTAAACTTGGCTTTAAGTATCCCATTTTTCATTGTCTTTTTCTTTATTAAAATGCCATATTTTAAAAACCTCAGGTTAATATTGTACAACTTTTCTTTAGCTTTAAGAATCATTTTACGGATAAGATTTACAATTCTTCTTAAAGTCTCACGATTTATTTTGTATAGATCTTTGAATTCCAATGATCCAAAAACGAATGCTTCATCTAACAGAGAAATGGTTAAAATAAGCTCTTTAAACTATTATCCAAAAGTCTTAGTTTGATTAATCGTCTTACAAAACTATCTACTTATAACGTAACTTCATACTTATAACTAAGCCCCATACGTTCATGATCTTAACAAATAGTATTTGAATTATAGTCTACATACCATTTACACATTCTCATTTTAATTAAATCCAAATCCAAACTCAATTCAATTCAATTTCTAAAGAGTTTCTTTTTATTTTATTTTGAATTCTAGTGCCCATCGGATCCAATGCCATACAAGTATCACCAGAAGCTGGACTGCGAAATGCATCTAGCGCCATAATGAGAACCACTGAGGGCGGTTTTATTCCAATAAATATGGCATTTACCGCACCGAATCGAACACTTGGCACCGAAATGAGTGCCTCCGAACGCACTCGTCGATTAATACCTTATGTAGCATATTATTCACCATCACAAACAGAATTTCCAATCAACCAACAATATGTCGTTCAAATGGTAAGTTTCACTAAACTAAACTGATTGATTGAATATACCAAACAACAACTTCCCAATGTTGATGATGAAAAATACTAAACTATACGCATCTACTTGATAAATCAAATTCCAAATTCTAATTTTAAAATCGCTCTTTCTCTAACTAAGTTTGAGTGTACAAAAATGCTCGTAATTATTTGCAGTGCAATTGAATATCGGAACATTAGAAACTCCATCTAGAAACTTGATTAAACTCAGTCGTAGATGCGTAGATACCTAGTATTGAAAACTGTTAAGCAAATAATTATTGTGTTTAAATAAATTTGAAAATATATCTTTTTATCTCATTATTGAATATTTAGACACCACCGTCACCGTCAAAACAACAACTTCACTATCAATCACCACAAAAATCTCAAAAGCAACAGCATACGCATTCACCTGCGGCGGCTGCCGCAGCAGCAGCAGCATCCTCATCCATACCACTTCCAACTGCATATGTTCATATGAAGGTACCAATAAATAACCAGCACCAGCTCCAACTTCATCACCAACAACAACAACAACTGCAGTCCCATGCTCATCACAATCATCACCACTCACCACAAGCTGTCTTTCAAACAATTGCCTATGGTGGTCAACATCCCCCTACCCAGTTGAAGGAGAAGAGCAAACTCGCGGTAAAAGTACCACAGCTGCAACATTCAATTGTGCCACCTGCACCTCCTGCTGTTGGCGGTGCAACGCAACAACAACGCATCCTTTATCCACATAATACGTACAACAAAGAAGATAGTTTAAGTTTATCAAAGGTAAAAATCAAATCAATTCTTTGAAGTTTATTTTGGGGTTTGTTACATGTCAAAATGTTGGATATTCAATAAGTTAGTTGTTGTAGGGTGTTTTTTTAAAAGACTGAGAACTTTATATAACACTTTTCCGAAGGGTTTTAATGAACTCAATTCAAACTTGACTTCAAAGTCACGCTATCATGTCAGGTTTTTGAGATATTACTTTTAAAAGTTAAAAGTAAGAATATACCCTGGCAGCATTTCTTGATATCGAGGGTGCGTTTAATAACGTTAAAACGGAATCTATCAAGACTGCCTTAGTTGAAGTTGGGGTTGAATCTGTCATTGTCGATTGGATCTTCACCATGTTAAATGGCAGAATTATCAACTCTCAAATAGGAGTTAGCACTATCGAGAAAACAGTTACTAGAGGCACACCACAGGGAGGAGTCATCTCAACCCTGCTCTGGATCCTCGTAGTCAACAAAATTCTCACAAAGTTCAAAGATCAAGGCACTAAAATCGTAGCATATGCAGATGACATAGTGGTTTTGGTATCAGGCAAGTTTCTTACCATCATCGAAAACATTATGGAAAATGCATTAAAGGATTTATCTTCTTGGGCAACTAAGAACGGTCTCGAGGTTAACCCCACCAAGACAGAGCTAGTTTTGTTCACGAAGAAACGGAAACTGGAGGGCTTCAACCCTCCCAAACTAAATGGTATTCCTCTAAAACTTTCTAAGGAAGCTAAATTTCTAGGAGTAATCCTTGACTCCAAGCTTACATGGAAGCGTAATACTGAGGAGAGAATGAAAAAAGCACTATGTGCATTCTACACATGCAAAACAGACCTTCGGTGTACGTTGGGGTATGCGACCGCAAGTCATCCAATGGATGTACACAGCGATTGTCAGACCCATTCTTACCTATGGCTCTATTGTATGGTGGAAGGCGGTGGAAAAATCAAGCTATCTCAAGAACCTGAATAAGGTACAGAGACTAGCCTGTATAGGAATAAAAGGGGCTCAAAGATCCACACCACAAGCTGGATTGGAAATGATCTTGGACCTCCCGGCTCTGGATGAGTTCATAAAGTGGACGGCAGCCAAAACTGCAATTCGTTTAAGGGAACTGTGTTTTTGGAGGCAGAGCACTTATGGCCACGGGTCAATCTTACAAAGATATGACACGATTCCAGGACTGACGGAGACCACCGATTACATCCCCCCTTTACTAGATTTCGATAGGAAATTTTCTATTTTCATACGAGAAAGACAGGGTTGGGATCCCAATTCACTTATAAGTAAACAGGGTATCCCTTTCTACACTGACGGTTCAAAAATGGAATCAGGAACAGGTGCTGGAGTGTTTTGCCAAACTCTCAACATCAAAGCGTCAGATAAACTCCCAGCTGACTGTAGATCCGAGATCTTTGCCATTGGAAAAGCAGCTGAATTGGCACATCACGAAAAGCTAAGCTCCTCGGAGATTACTTTTTTCGTGGACAGCCAGGCTGCTATCAAAGCCTTAGCCAGGCCAGTGAGACCATAAGATCAAAAGCAGATTTAAACTGTAAGATGGAATTAAATAAAATCTGCCACACTAACCAGGTAAAGCTCTGCTGGGTTCCTGGACATAGCGATATAGAAGGGAATGTTATAGCAGATGAACTAGCCAGGAAAGGGTCAGAAGCAGACATAAGTAGTAGGGACCATTCGGGTAGGGGACCACTCGTCCCGATTGGGGTACTCAAGAGGAAGATAGACCTTAAACTAAAAGAGAAAATCAATAACTCCTGTAAATCCAGAGACGATTGCGTAATCTCTAGAAGTTTATGGCCTAACACAAATGAAAAGGAAACTCGGTACATTCTATCGCTGAGTAAAAAGAACATTAAAATCTTGATAGGTGTACTAACAGGTCATTGCGCCATTGCGTAATGGCTAATAGGATAGGGGCATTTGCACCCGATTTTTGTAGGAGCTGTCAGGATGAGGAGGAAATAGAAACCATCAAACACCTGCTCTGCGACTGTCCGAACCTCCAAACCAGCCGACTCCGTCATTTCGGAAAAAGGTTTGTTAGAGAACTGGATGATCTAGCACAGGTCTCAATGGCAAACATGAGGAAATTTATAGATAGCACAGGCTGGTTCGTTAACGAGCCAGTCTACGCTAATCGGCAATGATTGAGGAGCATCGATGCTTACTTTTACTTTTTTACAGGGGATCACAATGGACCAATAGGCCCCCGTGTACGCAACAGCTTCATGCTGTGCACACCCCTTATAACCTAACCTAACCTAAGAAAGTAAGGCTTTTTGAGGCTATTTAAATTCAAGAAGTAGTTTTTTTCAATGAAGTTCGTGATGCGTTTACGAATCTTTAGTCTCTATCTTTAATATTCAGTTTAAATATAAATACAATTTGATACAATTTTCCAAAAATCTGCATAAGTTTTAAAATTTCGATTGGCTTATATAAATTTAAAAAAAAAACATTGAACTATTTCTAACGACGTTAATAGGATCAAAGATGGAAGTTGCCGGATTTACAAAGCTCGATTGATGAAGCCAATTTGCTTGCAACACAGAAATATCTTGAAGAAAGAAAGCTTCTTAAGGATCGGCAGTATGGCTTTCGTAGCATTAGGTCATCTGGTGATCTCATGGTTTATCTCACAGAAAGTAAGATTTTGCTCTTGACATTTCAAAAGTATTTAATAGAGTTTGGCATCAAGCTTTCATATAGAAAATGCGTGCATTTGATATTTATGAATCTCTTCTTTGCTGGGTTAGAAATTACCTTTCGGACCGTTCAATTCAGGTAGTATTGGACGGGTTCAAATCTGATATCTACAAAACAAAATGCTGGCGTTGGTGTGCCCCAGGGCTCCGTTTTGTCTCTTAAATTCTTCTTTATTTATTATGAATGACCTTTTGTCCGAAACTTTTTACCCACTTAATTGTTGCGCGGATGACAGTACCCTGATAAGCTCATTAAATTCTGATCTTGACAGCATTGTACAATGGGGACCAAAAACCGTGAAGAATTTCGAAAATTCAATGCTGTCTACTGTCGCAAAAGTTTAACCCTCCTCCAATCCCACTATCCATAGATGGTATTTGCATCGAGAAGACTGAGCAGCTTTTAGTTCTAGGTATGTGCATCACGAACCACTTGTTGTAGAGTGACCACATATTCGACATCGCCAAAAATGCTGTCAAGTGCTTGGGTTACCTCCGAAGATGCAAGAAATTTTGTACATAGCTTTTATTCGTTCAAAACTCAAGTATAATTCTCATATCTGTGGTGGAGACCCAATAACGTACTTGAGTTTTTTGGGTTGAATTGAAAAAGAGAGCTCTAAAAATGATAGGCGATCGTTCTCTTATTGAAACATTTGCTACACTGGAACACCACCGCGAAGTATCAAACCTATCATTGTTTTAAATGTTTTCATAAACAATGCTATAGAGAAATTCCGTTGTATTCCTCCCCTCAAACAATTCAACCGTTATACACATACTTCTAGGAATGCTCATCTGTTTACCCTTTAACGCAACTTCGGACGTACTTTTAAGTGTAAGGATTCTTTCTTTAGCCGCACTACACGAATGTGGAACGCTTTAGCAGGATCAATATTTCCAACTCATTACAATGTGCAGACATTCAAAACTAATGTGCATCGGTATCTCCTTTTTAATCTTGTCCTAACTTCCTGATTACTCGCAGTGTGTTTAATCATTATAAGAGTTTTTATAGCCCCTTGAGTGCGCGCCTTGTCTAAACAAGGCTATCACGTCAAGTTTCCGAAATATAAAGAAAGTGTATTGAAAACGGGTATTTTTAAAATAGGTAACGATTTCTAAAAATTTAATTCAACTTTCTACAAATTTTCCCCATCATCATCTTCTTTTAAACAGACCAACTTTTTTGCTTTCCTGTTTTAACGGGTTTCACTGCGCCGCTTGGCCCGCAATGCACCAGTCGAGTTTTCGAATCGTATGTACAATCCGATTCCACTTTCGTATTCGTATAAAAGAGTCTTTGGGTTTCTGACCCGATCTCGCATGAAGCTCAAATGAGGTAGATATGTAGGTTTGGGTCAGAAAATCTTCAAGTGCTGTATGCATAAAGCATTGCGGATTCAACATTGTGGCGGAACAGCCTTAGCTTGTTCTGATACGGGTGTTTATGTCTAGTTTAGTTTTGCCATCCGTAGACAATCCTCCCAAGATATTAAACATCTCCTTCTATCTTAACCGGTTATCGAGAAGAAGTTCCAAGGCTGATCCTTTAGTTCCAAGTTGATCCTTTTAGTTGATATTAAGCCCCACGATCTATGCTTCAGTCCATGGGCGATGATGTACCCTTACTACACTACGTCCGGAAAAATGCTACTAAAAGCAAGCTACTGACATTCCTTAAAAAATTGCAATATTGCAATAATTGTAGTGAATAAGCTATTCAATGAATTTTATAAAGGAGATTTTAGGTTTTGCAACTTTTGAGAACAAAACCTTGTCAGAGCTTTAAAAAGCGACACGCTAATGCAAACCAATGCATTCAGAGTGCGAAGCAAAAGTACGATAATTTTAAAGGGTTCTTAAACCGCAAATATTTGTGCGTAATTTCTGAAAAATATTGCAGTAGTTTGGGAGCTTTATTGATCTCTTTAAGCGAGGATTATATGAAAAGATATCAGGCTCTAAACCATTCTCCATTTTTAGATTTCTGCTAGGGCTAATCGGTTGATATCAATGTAAGGCTTTAAATAATCTGCTTGACTGTCTGTATCGATGTTCATAGTTTTCCTGTGCATGCTTTTCTTTGAATTGTTGTCACATTTTTAAGATAGTTGGCAAAGGCTGGCCATCATACCATCAGCATTGGCCTAACAATAGCCTAGGCCACATTTTCTTACAAAAGTTTATACTTGCTGTATGTCGTTCATTTACATTTAAAATTCTTGTTTGGAGCATAGAATAAATCTAATTTGACAACATTGATTCTGTGTTGAAGAAATTTGGGGCTTGTCGAACAACGCTGCTAGTGACATTGTCAGGGCCTTTTCTATGTCCAAGCATACTCTTAAAGACCAGAGAAAAAATTTTGAAACATTTCAGAAACAAAAAGACTAAAAGGAAGAAAAACATTTCAGAAACAGAGAAACATTTCTGAAATTTTTTGTAGACTTGCATGATGTGAAGTTGTCAAACATGACATGACACTTTCTTTTAATCTACTATATGATAAGTGATAACCTATGTTTGAGAGTTTGAGAGATTTCTAGGGTTTCGGAGCTGGAGTAAGTCCAGATTTTGTCCGGCCTTTTTAAGAAACATGGAGAAATTTGTACCTTCCACATGACTTTTTAGAGTCTGGCAGCGTCATTTGTTGACTCAATGTCAATGTTAATGTAATTTTGACTCGTTAATAGCTTAAGAGTTGTCTTCCCTTCATTAACTGCAATTTTGCTTACAGAAATTAACGTCATCACTAAACTCCGAAAAATGGATGGAGGTCTCTATAAACTTCGCGACGAGACTTTATTTTTGTTTTTTTTTTTTTCATTTCAAAGTAAATTTTCACAATTTGGAAGCGTTGTTCTGGTGTCAATCGATTTATGATAAATTGCCAACCCTTACTTAACAGAAATGTAAACACAGTTTGACCATAGACAACAACTAATTAAAGTACTCAAGTAACTAAAAAAACACCCTTTCAATATTCAATATCTACGAGGCTATAAATAATTAGGAATCTTTTACAAATTAATTTGGCATAAATGACATCCAAAAAAAAAGTCAAGATATTTTTTAATATTTTTTTACTTTATATTGCAGCAATTTCATTCACAAAAAATCAACATGACACCATTTACACCGACAAATAGTGTTCCGGGTCGATTTATACCGATTGTTTATACCAACGAGCAGCAACAAAGTAATAATATTAATTACAAGTCTCCCGGGACATCATCATCAATCGACCTTCATGAACAACAGCAACAACAACAACTCCACCATCAACAACAACAACGTCACCAACAACAGCACCTTCATCAGCAACAACTTCACCTATACAATGACCTGCCATCTATTGGGCAGTCAGACGAACAACACCAGCAGCTTCAGCACTTGCAGTCACATCCAAGTGGTTCCGTTGTTGGTCATAAACAACAGCAACAACAACAACAACAACTGAATCCAGAGGACTACCATCGCCATCGACCACAAGGAGAGATTGTTGTTACCATACCAGCATCTCCGTTGCCCTCTTCGGAATTGGTGGTGCCAAAAACTTTGTCACAAGTTCCCCCTCAACAGCAGGACAATAGGCAGCATGAGCACGTGCAATATGTGACCATATCCACTCCAGGACCACCATCAAGGTACGTAAAATCCATAAAAGTAAATAAACATCGATGTTCCATGGCATAGTCTCGAGGTAAAGAAGAAAGTACAAAGCGTTGAGAGGGGGGGTGAGCAGTGATGTAGAGGTAGAGTTACAGGTTTAGGTTAGTGAATGAGTTTTGGTTGAACTCTAAGTAATTGACGTGTCAATTGGGAACAACCATTCATTCTTCGCTCTCACCGTCGCGTCGTCGTCCAACATCACCACCACCACTGGTTGTGAGAGAAGTGTCTACACAAGTTTTCAATACTTCGAGAAGAAAATACAAAAGGCCATATGGGAAATAGGTATCATCACTTTAAAATTTAGGAATTGAAATTTGTTATTTTGTAAGTTGAGAGTATTAACTTGAGTTACATTTGCATTATGGGACACAAGGAAAGAGATAAGTTTAAACAAATTAAATACAGACGAACTCCCCATGGTACATAGCGTAAACTTATCAAACAAGTTCTTTTTTATAGTTTGACCACGATGGTAGAATTCGACATAACAATATATAATAAAAATATAAGCATGTCATTGCAATTGATGAACATAAGCTTGCATTGGGAGACCATCAAGCGCATCGGCTCCCTAAGCTACTTAGTCAAGGTACGACCCTCAGTGACTGTAGACAAATTTTGCAAATAATATGAACAAACAAAAGACCAAGTATCACACCCGTGAAACATAAGTAGTTCCAGTCTTGAGGTAGCGCAAACAAGTAGTTGCTTTAGCCTTCAAAACCATACTAACTAATGTTAAGGACATGACAAAGGTTATTCGCTCACATGTTAATTGACAAGTTGACAATATAAATTATGGTGTGCCTCAGGGCTCCGTTTTCTCCCCGATTCTTTTTCTTAATATTATAATTGATCTCTTGTCTACAACTTTTAATCAAAATCATTTCTTCATAGTCGTTATCGTTATCCCTCCTAATCGGATGTGGAACTATAAATAAAATAAATTGGGTGGCGCAACAGTCCGTTCAGAACTAGGGCCTAGTGACTTACAACTCTCAGCCATTCCTGTATGCGAGTAATGTTGTCAGGAATGGAGGTGGCCTACAGTTTAAAGCCAAATCCAAACCGCTAATTTAAGAAAGCACTTTTCATGACAAGAATTACTCTTGGAGAATTTGTCAATTCCTCGCAAGAGGCAGTAACCGTAAAAAAAACTTTAGATGGCATAGGCAGGGATCGAACCTAAGACCTCTGGCATGACAGCTCAACGCACTTTTTTTTTAATTCATTTTTATTACTTCAATCTTAAACCTATCTTAAAGCTAGACAAAAATTCATAAAACTAGCCTAATTAACCATAATGTAGATACAACTAACTTACTGGTCCCATACGGACGCTCTAAGTTAAGCTATAACACTTAATACTAATGCCTTTCAGCCCCAAGATCTATCGGGTGATTTTTTTGAGGTTAGGATTTTCATGCATTAGTATTTGACAGATCACGCGGGATTTCAGACATGGTGTCAAAGAGAAAGATGCTCAGTATGCTTTGACATTTCATCATGAATAGACTTACTAACGAGCAACGCTTGCAAATCATTGAATTTTATTACCAAAATCAGTGTTCGGTTCGAAATGTGTTTCGCGCTTTACGTCCGATTTATGGTCTACATAATCGACCAAGTGAGCAAACAATTAATGCGATTGTGACCAAGTTTCGCACTCAGTTTACTTTATTGGACATTAAACCAACCACACGAATGCGTACAGTGCGTACAGAAGAGAATATTGCGTCTGTTTCTGAGAGTGTTGCTGAAGACCGTGAAATGTCGATTCGTCGCCGTTCGCAGCAATTGGGTTTGTGTTATTCGACCACATGGAAAATTTTACGCAAAGATCTTGGTGTAAAACCGTATAAAATACAGCTCGTGCAAGAACTGAAGCCGAACGATCTGCCACAACGTCGAATTTTCAGTGAATGGGCCCTAGAAAAGTTGGCAGAAAATCCGCTTTTTTATCGACAAATTTTGTTCAGCGATGAGGCTCATTTCTGGTTGAATGGCTACGTAAATAAGCAAAATTGTTGCATTTGGAGTGAAGAGCAACCAGAAGCCGTTCAAGAACTGCCCATGCACTGTTTGGTGTGGTTTGTACGCTGGTGGAATCATTGGACCGTATTTTTTCAAAGATGCTGTTGGACGCAACGTTACGG
This sequence comes from Eupeodes latifasciatus, assembly GCA_920104205.1. Classification (NCBI taxonomy): domain Eukaryota; kingdom Metazoa; phylum Arthropoda; class Insecta; order Diptera; family Syrphidae; genus Eupeodes; species Eupeodes latifasciatus. Next base: position 372,698,950 of record OV049924.1, read on the forward strand.
TGAATGGCGATCGCTATCGTTCAATGCTAACAAACTTTTTGTTGCCAAAAATGGAAGAACTGAACTTGGTTGACATGTGGTTTTAACAAGATGGCGCTACATGCCACACAGCTCGCGATCCTATGGCCATTTTGAGGGAAAACTTCGGAGAACAATTCATCTCAAGGAATGGACCGGTAAGTTGGCCACCAAGATCATGCGATTTGACGCCTTTAGACTATTTTTTGTGGGGCTACGTCAAGTCTAAAGTCTACACAAATAAGCCAGCAACTATTCCAGCTTTGGAAGACAACAAAGTTCTCAAGCTCTTAAAAAATCACCCGATATTTTACTTCAATTAAATTTTATTTATTTTGTATTTATTAGAAAATTTGAAGAAAACTAATATCAATATCCTTTTTTATTTTTACTTAAAAACTACTTAAAATAAGGTCCTTAATATAAAACTTAAAGCTAACTTAAACTTCCTATTCTACCTATAAGCTACTTAAAACTAGAACAACCACAGCAGCAAATCTAACTATCTAACATTTTTTGTTTTTCATATTTTGGTCTATTTTGTTTTGTTTTTTTTTCTTATTCCATGTTTTTTTTTTTATTTATTTATTTATTTTTTTTTTATTTTGTATTTTTTTTTTGTACTTTTATTTTTTTTTTATTTTGTATTTTTTTTGTACTTTTTTTTTTGTATTTTGTATTTTTTTTTGTGCCACCATTCCTATTCTACTTAAAACTAAACCCATCCCGACTACTCACTATCAAGTGCCGATTGAAGCCACCAAAACTGGCTCTCCTGCTTTACCCTATCAGTTCGGTCCCGTTCGGACACAGCCCTACTGAACCGAAGGAGCTCTGCTCCGTCTTCTGCCATGACGTCCCGATTGTACAGGAGTCGTCTATCTACGGTTCGTCGTCTGACGTGGTAGATTAACGGAACTGCCAATCTATCCTGTATCAGACCGCATCTATCTAAGAAGATGAATGCTTCTGGTGGAATGAAGCCGCTCAAGCGTGCACTCTCAAACTACTCGTCGTTCGGATAGAACGCCCCGAAAATTAAATTGTTGGTCGAAGACATAACTCTTGCAATGTGACCTCGAACGAGTTTTAACACGAAATTGTCAATTCTGTTGATTCGAGCCCTCACAGCCCAACGCACTAACCATCATGCCATGGGTACCACCCGGATGTGGAACTCCAAGGACAAAATATCATAAGCTTATTAAATTTCAACCTACACAGCATTGTACAATGGGGAATAAGACATTGCGTGGATTTGAATGCTTCGTCCAAAAAAATGCACCAAGATGTTTGAATTTTCTCAGATGATGCAAGAAATTTGTCTCTACCTTCGATCTGACTATACAATCCATAAAGCGTCCTAAGCTTGGTTTTGACTTCCATAGTGTTGCGCAAGCAACTTACTTAATCCTCCTAGGCAGAATACAAATAAGAACATTTATAATGATTGGTGACAATAACATTATTAATTCAATTACGCCACTCGTACATCGTCGTAGTCTTTTTAACATTTATTCAAACGGACTAAGCTGAAGGTCTAGTACAATAGCCAGCTGCAATACAACTCTAAAATAGTCTAACTGTTATTCTCGCACTTCTAAGAATGCTCATCAGTTTATCTTTAAGCTTAACTTGTTCCGTACGGTAAAGAACAGAGATTCGGTCTTTAGCAGTACTACGCGAATGTGGTTCGCTTTAATACGCTATGTCTTTTCTTATCATTGTACTGTTCAAGAAAATGCAATGTAACCCGACACCTGCTTTATAACTTCTCCTTTTTTTTGTTACAAATGCTCACAAGGTGTCTAAGGCATCGGTGATCGTATATCCGATAAAGAATTTTTCTTTCGAAAAAGCCCAGAAAGAGTTCTCTTTTGCTTAGTGTAGCACTTAGCAATACCCAATATAAAAGTTTTGTACAGCGAATACTTCGTCTTGTTTTGTCAAACGGAAGCAGCAATGGTTTGCTGAGCTAATTGTTGTCAGTTCTGCACAGCTACTTATTCATAACCCCGTGAACTTCAAGAATAAATGTTCTTCAATCACCGTGAACGACTTTAATAAGGTTGTATGTTGCATGTGCCAGAAATTGTATCGATCCGTTAAAGATAGTGTGTTCGCACAATACGCCTGTTCGAGACAAATTTTGAAGAATTGACTCATCTCATGCTGAAACCCTGTGCATGTTTGGGAAGAGCTATTTCCTGATTTCACATTACATCGTGTTTTCAACTATTAAGCGGTACAACAGGTTCTAACATCGTTCTCAGCTATATAAGAGCTCTTGCTGATGAATGTCGATCAAAAGATGGTATATTTGCTTTAGTGTGCAGTAAAACTAACAAGTAAAGTAAAGGATGCCAAAAAATTGTCTCCATCCTTCCGCAGTAAGATATTTTAAGTGTGGCTAGGTCTTTCTCCAAGCATCTCACCGTCCCCCTTGGGGATTTCATCGAAGTCCTGCTTTACAATTTTATTGTTTGGTTTTTTTATAGTATATGTGCAATCCATCGCCATTTACAGGTCATGATTTGTATCGCGCTCACTTCCTAGTTTGATAGTTTTTTGACCTGCGGATCTTTAGAATGTTGCGGGGCGTAGACATAGACAAGATGGTAGCCGAGACCTTAAAGGTTTCACAAGTGTACAATGACTAGAGATCCGAATTTAGAAAAAATAACCCAAGACACAACGAGCTTTACTTACTTTACGTTAAGGTGCCAACCCACCGCTTGTTGAACTACTCAACTTCTTCAACTAGCTTTGTATGTATGTAAAATAATACGGTGATTTGCAGAGCCACTCCGTTCAATCCACTGATATCGGTTGCCAGAGGACATATGATCAGCATAGTGTAAATGACAAAGCCTTTTCAACAGTCTCCATTTGATGCCTTCTATTTCCACTGTATTAACCAGCACTGGCCGTCATGTCAGTACATCGTAAATCGCTAGCAGAAAAAGGATTAGCGATAAAGCATCCTCTTGACTCAAACACCCTGCCGCAATTCGAAAGAGTCCAATAGCTTTCCATTATGAAAAACAAAACTTTTCGATGGAATTTCTCTACCAAATAGTGATGTCCAAATAAATTAACGGTTGATTCAGTCAAAGTCCTCTTTAAAGTCCAGAAATATCACATAAAACGATGGTGATTGAAATTTCGCAGAGTGCTTGAGGTTAACAAAGTTGAAATTATTGTCATCCAAATGCACATTCTTCTAAGTTTTTGCTGGCAGCCACTTAAATCAAAATGTAGGATTTAATACCCCTTCCACCTCCCCACCCCTTTCGAAAAAACTTCTTTCACTTTAATTTTCATTCATAATGAATGTCTCTAAATCAAATTGAAAAAATTGCTTTTAATGGTTTTTCGAACGATTTTTCTCGTCTTGAACTTCTCATAAAAAAGTCTGTTAAGTTCCAATTGCTGCCAACAAAATCCCTCATTCAAAGAATATTCATGCACGTACAAAACAAATATGTATGTACATACATATGTAGGTAGGTATTTATCAGTCAGCAGCGATACAAATAAAATATGTACTATCCTTTTATTAAAACCGACAAACAATATTTTGATTTGCTCACAAAAACAGGAATTACAAAATTCATATGCATAACATTTTATTTTATTATTCATTTCGTCGTGTGTTTGATTTACTTAACTCAATCAAAAATGTTTTACCACGCCTTTTTTTTAAATCGATTAAAATTCAAATCACACAACGCACAAGCTCATCACTGCTGCAAAAATGTGGAAGACACAAATTTTATAGCTTTCACTTAATTGTAACATCATCATCTCCTCGTTTCTCTTTTTTTTTGTTGCATTCGTGAAAATGAAAATCTTCATTCAAAAATGTAGGTAGGTACCTTGTTTGACATATTTCAGTCGCGTCAGAAATAAATCTTCCTACACTACATTGCTTGGCCAGGCCAGGCCATTGCTGCTTTACTCTTACCTTAAATCGTAACAAGGGATTGTAATGTCCCACGCACAACACATTCCATTTGTATTTTTGAATAAATCATTATTTCTCATACACTTTCTCTCTCAATCTCAACCTGTCTTTCTTTATTGCAGTCCAAGCTATCGAATTATTAGTGATTTGCCAACAGAGAATCGTCATCAACATCAACAGCATCAGCTACATCAGCAGCAGCACCAACATCAAGTCCAACAGCAACACCAACAACAATATGAACAGCAACAGCAATTTCCAAATGCCGACAATCTAACGCCACAGCAAAAATATGTCAACTACTTACGACAGCAGTTGCGCTACAAGCAGCAACAGCAACTCCAAGAACACCATCATCAGGACGAGAAGAATTTACAGCATCCCCATCACTATCAAATTCAACAACAACAACAACAGCAACAAAATCATCATCTCTATTCCTATGACTTAGGTACAACTGCCAATCCTGTCCATTCACCTTCACTGTCGTCATCGTCGTCGTTGTCAGCATCATCGTCAACTGCCTCACAACATCCATCGACTACGCAATCAGTCGATGTCCATCCGGAGAATCATCATCATCATAATCAGAATCGTTTTAATGAAAAGTATCCCCAACACAGTCCCATCAACCATGTCGTCTACCAGCCTTCGGAAGTGCTAACCGACCCCGAACAAATTTTACATCCCAGCAGCAATAAACATTCCCACCGCCCTCATAGCCATAGATACAACCCACTTCCCTCCTCCTCCTCCACACCTCAGCCTCCACAACAGCAACATCAGTTGCAATCTCATCAATACGCAAGGTGAGTGATGAGTGTACCACACTTTGTGTCAGACGGACGGTTACATGCTGAATTTCAAATCGTGTCCTTTTCCTCCACAGCAATCCGAACAAATACATCGAGTACATCATTGACGACCCCAAACAGGAGATTGAAGAGCACTCGACATCCCAGGAAAAAGACCAACAACAACAACGCCAAGGCATTCGACCTCCTCCGATGATTTTAGTTGGCAATTCCAGACCGGCGCCTCCACCTGTCGAAGTCGTCGTATCGTCGCCACGTCCATTGTACAAAAATCAACCGACTCTTCGATTACATGCCATCTCACCCACTCCAAGACCGGAGGTGATTTTTGTGTCGTCGAAGCCCAAGCACACGCAGCTCTCGCCCACCGTATCACCCATCGTCAAACCCATCAAGTTGAAGCCATCACAGCAATACACTACTCCCGACCACCCAATACCACCATCATCTTCTCCTAAGGACGTTCTGCCCGATTTAAAGACTCTATCCCTAGCAGAGATTCTAAGAAAGTTACAAGAGAGTAATCACCTGCCACAAACACTCACCCCCGACAATATTGACAACTCGATAAGAACACTAATTAGGATTCTGCACAATCTTAAGGGCAGCCAAACCATTGTCGATGACCCACCTCAGCACCACGAACAAGATTACGACTATAACAACAACGAAGAGGACGAAAATACACCAGCTCAACAGGACCTAAGTGCTCCAAGTAAATTCTATTAACACTCTTGTCAAATCTCTTAATAACGTTATTTTCTTATTTTCAAACTTTAGCCCTACCCGGTGCGAAACCAGGACCAAATTCAGGACGACCAGGAATCGATTACCCCACTTTGGATAGAATTCCTGTTACGTCTTTCGACTGCCAACAGCAAAGGTACAAGGGATTCTTTGGTGATCCGGAAACTAATTGCCAAGTTTGGCATTACTGTGACCTGAATGGTGGCAAGGCGTCATTCTTGTGTCCCAATGGCACAATCTTTAGTCAGGTGGGTACTAAAACATAGAAACTGAAAACTTAAGATGCATTTTGTCTACCTGCTGCTGTTTCTTGAGTTTAATTTAAACATTGTGTTTTGAGACTTTTCCCCTTGAACAAATTTTATGTACACTATAAGTACAGTGGATAGTTTGCTTGCCCTCAAGACGAACATCATAGTGGAGAATTTTGAATTCAGGAGTAAACTTTGTAAAGTAAAGTACATTGAATGTTCTTCTCTCTTCTCCATGGTCCAGGTTCAGGTTTAGGTCTTGAAGCCCATGAGACATGTTAACATTTCTCTGTTCATATTAAATAAATAGTTTTTCGAAGGGGGGTCTGGTGGGGCTTTGTTAGGTTGTTATGCATTACTTGTGTAATGAATTCAATTATTATTATATGTATGGTACCTTCTTTTCCTATGTGTACCTATATTTTGTATAGAGAACGCTTGTAGAACAAAACTTCTGCAGGCTATCTGTGTCTGGTGTTGAGTAAATTTAGATATTATTGAACTACTAAATTGTGTGTGGATGGAATATTGAACTTTTAGATTTACATCGAATTTATGGAGAGCAATATACAAGTTTATGCAGTTTGTATAGGAAGTTTTAATTGCTGTATAACTTTCTTTGAGGTTTCTACAAGCATCTCATCTCTTCTTACCTTCCAGAGCAGTGACCATGTTCTGAATTATATGGTATTAAAAAAAGAAATAGGGTTTAATATCATATTTTATGATAAGTGAATCCTTTGAGTAGGCAATTTATTTTATGATCCATCTTAATATATTTTTCCGAAAATGTCTTTTGATGTTTTCAATATTTTGTATATTAGGCACACATTCTGTTGCTTTTTTAAATAAAGTTGGTGGCGTCACACCCTGAAAAGAACCAGGTCTTAGTGATTTACAAATTTCAATCATTCGTAGGTGTGACTTTTCGCACTTAATTTCTTTTATAAATATACAGTAATTTTTTTGAGAGTAGAAGAAGAGACCAACAAATCTATTCTATTCTTCATTAGTGTTTCATTCATTTGATTCCTGTTACCAAAGAAAGTTGATTACCATCGCTCTATATTTAATACCATTAGCGGTAACGGTTCGTATCAAAAGAAATAAAATCAGATGATGTCACATTGATGATTGGTTGAACATTTTAAGTTGTGTTTTTTGAAGCAGTATCCTAGAATCCAGAATCCCTACACTAAACTTTTCCAACGCTCAATCAGCAGACCCATTTTGTTGCTTATATGGTCGTTTTTTTCAATTCCTGAGTCAGAATTACAACATAATATAATTATCTGGCATTTCAAGAAAATAACACGACTATTAAGACAAGAAACAATAAAGGATTTTTCAATAAGAGGTTTCATTTTGAATAGTAAAAGCAGTGAAATTACTTAAAATGGAAAAAAATTGTAAAAATTTGCATAAGCACTCTTGAGTCATCGCACAGTGGCCCGGTTTTAATTTTTTGGTTTCAAAAATCATATCTCCTAAACGAATAAAGATATTGCTTTAATTTTTTTTTATCTTGAAGGAAATTTCCAAGGCTATAAATTAATTGTGACTTTCAAAACAAAATGTTTACAGGGTGTTTCAGAAATTTGTGTTAAAATAAGAAGTTTTAACAAATGTGATAAACATAGCGATATTTTAATATGCAATCGTCAAAATCAATTTTTTAAGTAATCTAAGTGAATTGAAACAGTAGAGCAAAAAGAAAAAGGACCAATTCGAGTGAAAAAGTAAGAAAAAAAGTATTTTTTTTTTTAATTTTAAGGAATTTTTTTTTTATTTTCCAGTATTCAAGAATACATAATGTATTTTGGTGATATATCAAAAGTCAAACAGTGTAAAAAGAAATAAAGACAAAAAAATTAATATATAAACACTAAATTTCTTGAAAACTATCATCTAAGTCCGGGGAAATGTGTAATAAACTCATCATTTCTGGAGAGTATCGTTCCTTCAGATCTTTTTGGCTTCTCACACGCCTTATAGAAGAAATAAGTGGATCCGAAGAGGTTGCAAGCATGTTAAATAGGTCCTCATTCTGCCGAATCCTTGAAACTTTACACGTATTCTGATATCGATATATCTCTTGTAGTCTTTATTTTTGCATTCCTGGGCTTCTTCTGACAGTTCTCCAAGTGGTAGTGATTGATATTCAATGATATTTTGACTATGAACCAATATTTTGTGTGAGTAGGTGTGAGTAGGTGTGAGTAGTTTTTCAGGATACTTTTGTTTTAAAAGCTCTGCCGTTTTCTTAGTATACTCCCCAAATTTAACTTCATTCACTACTTCTATGCAATTCAAAACGTTCAATATTACTTTGAGCCTCATTATAATCCATTGACTCCAGTTATTCGAGCGGTTGCATCTGAATGTTCAAAAAATCTTCTTGCAGTGTTTCCAAACCCTTGCTTTGGTTTATCCACATCAAGGCCAAGCTCATCGCGAAAACGCCTTTAGATCTCTTGTTTTCTTCTTTTGTCCGCCTCCTTGATCCCAATCGATTCATCAGTACCTTCTCCTTCTTGTCGAAGAGTATACGCAAGCTTCAAAATAAATTCCATGCATCTGATTCTAGCGTGCAGTGGAGAGATTCCATATTCGTAATTATGTTCGTCCTCAATTGATTCATCTTTATTGAAGTTCTTTTGTGTCCTTTTGCATATCGGATATGACCGCGTAGACTTTGTTTCCGTTAATTCGTTTAATACTCTTCCGTCTATCATAGTTAAAAAGAACTCGTGATTCACAGTTATAGTTGTGTCTTCATTAAGTTTATATATTGTTGGTTGAATATCTGCTATTTGACTTTTAATATTATTAACTGTGGTATTTATGATGTCACTAGTCTCTTTAACATATTGAAACATAATGGGCCGACAGAAATGAACTGATGATGGGCGAGGGTTCCTCCAATGTTCCCCATTTGTACTATTAAGTCGAAGTGGGACAACTGATGCCATGAACATGTGTGCGTCTGTTTCTCCATCTGTTGTATTTATTTTTTGCTTGTAGGCACTTTGTCCAGATGATCCATCGCAGCCCCATTTACTCTGTAACTTCGTACTTCGTAACTCCGTGACTTCGCAATTTTCGGGAACTGCTTCTTTTTTCGCAACCGTAATCATATTGTAGGATGGCAAGACATCTATGTTGTGATGTCTTAACGAAGTTTTCAGGATTTTATATTTTTCTTTTGAGAGTCCCAAATCCATAAACAAAGCTAATGCGTTCTCACTGGTGTATTTTATGGGATTGTGTTGGGGAGTGTGAATGCTTTCCTTGACTCTTTTGAAACGAAGTGGACTTGCAGAAGATATTGCCTGAATTATATCACTCTTCCCCTTTTCATGGTTCTTATTGTATCTTATACTCAAAGCTTCAGAGAGATGTTCTGTACATATCTCCTCTGTAGCTTTGATTAGTTTTTGTTTTTTAGTAAATGTTGCGCACTCATTGACTGGCTTCCTTGGTCTTCCTCTTGATGTAGTAAGGAGATTACCCGCTTCATCTGTTTGTCCGGTATTGATATGCAGAGATAAGGAAAGCCATTCTGCATTCTTTTTGAAGTTATTTCTCGATCTTTTGGCTGCTATCCATTTTCTATCAAGGTTGTAATAAAATTGTTTTAATATCTGTTTGACTGCATTTGCATCTGGTAGTTGGTATTCACTTTCCACGGCAGATATAAACATTGGCAAAAAGTTCAAACAAATCCTCATTCTGAATATCCATTTTAAATTGTTTTTTTTTTTTTTTTTTTTTGAATAAAAGCAACTGTTCGAACGCTCGTTTAAATTCTAAATGATTATTTTAGTCTAATGTTTCATCTTTTTATACCTAAGAGTAAGTACCAGGACTCAAGACTCCTTAATCCTTATATTAATTATACTTAAAAACACCCCAATAAAACTACCTGTCTGTCTACCTTTATACTAAAATATTCCAAAATTGTTTTATCCTTAAATCTTATCAATAAATTCTTAATCCTTATCAATAAAAGTACCTGATCATAATTCAATCGTACCCGAAAACAAATGCATTATTTAAAATTTTATTACAGGATTTAAAAAATTAGGTAATAAACAAAAAATAAAAATGATTTATTTTTTTTTTAAATAAAATCATCTTTTTAAATCCACCACACACAAAACAAATAAATCCATAAAAAAGAATTTTCCATAAAAAAAAAGGGGGAAAAAATGACTGACTTTATCAATTCAAATCTCTCTAACTCAGTTCGATGTAAAATGACGCAGTTGATCTTTTGGATTTATGTTAAGAAATATGTAAGGATTCTGAATCACCACCACCACTCGTTGATTCTTTTTTTCTATACAATTTGAAGTCGAAAAAGTGTGCAAAAAGTAGTGTTTCCAAAAACATTAAATTAAACAATTAAAAAATATTGTTTTTTTAATTATTGATCTAAATAATGGCAATGCATATTATGAAAACAAAAACGAAAAGCGTTCGAAACTCTTTTTCTAGTTTTTCCATTCAAAGTTAAGAAAAAATATAAAAAAATAAAAAAAATATAAAAAAAAAAAAATTAAAAAAAAAATAAAAAAAAATGTAAAAAAAATATAAAAAAAATAAAAAAAAAATTATCATCATAAAAAAATTTCAACTTTGGCCTGCTCTATAAGGCACACCAATAACCCAAATTGAATAATTTTTTCGATTACTGGAGCTTCAAATATTTGTGAATCCAGTGAACTTAAAAGTTTTGCATTATAGACCCACTCAAAAAATTAATATTGCAAGCAGTTTTGCATAAACGGGCCACTGTGCGTCGCGTCATCATAAAGCACCTTCCCGTGCGGTATAGTGATCTTGGTGAAAGTTTAGGGTTTTAGGACTAGTTAATGATGTATGTGAACGATGAGTTTATTGCAGCTGTAGACTAATAAAAACCAAGAATGATTATTTTAAAGCCTCTTCGTCCTTAATGTGTTACTGCATGGTGGGGTTATTGGGCTAACAGTGTGTTTAGGACCTTACTTATTCGAGAATGAAGCTTCTGCACAACTCTTAAGGTTAGTGGATTGCACCGAGGTATGATTATCTAAATTTTATGGCCAGAATTGGAAGATATTGATGTGGACCATGGTTATTTGTAACGCGAAATGTGACAAGAAGCAATGAAACAATTGTAATTTTAAAAGAAAAGTAGTATTTCTCGATGAAGTGATCAAAATATTGGTCACCGAAATCTTGTGAATGAAAATGTTTAGAATTTATTCTTTGGTGTTCAGGTTCACCCCTATCGAGTTAACCGATTGGAGAGGAATTTCCTTAGATTTGTCCGAAATGTACGAATTTTGTATTATCGTAACTGCACTGCGAAATTTATTCCGTATGCAAATTTTAAGATGAATGGTAATGGTAAACAAGTGTTGCAAGCAAAATACTTGTAAGTTTTATTTTTTTAATTGATTGTTATTTCGTGGCTTAAATTGAGATTAACTTTTTAAGGAAAAAGACAAGTTAAAGGCAATTTGAAAATCAAATATTTTGGAAACAGAAAAAAAAAACACCTCGAGATGATTTTTGTTAGTTATTTATTTTTGTGTTTTCTAACTATTTTTTTTTTTTTTTTTTTTTTTTTTGAGTTTTTATGCAATGAATGTCTTTGTCAATTTAGTTTTCTTTTAACAAGTAGTTTTTTTATGATTTTTTAAATTTTTATTTCTGCTTTAAACTGTATTACAATGGTACTCTGATCTTAAAAACTGAAAATGTCAAATTGATGCGTTGGTAAACTTCAATATTTATTCTCGAATCGGTTGGCAAGAACCAAAAAAATGTTCTTATTAGAACTTTTTCCTAGTCGTGCCATAGGTTCTGTTGCAAACATAAAAAACTATAAGACAGACAAGAACCATGTACATAGTATATAATATTTTGTATTAATTGTTTTCATTTATTTTTTCATAATATTAGTTTATTCATAAAAGTAGTTTCGTTCAAAACACCCAACCTCAACTTTAAAGCCAGGCCTTAATGACACGCACTTTTTCTGCTCATATTTTTGACACTGCTTCAGTTAAGAATTACAAAATTTCTGTGAGAAGTATTTCGAGCACGCTCTCCAATTCTGACCACAAAAAATAATCTTAAGGATTAAGATATGGAATTTCCGACAAGCAATCTTAAACTTCTCTAAGAGCTACGATGTTACCTTAAGGAACTTTTTTGTTGTCTTGGCTTTGTTTTTTTTTTACCAAAATCCTGTAGAAGAATCTATCTATCTGGATTGAAAAGTGAATTTGTTAATTTTTTTACCAAACTCTCAAACACATCTCTATTGTACAACTTTTCACATTCGTTCCCAAAAATGACGAAATGGGAAACTTTGGAGTAACACTTTCAATCAAACCATTACAGGAGCGTAGTTAAGTTTGACCATTAGAACAACAGTTTTACTTTGATATAATGGTGTGCCATAAATTGTATCCTTTTCTTTGTTATAAACTTCTTCAACGGTAAAAATCTTTCATTCAAAAAAATAACTATTTCATGTTTATTTCTAGCGTGCCACAATAAAAGCCCTTTGACTCTTTCCACTTTTGAGTTGAGGTGTTTACAAATAATCTGTTGAGCGTCGATACCCTTTTAAGTGTAGATGCTCTTTGGATCTGTTGCATTATATTCAATTCTCCAGACATTATCTTCCTCTTTTTGAGGGGTTTTAGTTGTATTTGTTCCCGTACTGCTTTCATAAGCATAGAAATGTGGCAAGCGCATGGACAAATAGTTTTTGAGCTGTCATCTATTCATAAATATATATAGGGTGATTTTTTTGAGGTTAGGATTTTCATGCATTAGTATTTGACAGATCACGCGGGATTTCAGACATGGTGTCAAAGAGAAAGATGCTCAGTATGCTTTGACATTTCATCATGAATAGACTTACTAACGAGCAACGCTTGCAAATCGTTGAATTTTATTACCAAAATCAGTGTTCGGTTCGAAATGTGTTTCGCGCTTTACGCAAATTGTATGCGTTTTTTTTTTTTTAAAGTTCTCAAGCTCTTAAAAAATCACCCATTATATTCAACAATGTCCTCTTTTCAATGGAGGACAATAAATACATAATGGGTGATTTTTTAAGAGCTTGAGAACTTTTTTTTAAAAAAAAACGCATAAAATTTGCGTAAAGCGCGAAACACATTTCGAACCGAACACTGATTTTGGTAATAAAATTCAATGATTTGCAAGCGTTGCTCGTTAGTAAGTCTATTCATGATGAAATGTCAAAGCATACTGAGCATCTTTCTCTTTGACACCATGTCTGAAATCCCGCGTGATCTGTCAAATACTAATGCATGAAAATCCTAACCTCAAAAAAATCACCCGATAGAAAACTGGCGGAAAATCTAATTCCCGAACAATATTGGGGTTCCCAGTGGTTTTGGAAATAACCATTTTATATCAAATAAATGTTTTGGGCAACAAGGACATGAAGTTTTGGCAACAGAATTTTTGAAACCTTGAATTTAATGGTTTAGAAAAATACGATTTGGAGTTAAGTTTAAGTGCTGATTTTTAATCCGAACTAATTTTTTCTGTTTGAAATTTAAAACAGTATTTTTATACTTTTTAAATTTATGCACTTCAAAAACTTAATGTGATAACCTTGTTTAGATGACGGATTTGTTACAAAAACAAAAATTACTGTTACGCATTATTAAGTGCGTTTTTTTCGTATTCCATATATAGTACAGTGAGAAATTGCCAAAAAAAACGATCCGCAGTAGTCCGATTTGTATATTTGAAGGTTGATACAAATATTCATTTGCCAGAATAATTTATCAAAAAATTCCCAAAAAAAAATAGCGACATTCAGACCAGGGGTGAAATCGTGTAAACTGATTTTTGATAGTTGATTATCAAAATCAAGAAAATACGTCTGTGTAATGTGATAGTCGATTTCAAAGTTTTAACCAAGCAATTTGACATAAAATAAAAACTTCAAGAAGGGGGTTTGTTCGTAGACTCCTAGATTAACATGTGGTGTTGAAACGAGCTTGAAGCTTGCCTTAATTCTTTATATACCTGAATCGAGTTGAAATAAGCTTGATTCGCCTCGATTCCGGTCGGGGATCGGAGTCGAGTCAAAATTCGTGAAGAAAAATCTGTGTGGAGTGGTTAGTTTTACAGATAATGCGTTATGGTCTGTTTATTTGCATGTTTGTGTACAAAAAATATAGTTTTGTTTTAATCAAATTAAACAAAAAAATTGCACATGGAGTAGGTAGCATATTCTTATATGGTGCTGAACTATTCAGTTTTTCATTGTTTAACACGAATCAAACTATCTCACTTGCACTTCATAAAAAACAACGAAACACCATTTGCATTTTAGAAAGTTCTGTCAAACTTAATCATTTTTAAATCTTCTTGTGCGGTGGAAACACCAAAAAAGATTTATTTAATCTAAACTGAGATAAACCTTTGGTGGAAACATAGCAAAACATAAATATCTTTTCTATTGTTTTCTCTTGCTAAATAAGACCAGTTAGTCCATTTTCACTAACAAAACTAAATAATATCAACAGTAATAGATTGATTTTTTCCCCAATGAAAAACACACATGATTCCAAATGCACAACTACTCAACGAACACAGCCATCGAGACACAAATGCAATATCAATCGTACCAACATTTGAGAACGAAATCACATAGGATCCATTCGAGGCTCGTATAAATGTCCAAAACCTATCCATAGTGAGATTCTACTCTATCTTTTATCGGTGTTATTCATACTATGGATATTGTTTTTGTTATTCGTGTAAAATCCTACTATACTATGGATAGATTTACCAACAAAACACGGGTATTATGTTAACAACTGGTTTAGCATAAATGATTCAAATTTTCTTTAAGATTTATTGAAGACAGATGAAAATTAAAGGAGGTTAAAAGTCATTTACATGACTTTAACTTGAAGTCAGTTTAAAAGTCAATTGACTCACAGTCAATTTGACTCCATAAAATCTATAAAGTCACTAAAAGAGGAATTTGATGTTATTGAACATTATAAAAATATGGGTATTTTGTAGAAAAATTTATTAAAAAATATCAATTCAAATACAGATATCATTATTTGACATTGGGTAACCTATTTTTTGTAGGAATTTGTAAAAAATAATAATCCTCAACACGAATTACATTATAATCTGAATATTTTAAGATGACCGAAAACAAAATATCACCAATCACGATGGATAGAATTTAGGAGTGCTGGATTTATCTAAATCTCAAAATGCCGTTATGATAGGAGGTTGAATTATGCATTAATTAGATTTTATTAAATATCAGAGCAAGTTTTTTTCACTATTTTTGTTTCAGTTTTCATTTTTTTAAGACATAAAAATATACTTATTTCGTTAAATAAATGTTTGTTACTCAGTTTTAATACAAATATTTAAAATTAAAATAAAAAAAAAAACAATAAACAATAAACAAACAAATGTCATGACTTTCTTTTTCTTTCTCAAAATACAACAAATAAATAGTTTTGTAAAAAAGAAAGTAAAATTATTTCAAAAAACTGCGTCCAAACGACTTACTTATTCAAAAAACTGAATTCAAATGACTTACTTACTTTCAAAATTTACTTGCATTTAAAATTGACTTTTAAACTTTTAAATGACCTTAAGGACTGTATAAAGTCAAAGAGACTGCAGTCTAATTGACTTTAAGTCAATTGACTTCAAGTCATGACTTAACTTTTATGTTAAAAGTCAAAGTTATTTTGAATGGCAAAAGACTTTAAAAAAAAGTCAAAGTCATGTCTACAGTCTCTAAAAAAACTTTAGTTTTTACAACTCTGCTGAATATTGAACATACAAAATTTAGAAAACAATGGGGAATTTCAAAAAAAAAAAACATACTTCTTGAATTTTAATAGCCCTTAAAAGCTAAAACGTAAAATCTATAAAACCTGATGTAATAGAGTGATCAAAAACCATAGTGCAATTTGATTACCAGTAGCAAGAACCTTGCCTTAATTGGTTCAAATTCAAGTTACAAATTTCATGTAAGGAGCACTACCAACCTCATTATTCAACAAGTGATACAAATATTTGAAATGAATGCACATTCATAGCTCATTAGTTCCTATTATGTCAGATTCTATGCAAATCTACAGGATTTGCCTTGACTCCTGCATTACATAGAATTAACAATACTGCAACACCTACCCACCCGGCCCGGTAAACATAGAATAATGTATAATGCCTCCACAAAATTAAAGTAACAAACTTAAATCCTTCGTTATGAATGCACATTTATAATGAAAATGCAATTATTTCCTTCGTTCTTGTAACTCTCTTGTCAAAAACAAAAAATCTACCCTCAAAATAAATGTTCTTCATTAACACAATTAAGTAATTTAAGTCATTGCAGTTGAGAATACACAAAAAACATACATATATGTGAGACATAATAATTAAAAAACCTAAGAGGATTGCTATGTGCGTCGTCTTCCCTATCCTTCATAAACGAGCAAGGTTTGGTATAAACAACACACCTGGCTTATTAACAAAGATTTAAAATTAAGTAACCTTTTTGCTTCATTTAGAGCTTAATTGGAAAATCGTAACGTTCTAAAAATGAACTTTACCTGTGTCGTAGGAGCAGAAAGTAGAATTTATTTCCTTATCAACCCAAAAAAAAAAAGAGAAAATTACTACAAACTTTGTCATCGCTTTTCTACTTCACGCCTTACTCATATCCTTTTTTTCGTTTTACTTTTTTTTTTTAGATTGCTTTAACTTGCGACTGGTGGTTCAATGTTAAATGTGCAACAACTCCACAGCTATATGTGCTAAATGAACGCCTTTACAAGTACATCCTTCCATTTACACCCAAGTTTCCCGAGGACTATAGTGGGCCTCTTGTTGATAAGTAAGTTTTTATTGATGATAAATTACTCTCTCTCTCTCTCATGCTCTGGGTTGCTTTTTAAAGAAGGCTCTCGACACATACCCTCATTAATTTAACAGTAGTGTTTAATGGCTTTTGAACTTTATTGTTTTCCAGGTATTTGGCTCTGAAGTTCAAGGAGATGGAAGACAAAATGAATCGCGAAAAACTCAAGGGTCGTGGTGGCAACGGTGATAACAACGAGAATGACAACGAAAACAACGACACAGAGGATAGTATAGTCGATGATGTAACACAAGGTCCAATCGAGCATGGAAACACCCCCAAAAAGAAACCCGACCAAAGTGACGGACTTATTGGGGAAATTTTATCAACTGTGGGCGAACAAAGTTCGGAAAAAAATCTTCTAATAGACGAAGAAACAGGACGAATTGCTAGTCGGGCTCAGGGAGAAGAAAGTTCTGCGACAGAACAATCAACTAAAGAATTGCCATTAAGTCAACAACCGATTGTTGTGTCGACAACAGAATTGCCATTTGAAATGGGTAATGGGGAGTCACCGTCGTCGTCGGTTAGTAATGATCCTCCGACGATGATGGGCGATAAGGTTAGCGTAGAGAAAGTTGAAGTGATTGAAATTAAGTCGGATGGAACATCTGGACATCTGATACCAGAAAGTAGTTATAGTCCTGTTATTGATACTTAGTTGATGTTTATTGTCTTTTTTATGTTTTTATTGCTAACTGATTCTCAAAAGTGTGCGCCGCGTGAGTGTGATAAATATTTTATGTACCATTTAGTTATTAGAATTATTGATTCAATATGAAAGATCTTACAGTAAGTTAAGAAGTGTAAAACTATTTATTGTATTTTGTTTTGTAATTATTGTTAAAATACATTCATTTAAGTTTATAAAGATGTTTTAATTGGTTTTTGGAATTTAAGGGATTTAAATTGAATTTAAGGGCGCTTACCTTTTGTGCTTTTCTAATATTTTCTCGTGTCTGCTTCATCGTTTCCAAAAAGCTGATAATTTTATCGTTGTTTTTCGCATTCTAAAAAGAAAAACAATCCTTGATTAATTTTAGATATTTTCTTTTTCAAAAACTTCCTTCTTCAAAACTTACCTCAATACTTAAGGCATTTACATGATGCGCATTGTGAGTTAATCGAATGCAATTGGTGCAATAGATTTTCTGACAATTTACACAAAATTTATCACAAATTCTTTTGTGTGTTTTACAAAATTTCTCCTTTGGCAAACGGAGTTGAAATCTTTGCACCTCAAACTCTGAGAGTTTATGTTTTTTGAGGACTTTACTATTCTGATGAACAGAAGTAAAGCAACGTTTGCAGAAATCAACTTTGCAATTCATACAAATTCCTATGGCTGGAGCTTGTTCGCATTCACTGCATTTTTGAATGAAAGATTCTGCAGCCAGCATACCGGTACTCATTGAAGTGGCAGCAGCACCACCAACAGGTTCCGATCCTAAGAATGATATTGTATTTGCCAATTGACCGAGAAGGCAAAAATTTAGATCGTAACTTTTTTTCAACCATCGTGTGTGTTCGATTTCGATGGGTATTAGGCAAACAGCACATTCGAGGTGATTGCGATTTTGGTAGATGCAATTTTCACAAATATTATGACCGCAATTTAGGAGAACGGGACGACTACTGTTTGGTCTGTTATCTGAAAAATCAAAAACAAAAGATGATATAATTAAATTAGATTTTATTTATAAATAAATAACTTTTAAAGGTGAACAAGTTTATCGAAGGTACTATCTTACGAATTGCATACTCCGAAAAGTTTGCAATCAATAATTATTGAAGTTTAAGCTGATTTTTGTTGAGATATTCGGGACATTAAACCCATTTAGTGAGCAATTCGTTTTAATCAATTTTTTTTTAATAACTAGATTTTCTGAAAAAATTACCAGGTGTGAAAAACAATGTTCTTCGACGTATAAAATTATTTTGAAATAATCTATTTTTATCAATTTCTGTTTTGAGATGACAAATATTTTTTCAAACAGGTAGGTATGTAGATATGGAAGTCACAAGAGCCCTTGATACGCGACTCAATTAGTGCTGGTGAGCGACGACAACAGCGACGCTAGAGCCATTGCATCGTGTTCATCAAGATCTTTAAGGAATGCACTTCCGAAAGTTGATATTCTAGAACTGGCCAGGGTAGAATATTTACAGAGAATGTGAATCACAGTTTCCCTTTCATGTTGGTCTTCACAACCACTATTGTAAGGGATGCGCAACTTTGCTGCATACTCTCCTATCCCATCGGCCAGTGTCGGTAAATATTGCAGTGACCAAGGCTATATCATGCCTAAGTCTGCATAATAAATTTATAGAACGGTTTTTATTATAGGTAGTAAATTCCGTTAGACTGCTCCACCTGCGCTTGGATTCTGTTATAAAAATTGGGAATATGTTGCCCTTCATAGCTTTAAGTGGAATATTTACCCTTTACGCAAGTAAACTATGAACGGCCGACCCTTGTCGGGCCAACTTATCAACCCGTTCATTTCCATCAATGCCACTATGACCTGGAGCCCAAATAAAAATGACACGGAGGTCGAATGTAAGGCTTCATAGTTTATCCCGACATTGTTGGACCAATATAGAGGATTATGTAGTCAAATTGAAAGCAGTTAGCCGTGTTTCTATTTTGGTTTGAGTTCGATTTGAGTATTTTGTATAACTAATAATTCAGCTTGAAATACACTGACAAACTCAGGTACCCGAAACGATTTAGAGACGTATAAGGACTCGGAGAAGATTCCCGATCCAAATCTACACTATTATGTTTGACCCGTCAGTTAAGATAGTGGTATCGAAGTGAAATAAAAACAAAAAATAATCCTTCCTGGCATTTTATGATTTTTCAAAATTGTACATTTGAGTAAACATAATATGGATTGCTCGCTGCAATATGTTATAATAAACATTTCTTCACACATAGTTAAAAACAGTGTAGTAGGGAACTGTTGGGACCTTAAAATCTTTATGGATAACAGACATTTTACTACGGTAAAGTTCTATATTTTAAATAGAAAATTGTTGTGTTGTTGTTTTTTTTTAAATCTGTTAATGTTCAAATGGTAGACATGTTCATTCAAGAGGACACAAGCTTCCACAGGTTTTTCTCAAAGCCCACCTCTGTCTATCAACTCCTACTCTCACCTCCCCGCGGTGAACATCGGGTGCCTAGTACCTCAACTGGAGATTGGGTTCTAACCCCAGTGGAAAGTTGTTGGGGGCAGCAAACGAGATAAGGGGGGGAGGGTGTTTCAACTGAGGCACCTCTCCTTATCCAGACGGCAGCGGAGGAATTCCCGAGATGGAATCAACGGTGGCGTCTACAGTTCCAGTAAGGTTGAACTACTTAGTGAACACCTTATAGGTCTTCTACGACTTATTCGGAGCCCAGGCCTATAAGGAGCGGTTTATCCGGCTCCCCGTCCTTGGAGTTATACTAAGGATCTGGCCCTCCAGCTTAGGGGTTGTGCCGTCGGGGTGACTTCCTGGCAACGTAAAAAAAAAATAATAGTTGCGAAGCACCAACGGACGGATTTACTGTTGACAACCTACGCAAACGAATTAAGGACACAACGAACTTCGGATATGCACGTGGAATGTTAGGTCCCTTAACAGACCACGAACTATTAGCGGAAACTGCCGCAAAGCAGATATTACCGCCATCCAAGAAGTGCGATGGGATGGACCGGGAAAACCCAAGCTAAAAGACTGCGATGTATACTACGGTGGCGATGACGAACCGAATTCCGCTGTAAGGGAGATAGAACCACTCAATCTAGGCGACGCAGATCAACAATTCCGCCTACCCTACCTCGACGAAGTTAAGATAGCTATGTACATATATCTAAACTGAAGTCAAACAAAGCTGCTGGAGCTGACGACATCGCTGCCGAACTATTTAAAGCAGCAAGCGAGGAATTGGTAGGGAGAATGCACCAACTCATCTGCAAAATGTGGTCGGAAGAAAGCATGCCCGATGAGTGGAATCTCAGCATAGTTTGCCCGATACATAAGAAAGGTGACCCTCTAAACTGCGCCAACTACAGAGGCATCAGTCTCCTTAATATTGCATATAGGATTCTCTCTGCCGTATTATGTGAACGTCTGAAGCCGTTCGTCAACAACCTGATAGGTCCTTATCAATGTGGCTTCAGACCAGGAAAGTCCACCTTTGACCAAATACTCACACTACGGCAGATCTTGGAAAAAACCCAGGAACTTCAAATCGATACCCCACCATCTCTTTATCAATTTTAAAGCCGCGTATGACAGCATCTATAGGGAAGAGCTCTACAGAGCAATGTCTAGTTTTGGCATCACTGTCAAACTTATCCGTTTGTGCAGAATGACGCTGCTCTATCAAGGTCGGAAAAGATCTCACCGATGCATTTGATGTCAAAAAAGGTTTTAGACAAGGCGATGCACTGTCATGCGACTTCTTCAACATCGTTCTGAAAAGAATTGTGCAAAACTCAACCGTCAACACTTGAGGCACAATCTTCCAAAGGTCCATCCAATTACTCGGATACGCAGATGATATTGACATAATTGGAAGATCAAAGCGTGATGTCAGTGGAGCGTTTTTGAGCATTGCGACGGAAGCGAAGAAGATGGGTGTAGTGTCAATGAGGGCAAGACCAAGTGGTGTATGCTGTCATCAAAAAAGGACATTGAACAAAGACGTCTTGGACAAAACGTCACCATGGACAGCTATAACTTCGAGGTAGTTAAGGACTTTGTCTACCTAGGCACAGCTATAAACACAGACAACGACACCAGCGCTGAAATCAAACGAAAAAAACTCTTGCAAATCGCTGCTTCTTTGGACTTAGAAGGCAATTGAGTAGTAAAGTCCTCTCTCGAGCATCTAAGCTCACCATCTATAAGACACTCATCATCCCGGTTTTCATTTATGGCGCTGAGGTCTGGACCCTGTCAAAGAAAGATGAGAGCGGATGCTTCGAGAGAAAAATTCTTCGGGTGATTTTTGGTCCCGTACGCATAGATGGAGAATGGAGGAGAAGATATAACGACGAACTGTACGGGCTGTACAGCGACACTGACCTAGTTAACAGAATTAAAGTCCAACGACTTAGATGGCTAGGTCATGTAGAGCGAATGGACATAAACGCTCTAGCCCGGAAGGTCTTCGAATCCAATCCCGAGGGACGGCAAGCAGGTGGGTGAAGACCTCAACCAACTTGGCGTGCGAAACTGGAGACAGCTAGCTAGGGACCGAGCTGGCTGGAGACGCATGTTGATTGAGGCCCAGGTCCGCCCCGGACTGTAGCGTCACCTTAAGTAAGTAATGTAAACTACTTCTACTGCATGATAAAATGTTATAATATTTATGAAAATTTCTTTCCAAGATTTCCTTATAACCAGCTGCAGTATTTTTTTTTATTTTTAGCGATCTCAAACTCAACTGCTCCATAATAACTGATAGCTCTTCAGAAAACCTCCTTCACGGCTATGATAAAAGCTTCAAACACCTTTTTATTATCTCAAATGGTGAAAACAAAAGTTAAAACCATCATGGCCAACGAAATGAAATTGTTTTCCGTCTGAAAAAAAGTGATACTACTCTTTTTCGAGTTTTTGCGTTTAAAAACAACGATGTAATTGTCGTTTTACCTATTCAGTTGACTCAAAACCACTTTTCCTTTGAATATGAAACACTTTGCAAGTGGGTGACAAAAATACTCGTAACTTTATTTGGATAATTATTCTGAAATTGTGTTTTTAACATCTTAAGAAAGTAGTTAGCATTAAAAGATGGTACAAGAACTCACTCATATTTGGAAAATATGTACAAATTATTTTTAAAAATGTTTGTGTGTCTGTGTACGCAGTTGAGTTTTTTGCGAATTTTAAAACGTAAAATCTCAAAAAACCTGACGTAATAGACTAATTTTAAAGCGGATTCGAATTAAGCACATCAAAATCAATTGGAAATGTGCAATTTGATTGCCACGAACAAAACCTTGTCGAATTTGCCATCTCCAGTAGTCTAGTAGGCTAATAACTCTTTAATTTAAGGAAAATAAAGAATAAACATAACATGCAATTTATAAGGGTAATACTCCAAAACTCCAGGTAGCAAGGTATTGGTTATCTGAATTATTTCTCAGGCGAAATAAAGCCCCTCTCGATATAATCGTAAAAGAACATACGTCCATTACAGTGTAATAACTGGAAAAGGGCCTCCTTTGGTCACCGAAACATAATTGACATAGACATTTTATTTTATTTTAAGCCTTACATACTATATAGCGAGGACTGGATGGAAAACAGAGTCATAAAAACAAATCATGTATCTGTCTTTACGGTTACCCTCCGTTGGGTCCCATGGCACTGTGACGGCAATGAAAATGCAGACAAATTGGCCAAAAACGGATCAATGCTTAGTCCGAGCCATATGCTAAAAATTATTTACAAGACAACTAGAGCAGTAAATGAACTAATTCACCAAAGTTTCATTGAAATCGTAAACAACAGGTAGTCAGCTCTTGAAGAGTTTCTAGGAATCTATGGCCGAAAGAAAATTCCTACAACAACTAGTCAGGCCTCAGTTGTCCTTTTTGATAGGTGTCCTAACGGGTCACAACTCATTGCTTATCCACATGAATAGAATCACCTCATCCAATTTATGTAGAAAATGTGACGACCACTGCTACGTCTTGTCCTTGCAGCCTAGAAACATTCTGAAACTATCCCAGAAATCAGGATGGTTTAGAGAGCTACCCTAAATCTAAATCCTCACCGACCTTGCTATACCTTACCCAATCCTTTCTCTTTCCTGGGGAGTTAAAATTGATCAAAGTAATCCAAGTGAGATGTTTCTCGGCCTTTACGGAAGCTACAACATAATTCTTGTTTAATTGTTTACTTTTTATGTAGATTTTGACTACTACCGACTACTTGAAGACTTAATTGGCCAACTAATAGGGTTAAGGGGGTCGACTACTTGGGCATAGAAGGGCGTTTTTCATGACAAATGAACCGGAAGAATAAGACAAAATAAATGTTTTAACCAAAACTCAACACATTTTGAGGAAGATTCAAATTAAACAATACATACAAAATTAAAAAAAAGCATTATAGGAGCATACTATATACCGAACAACAGTCAAAGAAAAACTGAATATAGAGAACCTTGGTTTGACAAGGAATGCATGCAGGCGAGAAGTTTTTCTTACGCTTGGCTGAGTGCATATCGGAAGTCCAATACAAATTTTACAAAAGACCAGAATTATAAACTTCTCTGCCGAAAAAAGAAAAAAAGACTATTCGGAAGCCCAAGCACATCAGCTTGCAAAGTGTAACAAGTCGTCTAAGTTTTGGAACCTGGTCCGAAAACTAAATGGAACAAAATTTACTATTAGTCCGGGACTTAATTCAAATAGACTGCAAACATATTTCGGGCAATTATTAAACCCAGATGCGTCAAATAAGTTTCCGAATCAGTATGCCTAACCTGGCTTCAAAAATAATATTTTAGATGCACCAATTTCAAAAGAACAAGTGTTAATACATTGAATAATTACAAATAGAAGTGGACACCGAACATTTACTCAAACGACCATGCGACTTATGAGCATCCAGTGAGTACTATTAGTAGCTTGAATATCATTTTCATGATTTTGGTTTTTGTATATGCTAATTTATATCCTCAAAAGGGATTAAAAAAGTCCTTTTGGGATCTTTTTTGAAAACGAACTATATAAATATTTATAGATAAAGACAATAATACGTACGCGTTAAATGGGATAATGTGTTTGTGTCGCCACAAAAAAAGGAATAGGTATACCTAAAATCTACATCTATATGTTAGGTAGGTATTTGAAAAGATACTATTCGTTTTTCGTGTGTAAAAATTGCCATTTTCTTACTATTTTTATTTTGTTTTGGAGATTTGGTTAAATTGATTTACCAATTTGTTTACTTGGCGGTTTGTTGTTCCAAATAAATAAAATTGCAACTACTTTTTCATGAATTTTTTTATCGGTACTGGCAGATATACCATTTTACGAATACCTACATAGTTTTGTGAATGTTAGTACGATATAGCCAAGTGCATGTTGTAGGTATGACAACTCAAAAAATAAATTTCTTCAGTAAAGGCATTTAAAGGTTTTTAAACTTTTTAAATAAACTGAAACAAAAATGGAATACCTACATATAATTTATTTAATAGTACTTATATATGCACTACTATTTCTTGAAACTTTTTTTACAATTTGCAATGTCTTACTTAAATCAAATAAATTATTTTGTCTTAATTTTGTTAAGGAGACGTTGAAAATAATTGGAATGAAATAAATAAAAATGACGATGAAATGTACTTAACATATGTAGGTATTTTGTAGGATACCTATATGTATTGCAAAATCTGTGCTAAAGAAAAATGACTGATTTATTGCAAATTGTCAAAATAACTATGAAACAAGGAAACATTTAATACAATTTCGTCAATTTGAAAATAAGATCAATGGAGACTTGACAATCCCCACAAGAGATTTTGTAAATTATGTAAAAACTACTGTGCAATGTTTTGTAGAAGAGTGCTTCAAAAGGACACTTTTCTCAGAATTCAACCACAACAGCACTTAATTATAAAACTTATGTTAAAACTAAATGATGAACAACAAAAATCTTATATCAATCAAAATTCGCTAGCAGCAGTTTCTCATAACGTAGCTTGGTCTTGATCATTTAGTTTCATACTAAATTTAACTCGATCGAGGTTAAATTTTAAAGGAAGTGTTTTTTTTTTCATTGTAATGTACATATGTACCAGTATACCTATCTGATCTTATTAACAATACATATATTCATGTACATTATCTTTTTTACGCTGTTTTTATTTTATTTAAGAGTTTTGGTAAAGTGTTGCAACTATAATTTGATGTGGTTTGTTCGTTTTACAGTTTTTTTTGCTAGCAAAACAAAAATTACTTAAAATCCAATGCTTTACCTACAAAGTAGGTATATTTGAAGTTAATCAAAACATTGATAAACAACGTAAATCGGCAAAGGTTCAACAAGATACCTTAGGTATATGTTAGTACCTTACTTACCTAACTCAAGAAAAAACTCAAAACTGTATGTTTTAAATATAACATAATATAACACCATAATATATATGTACCTTATGTAAATTGCATACATAGGTATGACCTAGGACCTAGATATACATAGGTATGTACAGACATGTAGGTAAATACTATTTTTGTGTTTCAAAGACCAAACCAAATTTTGCACTTGTCAAATTTTTTTTTTTAATTTTTTTTTTAAATTGCTATGGTAAAAAAACCACCCACCCAATTTTGTTTAGAGTCCTTTCTGCATCTTTCTGCATTTTTGTCTGTATAACAAAATTTATTTGAAGTCGATATCTCTTGTGCTTCTTGAGCTATGGACGACAAAAAAAACTTAGCGAACGTACGGACATACGAACATACGTACACACGCACGCACAGACATCTCTCTAAAAATCTTTTATTTCGACTCTAGGGATCTTGAAACGTTGAGAAATGTCAAATTTTTCAATTCGACAAATCGGACCGATTACAATAACTTCCTATGGGAAGTTAAAATTAAAGCGACTGCAAAAACTGCTAAACGTCAAAACTACTTCCATGCCACCGGCAACCTAAAGCAAAACAATATCTCAAAAAAATACGTAAAAGCAAAAACAAAGTAAGAAAATAATTCTGAAAGCTATAGGTATACCTACCTACCACAAAATGTATACAAAAAAATTCAACAACGCGAGTAGAAATTGTATGTTATTTGTGTACGCGCAGTGCACTGGTAAATGTTAACAGCAGGCTTTAAGAATCCTTTTTTACTCCACTTTGATTAGGTATATCTTTTTTTCTTCAGTCGACAGTTTTGTTTAAAACAAAGAAATCTGCCAAAAATACTATGTACTATACCTACTAAAATAGTTGAAAAATCTGATAGGTAGGTACGCCCCCAAATTATGTTATACATGTGTATATACATATGTACATATATGTACCTTCATATTAACCTGTACTAACCTCCATTTGTGCATATGAATACCTACATACATATGTATATGTAATTACTAATTACCTACCTAATATTTGCCTAAACAATATAGGTACTTACCTATACTTATGTATGTATGTACACTTGCAATTTTATACTTTGTAGTAAAGTGATTCATCCACTATCCCTATTTTCAGAAACAAAAAAGAAATTTAAAAACAAACCTATCCCAACCCATATCAAACTAATAACGAAATTGAAGAAAAATTCACCGAAACTCACAAATCATCATCATGTCGAATGCACCGAAAACCACTAAAATCATTTTGGTTTTATGAATGAGAAATTTAAAAAAGAAAAACAAACCTTCAAAATACATTTTCTGCAGCGAACGTGATTTGGCCTTGAATGCAACTTTTTAACAGACATATGTACCTACACAGTTGTTATTGTTGTTTTTTATTCTAAATAACAATATTCCGTTATCTTTCTCGACCATAAATTGTGATTAAATTTCCCATAAGGACCAAATCTGTAAAATTGGGTGTTGTATTTAATAGACAGATACAATAACTTGCCGTGCGATACTAGCGACTTATGAGCATTTGAAAAATAAGTGTCGCCATCTAGATCAGGATTTGCCCGGTGTCCCTTCTATTTGTAATTATTCAATGGTTAATATCGATAAACAACCAAAAGGATGGAAAGCCTGCGGGATCAGATGGTATACCTGCAGAATTCTATAGATATGGTACAGATACTCTTGTTGTATCTCTAACAGCAGTATTCAACCCGATTTTTGAGAAAGGAACCATCCGAAACCAGTTCAGCGATATGCCTTGACTTTCCCAATCCAGAAGAAAGGAAGCACTGAAGTTTCGGAAAACTACAGAGGAATCTCGTTTTTGAACTCGTCATATAAGATATTTACATCGAATCTGCTGTCGTTTAAATGAATGGATAAATTCTAATAATAATCTGCTCTGTTAGTTTCAAGCTGGCTTCAGATCGGGATACTCCACCGTCGATCACATTTTAGTACTTCGCTAGATTGCTGACTCGTTTCTATCGAGAAATAAGAAACTATTTGCATTTTTGGTTGATTTTAAAGCTAAATTCGTCACCATGGATCGCAATGCTCTATTTTACAAACTTTTCCAGATAGGAATGTCGCTTGAGTTCGGTGCAGTATTGCAAAATGTCGGTAATATGAACAAGTGGAACAACTGCTCAGATTTTACATAAAACGGATTTTCCAGTACGCCAAACTACATGATCATGTTGGGAACGGGTTTATTGCCTTTATTCATAAAAAGGCTCAAGCTGCAGGTCGATTACATCCTCACAGATCTCGATATGCCAAGTTATAGTCTTCCAAAGAAAGTAGTTCTTCAAACAATCCAATCCCGAAGTGGATGGTTTAAAGACTGGATAGAACTAGCCGAGCAGGTGGATGTTGACCTATAGTAACCTTGCCTCATGGAAACCAACTTTATATCGCTTAATAGCTCGTCTGGATAAAGCCTCGAGAGAATAATACACGGAGCAAAGCCAAAAGTTCACTGCACCGTATGATTTACAATAGGCTAGACTACGATCTCCGGGTAAGAAACTACTTCCACGACAAATATACTATCGAACAAATTTCGTGCATGTTCCAGACATGTGGTCAAATGAAACGAAGATCAATTTGTTTAGTTCCGATGGAAAAATTTATGTATTGAAACACGGTGATGGGAATATGATTTGGGGGTGCTTTTCAGCCTAGGATATAGGCCCAATATTTTGGATCAAAGATAAGATGTGCGCTATTTATTATGTCCACGTCTTATGCTTCCATTTACTGAAGAGGATTTGCCAATTAAATGGGAGTTCATGCAGGCTAATCTCCCGAAGCATTCCTCCAAATTGCCTAAAAAAAAGTTCGAACAAAACAAAATCAATATTATGGAATGGCTATCAAAATCCCCCGACCTAAACCCAATTGAGCACTTTTGGGGGTATCCTAAAGCGAAGAATCGGAAATTTCAAAGCCAAAAATAAAGTCGAGTTGTGGTCAAAAATTCAAAGGAAAAGCTACTCCATACCCGTGGAGATATGTGCCAAATTGGTTAATTCGATGGGTGGAATAGTAGAAGCAGGAATTAAAAATTAGGGTGCTACTAAAGGGTGATTTTTTAGCTATTATCTTTTTGGCAACACTGGTTTAAACAGCTGACGCACGTTTCGTGTTTTGTTTCACTGTCAAACATCTTCAGTTTGGTCTATAATTTAACCATGAATCGTTTTACAAACGAACAACGCTTGCAAATTCAATTTTATTATCAAAATGCGTGCTCTGTTAAGAAAGTTCATCGCGCGCTTCTTCCATTTTATGGTCAGTTTAATCGACCCACTGAAGCGGCTATTCGGGCTATTGTGACTAAATTTCGCACCAAATTTACATTGTTGGACATTAAACAACCAACACGCTTACGTAGAGTGCGAACTGAAGAAAATATCGCAGCTGTATCGGCCAGTGTTAATCTGTTAATGATGATCATCAATTATCGATTCGTCGCCGTTCGCAGCAATTGGGCCTCTGCTACTCAACAACGTGGGACAACGCGGAAGGATTTAGGTGTGATGCCTTTCAAATTACAGCTGGTGCAAGAATTGAAGCCAAACGACCTACTGCAACGTACAATTTTTGGTGAATGGGCTCTTGGAAAGTTGGCCGAAGATCCACTTTTTTGAAAAATTGTGTTCAACGACGAAGCTCATTTTTGTCTCAATGGGTACGTAAATAAGCAGAATTGTCCATTTTGGAGTGAATAACAGCCAGAAGCATTGCAAGAGCTACCAATGCATCCAGAAAAAGTCACAGTTTGGTGCGGTTTATGGGCTGGTGGCATCATTGGACCGTACTTCTTCAAAGATGATGCGAATCGTAACGTAACTGTGAATGGTGAGCGCTACCGTGAGATGATATCCAACTTTTGTTTTGCCCAAAATGCAAGAGCTTGATTTGCATGACATGTGGTTTCAACAAGACGGTGCCACATGCCACACAGCACGCGCAACAATGGACTTATTGAGAGGCGAGTTCGGTGAACATTTTATTTCACGTTCGGGACAGGTGAATTGGCCGCCTAGATCGTGCGATTTAACGCCTTTAGACTATTTTTTGTGGGGCTATGTTAAATCTCATGTCTATACAGACAAGCCCACTTCAATTGACGCATTGAAAGACAGCATTGAAGTATTTTTTGGTGAGATACCGGCCGAAATGTTGGAAAGAGTATGCCAAAATTGGACTAAGCGGATGGACCATTTGGGGCGCAGTCAAGGTCAACATTTGCATGAAATAATCTTCAAACATTAAACTATATGGACCGTTCATGCATTTTTTCTGAATTTTATGTTTTTTTGAAAAACTTTCCTATATCTTTTAACAAACATTTACAAAATACTGAAAGAATTTGAAATACTTTAAACTTCTCGCTACAAGAAGAGTACTATTTCATATTGTTTTTAGTATTTTTTTCAGTATGAAACAACTTAATAATCAAAGTTCTACTTTTAATCAATAATTCTCATTATTATATTAAAAATAAAAACAGTGGCATTTAAGCAATAAATTATTACAAATCTATCTGTGTAGTTTTTAACTTCCATCTCTTCACAAATACCTTTTTATGTGTAAAAAAGAATGAAGACAAAGCATTTCTCTTGATATCGAATCTAAAATTAAGCTATCCAAACCTTTTCGACTAGTGTAACCAGTTAAACTAAATTTCCTATCCAGAAAAAAGGTTGTCGACCAGTGGCTATAATTGAGTATTTGTTCCATGTAATTTTGTTATACAATTTCAAAACTAATTTACTTTCCCTGATCAATCTTTGGTTCCCAACATGTTCGAGATCCATACAATTTTATATTCAACTAAATTCCTATATGATAACTCCTCAAATCTTTTACTCATAGTGCCTTTCTCTTTTTTAAGCTCCTATAGGTTTCGAAGTTTGTACCCATTTCTTTAATCGCTACGCTTATTTAATTATCCTTGAACCGGATGTAAATTATAAATTTGAGCCTTGGACCATGTTCTTAGAATATCAGCAACATGTGGATATTGAAATTGGCCATGTTGTACCGGTATTTTGGCTACTAACAAACTAAACAATAACAACAAAAACGCATTGATGAATATGTCCTATCCTATGCTATCAAATAGAAATGAGACATGCGCTTCAGCTTCTACTTCTGAGAGAAGTCGGCTTCATCGGCAGCGGCACTTGTGAGTAGACTGACTAGACGTCATTGTGTACTGTTTTTTGCGTATTTCTCCAGTGGGATATTTTATTGGACAAGCAAATAAAAACAACTTAAATTAATAGAAGTAGAAATTAATTTACCTGCAGAAACTCTATATTTTGTGTCATATCCACGCTTACACTTTTCACACCGCCTAACATCGCGCAAAGTCAAGGCAACAAATTTCTTATCAAACAATTTTGCTTGATTATTGTTATTTGTTTGAATCATCTTCGATTTCTTTTCTACACATGTGCAGTGTTTTGCAATATAATTTAGACTCGCTCGAATAAAAACGATTTATATAAATGACAATCAAAGAATTGATAACGTTTTGTTTGTATAAAACAATAATTTGCAACTATTTCTCTTACACACTTTTATCATCAAATGAATAATGAAATCAAGCAAAACAAACGGTAAACTTTTATAACAAGTTGAGAGAATTGACAGCTGACAGTTGTTTTTGTTTGTGTCGGCGGCTATACCAAAAATTGCAAATGAAAAGTGTTGCCATTTAGGAATCACGAGAATACTATTGACAACGTAGTGGAGATGTAGTAGGAATTAATTTCGTTGTTTGCATTGGGCGCATTCATAAAGCTAGTGACTACGGGACCGGTTATAGCTATCAGTAAAATTTGAAACAGGAGGAATCTGAAATGTTTTACTGATGAGCGTTTATAGCAATCAGTAAATTTACGTCATTAAATGTTGTTTTCTTTTGATCATAACATCGAGCTTCGCGCCTCAGGCAATTTTTTTACTGTTGCTTTCATTAGTAAAATTTTTAATGATGTGATCGGAACAGTAAAAAAATGGAACACCAACAGTAAAACGAAATGGAATTTTTTTTTTGGCTTTTGGCAGTCAGCTGTTCAGTTAAATGAAATTTCATCATTAAACAAATTAAAATGGATTTATAAATTAAATAAAACTTTAAATGCATTGTTTCTTTTTGAAGAAAATACTTGAATATAGGATACATCTTATTGCATCAATCTTTTGCTAGAAATAAATCTGTAACATGTTCAAAAACTAAAAACTAAATTTTTACTGATGGATTTTACTGATAGCTATAACCGGCCTCTACGTAGTCAAAATTCAACTAGCTTTGTGAATGCAAAATTGCACTACAAAGCTAGTCAATCCGAAACTGTCATATTAATGACAAATACAAATATATAAAATAAGAAATATTTGTGTTTTCAGAACTTTAAATAGTTATTTTTCTTTTTAAATTCAATAAAACCAAATAGAAGACATAATATGATTGATTTATATTTGTATTTAAATACCGAAAGATTCATTTAATTTTGAATTCTTGTGTCCTTACCGAACAGCTGATTGTGAAACGTCAACAGTGTGCACTAAAGGCCCAACTATAATAGACTTTACCGAAAGTAAGCTAATGTCAAAACCGAACGAAAAGTTATCAGAAGTTATCGTCAAAACAAAAAGTAACCATAATGGATTCAAGTAACTTAAGCAAATTCAATTCAAATTTGTGATTTGCTTAAGCTCGAGCCATTTAAATGGCTCTTGCGTAATTGCGCGAAAGTTAGCGAAATTTAACGAAACTGAGCAGAACATCTATTATGGTTAGTGACATATAAGGCTGCGTATTGGTTCGTTCCCTTAAGCTGGCTTAAGGTCGGTTACGTCTATTATAGTTGAGCCTTAACTTTGTAGCCGAAATTTTTACACTACGTCGGAGGGAAATTTCAACTACTTTTGTAGTTAGATTTAGCCAATCAGAATCCCTTGACTACGTAGCCACTAGCTTTGTGAATGCGACCATTGTTTAACAAAAATAGACAAGGTTTGACTTTCCTTTTTCGAA
The DNA here is from genome assembly GCA_920104205.1 of Eupeodes latifasciatus. Classification (NCBI taxonomy): domain Eukaryota; kingdom Metazoa; phylum Arthropoda; class Insecta; order Diptera; family Syrphidae; genus Eupeodes; species Eupeodes latifasciatus. The sequence goes on from OV049924.1 coordinate 372,731,877, forward strand.
GCACTAATTGTTACATGTTTTTTGTATATGGAAGACATGTGCGAATTAATAATAGTTATAACAATTTTAGGGCGAGTAAACATATTTTTCTATTTTAAATTGATTTTCAAAGTTTAATTTTTATATTTATTTGGATATTTCTTCTTTCTGTTTTTGTTTCAGGTGTCGATTTGAAGCTGATGAGTTGTAGTTGTTGTTTACAAAAAAAAAGTACATAATTTAATCCAGAATTTTTAGCTAATTTTTAATTTTTCAATTATGAAAAATTTTTCATTTCAAATATCGGAACATATACAGTCTTATTTAAAAACGCTGTATAGAGCCTACATAAAGTTATGTAATCTCTATAATGCCTCTAAACGCAAAAATGCTATTTATAAAACTTATACAAGGTTGCATAGTCCCATAATAAGCTAAACGCGTTTTGAGGTTGAATAGAGCCTACATAAGGAAACTATTGTTATTATTACATATTTCGTAAATGTCATTTTGATTTCTCTCCTCTCTTTTTGAAATTAAAATAAAAACAATAATGCCTCTCCAGTTCAGCTCGTGAGCCGAAGAAACGAAGAATTTAAAAAAAATATAGATTTTCGAAAGAGAATATCATAAAAATAATTGGAATTATTTTGTTATATTTTAGTTGTTATGACAACAAGCTGATTTTATAGACATTTTGGTACTTTTCTGATATAAGCATTGTATAACTAAAATTTATAGCAGAATTTTTTATAAATAGGAATTTTCGCAACGTTACATAGAGCCTACATAAATCCTTATTCACTGTATAACTATTCATCTGTTTAGCGAATTCTATTAAATAAGACTGATAGTCGTTTATTTCCTTTTACTTTCTCACCTGTCAGTTTTACTTTAAATTATTAAATCTATTCTCGAATGCTTGATTTCAACCAGAAATTTGTGTAATGACAGAAATAAAAGCTATAAAATATGCTGTCAAAAAATTCCAAAGATTGGTTTCAATGCTATTTGCAGTCAAATTCATTCTTTGAATATAAATTTTGACCAAGGCAATTAGTGCCCTGAATTTTAAATTTAGAACTTTACTTCACAAACCTCTACTTTAAGTTCATAGTACAAACACAACCAAAAACATATTATTGTCTACAAAATAATCCTCAGGGAAATTACAAGTCCATCACTATTTGCATTTTGTTTTGTAAAGAAATATAACTTATTTCTTTTCAATTTGACAAGGAACCCTTTTAAAGAAAATATTAAATAAAGTTGAGCAGAAAATAAATAAATCATAGAGTAATGAGTTATAAAGTAATAAAATAAAGTTGAATGAAAAAAAAAATTATTAACTGTCATTTTGACAGAAGAAGACTCAACTTGGAAGGTAGGGAGGTTTTTCTTGATTAAATTTCCAGTCAGATTTGCATTAAAGTTGCCTTAATTAGAAGGTAATTTTTTGACAGCTTGCCAATCAGTTACAAGAAACTTGCCTTACTTTTAAGTCCCTTATGTCGCCTGAACCTGTCCAATGATAGCTACATATAACTGGTCCCTTTTGGTTTCAGTGATGCCATTCTTGATTTTTTGGAGGACTTCAATGAAATTTTAAAATTTTTTTAGAATCTAATTTTCAAATCTTAAAACTGAAGAAAATATTTTGTGTGTAACTTTTAGCATCGTTTTTTAAAACTATTCTTCTGAAAATCTATGAGAAGTACATACCCCTTTTCATTAAAAAAAAAATAAAACAAACAATTAAAATTCCAATACAAATTTTATTGATACCGTTCTTTTTGTGATTAAAGAATAGCGTTTAATAGACAGATAAGGTATTCGGATACCTTTTTGTTAGTGTTTTACGTGTAAAAGAACAATTGATTCAAAACAGCGAGATTTCAAATTTCAAAATGTCTGGTATATGAGAGTGGCTGCAAGAACAGCTGATCAAATTTTAATTAACTTTAAAATTGATTTTAAATTGCGTTCGGTTTATAGCTAAACGTATGGACTCTGACGCATTGAATAGAAACAAAGGACACTTTAGAGGCAATATCAAATGTTGCCTCAAACTCTGTGCTCGATTTAGATTGTTAATATCGTAAGTTTGAGCTTAACGCCCGAATAGATCCATTTTTTACTTCGTCGCGATTTTGATAGCTGTCAACTGTATTGTCATTATTATTTTATTTGTTTTATTTTAGATTCTGTGTTTAGCAGCAGTGTCTTCCCTTCTGGAGTTAAATTTATACAATAATAACAAATAAATTTAAAAAAATTTAGGTAAACTTATGTGTGTGTTTCTAAATTGTAAATAACTACGCCACAGATTTGAAGCTACATTACGTTTTGCAAATTCTTAGGTCACGCTTTATGACACATGATATCGTAAAGTCGCTAAGAAACTTGTCAATAGACCGACTGACCAAACGCGTGGTTGTGGTATAGCCATTACATTTGAATAATTCTATGGAAATGAAATTGCTAATTTTTTGAAAGCTGTCGTAATGTTAGCAAACAGGAAAAGTGAGTGTTTTTCAGTTAAGAATCATTAGTTTGTTTTATTCGTCTCTGAGATTTCATTTTTCTGAACACACCAAATGATTATGATTGGGAAAGGGATAAATAGAAAAAAAATAAGCGACTTATTTAAAAGTTTCCAGGAATGGCTGAAGAATTGAAAAGTTTACATGAACTTCAAAATCAGTGTCATGAAAGGATGATAGAAATGGTTGCAAATTTACAACTCGAACGGGATTCTTTGAGTAACAACGTTAAGCAGCTATAAGCTTAAGTTGATAAGTTTAATATTAGATTTTTATGAAAAAAACAGAATTTTATTTTTAGGTATTGCTTTTGAGACGCTTATGATGGAAGTTCCATCTTCGGCTGTTACGGAAAAATCTTCGAGTTAGTTGAAAAAGTTGATCATTTTGTTCATTGATAATGGAAAAATCTTCCATTATCGAATGCTACGGAAAAATCGTAGGCAAACCTAATAATTTTACCATCATTTATATTTTGTCAAGGCTCTTATAGTCCATAAAATAGTTTCTGCCCTTCGAGTTATGATTATAGGTTGAAAGTAGAGCTGCCTGTATAGAGATCCTTTTGCGTCATTCATGTATTTATATCGCTGTTTAAAGTCCGCTGTAGAAATGAGCTTATACAGAGAAGCAACCAAGCAAGCTTGAATAGCTGCTATATCTTTGGAGGCCTAATAGTGCTCATCTTCATAACACTCAGGATGTAATCAACTTCCATTTTTAGGGTTCGTATTAACAGAGGTGATAATGCTGATTTCAGCATAATAACATATTTGAGTGTACTTGATGGCATCTGAAAAATTGTCTCAAAGCATCGCAGAAATTTCTCAACTGTTTCGTATTGCTTTGTTCCGCGTAAAACATGACTGATTTTGATGCAGCTTCAAGTAATTTGAACTTGCTGCTATATGGGCTGAACTTTTGTTATGAAAACATCTGTTCCAAGTTGCACTAATCGCATCTTTAGCCTTCTTAAGTTTCTCTCTTAGATGCATTTTCATACTTAAATTTTCGTTAAGTGAGCTCCAAGGTATTTGAATTCCATGACAACTTCGATTCGGCCTCTTCTACGTTTGAAAATCAAAATTTTTAGATTTACTAGTAAGTAAGTTAGTAACAAATTTATTTTTATTAGAATATAATGTATACAGAGTTAATAATTATTTATATGAATATTAAAGCTATGGCTAAGCCCTCAGCCTGGTTGGTAAATATAGGTACTTTTATTATTTATAATATTTAAAACTTTAGATAATAGATACAAAAATCAAACATATTCTGTTATTAAAAGCATTCGGTATTTGTAAATTGCACTCAAAAAGTTGCTTAACATTTTCCAGTCACATCTGTTTAGAATTTGAATTGTTTCTTGCATTGTTAATGTTGTTGTTGTTTACCAAAGAAACGTATCCTTTGTTGTTTAAATATAGGACATATACTTATAACATGAAAGCAATCCTCTTTGGATTTAAGATTACAAAGGGTACAAAATTGATTGAAGCTGCCGTTGTAAGGATTACCGTTTAAACTGAGTGTCTCGCTTCTTGCTTTAAAGATTAAAGATATTTCTTTGTAACTCAGTGAATCGTTGAAGTAATTTCTATTATTAAGGTTAAAATCAAGTTGAGAGTATAAAAGTCTGCTGTCAGATTCGCAGGCCTTAATAATGAATGCATCTCGTATTGAGTCTTCATTCTTTTGGATAATTTTATAGAGCTGATCTTTTACATTGCACAAGTTGTTTATGTCTATACGGAGCATTTCTCCGCAAGAGCTTCCAATATATTGCCATTTCGCGAACCACCAATCCTTATTCCTCAATTCATATAAAAGCATCTTTTTGGATACTCTGGAGTTCTGAAAAGCGCATATTTTGATTATAAAATCAGCCTGTGCTTTAAGTGTATTTGTCATGAGTTGAGGTAAGCCTGTTTCCAAGTAGATTGCGTAAATTGGATGTGTTGAGTGGAAGATTGAAAAGTTTTTTCAAAAAATTCCTTTGGAATTTCTCAATAACCTCATATTCCTCTGATCCCCAAACCTGAGAGGCATAGCACAAGGTTGATTTCACAACAGCATCAAAAATTTTGTATTTGGCTGATAATTGTATCCTGTCGTTTGAAAAAACTTTTTTCCATGTTGAATTCAACAAACTCTGCGAATTGTTGACCTTCTCTAATAGGTGTTTGTTAAAATCCAAAGTTGAGTTTAACTTGACTCCTAAGTACTTTATTTCTTTAGATATTTCCAAGAGATTCCCATTGTAGAACCATCTATCCCGAGTTTGAGATTGTACGGATCGTGAGAAAATCATCACTTTGGATTTAGCGGTATTGATGGTCAGCCCCCATTTGTTGCAGTAAGACGCCAACCGATTTATCATCAATTGTAAATTTTCAGGTGATTCGAACAATAGGACGAGATCATCTGGGTATAACAAAACATTTATTGTTGAACTTGCGATATTTATACCTCCAGGAAGGTCATCTACTACGTCATTTATAAAAAGCGAGAAGAGCAGAGCGCTGAGCAGGCAACCTTGTTTCACTCCCGTACTTGTAACAAACCATTTTGAATAAGCTGAACCATCCCATACTGCTGCTTTTGTTTCAGTGTACATTTCTTTGATTACATTTATGAACTTCGAAGATATGCCCAGTTGCGATAGTTTATAAAAGAGCGCGTTTCTGTTCACTAGATCGAAGGCTGCTTTAAAATCAACAAAAAACGAGTACACTTTTTTATTCCTTGCTTGAAAAGCTTTTACAATTGAGGAAAGTGTAAAAATGTGTTCTATTGTAGAGTAATTTTTCCTAAAACCAGCTTGGAGGTTCGAGAGGATGTCTCTTTGTGTCACCCATTTGTCTAGTCTCTCTGCTAATATACCGCAGAAAATTTTAGCTATAACATTCATAAATGAAATGCCTCGATAATTTTCAGCACTATCCAAAGCACCTTTTTTGTGAATGGGAAAAATCACGGACTTCTTAAAGGAGGACGGGATATCAGATTTACTATCGAACTCCAAAGCTGACAGGCGGTTTATCATTAACCACAATGATTTGGTTGATGCTGCCGAAAGTACAAAAACAACAATACTTTAATAATTTGGCCGGTTAATTCGATGCCACCTAGTAAGAAGTTTACAAGGTCTTCAATAAATAAGGCAAGCAGAATCGCACTCAATGTGTAGCCCTGTCTGACTCCTGATTCTATTTTTTTAAAACTAGCGTTAAAATTGAAGTATTCTACAAATATATGCCTCTATACACTCAACAGCTCGAACAAACTCCCTTTCTTATGAATTAGGGAAATATTTTCTAGTATTCAAATACAAAAGAAACTTTACATAAACCCAATCTCGCATCTAGCCTAAATCTTAGTGTTCCTCATTATCCATTAGAAAAATAGTACAGTGAGTCAAGGAAACAAATAATAAAAAAAGTGTTAAAGTTAAATCCGATTTGCGCTTGAATACCAAATAAATCGTTAGAATTTTTTTAACAAGTTGGTTATTGCTTTTATTGAAAATTTCTGTGAGTGGATATAAACTGTTTGATTAGAATCAAGCATTTGAGGTTATAGTTCATCATTGAAAGGTAAACTGACTGGTGATAAAGCAAAGAAAATTTCGTCATTACAAATTTTTCTTTGAGATTTAAAACAATTAGTAAAGTTAACTATTGTATGTTTGGTATTAATATGAAGCTAATGAATTGCAGAATTTTTTTTTACTAAAAAAAATATCTTGATTAACCCAAAACTTTTCTTTCAGTTAATTTTTCTATGAAGAAATCGTTTTATTAAACAGTTGATTGTTGATTTCACATTTCGAAACATAATCGTTTCACTGAAAGCATTTAATTTCTTCTCTATTCCCACCTGTCAGTTTAAGTTTCAAAGATCAACTCTAACCTCAAATTCTTAATTCCAATCAGAAATTGCTTGATTCCAATCAGGAAATTTTGTTTCCATGACAGAAATTATCAAATAAAGCTATAACCGACCTGTCAAAAAATTCAAATGATTGGTTTCAATTCAGTTGTAACTGTCAGTGAAATCCATCATCAGAAAAAATTGAAACATAAGGAATCTGAAATATTATACCGATAAGCATTTAATTCAATCAGTACTAGTATAGTTTAAAAATTACTTCTTACTTATTTTCGCTGTTCTGAAAATAACAAAATATATTGATATGCAACTATTGGCATTTTACGGTCGCATTTTTGAACTTCATAAAACACAATTTCTCAATGGTTTGCTGTTTCATTGACATTAAATTTTTGTTAAATTATTCAAAAGTTTTAGTTAAATTTCCATTTCTTGTGCGTACGAATAAATAAAACTTTTCTTCAGGAAAATTGTTGATCATAGACACCTTTATTGCGACTCCACATAGCTTTATTGGAAGAATGGAGTGTCAATTTTTAAATAACTTGACTTCTTAATAAGTAACTCCATTTTTGAAGTATAATTAAACTAAACAAATTTCATATTATAAAATTGCTCCAAGGGGACAAAGCTTCATTTATATGTTCCTAAAACTCTTTAAAAAGTCCTCTTAGTCTTAACTTGAAATAGAGCAAAATATTTTAAGGGGGATTAAAGGGACTCAAGTACCTTTTTTTCCAAATTGCTCTAGTACCATAGGTTTTTTTTTTGAAAAAAGTTATAGGCACACATTGCAGCTCATGTTATTCCACAAAAAAAATGATTTTCACCTTTTTTTTCGTTAAATAGATTTTTAGTCGAAAACAAATTTTTACCAATTTAAGTAGCATTTCTTAAATTTTTACAAGTTGGATGAATGAAATTAATTTGAGAAATATCAAGAACCGAACATCAATTTTTACCAAATTTGCGTACTATTTTTTGTAGATTTTATTTTTTTATGAAAAAACAGACTGTTGGATTTTTATAAAAAAAAAACTACCGAATATCGAAAACAATATTTTCTGTGAAATAAAAAGAGTTTGAAGACAATATTTTTAATTTTCGAAAAGCTATTTGAGTCGTAAGCAAATTTTTAACAAATTTTAGTATTGTTTTCTTGTTAGGTTTTTATTTTTTGTAAAAAACCTGTCAATTTTATTTTTCTCAAAATTTTACTGAATGTTCACAACAATATCCTTTAAAAGATAAAAGTAGTTTAAAGCCAATATCTCAAGGTTTTGAAAAGATATTTTAGTCGAAAATCAATTTTTACCAACTTTTATTAATTTTGTTGTTTAGGTTTTTATTTTTTGTAAAAAAAAACTGTCGATTCAATTTTTCTCAACATTTTTCAGAATGTTGAAAACAATATATCTTATAAGTTAAAATAAGTTGGAAGCCATTATCTCAAATTTTTGAAAAGATATTTGAGTCGAAATTCAATTTTTACCAACTTTGAGTAATGTTTTTTTAGGTTTTTATTTTTTATAAAAAAACTGTCAATAAGATTTTTCTCAAAATTTTACCAGATGTTGAAAACGTTATTTTTCTTTGCACAAAATTGTTTTGGTGATAAAATCATTTTGTATTCGTAAAATTTTCGAGGTGACATTTTTTTTTCAGTTTTTTTTTATTTATAAAAAAACCGTTAATTGGATTTTTTTTTTTCAAAAAATATATCTACTTATTTGGTATTACTTTACAATATATTATATACAATTTAATTCAAGTCTCTAGCGTTTTTGGTTCGTAAGATATTTAGGGTTAACCAAAATGTTCACCTTTTTTTTAAACTGCTATGGTAAAAAAACCACCCACGCAAATTTCTTGAGAGCCCTTTCTGCATCTTTCTGCCTTATTATCTGTATTACAAAATTTATTTGAAGTCGATAGGTATCTCTTCTGATTCTTGAGCTATGGACGACGAAAAAAACGTCGCGAACGTACGGACGTACTGACATACGGACGTACGGACGTACGAACATACGTACACACGCACGCACAGACATCTTTCTAAAAATCTTTTTTTTGCGACTCTAGGGACCTTGAAACGTCGAGAAATGTCAAAATTTTCAATTTGACAAATCGGACCCATTACAATAACTTCCTATGGGAAGTTAATAATAGCAATTAGTTCGGCTCATAAAATAATTTTTCTAATAAAAACGATAAAGACTAAACACCATATAATTTTGACATATTACCATGTGGCTAACAATTATAAGTAAGTTAGTAAGTAATTCATTTTATTAGAACAATTATTTGGTTACATATTTTAAGTATTATGGTTATGAATTTGAGATAGCTTTGGCTTAGCCGTCAGCTTGAATGGCAATATATTATAATGGTAATGGAAAGTTAAACATAATAAAAAAGAAAATTTAACTTCAAATATACTGAGTCATTAACAAATTTCTGTATTTAATAATAGATCTAAGAAAACTACACAATTCTTTCCAGTTTCTTCCGTTTAAAATTTCTAATGTTTCCATCATTGTAAAACGTTCCGTTGTCTTCTTTGGCCTTCATGTTTCACAGCGTGCAAAATTGGTCGGATGCACCATTGTAGGAATTTCGGACAGATGTTTATTTAATTTGTTTTGATGGGGAGAGTACGATAACTTAGGCGACAAAGTTTAATGACGGATTTGTATGGAACAGTTAAAAACAAGCATTTTTTACTATGGGAGGGGGGGTCTATCTCCTCCCGTTTAGGCGGTAGGGGCAGTTAAAAAAAATATGTACATTAAATGGAAAAAAAATAATTAAAAAATAACGGTAATACCCTCAATTAAGTGTTATACCTTTTTTTAAAGCCAACACTTTTGTCTATTAGCTTGTTTTTAAATCAAGTCAAAACTATGCATAGTTTTTAAAAAAAATTGTTTTAAAGTCAAAATTTGTGCAAAAAAAGTTAAAAAAAAAGGTTTAAAGTGTAATTTTTCAAAACTTTCAAATTATTTACTGTTTTTTTTTTTAGAATTCATTGCTCTTATTTGTTTTTTATCAAAAACTGAAAACTAGATGACTTTATGTCTTCTAGTTCTTGAGAAAATTGAAAATTACCAAAATAAATATTTTAATTAAATTACTTTTTCCTTGCTTAAGTATTAACGTAGTCTTATTTTGATAGTAATAATCGAATCTGGATTAAGATATACCTAGGGTAAATTAATTTTTCTTAAATCCAGCTTATTTAAATGCAAAAAAACTTTGCATGTACCCCATCTTGCACCCTCCCCACCTTGCACACACTCCAACTTGCACCCACCCCAAATCCTATAGTGTGCCCAAGCAGGGGGGTTGCAGGGGGGCAGCATGCCCCCCCTTACAGATGCCACTGTTGCATACACCCAAACTCGCGCACACCTTACTGTTGCATACACCCAAACACGTATTACGCATACGCAAATACCAATATTACTATCAAAATAAGACCACTCAAGCAAAAAAAAAGAATTAAATTAAAATAGTAGTTGTGGTTATTTTCAATTTTCTCAAAAACTAAAAGACATAAAATCATCTAGTTTTCAGTTTTTGATCAAAAACAAATAAGAGCAATAAATTCTGAAATAAAAACAATGGTAGATAATATTGAAGTATTGAAAAAGTTACACTTTAAGCCTTTTTTTAACTTTTTTTACTCAAATTTTGAGTTTAAAATTCAATTTTTATTTTCAATTTTCTCAGAAACTAAAAGACATAAAATCATCTAGTTTTCAGTTTTTGATCAAAAACAAATAAGAGTAATAAATTCTGAAATAAAAACAATGGTAGATAATCTTGAAGTATTGAAAAAGTTACACTTTAAACCTTTTTTAACTTTTTTTACTCTAATTTTGAGTTTAAAATTAAATTTTTCAAAAACTACGCGTAGTTTTGACTTGATTTAAAAACTGGCTAATAGAACAGAATGTTGGCTTTAAAAAAAATGTATACAACTTAATTGTAAGTATCACCGTTATTTTTTAAGAATTTTTTTCCATTTTAAGTAATATTTTTTTTAAATTGCCCCTCCTGCCTAAACGGGGGGAGATAGACCCCCCTCCCATAGTAAAAAAATGCTTATTTTTAACTGTTCTAAAAAATTCCGTTATAATATCTTGTCGCCTAAGTTATCGTACTCTTGCCGTTTTGATAAGAAAATAATTCATTACATTTCCATTTAAGTTTCGGTAGGAGTTTAAGGGCTTAGCCTTAAAAACAACGTTTTTGGTTGTTTTAAGCATTTTAAATGTTTTTTAAACCTGATGTGACAAAAAAATTTAAAGGAATGATTCGAATTAAGAGCATCTTAATCATTTAAAGGAGCCTTGTGTTGTTTGTAGCACAGAAAAAAAAACCTAATTTTGTCGTCCAGTTTGTAATCATTCAATTGGGTCACCTTGAAAAGATTCAGACATTTTTATATATGTGTTTCGGGGGGTATATCGGCTGGATAACTTAAGTAATGTTGGTTTTTAATGATTTTTTTTTGTAAACACTGTATTTTGGTTTCGTAGCAAATTCTTCTTCAAAATGTAAAATTATGCCACCAAGACAACATCTCACGCAAGGACGCAATTATTAGTCAAGATTGTGTAGCTTTTGTATTATTTTAAATGGCAAACATTCAACTTATATTAATACTTCAAATGACAACCAAGTTTCGCAGGTGTTAAATTCTAATAGTATATTTTTTGATACTGGGTACTGCGATAATTTCAAAATTTTTTTTAAATCTACCAACTTAATAAAACTAGATTTTCAAACTAAACTATTTCTTTATATGAAAAATATTGTTGGTTATTTTAAAATTTTTAAGAACAATTCAACAACAACTTTTTTAACCCAACACGAAAAACTACAAACTTTTAAGCAAGACAAATCGACAGGCGGGATGGGAAGTTATCAGTGTGGGTCGCATCCCAGTCTTTTTTTTCTTTTTTCTTTTGATTTGTGTGTGAACTGAATTTATTATAAGGGAAAATTGCACGTATGAAATAAAATGGTCAGTCTCATATTTGTTTCAACTGCGAAAAGGTAACAAAAAGTATTTTTGTGATGGCAGACATCCCTGTTGCTTACACTTGGTTTAAGAACCCGGAACGATATCGAATTAGAACATAGTACTAAAATTGATCCCATTTTGTGTTGAATTGCAATTATGATTATGATTTGGACATACTTTAAGGCTCTAATATGTTTCGAATACAAAAAGTCGTTGCATACTTTTGGATCAATAAACTCATTTATTTAGTTAAATACAAAAATAAAATAAAACTTTAAACCATTGAGAAAACCGAAGCGATTTTTGATTCTGATCGCTATTTCAAAAACATTGTCCATAAATAGAAATTCGTGATCGCTTAGATTTTCCCTTGGCTTAAAATTGTTTTTCCTTTTCCACTCCTTTTATTTATTTAATTCTTTTAACCCAATTTAGATCAAATAAAGACAATAATTATCTTATATTTCTTAAAATTCAATCAGCTTAACTAAACATTGAATCCATCAAATCATTTAATCTCTCGCGACGTTCAGGCTCCTTTTGACGAAACTTGCGTAACTCCTCGTAGTCAGGATCATCGGTTTCAAGTTCAAAACGACACATGGGACAAGAGTTCGCCTGCAAAATTAAACAAAAAGTTGTTAATATTTCTAATTTCTCCATAAAGCACTAATAACATGCAAATTACTATATGACATACCTTTTTTAACCAAAGTAGAATGCATTCCTCATGGAATTCATGTTTGCAAGGAAGAACCTTATACTTTTCACCCTTCTCTCCCGGTTGCTTACAAACGGCACACTCCATCTCAGGATCATCTTCGGAAAGTTCGTGAACTGGCAAATTTGCAATTGCCTTCTTCGAAGCCTCTGGAACCTCGATGTCAATATCAATGCCATTCATAATAGCAAGAACCTGAAGGCGCTTGAAATGCTTAGCGAAGTCTTCAGGTCCATTTGGCCCAGTCGGCTCGTGTCCAAGTTCATCAAAGTAATCAGCCATAATTATATGCACCTGAAATATATAAATCGTATGTAGAGGTTTCATCATTATCTCATTTCCGTTTTATTGTTTGTTTTACTGAAGCTTAAATTCGTGTACCTACTATAAAGTGTAATTATTTCCAATCAAATTGATAGAGAGGCAAAGGTGGAAGTTGGATTGTTTTGTAATTTAAATCAATCGATAAAAGGTGGTGGGTGGGTAGATGGACTTATTATATCAACACCAGAGAAATTAGTTTCACGTGTATTTTATTGAATACCAGACGAAACACTTGTGTGTGGAAGATTTACGTATTATAAAATTGATACAAAAGCATCTGATGGTCTACGAGTATATTGACATTTCATACAATTTAAATAGATGCAGTAAGTCGTTATTTTATTTGTTTCCCGTTTTGATGGAAACCCTTTATTCACGGTTTTTTGTGTGGTGGGGGTGGGGTAAGTGTCTTCACACTAACTCCAGGGGGGTGTCGGAGATAAGATTCTTCTAAGGGATTTAGAGTTAAGGGACAAACCAAAAATATCTTGAACTGAATTGAATGAACGTAACATTCTGGAGATTGGATTGAAGTGTCCGTAGTTGGTGTGGTGTATAGGAAGGTTAAAAAAAGGGGCAGCGATAAGTTGGTAGTAGAATACGAAAACGTTGAGCAAGTGTTTGTAGGTTTATCAATTGTAAACGGTCTCCATAAGGGGTGAATGAGAAATGTGGAAGGGTGACAAAATCTGGCAAGCACATTCTTGGATGGACCTGACATACATATGTGATGTATAAGGATTTATTTTGTATGGATCGTTTAATTTCTTAGACCAACATTTGATAAGCCAAGAGAAGAATTTAATTTTGCGATTGTATGGTGTATATGAGAGCTCTATCACAAAAAAGTGGTCAGGTCACTTTGAAGGACTGCGAAATTTTCCGAAGAAGCAATCGCTTTGTGGTTATTTTGATGTCGTCAGCATAGATGGAGATATCAGAAAAGCAAATGATAATACTCACGTTATTGATGGCAAGTATAAATAGGATTGGGCCCCGAGATGTGGGCATTGAAGAACTCCTGAGGATGCGACACCCCGTTTCTAAAAACAACTTTATATGCACGGTATCTTAGGTCAGATTTAATCCACTCAATAAACAATGTTTGAAAACCAAAAGCTTTCAGTTTTAAATAGATAATTTGGTGCCTAATTTTGGCGAAGGCCTTACTAAAATGAAAGTGGTTATAGATAATAATATCAACTTCGATACTTTTTTCTAGAGCAAGGGGTGTTTTTTTTTAGAAATAAATTGAGTGAGATTAGTCTTGGTGGATTAGCCCTTAAAGAAGCCTTATTGGAAAGGGAAGACATTAGATTTACAACGAAAGTAAAGAGAATCTTAAACAATACTTTCAAAGAGCTTGGGTAATGCAAAAGGTTTAGCAATTGGACGCTAGTTAGATAAATCGTTTTTACAACTTCTTTGGAAATGAGGAAGATAAATGATTCCTTCCAAACAGAGCAGAAGACAGCTTGTGAAGCCGATAGTTGAAAGAGATTGGTAAGGGGTTCAGAAAGTATAGAAGAGTATTTTTTAAGAAAAATAAAGAGAAACCTGTCAGGGCCAAGAGAAAAATGACCTTTCAACGAGTTTAACTTATCATAGACGAAGGGGAAGGGGGAAATAAAAGTAAGGGAGGCAGGAGACACCTGTGGGGAAATTTTAAATTATACAGGGATCTGTGAAATTCCAGATCGGGTCTATCTGAATTATTGCTGCAGGACTGGCTGAAAAGAGTAGCAAAAAGGTTAACTATTATTTTTGGGACACATGAAGTTGTGCCAAGGAAGTTAAGCGCTGAGGGAAAACCGTCTGATTTTCTTTTGAAATTAACAAATTTTCTTAGATAACTAAATTATTGTTCCACAACTCCTTACTTAGCATTCCAATAGTTATTTAGCATTTCCAATAGTGCTTTATTTAAGTATTATCCTATAATAACTTAGATGTACATTGTACTAATCTGCTTCGAAACATGTTTAGAGGTCAGGCAACCAATTTTAGTGTCTAAGCTAAAAAGTTTTTAAAAAAATCAACAAGAATATCTATGCTAGAAAACAATTTGAAAATTTTAATTTCTTCCGTAAAGCTTTAGGGCATATTTGATCAAAAAAGAGTCAACAATATTTAAAAAATGAGGAACACAAAAAATTATGTTTTTGAATCCAAAGCAAAAAAAGAATTCATTATTATATTTTCTGTTAAAATTTGAACATACAGTTATGTTCAAAATAATAATAGTGCATTCGAAAACTTATAATTAAATCTTAAACGGTTTGTTTTAAAAAATTTATTGTTCACAAAACTTGTGAGCCAACTTTGAAGTTTATATCTAGTTTGAACTGTTCAAAATAATAGTAATAGACATAGTAATACATATTCAGGAATTAAGATTACATTGATTGTTTTCACAATTATTTTTGTACAAACATAGTTTTCTAGAATTTTAAAAAAGTATTTTTATCTTAATATTTGATAAAGTATACAGAGGAAAGCACTGCACAAGCGAAAAAGAGGTCTTATACAAAAATTCAAAAAAATAAATTCAAAGTATAATAGGCTGTACAGCTTTTAGGATTGCGTATTCGCAAGATTGTAAGAAATAAACCGAAACCCGCTGTAGATATTGGAAAACGACCGCTGCTGCTTGCAGCCGTAGACAATAGGCTTATTATGCGTTATACCAGCCTTCTGCCTTTTCCTTGAAGATCCAAAATGACTTAAATTTAAATGTAAGTGCAGTGACTATTCGCAGGCGACTTTTAAAAAAGAATCTTTGCACACGAGGTCTCAGGTCTTCCAAAAATCATATAAACTAGCCAATAGAGAAATGTTGAAATAACATAGGTAATGTATATTGTAGATAGATGAAAGCAAGTTTGTACTTTTTATTGGTACTGCACTCGACAATACGTCTTTCGTTCCTTTAATCTACACTAATAAATAGTATAGTCCAACACTATGTACCACATTTTGTATGTATGTTTGTTGGGGCGGGCGGTTGACCGAATGCAAGTTTGTCCAAATAATGTATATTGTTTGGTGCCGTAGTTTACTGAATTGGGGTGGGAATAGTAACTTGGTCGTCGACCACTCATTCAAGGCAAGACAGCTTTCGTCATTTTTGGTTTCCAAGCTGAAAATCATCTTCTCATATCAAAAAAACATTTTTCTTTAATTTTTTGTAAAGATAAAAAGTTTTAAAAAGATAAGAAAGCATTTTTCTGCTTTTTAAGTTAGACGAGTGCGTTAGCGTTAAAGTACCTATACTTTATATCGTTTAAAATTATCAAAGAGTCTCATTCAAAAAATCATTTTTAAA
The DNA here is from genome assembly GCA_920104205.1 of Eupeodes latifasciatus. Lineage (NCBI taxonomy): Eukaryota > Metazoa > Arthropoda > Insecta > Diptera > Syrphidae > Eupeodes > Eupeodes latifasciatus. The sequence goes on from OV049924.1 coordinate 372,747,695, forward strand.
ATGATTTAGAGTAGGTCTTAATGTAGTTAATATTTTATAAGACTTTTAGGTTGAAAACACACCGGATCAAACAAAACGTTTTTCGTTCGATGGTGGAAATATATAATAATTTCCTCTTTTCGATCATTTTTAATCAATTTTTATTTGAGGTTCAATGTCGTTAACGTGCCAAATTATCTCAATATTTAGCACTTGAATTGTTCTTCGCTTATTGAAGTTCACTTACTGTGAATATCCCAAAGAAAGAAGTCCAACGGTGTCAAAGCACATAGACATCGCCATGACACACGTGAGAAAATACATTTTTTGAATTTTTCAAGGAAATAAGTCATAATTTCGTTGGACTTTATTTCAAGTGAAATCTTCCTTTTGGAAGCAAATATCGCTCAGCTACATCCGTTTCTGGCCTGTTTTATCGTTCAAGATAACTTCTTGATCTAATCATTTTCGAAGAGTGGCTACAGTACAAGATCGCTGATATTTGCGATTCAACGTTTGGTCGATTATGTTGACTAACAAATTTATTTTGAAGATTCATTTTCTCAAAACTTTTCAACAATTTTGTAACTCACTATGATTGAATTTGTTAAAGACTGAAACGTGAAAAAAAGTTAGCCAAAAACCAAAGGTACGGTGTTCGGTTTGTTTTAAAATTAAATTTATAACTGAACCCACGTTCTCTTTGGCATTTAGATTACTTGAAAGTTATCCATTTGCGATTTTAAAAGTAAACGTAAATAAAGCACATAAAGAATATTTTTTGTAATGATAATTCTTTTTTATTATAAAGTTTGAACGTTGACATGTGTGAAAAACTACATCATTTAAAGGACCTGACCACCACGATAATTTTTGAAAGCATCGATTCTTTTGAGGTAATTTTCGACCACTTTTTGACACTTATTGGGCGGTATCTCAGCCATAACTTGACGAATTTTGGTTTTAAGTGCTCAAGAGTTAAAGGTTTATATGCATAAGCGCGGTTTTTCGCGTAGCCCCACAAAAAAAAAGACCAGCGGTGTCAAATCACATGATCTTGGTGGCCAGTTGATATCACCACGATGAGAAAACACGCAATAAAGCTTTATTCGCTCAAGTTGTGTGGCATGTGGCACCGTCTTGTTAAAACCACATATTCTGCAAATTCGTATTCAATAACAGGCAAAAAAGCCGGTTATTATATGACCATAACGTTCCAAATTGACGGTGACAGTCGTTCCATCGTCGTTTTCAAAAAAGTAAGGTCCAATCACACCTCTGGACCAAAGAGCGCATCAAACAGTGACTTTTTGTGGATGTAATGGCCCCTCTTCAATTACTTGAATATTCTCAGAACCCCAAATACGACAATTTTATTTATGAACATAGGTACCACCGAGTGAGAATTGTGCTTCGTCGCTGAAGAAAATTTTGTTCGAAAAATCACCATTCACCGCCTGTTGTTCAAGTACCCATTCGTCGTATCTACGACGTTGTGAATGATCAGCTGGCTTCAGTTGTTGTGTGAGCAGGTCTTTATATGGATGTAGGTGTAAATTCAAATGCAAAATACGCCATAATGTGCCGTAAGAGAGTCCTAATTCCTGAGAACAACTAGGAATCGACACATTCGGGTCTTCGGCAACACTTTTACTTACACCAGCGATATTTTAGCTTGGCCCCTAGCTAGATGTCTCCAGTTTCGCGCTCCAAGTTAGGTGAGGTCACTTTCCACTTGTGCGCGCCACCTGATTCGCGGTCTTCCTCTACTGCGCTGTCCTGTCAGTGTGGACTCGAAGACTTTCCGGGCCGGAGCATTGGTTTCCATGCGCTCTACGTGACCCAGCCAGTCGTTGGACTTTTACCCTTCTGGCTAAGTCTACGTCGCTGTACAGCCCGTACAGCTAGTCGTTCCATCTTCTCCTCCACTCCCCTTCGATGCATACGGGACCGTAGATCACATGAAGAACTTTTCTCTCGAAACGACCCAAAATGCTTTCATCAACTTTGTTTGCTTAAAATATCTAACGGTATAAGATGGAACAGATTATTAAGTGCAACGAAGGAGGTAGAGCGGAGTGCTCCACTCATATATAAGCAGGCTGTTCGGTGGATTTGGTGAGTTTGTCACGGTTTTCTGCTGTGTTTGTTGCTGTAGCCAGTGTGTAATATGAGTTTGTTAAACCCATTTATTACCAATGGCATTTTTACAAGAAAATGAGGCCACAGTGGCTTTGTTAACTCTTTCTTGAATATTAGGCTTTCAGCTTAATTCCTTATCCAAGATAAGACCCAAATATTTTGCTTTGCTGAAAATTTAAACGGTATAGGTACCGTATATACATATAAGGAGGGTCTATGTGAGGGATTTTATATTTCCTAGTAAACACGACAAGTTTGGTTAATACCAAACCCAGTTTTAGGTTGATGATCCTGCTTATCAGCGTATAATTTATCTCCTTTCAGAGATGTCAAAGCAGACGTGATTTTGGATGTGTCGACATTGTTGAACGCTCCTTATAGTAGTGTATGTAGAGCAGTTTCTTGCATGCATATTGAGCATTAGATAACAAAGATTTATCAATGTTTGCAAATGGATATCAAACAGACGTTCAAATGTTTTAGGAAGGAATGATGATAGGCTTATAGGTCTTAGATCTTTATAGGAATAAAAATAACTTTGTATCGATATGACTTATGGCCGTCTACCAGACTGACGTTTTCGAAAACGAATACATTTTATAAAATAGGAGTAATAAGTTACATTTATAAATCAGCCTTATTTTGACATTCTCTTTCGTTCGAAAGTTATTCGAATTCGTATGATACGTATTTTCACTTTCTAACGATTCGAAAGTTCATTTTAATTCGAAACTAAAGCAAACTTTGACTTTCTAATCATTCGAAACAAACGTCATTTATTAAGCGTTCACATCTTGATGAGAGAATTAAAAGAAAAACATGTAAGTTCTGTTTTTTTTTCCGAAAAATAAAGAAAATGGAATATATTTTTATGAAAATCTATTGATGTTTTTATTAAAGGTCACAGTCACACTCAAATTGGACAACTATAGAACAAAAGGAAGTTCTTATATAATTAATGGAAGAAAACCATGAAATCGCGAGAGGTTTTCTTACAAATCGAATCCCCAATCGATTTGATGCATCCATAATTCTTCTTCGATTTATGCTGCTTTGATTTTTCATAAATAAAACAATTTGAATTTTTGAAAGACAATTTAAACGATTTTATCGACTGTGTTACTTTTTGATTCTCGTTGACAATTGTGAAGTGTGACCAGGTGTGATTCAAATAAAGAGATTTAAAGTTACATTTTTTTGGTAATACATGTGGGACGAAAGCAAATCGAATTATAAGCACATTAATTATTTTATCAGATTTAAAAGTGCTGAGTTAGCTGTACAAAATTTTGTAATGTATTTTTTTTACTTTTCATATCAATAAATTTAAATTTATGTTCCCATATTCAAAGTGTCATTGATGGTTTTTTAAATAATTAACATCACTAGCACTTAGAACTTTATTAATTTAATTTTTCTTAAGTTAAGGTATTTTTTGTATTCCATCCAATTGTTTCAATGAAATTGAAAGTTTGTGGAACAATTTTAAATTTTGTTACTTTGGTCACACTAAATAAGATCGAAACTTCAAACAGCTAACTTCGAATTCGAGTTCATTCCTGTTCATTTAATATATTCATTCAGAAGTGAACATTATTCGTTAGAATGTCAAAATACAGAAATTTCATTCTAATGAATAGATCTATTCTAACGAATTGGCTATTCATTAGAATGTCAGAATAAGCGTGAATATTTGTCTTATATTTTTTAAAAACTCTTCTTGGATTTTAAGTTTTCTATATTTAAGAGCAGCAATAGAATAATTATAAAGGGGGTCATAACATTCTTTTCCATTTAATAGCCTGAGAAATTCAATTACAATTTTTCCAAAATCATATTGAATTTTGACTCTAATAGGCGGGTTGTACATTCATTGCTATTTCAAGATCAATACCGCATGTTAAAGCAAGTTTCTCTCACTCTTCTAGCATAGATCCTTTTACCTGGATCCCATATTGAAGAATGATTTTTGGAATTCTGCTGTCCGCCATATTCATTACTTTGACTACTTAGTTAAAATGAATCTTTAGTGTTTCCATTATCCTGTTTATAGATATAGTACATAGTTTGGAGAGTTTCGTGGCAATCTGAAAATTCTTGTAATGAAAAATCGAAGAAATTTGTTTACGTCTTCGAAGGAAGAATAGCCCCAGACTTGAGATCCATACAGTAAAATTGACATTGCTGTAGAGCGGAATATCTTTTGTTTTGCACTGTGCTCGATAAATGTACTTTTAAAACACCGTTCCCATATTGAAGAAATGGCTCTTTTTGCCTCAGTTAATTTACCCTTTAGATGCTTGTTCATCTTCAGGTTTGATGTTATTATAAAACTCCTAAGTATTTGTACTCCCGTACCATTTCAATATCCTCTCCTTTCTATGCCCACTTTTCGTTCTGCCCAAGTCTGCCACCTCCACCTCTAAACACCATCATTTTAGATTGTTCGAGATTCACGACCAGGTTCCATCGTTTGCAATATTGCTCAAGTCTATTAACCATAAGTTGCATTTTATCAACCGTATAAGATAAGAAGACTATGTCGTCAGCATACATGAGAGCAGGTATCGTTACTCCTCCCATCATAATTCCTATTTTTGTTGCATCCGTAATGTCGTTTATTTATATGGTAAATAGAAGTGCACTCAATATACAACCTTGTTTGAGACCCGTTGATGTTGCAAATTCATCGGATATGGTATCACGATCCCAAACGTATGCTACGTTGCTATCGTACAAAGCTCTCAAAACTGAAATAATTTTGCTTGATACGCCTATCACACTTAGCTTGTAAAAAAGCGCATTACGGTCAATTGAGTCAAAAGCCGCGTGAAAGTCGATAAAGAAAGCATATAATTTCTTCCCTTTTTTTTGAAATAATTATTTTGCAATGGTTATAAGGGCAAATATTTTTTCGATGGTTGATTATTTTTTCCTGAAGCCTGCCCTAAATTCTAATATAGTATTTCTATTTTCTACCCATTGAGAAAGTTTGAAGTGTATAAGTCCAGCAAACAATTTATAGCACAGTTATTAAGAAATGAAATAGTGCTCTGTAGTTTGACGGATCTTCAAAAGTGCCTTTTTTATGAATTGGAAAAATAATTGATTTTTTAAAAGCTTCGGGAACTAAACAACTTTCAAAGGTTTGATTGAACTCATTTGCAAGTAAGATTATGAACTCGTTTGTGGCATGCTTGTAGAACTCAGGGGCCTTGTTGTCTTTGGAGCTCATTATTATTTGTTTCACTTCCGGAATTGAAAAAGGTGCATCTAAAAACTCGTTAAAAATAAGTGGTTCGACGTATTGCATCAGAGGTGCACTCGTTGTGATATTAAGGGGTCTGCTATAATAGTATTTTAAGCTAGATGCTTGCAACCCTGCGGCAATGAAATTTGTATTTCCATTTACAAGCTTAACAGCTTTCCAGAACTGAGCGGAACAGCGAGTGTTGTTAATAGTTTCCATATTTGATTTATCAGAAACTGCTTTCTTACTTTTGCATATTCGTTTAAAATTTGTATTTGCTTCAGCATATAGTTTTATTTTAAATATCAACCTTGTGCAACCGTAGAAGATTTAAAAACTTAAATGATAGATCTCTAGCTTTTGTACACTCAATATCAAACCATTTTTGTTTGTAAATTGGTTTTCTGGGTAAGCTTTTTTAATAACTTCTGTAAGAGAACTTATTTGTAGTACCCGTGGCATGATGGTTAGTGCATTGGACTGTCATGCGAGAGGTCTTGGGTTCGATCACTGGCTATGTCATCTAAAGTTTTTTTCACGGGTACTGCCTCTTGCGAGGAATTGACAAATTCTCCAAGAGTATTTCTTGTCATGAAAAGTGCTTTCTCAAATTTGCCGTTCGGATTCGGCTTAAAACTGTAGGTCCTCTCCATCCCTGACAACAGTACTCGCACACAGGAATGGTTGAGAGTTGTAAGTCACTAGGTCCTAGTTTTCAACGGACTTTTGCGCCACCCAATTTATTTTATTTAAGAGAACTTATTTTCACAGGCATACAAGAATTTGCAAGTTTTTCAAGTTCTATTCCTAAGTTAATTTGGTATCTTATTTATATCTTTCCAGGTTAGATTAGGAATAAGTTTCAGTTGTTTTGTATTTAAGGTGCTAACCAACTGCGACAAAGAAAAAATCATTTCAAGAGGCATGTGATCTGAGAATGTCTCTGGGGCCTGATTATGAGGTTCGCGGCGGATCGTTTTCAATTCGACCTTTCAAATTCGACTCGCGTCGTATTTCCTTATTAACAAATTCGCGGCGAAGCGAAAATAGTTCTTTCTATATTCCAGTGATTTGACACTTTGGTTTGACTTTTTCTTCCTATATTCCAGTGATTTGACAGCTTGTAAAACAAAATTTATTTTGTTTTGATTGAATTTGTGAAATTTGCTGTGATTTATTCAACATTTTATATTTTATTGTGAATTGCGGATAAACTATAAGAAAATTAAAATGAAGCTAACTCACATCAAACAGTGAATAATAATGAACACTCTTTCGCCTGCAAATCCGCCAAAAAAAGCTATCGGATTTCAACTCGACAACAAACATTATGACATTTCAAACTCGCCTTCGAATTCGTTAATTGGTCGAATTCAAAACGAAGAAGGCGAAAGCGAATGCAATAATTGAAAAATGGCAAACTCGCTAGAAAAACGATTCGCCGCGAATCCCATAATCAGGCCCCAGCTCCTATTGTCAAGTTGCTAATAATGTTACCCCAGTTGCCAGTGACAAAGCAGTTGACAATGACGGAACATGCAGTACCTGTTATGAAAGTATACTCTCCCTCGAGATCTCCTGCGCAGCTACCATTCAAAACATGACAATCTTGCACATCTGCAAGTTCCAATATTTTTGATCCTTTACTATCACACCCTGTGTCCTTAGAGTTATGGTTCAGGTTAATATATGGGAGTTTGCACTGAAGAAGTTATTTTGTGAAAAACCGAATCGAGCGTTGAAATCTCCTACGAGCAATAAATTATTTGAGTCGATGTCCTGCAAAATGTCACATAATTTATTAAAGTCAACTTCCCAATAAATTGAAACTATGCCAGCACATAGGAATCATCTGCTCTCTTAAAACTTATGTCTGCTCCAGTTATATTTTTTCGGTATCCAAAAAGTTTGGCTCGACCTCGACCCGCCACGACCAAAGTTAGTTGATTTTATTGCATGATTCCATCTTAATTCACATTCGAAAAATATTTTCTTAAATCTGTCTTCCTCGGACTGGGTTATAAAACAGTTTTTGAAAAATACATTTTAAAAATCAATCAAATTTTAAACCAAATTTCTTTTGAAAACATATCTATTTGAGCCGAAGCCGATATCTAAATTTCCAGAAACGAAATCTAAATAAAAAAGTCATCAAAATCTAAAACCTCATTTTATCTAAAATTATATTTTATTTATATTTCTTATTCTCCAAAATCTGTGCTCATTAAAATAGCTCAATATAATTAATTTAAACGCCCGTCAGACAAACAACACAACAAACAAAAATAAGAAACATTAAAATTATATTGCATCGTTTCATGCATTAATTGCCCACGTCAAAAATTTATCGCATCAAGTTGACGAAGGCACAACACAAAACGCCACACGATTTTTTCAATTTAAATTTTTAATTTTTTTTTTTTTTTTGGAAACGTGCAGTTCCAAAAATACACCAAAATATATTAAAAAACTTGTTGTTGTTGTTGTTTTTTTTTATATGAAGTAGTAAGTAGCTAGTTGTATATGTTTTGTGCGGCCCTGAAATAGAACAACGCCAAGCGCCCCGAGACGAATTCGGTAATTTTCAATGCGATTATAGACGTCACATGTAAACGCGTCCGTCTCGCCCGTGCCATTTGTTTTGCAAATTATTATTAAAAATAAATACATTGAAGCGTTTTCGCTGTCGTAGCCGCCGCCGCAGCTGCCGTCTTTGCTTGATGGTTCTATAAGAAGTGAGGTAAAGTGAGGAGGTGTAAAATTATCTATAACCAAAAAATTAAAAAGACAACAACAAATCAGAAAAAAAGGAAAGAAATATTTTCAAAAAATTAAAATATTTATCTCGCGTTGAAATTAATTTCCCTCAAATGAAAAATTATACGATCTTGGCAACGTTTTTGAATATTTGTGATGACGGTTGTGATGCGATTTTTGCGACGACGACGACGACTGTTGTCTGCAAATATATATATTCATCAATTATTGCACTCGTGCTTTTCTTTTCTTTTCTTTTCTTTTCTTTTCTTTTCTTTTCTTTTCTTTTAAAAAACCGCAATATTTTAATTTAAAACTTTTATTTCTTATATAATTTTATTTTTTTGAAAATTATAATCAAAATAATGTACACCTACGTACTCGTATAATAAAAGAACTATAGTGAACAATTAATGGGAATAGAAATTTCAATTAACTTATTGAAGTGATGATCGGCGAAATGGTCGGTGCGGCAGCGCAGCGCGGCGGCGGTGATATAATTTAAATTTGTTGAGATTTTATTGAAATTTGGTTTGACAAAAATTCAATAGATTCAAATCAAATAGGTATTCCTTATATCCGGATCTGGTGACGAAATTCCTTTCATGTAAATAATGATTAATCTTAAAAGTCTTAATTAGTGTCAAAAGCCAAAAATATAGAGTCAGTGCCTTTAAAAAGGTCGCGTGTGCTTTGCAACTCTGCAGAATAAAAGAAGTAGAAATACAAACCAATATTTTGCTGCTTTCAGCACATACATATGTACTGTACATATTCCAATTGCGTATTTAAGAGGGGAGGTGTATCCAAATAGATTTTGAATAATAATAATTTTATTGGTATTTAAATCAAATTTCTGAAAACCTTAAAGCTTTAAACTCTTTTTAACTTCCCATAGGAAGATATTATAATCGGTCCGATTTGTCGAATTGAAAATTTTGACATTTCTCGAAGTTTAAAGGTCACTAGAATCTAAATAATATATTTTTCGAAATGTTTTTTTCGTCGTCTATAGCTCAAGAACCAGTAGAGATATCGACTTCAAATAAATTTTGTTATACAGATAATAATGCAGAAAGATGCAGAAAGGACTCTCAAAAAAATTGAGTGGGTTGTTTTTTAACCATAGCAGTTTAAAAAAAAGGTGCAAATTTTGGTTAACCCTCAATATCTCACGAACCAATTACGCTAGAGACTTGAATTAAATGTTATATTATATATTGTAACGCGATACCAAACAAACATATTTTTGGAAAAAAAATCCAATTAACGGTTTTTTTTATAAATACCTAAAAAAACTGAAAAACAAATATTTGTCACCTCGAAAATTTTACGAACAAAAAATGATTTTACCTCCAAAACAATTTTGTAAAACGAAGAATAACGTTTTCAACATCTGTTAAAATTTTGAGAAAAATGGAATTGACAGTTTTTTTAGAAAAAAACTAAAAACCTAAACAAAAATTAACAAAAGTTTGGAAAAAATTGATTTTCGACTCGAATATCTTTTCAAAATATTGAGATATTGGCTTTAAACTAATTTTATCATCTTTTAAAAAAATATTGTTGTTAACATTCAGTAAAATTTTGAGAAAAATCGAATTGACAGTTTTTTTACTAAAAATAAAAACCTAAAAAAAAAGTTAATAAAAGTTGGTAAAAATTTACTTTCGACTCAAATATCTTTTCAAAAATTAAAAATATTGGCTTCAAACTTAATTTATCTCACAGAAAATATTGTTTTCGACATTGAGTAATTTTTTTATAAGAATCTAACAGTCCGTTTTTCATAAAAAAATAAAATCTTCAAAAAATAGTACGCAAATTTTGGTAAAAATTGATGTTCCGTTCTCGATATCTCGTGAACAATAGAAAATATTGACTTCAAATTAATTTCATGTATGCAGTTTGTATTTGTTTATATAAGAAATAAAAACTTTTAAGAAATGCTACTAAAATTGGTAAAAATTGGTTAATGACTAAAAATCTCGTTAACAAAAATAAATTTTGAAATCAAACTATTTCATCAAATGCAAAGTATTGTTGGTAATTTTTTAATTTTGTATAATTATTCAACTGACAACTTTTTTAACAAAACACGAAAACCTACAAACCTTTTAAGCAAGACAAATCGACAGACGGGATGGGAAGTTATCAGTGTGGGTCGCATCCCAGCCTCTTTTTAAATATAGTTTTGCCCTTTAACTAGTTTGGAGACACTTAATAATATAAAAGTTTTAAAGGACTAGCGGCCCGTCCCGGCTTCGCACGGGTAGACATAAATAGGTATAGATATTTAAGTTATAAGCATGCTAATTAAAACGACCATGAATCACTAAATTAGAAAAAAATTGTATGCTTATCTTAAAGCCTCCCTGTACACTACGTTGGCTGTGGTATTTGTAGGTGGCAACAAAACGTATTGATTTTCAGGAGATCCTACTCGAGAAAGTGCCACATACACGGTTGCCACTTCAAAAAAAATTGCATGACCAAAGCTGCAAATAAAAATGACCAATCGTACCAAAACAGGACCAAATAATTTGTGTCGTTCCGATTTCTTGAATTGAAAATTTTGACATTTCTCGGAGTTTCAAGGTTCCTAGAGTCTAAATAAAAGATTTTTAGAGAGATATCTGTGCGTGCGTGTGTACGTACGTTCGGGAAGAATAACGTTTTTGACATCTGGTAAAATTTTGCGAAAATCGCATTGACATTTTTTTACAAAAAATAAAAACCTTAAAAAAACAATAGTAAAACTTGGTAAAAATTTACTCTCGACTCAAGTATCTCTTCAAAAATTTAAAAAATATTGGTTTTAACCTAATTTTATCTCACACAAAATATTGTTTCCGACATTCCGTAAATTGTGCATAAAAATCCAACAGTCAGTTTTTTTCATAAAAATTAAAATCTACAAAAAATAGTACGCAAATGCTACGAAAAATTTGGTAAAAATTGGTTTTCAACTAAAAATCTCGTTAACAAGAACAGATATTGAAATCAAACTATTTCATCATACTCAAAACATTGTTGGTAATTTTAAATTTTTTTTAGAATAATTCAACTAACAACTAGCAAGTAACGAAAGCCTACAAACCTTTTAAGCAAGAAAAATCGGCAGACGGGATGGGAAGTTATTAGTGTGGGACGCATCCCAGCCTCTTTTTTTTAAGATCACAATATGTTAACATTATGTCAGGAGATCGAATAAGTCAGGAGATCGAATACTATCGCTAAATAAAATTCATATAAAATTAATTCAAAAAAATGTTTTTGTAGACCAAACGCTATGGTTATTTTTGTCATCTTGACGCTCTTTGGCCAGCATTATATTATTAATGGTACCCAAATTAAGTCTGCCTTTCTTTTTTATCAAAGTTAATTAAAAAAAATCCTCTCAGCAGCAGCTGAGCTGTGAGGAAGTAACATCAAGTTATAAACGAACTGACTTAAATTTTGAAAACAATATTCATTTGAAGCGTTTTTATGATAATTGAACTTTTCCCAAAATTCTTTATGTATGTATTTTAGTTTTGAGATTATAAAAGGAACAGAGTCGAGTTATTTTTTTCGATTTCTTAAAAAAGGGACCAAATGGAATAAAAAATGACCATGCGACCAAGTGAGAAAATAATGACCAAATTTGGTCTTAAATGACCAAAATGGCAACCGTGGCCACATACAATTGCCCGTGGGAAAAGAACTCTTTCCTTAAGTCGATACCAACTATGGAAAAAGTTCGTCCCTGGGATTTATTTATTGTTAGGACAAAGGATATTTTAAAGGGTACTGTAACCTTTTAAAAGATATGGGCAAATCAGTTGGTATCATCGGAATCCACAGAACATGTGCGAGCTGACCGGCCGGCCGTGGGACCCGTAATGATAGTTGCTACAATCACATTATCTCTTAATTCTTTGAACAATAGTCTTGTATTCTATAATATTGTCGAACATTTGTTTGTCCTATTATTAATACTCTTCGCAGCGTATGCGATGAAAGACATTTGATGGCTAATTTTTGTATATACCTTCGGTTGGTTTTAATAGGAATTTCTAAAGATTTCTATAGTAATCTAGCACTAAATATAGCCTATGTTACTCAGTAATAATGTAGCTTTCTAATGAAAAAAGAATTATAAAAATCGGTCCAGTACTTTTTGAGTTTATTCGTTACATACAAAAATACAAATCTTTCCTCTTTATAATATAAATTGTAGATAAAGTTAAATTGAAGTCGCTAGCGTTATTGATGCATGAGATATTTTGGGTCAACCAAAATTTTCACTTTTTTAAAATTGCTATAGTAAGTCTCAATTTTTTGAAAGTCTTTTCTTCATCTTTTCTGTTTTACATAATTTATTTGAATTCGATATCTGTACTAATTCTTGAGATACGGACGACGAAAATTGGTATCCCGACCGTACGTACACACGCACACATCAATGGCGGATCCAGGGGGGGGGGGGGGGGGGGGGTCGTAGGGGTCATGACCCCCCCTGGGAGATAATTTGTTTGTATTTTCTTAGGAATTCTCTTCAATTCAAAACTAATCGTATTGTGTTAATGGATATGACCCCCATTATATTTTGAATTATTTATTGTTTTTATATGAAAACAAAATTTGTATTTTACTTTCCTAAACATTGTTTTTAAAAGTACTTCTTTTAACTCAGGACTGGACCAAGAACAAAATATAAATAAGAAATTAAGCCCTATTCCAAAAAACACAGCACAAATTCATCAACTTTTAACAAATGGACGATGACACGGTCATATGGGTCTTAAAGCTAATACAGTTAAGTTGTATAAGTAAAGATTTCATCTAAAAATTTGTTAGTAATTTAACGACATTCACAAAAAAGTGGTTTGCTGTCAAAAACAACTAAAATTTTTGTTTTCACGCAATTTAGAATTTGAAAAAACTTTAGTAATGCTTTAAATTATTTTCATAAAATTTGATTTTGGGGAAAAAAAAACACATATTCAGGTTCTTAAGAAGAAACCTTTAATAAGAGATCATCAATTTTATATTATTACTCGAGATTTTAATCAAACATGAAATTACGATGGTAGAAAAGTCGAAAAAAGTTGGTCCCCCGATTCCATTCGTCTATCTGTCTGTCCTGGACTCTACAGCTTAACCATTGTGTTGATTGAAAAGCAAGGTTTTCAGCCGATAAGAGTAAGGCGTTTTTTTCATTTTTTTAATACGAAAAATAACAGCAGTCCCCATACAAATTTTTTGGTTCAAAATCAAAAATTCGAACATTTTTAAAAATGAACAGATACATGTTTTTAAAACTTTCTCTAAATTTGTTGTTCTTAATTTGGCTTCTTTCTGAAAGAAAAACGTATTTCGGTATTGCTCCAGAAGGGTGCTCCTTATTCGTATAAAACCGTTATTTTGTTTTTAAATTTTCTCAAGAACGAAAGGACCGATTTCAATAATCTTCTCTGCAAGTTTTTGTCGAAGATCACATGATCAAATTGATCAAAAAAATTATAAGTACGAGTATATCTAGGTTTTTTGAGAAATAAAATGCGATTTCAATTTTTGAGAAAAACTTATTTTGCAGGTACATTTTCAAATCTTAAAATATATTCAATATTTTGAAGCAGACTTTTCGGAAGAAATAAGCAAGTTCTAGCGACCCAATCGTGCATTTTATTTCTTTTAAAATTGATTTTCTGTTGAATACAAAAACTTCTAAAATCTTAAAAAATTAAAGAAATCTACTTTTTAAAGTGAATTTTCTTTAGATGCTCTAGAACTAAGATTTAAACACGAATTTCAAGAATATAAATGTCCCAAAAACAGCAAAAGTGACACTTTTGTTAAACTAATGGCTAATTAAGAAACATAATTAACGTTTTATATCTATTTTTGTAGCGTTCTTCGCATTAATAGAAATAGAAACAATAAAAGTACATATTATTTTTGGAAAAAAGCTACGTACGTTGCAAAACAATTTCTCACATTTCTGCATGAAATGCACCAAAAACCTTCTAAACTATTGTGTTTTAGCTCTTAAATATGGCATGCTTAGAAACTGTTGGAATCTTGGAATGCTTTTATATGTAGAGAGTCGTCCAAATTAAATAGTAAGAATACACCTTGCTGGACAAGGTGTTTTAAAATAATTTAATAACTTTAGCCCTTGAAATGTGTAAATTTAGGGTTGAGAAACACATTATATTATCTTAATTTTTTTAGCCTCCTTTACAAAACATTAAAGAACATTTTTAAGTGGTGACTAAAAACTCGTCTATATATTAAGTGTGTGCCCCCTCCCCCCCCTGATCAAAAGTCTGGATCCGCCCTTGGCACACATAGACATCTCTCTAAAAATCTTTGATAAAGATTCCAGAGTGCTTGACTCTTAGAAAAATTTCAAAATTTTTGACAAATGAGACCAAAACAAAAACTTCCTATAGGACGTTCAAGACTAATTTTTTCTTTTAGAAGAAGCTAATCCACTGAACTTACAAAAAACCTTTCTGGTTAAATCAAATTCCCCCTGGAAAATTGGCTAATAAACCTAACTTAATTTATAAAATCCTTTAAGTACTAAATCGCTTACCTTTTTCAAAAATTCATTTCTTTAAACATGAAGCTATTATTTGTGTTGTAATACAGCTATGATTTTGGAAATTTAAAAATTTTCGGGACATTTATGTATGTCATAAAGCCAAAAAAAAAAAAGAAAAAAGTCAAAAGTCAAAACTTCCGGTTTACGGCAATGAAATTTATTAGTAATTTTGTTGTTTATTTTACAAAACACTTCATTTGAAATTACAGTTCTAAACAAATGCTAAGAAACATTTAATACATTTTTTCTTTTATTTTTTAATTTCAAAAACATAAGGAGGATTTTTATATGAAGGCATTTTGGGGATGTTTAAGTTTTTATGTTTTTATTTTGATTCAGTTTAAAAAAATTTGAGAAACAAAAATGACTGTATAGAAAAATATAATTATAGCAAATATTATTTTAGTACACATGAAGATCAGGAAGAATCATAAAGGACAACAATTATATAGGTTTTGAAAATGTTTCTCTCTGGTCGTTAGATGGCCGCCATTTTTATTTTTATTTTTTTTTTAGAAAATAAGCGCTAAGCCGATTGCATTAAGGAACTAATTAAAAAAATAAAAATAAGGAACATTTTTGTCTTTTCGATTTTTAATAATTTAGAATTTTTAGATAAGGATTAAAGGTAGGTATAGGTATATATATATATGTATGTATTATTATTAAAGTTTTTATATTTTATTTTTGACATCTATAAACTACAGTTTTAAGTCGTGCTAAGACGTGTATACGTACAAATTCGGCAAAAGCCTTTTCTTTTTTGTTTTTTCTTTTAATTGATATATATCTATTTTAGATTTTGGTCTACATTTTTAGACAAACTTTGTTTTTTGTTTTTGTTTTCCAATTTATTTATTACTTTTAATATGTTTTGTTTTTTGTTGTTTTGTTTTAATTTCCCTAAAATTACAATCCTTGTATTTGATTTTTTTGTTTTGTTTGAAAAACACTTCTTATAAAATATGTAATATAATATTATAAGATGCATTTTATTCGTTTAAAATATTCTTTTTTTTTTTAATTTTGGAAATATATATTTTTCGGGATGGTTTTAGTTTTGAATTTTATTTTCTTCGTTTGGTAGATTTTATTTTTTGAAATATATATGTATTTCGAGTGTAAAAAATTTGATTTTAAAATTGTAAATAAATTGTTATACTGGTATAGGAATTTTTGTCACACAATACATAGTGTTATGTTATTTAATACAAAAATAAAAGAGAACAAAAATAGGGAACACAAGTTGTTAACCTTTATTTTTTTTTTAAATGTTTTGATAAAAATTTTAGTTATTTTGATAGAGTTTGACATAAAGAAAGAGATACACATAAAATTACAAGTATTTTTTTGACAAATCCACTTACATTCAATTTAAACAAAAAGAGCGTAAATAACATTTAGATAGTTGATTTAAAAAAGGATCTACATTTTTGAAATGCGAGTGTGACCTACAAGGATACAAAGCTACCTATAAAGTATTTTTATCTGTACGCCAGGTTGGAAGTTTTAAGGTACAACTTATTACGTTAAGATAAATTCACTTTTAAATCCTTTTTTTTAAATTTAAATCTACCCTCTGTAGTCTTGTAATTAACAGAAATAACTTTGACGTTTAATAACATATACAGTTGATCTTTTTTTTTTTATTTTTAGAAATGAAGGTCCCTGGAAATGATAAGCTTGTAAAATATGGTCTAGAAAATGTTTCATGATTTTAATTTATAAAACTCACAATTCTTCGTACCATCCCTATTTAAATGACAAAAGAGTAGATAAATGTTCTTGGATTAATTTCTATTCTAGGACATTCCGTGACAGCTAAAGAGTGACAAGTATATGGCCGATTGAACACCTTGCATCAAAAGGGGACAAGGTCGAAAAATTATTTGGAATTACAAAATTATCATGTTTAGGTTAAATAGTTAGTAATATTTATTACTGCAATTTCTTTAGATCTTGTATCTACCCCTAAAGACTGAAAATAGGAAACTGCCTCCCTTCCTTTTGATGATTATTGAACACTTAATTTTAGCTCGACAACAAAGTCTACTCGTATAAGATGGTGTGCTTACTGCTTATGTACGACTAAATAATTATGTAATTAATTATCTTTGATGTCAATTTTATCCATGACCAGGTTTAAAGCATATGATTGAATACATTAAAGAGTATGATTTTATTTTAATTTTTGTCAGCTTAAAATAGTCTTTTAGGCTGAGGATTCTTGTAAAGGTTTGAATTTTAAATAGTTAATAAAAATCCTGTAAAATTCGTTCGTAGTTTTTAGGGGAAAGGTAGCTCCTTTCGGAATAAAAATAAATAAATAAATAAGGTAGCGCAACAACTCGTAGAGAACCAGGGTCTAGTGACTTACGACTCTAAACCATTCCTGTGTGCGAGTCATGTCAGGAATGGTTGTATGCCGAATTTAAACGGCTAATTTGAGAAACAACTTCTCAAGAAAAGAATTACTCTAGGAGGATTTGTCAATTCATCGCAAGAGGCAGTACCCGTGAAAAAAAAATTAGGTGAAACAGGCAGGGATTGGGCCCAAGACCTCTATCGTGAAAGTCAACGCAATAACCATCACGCTACGAATTCTACTCCTTTCGGAATACATAATTTTATACTATGTTATCACCGCTGCCTAAATAAATGTCACTCGAAAAATAAAATCTTACCAGATTAATTAATTTTCCAATTTTAACATTTTGTAAATTATTTTAGGTTTTTAAGTACTGTAAAATTGAGTAGTCGAAAGAAATATCCCTTCGAATTTTTCAAAATTTATAATAAAGTCAAAAGTAACCTTTGTAATGTTATTACTTTAAAAAATGTTTTTAATTGCGGTCTGGCTTGCGATAGTTAAAATATTAGCATACGAAGAACATTGGACATTTCTATGATGGCAAATATTTAAGGATTAATATTATTCACTTTAGTCAATTACGTTTCTTAAGAAAATATGTAACAAATTTGAGTGAAAATAAGAATAAAAATAGGAAGAAATATAGCATCCTCAAAGTGTCGAATCTACCAGAATTGTTATAATTTAAGAGATCGTTTTGATTGAAATTGGGAATCGAAGAAAGTCAAATTAAATTGGACGAAAAATTGTAAAGTGGTTTACAAGGTCTGTACTTGACATAAGATTTGATTTCCTTTTTTTTCAACGGAAAATTGTATCAATTTTTCCAGATTTCAATTACGACTAGATCTTAGTAGGTTAGGCAGCTGCTGAGGCTTTTATACCCCCCCCCCATCTCAATGATGTTGATTTTTGTTCAATTTAAAGCAAAGAAAAATGTTACTCAAACACAAACAATGCATGAATGTGAGTTAAAAATGAAGTACCTACTCTTAACTATAACTTATTAAAAAATTAAAATAATAGAACCTACGAATATTTTCTTAAATCAGCTCAAATTAATACATATTCACCAAAGGAGTTTTGCTAATCATCAATTTCAAATTTTGCCATTGGAATATTTTCATCAATTTTAATACAATGTTAATTTGTGTATTAGTTATACCCAAAATAATTATAAACGCTTATCTAAGTAAAGTTGTAAAAGTATCAGCAGTCGACGAGATTTCTCCAATTCTAGCTGACTTCCTCAATTTTATTAAAAACAAACTATTCGGTTATCAATTGTTCATTAAAATACGATACATTTTTGACATAAAGTATCTGGGTTGGAATTGGCTAAGGTGATAAGTGAGTCTGATATTTTTGATAGTCAAGTTGACTTTCACCTAGCTTTCCGTCAGTGTAAGATGATTGAAGTCAATTCAATTCAAAAAAGTTTTGTCTTTTACGAAAAAAGGTTACTAAGGAAATCTTGCAGTTTTCAAGTAAAGTCTGGCAGCTGTATTCACATTGCGACAGAAACTTGATATTTGTTGGAAAATAATTATCAAATTTTGGTTGTGACAGGTTTTTTAGCTATCAATTTGACATTCACCTTACATAGATCAAAAATCACCTTAGCCGTTTCCATCCCTGATGAATAAAACAATTTCCAAGAACTAGTTTAATAGTTTTTTAGTACAAATGTTTGCTGATTTTTTTACGATGTCGTAAATTTCCACACGTTTATTATGGTTTGATATTTAATAGCGTTGCATGAACACCATTTCTTGGAATATAAATGGTTTCCACAAAAAAAAAAAATTGAATATCAGCTAAATTCAACATAAAATTGTTCCCGTTTACTTCGCTATAAAATCACGAGTATGTTATTAGTTGAGGTTTATAAACAAACGAGCTGTCAAGGCACGAAACATATAATTTATTTATTCTTCTACATTCGTAAGTATATCTACTTTCGCTTCCTTAAGGGTCTTTTAAAGACAATGTTTGCTGCGTTTAAGGACTATAGAACAATGTATCAAACAATTAAGTTATAAGGGTCTGAAACCTGGGTGCTTAGTAAAAGGCACTCCAACGAGGCGGGTTTTACGGAGAAAAACCTTATGTGAGGAAGAGCGATTTCGAAAACGCTACAATCATGAATTGTATGCAATTTACCTCGTTAATCATCTTAGAAGATATGAATAATCTTCCTTAGTTTACTTTTTTTCCACCTTTAAGCTGGATTTCGTTTATCAACTTGATTATTGTTCATTCACGTAAAACGTTAGGGAAATTAATAGAATATTGTAAGACATTCAATAATGTTCAAAGTTAAAATCGTCAAATTCTGATTTCTTAATTTAGTTATTTAGATAAATAGCTCAAAACGAAACAGCAGCAAAAAGCCATTTAAAAAAAATTGTGGTATGCGATTTATTTGTAAAATTTGTATGTTGTTAAAAATGTTGCATGCAAGTATTATAAAGTATGGTTTTTAAAAACATTTCTTAAGTCGAAAAGTCAATCTTACTAAATTTCCATAATATAATGCTTAATGTTTAGTTTTCAATTGAAGTTAATTTACTAGATATTCAAAGAAAGGAAAATTATTTGAAGTTCTATGTGGTGTTTTTTTTTTTTTAAAGATGTTTCGTTTTGACATTTATAAAAACAAGTATTTTTAAACAGAAACCAATGGATGTTTATTTGATTGTAAGGCACCAATTCCTTTTCGTGAAATTTTCTATTTATTTATGTCCTCAATAACTTCACGAATTTTATGTTAAAGGTTTTCAATTATTTGTAAAGCATTGGCATTGACCTTGACATGGCTAGAAAGAAATTCTTTAGGTGTTCACAGGAGAAATAACACGGTCAGAAAACTTTTCTTGCACACTTTGACAGAAATATTTTTATAGATTTGTTTTAAAAATAATTTCAACAATTTGAATGACTTGTTGCAGCGTTGTAAAAAAAATGCAATCTTTTTCGAATGCAATTATTAATTATTTCAATAATGAGATTGCATTCATTGACTTCACTTTGAGACTTCAAATTATGCAATCTCAATTAACTTATAGCAACAAGATTGTAGTCATTTGTTCCCTCTATTCATTTTACAGAAACCAATTGAATGCAATCTTTTGAGGATTTATACATATTTTGCATTATTTGCATTCTATTGTAAACTTTACATTATTTGCTTCGCCATTTCCCTCAATAAACCCGATTGAACTTTTACCCCAGTTTTATGAGACAATTTCACCAGCCTGCAAAAGAATGCATAAATTCTCAAAAGATTGCATTCCATACAGTAAAGTGAATGGAGTGAAAAAATGATTGCAGTTTTTTTTTTACTTTTTTACTACAAGTGAAAGGTGATTGACCCAAAGAGAAATCAATGAATGCAATCTTCTAATTGAATTTAATAAATAATTGAGACTAAATTCACATTAATGCAATCTTTTACAAGCCTGCCTTGTTGAAGCGTGTACGAGTATCGTTTCATTTTCTCTGATGCCGTAGTTTTTACTTGTCAAATGTCAAAAAGATGATAGCTTCAAAAGTGACACCTGCCCAGATAACGATCTATTTAACATATAACCTCGTTTTAGAAACCCCCATATAATAAAGTATATCATTTGAAGTTGCAACTTCAAAGTCTGAAACCATCATTTATTTCACATTAAAAAAGCATTTAACGTCTATCATTTTTTTTTGAATATTCTTCAATTATTGTCTCTCTTAAGTGGTTTGTTTTATTCTTGCAACAAAATTATGCCAAAATATTAGACGAAATGTATTGATGTAACTGGGAAAGAATTCTATGAGGTTTAGTTAAGCTAATAATACATTTTTTTACCTTAAAACAATTTATTCTTAACGGTTGTGAGTTAAGCTGTTAAAACCAATGATTAATAATCCGAACTACAGAAAAAGCTTGCACTTGCTTGGTTCTAAGGGTGAATTTCTATTATTTTTCTAAACTATAAACAAATTAGCCTTAAAAATTTTAGTGAAACTGACAGGGTTGTAAAAGAATTCAATCTTTTTTGAATGCAATCATTAATGACTTCAATTATGAGATTGCATTCATTGACTTCACACTTCAAATTAAAATGCAAAGGAATGCAAAAAATGCAAAGAATGCAGAGAATGCAAACGAATACAAAGAATTCATAAATTCTCAAAAGATCGTATTCAATTGATTGCTGTAAAATGAATGAACGAAAAAAAAATGATTACATTCTGGAAACAAACCCTTAAAAAAAGGCAAAAGGCAGAAACATTTTAGAAAAAAATATCCTTGGTAGATCATTGCAAAATCTTGAAACTTCGAGGTCAATAGTCGGTAAGGAAATGTTTTTACTTTAAAATAAAAAAAATTGTAAATAAATAGGATAATTCTACACTTACTTCTTGATTTACATTTGTTTTAGAAAGGTACATCATACTCATGTTTATATTGTAAAGAACATTTATAATAAAATTTCTATTTAAACAACACTTTGATTCAAAATACATGCAATTCAATTCCATTATAAATGTAAGACTCTATCTATTTGCTTATTGATATTGAAGCTCAAAACAAACTTAGTTTTCAAAAATAAAAATATGGAAAGAATAAGCTAAAGGGAATTTGTAGTACCTACATACATAATTAAACATTTTCAAAACTTACGTGATCCTTGGAAAAAACTATAAATATTTAATTTCTTTTTCTTCTTAAACTCCTCCTTAAAAAAACTTACTTTTTTTTCGTTGTAAATGATATAGCAAAAATCCATATTTTCGGCATGACTAAAACTTCTTTGATGTGAAAACAACCAATCACCATAGAACTTATTTGAATAATGAAACAATTTAAAAACAAAAATATGTATCTATTACTCGTATGTATGTAACCATATATCTCTCATTTTTAAACAAACTCAAATGAATGTAAGTAAAATAAATAATTCTATTTTTTTTTTCGTTCTTAAACAAATGAAAAACTAATACAAAAAAAAAAAAACTAACAAAACAAAAACAGAGACGGATTTGTTTCTAAATAAATTTGTTGTTAAATTTTTAATTTGACTTTAACTTTTTTGAAGGCCATAATTATATTTTTAACTATTATTAATAATTATTTTGTTTGTTTGTTTGTTTTTAAAGAATTGTATTTTTTTTATTTTTAATATATTTAATTTTTAATGTTTGTTTACTTACTAATTTCATTGTTTCTCTCAGTTTTTATTATTTATTTTTGTCTAACAAAAATTATTGATTATTATTTGATTTTCTTCTAATTTTTACCTTTTTTGTTTTTCTCTAGAGCGTTATATAAAATTTAGTCTGCATTTCAGTACAAGGTTTTTATTTTATTTTTATTTATCGTTTTGCTTTTCTTTTCTTTACATTTAATATTACAATAATCAATTAAGCAATTCATGTATTAATTTATTACATATTTTCTCTTGTTTTTGTTTCTATTTCTCTCTTTAAATTTTTCTTGCTTGCTATATTTAAGCTATAAAAATTATGAACATTTTCTCTTATAATTTCTTCTTTTTCTCTTTTGTTTTTATTTTTTGTTTAACAATTAAAACTAAATTAAATGTATAGGGGTTTTTATTTTTATTTAATTTTTGCATGTTCACGTTAATTTATCGTTTACTTTATGTTTTAATTATTAATTTTTAATTAAATGAAAACATATAATTTTTAAAAGTAAACAATTAAATAAATTTAAAAAACAGTGCTTTCATATTTAGCTTATTTCATTAATTTTGTTGTTGTTTGCTTTTGTTTTGTTTATTGAAAATTTATATAGGAGCTAAGTTTTAGCTTAATTTATTTTGTTTTTAATTAAATTAAATTATATTTAAACGAGAAATTAATAATTATAAAATATAATAATAGTAATATTTTTTGTTTTGTTTATAAATAGAAGTGATAAATTATACTTGCATTTAAACATTTCATCATCATCATTATCATCATCACGCTGCTTGACATGAAAGATATTTTATTATATTATATAGGATGGGAGCGGGAGGAGGGTTTTAATAAATTTTATTTATTAAAAAAAAATTAATTAATGTGAATTACCATCGCTAAGAGATGGTGATAGGAGACATAGGGGGTTATTAATAGTGAACGCAGGCTTTATATGTTTGCGCCTTTTTAGTCTATTATCGATATTTGGGCAAAGCCAACTAAAGATTTCTCGTCTGGCACTTCACCGGGCTGGATACCAGAACACAGTTGGAACGTAATCGACTTCATTTGATTTCGCAGCTCTATCAGCTTCTGGAGGTTAAGGGCCATAGGATTTGTGTCTAGATTATCGACGAGGCCGGCTTCGACTAGCTCGGCGGCAATTCCATCGGCGGAGTCCTTGCCAACGGCGAATTCGAATCGGATGTCGTGCAATTCACGCTTGATATTTCTCATTCGCAAGACGAGGTTAACTGGTGGTGCATCAACTGGTGTTGCATTTAACGTAGCCGCCGCCGCATTCGCTGCTGCCGATACTGCTGCATCACTTGTGGCCGAGTCGGCAGGCTCTGAGGTGCACGTCATGGTCCGCTCGGAGAATTCCGATTGTTCTTCGCGATCGCTGTCGGACGAGTCGCCTTGCTCGAGACGGTTGATCGGACGATCATCAGATTCAGAGTCTGAGGAATGCTTGCCATTGTCCTCCTCCTCACTGGACCACACCCATTCACCGGTGACAGTTCGGTGGAGGCGGCCCGAGGCTCCTGGTTGCCGGCGTGAGGCCTTATGCACTCGGGTCTCCATTGAGGGAGCTGTAGTCAACAGGGTCTGGTTAAGATACTTGCGGTCCTTGGCCTTTTTGAAGAAAGCATGTTTCAGAAGTTCGTTGGCTGTTGGTCGCTTCGAGGGCTCCTTTTGCAGACACTCGACGATCATTTTGCGGAACGTCTTGCCATAGGATTTGTACTGGTCTTTGTCTTCGGAGCCAGTGTCGAGGGTAGGCGGATCGTTTTGGAGCGTCAGCATGAGAACTTTCATTGGAGGGTACTTGTGGTAGGGTGCAGTTCCAGTCGCCATTTCGATTGCAGTTATGCCGAAAGACCAAATATCCGCCTTGAAGTCGTAGCCGTGATCTTGTTCCATCACCTCGGGAGCCATCCAGCAGGGGGTTCCGACGAAGGTATGTCTGACCTTTTGGCGCGACAGATCTCGTCCGGTAGCCAGCCAGGCGCTCACTCCGAAATCAGCAATTTGAACGGTGCCATCGTCACCCAGGAGGATATTACCAGCTTTGATGTCTCTGTGGATTTGTCCATTCAGGTGGAAGTACTCCAGGCCCTTGAGTACCTCTTTGAGGACAGTCGCAATGGTGGGCTCATCGAAGACACCGTGCTTGCAGTTTGTCGTCCGCATCTTGTGTTTGATGATGTCCAGCAGACTGCCTCCCTCCAGAAGTCGCAGGACCAGCCACAATTCCTCACGGACCACAAAACTTGTGTGATAGGTTACGACATTCTCGTGATTGCACGAAGACATCGCTTGGATCTCCTTCAACAGTTCGTCCATGGATGTGTTCCATTTCTCGAGGTTTATGCGTTTGATGGCACATTTCTCGTTTCGAGGCACGCACAGAGCGGCATGTACCACAGCTGTGGCACCCACGCCAATCACGTCACGCAATGTATAGTCGTCCTTGCTGTTGGGCCAGGGAATCTTCTCAACTGTACCGGGTGGTGGTGGGGCAATACTGTTAGCGGCCATTGTTGTTGTTGATTCTGTTGTGTTCTTTTCTTTGACTTTGTTTTCTGATGAACTTGTCGACCGAATCGAAGTGGTGCTTGACTTAAAATACCCTGTCGAAGAATTAATGCGGCGAATTAACTTTTTATTATTGTTGATGGCAGTTGCTGGTGTTGCAGTCGGTTGCTGGACGATTACACTTCTTGTGATGATGGGATCGTCTGGCGGCGGCGTTGGAGGTGGTAATGTTGTTGGTGTTGTTGTTGGTATTGTTGTTGTTGTTACAGGCGGCGGTTGTGAATCCCGCTTGTCCCGTTGGAAACCGCAAATAAATGGTGTAGTTCCGTGCTTGAAGTAGGTTGTTGCTGATTTGGTGGAGAATTCAACTTCTGAAATAGTCGAGTAAAGAGAAGCCTCTTATGGTTTTTGTTTTTGTTTTTTCTTTTTGTTTTTTTTTTTTTTTTGTTTTAATTTAATGTAATTTAATTTAAATTTTATTTTATGTTACTTTATGCAATTTTTAATGGATTATATTTTGCAATACAAATATTAAATAAGAAACATATAAAAAGTAAAATAAGAAATTGATGAAAACATGGACAGAAGCTAAGAAGCTGATTAGTTAACAAATATATGAGCAAACGGATGGCGGAATTAGTAAGCAATGTAGGAAAGGGATAAACAAAATTAATATCCTACATGAAAAGCTAGAATCCTAAAAAATATTCATACCGACTCTGAAATAACCAGAGTAATCTTTACAATCCTCTTTGCCTTAACTATAACAGATATGGAAAAACTAGTACAAACATTTATTGCTTTTGAGTTTTAACTATTTTCTTTCTTTACCTAAGTAAGGTTAAGACGTGTCGTAAAAAGGCTATAATATATTAAGTGTCACTTAGAAGATTTTTCAATAGTCTGACGATTGGTTCTTCTCCAGAATGCTTCTACTTTAAAAAGAACCCAGGCATAAACTGAAAACCGAAAACAAAAAGCGGATTTTTTTTTTGCTTAAACATCTACGAATGCTTCCAACAAATACAGCTATAGATCTCTAACAGTTTTTGTTTAATACAAACGACGAAATTCCTTTTGTCACGCTTAAAGAAGTAGAAAGTTTATGGTAAACATAAGTTATCTAATAAACATTTACCAAGGAACGATTTTATAACTGCTCAGTTTTTGAAAGAAATGCCTTCAAAAACTCCACTTTATAATAACCGCTTGCCTTAAACTAAAACATGTAGAACATTATTGGAAAATTGCAGAAGTCATTGTTATACCTAAACAGCCACCAACAGAAGTAACAGCTTACATGGCAAATGTTTCGGAAAAATTGCTACTAAAGTCTCAGCGCAATAATAGAAGAAAGAAGAATTATCCCGAACCACTTATGAATGTAGAAATACATATTTCATGACAAACCAAGTACATAGAATTACAGAAGTGTTGTAAAAGGCGGCCCTTGAAGAAAACTTAGTATGTTCGCATAGGTTTGGGTAATTCGGAATTGAGAACAAACTGTATATGGACTACTAAATACTGAAATCAGATCACAGTACGACGAAATCTCAAAGCTAAAGAAAATTGTAGCAGGTTTACCCCAAGGAAGTGCCCTATGGCCAACCTTTTACTTTTATACTATATATACAAAGGATAATCTAAAATATTAATAAAGAGTTACTTCTCTTGAGAGAAGTAACCCAATTTTTGTTATCGATAGAAAACCTTTGAAAAATTCCTATATGCTGGCATACCATACAACGTTACGTCTATAAATATACCCCTAAGCTATCGTTTCAAGAGGATAACGACCTCAGGTGTATATAAGGGAAAAAATGTATTTGTTGAGTGGGTTTCTCAATAATTCGACTTTAATCTTATTGCATTGAGAACTATTCTATTGAGCACATGATTAAAGAGAGTAGAAATACGCATTTTTTAAAAAACAAATTCTTTAAAAAATTACCTGAACTGTTGTATTCAAAAATAGATGCTTTCAAGGATTAAGGACTCTCAGGTCGTAAAATAGCAAGCAACTACGTGCTGATCCACAAACATATAGGAAACATTTTAAAGGCCGCACGGCAGAAGCAACAGCAACAGCATCAAGAGAAAAGTGGTTAATACCACCCTGTCAGCGACTAAAATAAGGGCCAAAAGTGAAGTATCATCCAGCATAACAACAACGGTTCGAAGGATAATACAAAAAATTGATACCATCCAGAGAAAAAAACTAAAAAAGAAATCTGTTTTGAGGCAAGCTAACCAGGAGCATCGGATGATTTTTGCAAGAGAGCATGTTGCTTGGAGCATTGAATGGAAACGCCGTCTTTTCGGATGAACAAAAGTTGAACCTTGACGGTCCCGATGGTTACAACTCTTATTTTCATGATCTCAGAAATGATGAGCTTATTTTGACATGGCATCATAGTCGTACATTTTGTGTAATGGTGTAGCAAGCTATAACCTACTATGGCACAATCGACTTGGAGTTTTTCTCCACAATAATGAACGGAAACAACTATAAATGTTTTCTATAACGGTCATTTCTAAAAATGAAAAACATTTTTGGACCTCTGCCTGGGATTTTCCAACAAGACAATGACCCCATTCCACACTTCCAGTCTTGTTCGAAGTTGGATTTAATTAGAAGACGTAGAAGATTTGCCATGGCCATAATATTAACTGGACTTAAACATAATTAAAAGCGTTTACTCATGGCTATCTCGCTAAATTTATGAAGGTTTCAAATGTACAATTTGAAGACTAAGACACCTTAATCAAAGGAATCCGTGATGCCTGGCCCCAAATTTTCCAAACAGTCTTATAAAGGTTATATCAAAAAATGGCGGACATATTCAATATTAATGTGAAAAAACGTTATAAATAAATGTTGTCAAACCATAAAATGTAAACATTTCCTGTGGCCTCATAATAGTGAAGCACTTTAGCATTTTTAAATAGTTTATTTTTTGTTCTTGAGGAATTCCAACGTTCGTTTCTCTTTTAAATCTAATTTTATAAATTTTTAACTATATTCCAAGGTAGTAAAGGTTTCCAGGTACAAAACTTCCTCCGGGTATAAAAAACAAAAGTAACATTAAATTGTATGATGATTTTGCAAAGCATAAATCTTTGTCTTCTAGTAACAACTTTAATCTATTATTATTTATTATTATTTTTATTTATTAATTTAACAATAAATGTACAAATTATTACAAAATCAGCAGGAGCGCCTTGGGCTTTCGGCTGAGATTTTACAATCTCTTCAATGTCGAATAAATCTTTCGCCTTTAACTTTAATCTAATTTCAGTATCATACTGCGTTTTAGGAAGAGTTCTCATTACTCAAAAGTCTTTATTTAAGTCTATTATGAAGTTTTGAGAAACTTAGAATTTATTCAAGCTTATTTTGAGATTCGTTTTCGATCGAAAGTTATTCGAATTCGAGAAGATTTTATTTTGAGATTCGATCGATTCGAAAGTTTGCTGATTCAATCGAAAGTTCATTTAAAAAAAGAAAACTAAATATAAAGGGTGTCCCAAAATTAACGCAAGATTTGAATTTGCCGCCATTTGTGCAGTGAAGTGTTGGCAACCCTGAAAAAAAAGCAATTTGATAGCTAACAGTATAGGGTTATTAAAAATGGAGCGTTACACGATAGAACAACGTGTCTTCATTATTGAAGAATATTTCAAAAATAGTGAAAGCTTGGCGGCTGCAGTTCGAAAATTTCATACAAAATATGGTCGGAATAGTGTTTTAACTTCGTCAACTGTGAAGAGATTAATTGAAAAATTCATGGAGACTGGATCCGTTGGAGACGCCAAACACACTGGTCGTCCAAAAACAAGCCGTTCAAATGTGAATGTCGAAGCAGTGCGTGAGAGTGTTGCTGACAATCCAGGAACCTCAATTCGACGTCGTGGACAAGAATTGCAAATTTCAAGAACCTCTCTACAGCGTATACTCGCCAAAGATCTGTGTCTTCATGCTTACAAAATTCAATTAACACAACAATTGAAGCCTAATGACCATGGACAGAGAAGAGAGTTCGTTGAATGGATTATTGAACATCAACAAATGGACCCTGATTTTTCGAGCAAAATCATCCTAAGCGATGAAGCACATTTTCATCTTGATGGCTTTGTCAATCGCCAAAATTGCCGCATTTGGGGTTCGGAGAACCCACATGTGATTGTCGAAAAACAAATGCATCCACAACGCGTGACTGTATGGTGTGGATTTTGGGCTGGAGGCATAATTGGGCCATATTTTTTTGAAAATGATGCTGGTCAAGCAGTGACTGTTACTGGTGCTCGATATCGCGACATGATTACACAGTTCTTTCTGCCAAAATTGGATGATATTGATGTGTCCAATATGTGGTTTCAACAAGACGGTGCCACATGTCATACAGCCCGTGAAACAATTCAATTACTGCATGAGACATTTCCAGGTCGTGTACTCTCTCGTTTCGGTGATCAAAATTGGACTCCTAGATCGTGTGATTTAACACCATTAGACTTCTTTTTATGGGGTTATTTGAAATCACAAGTCTATGTTAGCAAGCCCACAACCACCCGTGCATTAAAGGAGGAGATTCAACGGTGCATCAACGAAATTCAGCCACATTTATGCAGAATGGTCATGGAAAATTTCAACAAAAGAGTGCGCATGTGCATGCAAAGCCGTGGAGGCCATTTGTCCGATGTGTTATTCCATACATAACCCTATCCTATGTACTTTACGAGTCAATAAAAATATAACTATCAAAAGACTAAAAACGGCGTTTTCTATTTAATTCAAATCTTGCGTTAATTTTGGGACACCCTACTTTGACTTTCGAATGATTCGAATCAAATGTCATTTTTGAGTCGTTCAGATATTTTCTGGTGAATAGCTAAAGAAACATGTAAGTTTTAACAATTTTTAAAGGATAATTAAAAGAAATTGATTATATTAAGGAGTTTTTTTTTGTTATTTTATAAAGAGCACAGTCACATTCTAATTGGAGGAATAGGGGTTTATTGAGGCGAAAGTTCCTTACAAATCTACAAAACAAAATCAATTTTGTTACCACGATTGGTTTTTGTAATAGAAAAAATTCACATCAATTTTATTGGTAGTTATATTGACTTTAAGAGCCCCCGCAGACTGCAGACTTTTTATCCTCAAATAGTTTGGTCGGCTTCTTAATCAGTATGGAGAGGAATGCATATGCGCACACTACAGCGATTCAGTATCGGCCGATAACAAAGTTTGATAGGCTACCCGATTACATTCAAACTAATCTGTCGGCCAACTATCGGCCGACTGTTTAATCAGTATTGGCGCATACACGCCTGCGCATACATGACGATTGTTTAGTCGGCCGATAGTTAAGTTCGCTCTGTGATTTGGCGCCGCCGTGTGCGTGTATTTTAAATATGGCGTCACCCAAATCACAATTGTTGATTCGAGAATAGTCGGCCGACTGCGCCCTGTTCACCAACCAAACTCTTTAGTTGGCTCGGTGTGCGCACTTTCAGCCCAACCCGACCAAACTATCGGCCGATAAAAAGTCTGCAGTCTGCGGGGGCTCTAAATCGTCAAACTCAAACGGATTTGATGAGTCCATAATCCTTCTTCTAAAAACATGTTCTCGTTCTTCGCCATTAGAATTAAGAAACAAAACTATTGCCATTGTTTATTTTGTCCAAAATAATAATTAACATCGATTTGAAGTTTATAAACTTTGATTGTTTTCATTTCAATTGAAAGTGTGACCATGTGTGACGAATATACATAACATTTTAAACGGTATAAACACAACATGGAAATTTAAACGAAAATAGTTACGTTAGTTACGTTAAAAAATGTTTAATTTCATGCCTTGAATGTTTTTCTTTATCACTTTATTAACTTCACTTAATTTTTCAATTCAGAAACTGTTAATCTGTGACAAACTCTGAATTAAAAATAAGATTCTTCAAAAAATAAAAATTTAGTGTGGTCACGCTAAATCAAATCAAAATGTCAAATCATTTAGAACAGCTGATCTCCAACCAAAATAAGGTTCATTTCGGTTCATTTTCTGCAATGAATATTTTTCATTCGAATCTCAAAATAAACAAAATTCATTCGAACGAATAGATCTAGTCACTCGAATTAACGTTTCGTTCGAATCTCAGAATAAGCATGATTGCTTTAATGGTTAAAAAAAAAAAACATTTTGTAGTTAAATATCTAACCCGAATTTCGATTTGAACTATCTACTCAAATTTAAAAAAACACATGTTTTCAGAATTCTGTTCATATGTTTCAAAAGAATATAATGTGATAGCCTTTATTGGACGGCGTATTCGATACCTAATAAAAACTACTTTCAAACCTTTCTGCATCTTTATCTGTTAAAAACCTTTTACGCATAAATGGTTAAGTGTATTTTAAAAGGTGAAATCTAAGAACTAAAGAAGATTTTTCGAATATTGAAGATAGGGATAAGGATTTGAAAATCCATTACAAATTTTATTGAAAAAAAAATGTCTTTATGAATTTATAAAGCCTCAATAAGACTTAAATACTTACTCGTACATACATGTTTTTGGAATTTTTAAAAGTACCTATTTAATATCTTAAAAGCCTGACGTACAAGAGTGATTTTGGAGTCGGTTTCAAATTAAAGCCATCAAAACCCACTGGAAATGCAATTTCATTGCCTTACCATACACAAAAGGTTTGTAAGACAACACAATTGTAAAGGATTAAGGATAAAACAAAACAAAATATTATTTATTATATAAATATCGATTTATTGCAGCTCGTATAAAAATGAATAATTCAGTAATGCAATTAAAATTTATTTGTTTAACCGTAACAATGACAATATTATGTCATCATTCGATAAAACTCTATAAATTCATATACATTTACTCGTTTATAAATGTATCCCTGGAGTAATTAATAATAAAAACCTTTAAAAAATAAGTTTCGACTTAAAAAATTGGAATTCCATTTCATTGATGGGAGATTGTTTTTATTTTTGAATTTTTTGTTAGCATGTAAATGACAAACATTTACACATCCGCTTACAAAATCCCAAAACAATACACCATCAGTTTTTATTCTTCATAAAATGTACGAAGCCTTGATTTTTTTTTAAATCGTTTTGTCAAGGCTGTTGTAACGTTGCACAATCAAAAGTGTAACAGAAACTCAAATATTTATCCGCTTACACCAGAAAAACACAGACAGACATTGGATATTCGTATATATGACTGTCTATCAATTTAAACTCAAGCCTCCAACTCTTTAACAATCGGTACCTCTAGTTTTTACATCACAACCAATTTTGTAGTTGAGTGTTTCTGACTGTTTTTAAAAAAATTAAAACAAACAAAAATCTAAAACTATTTCAACACAATTCACAGCATGTAACAATGGAATTTCATTTGAGTAATAGAAACAAAAAGAATGATATTGTTTGGAATGAAAAAGGAAGAACAAGCTTTTTGGTGTGTTGAATAAATGTCCTTTAGAATGAAATGATATGAGGAAATTTAAATAAATACAACGCGTGGTGTTTACACTTGAAGAGATTAGAAATGAGATTGTTTTTTGAAAAAACACAGGATACCACATTTTGTTATGATTTGTTTTCAAGTTAACATTTTCAGAAGTAAATTAAATCATCAATTTGATTAAATAAAATTAAGTAAGTGAAAAACATTATGGTTTTTTTTTACAACGGAAATACTCGTATAGGGTGTGAAGGAATTCCCTTTTAAATATTAGATTTTAAATAATTCATAATTATAAATACGAGTATAAGTAAAACACACAGTATTTGTTTATAAATACAAGGTGTCGAAAATGTTGTCACCACTAAAGAAGTATTACCAAAGAAAAATTTGCAGGAACCAAAATGTCTTATTGACGCGTACTTTCTATCTGTTTATTTCAAAAGTGTCAAAGTAGAATTGATATTTGCAGCCATTGGTTAAAGTTATAGCATTTTCTTTACTGATATAATTAATCATTTAATTTTATTTTAGGGTTTTGGATCAAGAGAAAACAATTTGAGCAACTGATTTCGAAAAGAAGAAGAATTTACTGGATTAAATTATTTAAAAAGTGATTAAGACTTGATTTGTGTGCCGTCTTTTTTGATGATCACTTATGTCTTTTAGTTTTTGAGACAAGGGATTTGTTGGATCTATAAATTTAATAAAATAAAAATAAATAGAATTTTGATCGTTCTTTGAACTGAAAGTCATAAAAGAAGGCTTGTAAGCATTTTGTGAAGTGACAAATCGGTTTGATAATTTTAACATTAGCAAACTCTTAATTGAATGATAAATGGAAGAGTGCCGAACCCATTAAAAATGTTACAAATTATCTTTAAACATAATGGCGCAAAATTTAGTAAATTGTTAAATCTATTTTTAGAAATTTATTAGGCTAAAAAGGTGATTTAGGTAATTTTAGAAGATTTTCAATCTTACTATGTCTCTTAAAAATTTGCTAAAGTTAAAATCGTGGAATCGCTGCTTAAACTTTTCCTAATTTTTTCAATCTATATGACGTCTATACAATTATTCCTATAAAAGCAGTTGATGGTCCACTAAACAGTTGGGAATCCTAATTAATAGGTCCGTTTAATCGTATTTGCTTTGTTAATTTTTACAAACTGTTACTTTTTTAGACATGTTTCGATGCTCGTTTTTTAATAAAAGGCAATTAGCAATTTACTAGTTGGCAAAGGTTTAAAATTTTGGAGTCCCTAAGTAAATTGCTAAATATTTAGCAAGTTGCTAACTAGTAAATTGTTAAACCCTTAACAATAGGTTCTTTAAAATGTTGCCACAATGTTATTAGTCTATTAAACATTTAAATAAATATCTGTTTCTTCAGAAGCAAAGTGACATGTGTCAAATTTAGTTTTAATTTAAAATCGGCTATTGATGATATATAAGATTATTTTAATAATTTGATTTATGAACATGTTTTAAGGCATGAATTTTAAAAAAGAATGTCGCAAAATTTTAAACAAACTTTTGTTAAGGGCTTAACATTTTAATAAGCAGTAGTGATATAAGTATTCAGCAATTTACTATAGGCGACTTCAAAATTTTAAACCTTTCTTTTCGTTTTGCCAACAAGTAAATCGCTAATTCCTTTTTATTAAAAACTGCCATCCAAATATTTCTAAATAGTGACAGTTCGTTAAAATAAACAAGGCAAGCAGGGTTAAACTTCGATAGGGTGCAGAATCATTGACTATGACAAAAGCAGCACCTTGGATCGTTTCGAGAGAAAATTTCTTTGCGTGATATACGGTCTCGTATGCATAGAAAGTGAGTGGAAGAGAAGATGGAACGACGCGCTGTACGGGCTGTACAGCGACGTAGAATTAGCCAGAATAATAAAAGTCCAACGACTGAGATGGTTAGGTTAGGTCACTTAGAGAGCATGCAAACCAATACTCCGGCCCGGAAAGTCTTCGAATCCACGCTTACAGCAGTAGAAGAAGACCACGGATCAGGTGGCGTGCATAAGTGGAAAGTGACCTCACCCAACTAGTGACCTAGTTAGATGGAGAAGCTTGTTGGATATGGCCCTAGTTCAGACAGGATTGTCACCTCGAAAAATTTACGAACCAAAAATAATTTTATTACTAAAACAATTTTCTGCAACGAGGAATAACGTTTTTAACATCTGGTAAAATTTTGAGAAAAATCGAATTGACAGTTTTTCTTACAAAAAATAAGTCTAAAAAAACATTACTCATAGTTGGTAAAAATTGATTTTCGACTCAAATATCTTTTCAAAAATTCGAGATTATGGCTTCAAATTAATTTAATCTTATAAAAAATATTGTTTTAAACACTCGGTAAAATTTTGAGAAATATCGAATTGACGGTTTTTTTTACAAAAAAATAAAAAAGCAAACAAAAAAAATCTTTTCAAAAATTTGAGATTATGGCTTTAAACTAATTTTGCTTTATAAAAAATACTGTTTTCAATATTCAGTACAATTTTGAGAAAAACCGAATTGACATTTTTCTTACAAAAAATAAAAATCTAAAAAAAAATTCTAAAACTTAGTACAAATTCATTCAGTATATTTTTTATAAAAATCCAACAGTCCGTTTTTACGTAAAAAAAATTTAATGTAGCAAAAATAGTACGCAAGTTTGGTAAAAATTGATGTTCGTTTTCGATATCTCGTGAATAATAGAAGATATTGACTTCAAATTATTTTGTTGTTTATCAATGTATTTGTTTATATAAGAAATAAAAACTTTTAAGAAATGCTACTAAAATTGGTAAAAATTGTTTTTTCGACTAAAAATCTCGTTTACAAAAAATTGATTTTGAAATCAAACTTTTGCATCAAATGCAAAATATTGTTAGTAATTTTTAAATCTTAAAAATAATTCAACTGACAACTTTTTTAACAAAATACGAAAACCTACAAAGCTTTTAAGCAAGACAAGTCGACAGACGGGATGGGAAATTATCAGTGAGGATCGCATCCCAGCCTCTTTTTTTTAAAGATATTGCGGGTGTTAAAAAAGGAAAGGATATTGAACTTTAAAGTCTGGAGAAGTCGGCAAATTGAATTTTTGTTTAGAATTTTGTATGCAATTTTTCAGGAAATGCTTTTCGAATACAAAAATACAAAATTCCGACATTGTTCTTAACAAAATTTTGCAATTTATTGCATGATTAGACGAATTGGGAGTAGTACCCGTGAACTAGCCATAATTCATAATTTCGATTTTTCGTTTTATTTAATGTGAACAGAAAAAGGAAGCCAGTTGCATTCTGCGTATTCTTATGTGATGCCCATGTTTTTACGTGCACCGAATAATCTGGCGAGAACTACTGGCACTTGGTAATGCCAAAATCTTGACTTTCGCTATTCAAAGTCAAATATCTGACCGAACTCGTACAAAAAGGAAGCGATCTATCACACGGAACTTTTAAACTTGTTTGATGTGCCAAAGGCTCAGCAAATTTTGAATTATCGAAAGTTCGAAGCGATGATTGAAGCGATTATCAAAATTAAAATAAGAGGAAGATCTTACCATCCAATATCCTATTATTCCAATGGCCCTTCCTTTATTCATTTCAAGAGGAATAAATTTTCAGTTTGAAATTTGCTAAATTTTAAAGTAACTAGAAGTGATTGGGAGACTTTTTTTTTACAAAATATTATAAAAATCTCTTGTAAAAGTTGGTAAAAATTGATTTTCGATTTGAATATCTTGCCAAAAATTATAGATATTGATTTTAAACTAATTTCAACTATTAAAAAATATTGTATTCAATATTCAGTAAAATTGTTATAAAAATCCCAGTCAGTTTTTTCATAAAAATTAAAATCTAAAACAAAAAACTGCATAAAGTTGGCAAAAATTGATGTTCGATTTTCGATATTTCGTGAATAAATGAAGGTATTGATTTCAGAATGATTTCATTCTTTGCTAAATTTTGTTGTAAACGAAAGAGAATGGTCTTAGAAAAATCCAAGCTTTCAAAAAATGCTACTAAAATTGTTAAAAATAGGTGTTCGACTAAAAAACTCGTTAACAAAAAGAGATTTTGCAAACAAACTTATTTTATCATATGGTAAATGTTGTTGCTGACTTTAAAAAAAAAATCAAAAGTACAACTTTTCTTACAAAACACGAAAACTTACAAAAAGAACAAAAAAGTGATAAGAAATGGTTTTCGACTCAAGTATTATGAGAACAAAGCATGATTTTGACTTTAAATGTTTTTATCCCACTCAAAATATTGTTATTAATATTTTGTTAAAGTTTTAGAAACATCAACAGAAGGGCACAAATGAGAAGTTATCAATTTGGGTTTTTAATTGATTTTGTAAGAAACCACTGCACGGATTTTTTTAAGTAATTTTTTCATTTTTTTGAATGTTATTATGTTAAACGAAATTTATTTGAAGTCGATATTTAAGTTAGTTTTTGAGATATGCAGGGTGAAAGAAGGCACGTACAAAACGATGAGTAATTTTCAATTCGACAACCGCGCAGGTTTAAAAAAGAAAGGAAAAATAAATGCTTTAGTCAGTTAAGCTCAAATCTGAAAAACCGGGGCACTGGATGCATTTTTTTTGATTTTGGTAAATGAAATTACATCTTTTTTAAGGTAAAGTTAGAAGCCAAAATCCTTACTTCAAATGAGCTATAAGCACAGAATTCATGTAAATGTCATATAAATATTGTTTTCTAACACATTGCTTTAGATAAAAATTTGATTATGTTAAATCATGTTTTCCATTTATTTGCATTTGCAGTATTTATCTTAGCTTTTCATCATGATATAAAATGTTTAAGGTAAAAACAACAACTTTATATACATATAAGAAAATCTTAGGGTAAATAATATTTTTCAATATCACCTAAATAAGAAACTTAACTACATTGTGAATTGATAGTTTCCAAAATAATCAGTTAATAAAATTGGACAAATAAAATATCGAAATTATTTTAAACTGATTTTAATGTTTAAGTTTACCGCTAAATGGATTCAGATTCCAAAAAGTCATTTCATTAGAAATTAATAAGTCGTAAAAACTACCATTTATTCACGCTTGAGAAAGCAAAGTCATAGAAGTAAAAAAAAATAATTGCTATTGAGAGAAATTGTGAAACTTTATTTAGACCAAAACAAAAATATATCACAAAACTGTGAGTAGGCAATATACTCGTAGAAGATATAATTTACAGTGTATACAAAATAAAACACATACAAAACATTTGCTTTTATGAAAACGAAGAATTAAGTAATATGGAAACGTTATATTTTAAAACAGATTTGGTAATTTTAAAGTTTAAACAGTCACTCGTGTATTTCTTAAGAAAAACTAAAGGAAATCAATTGTTGTTCAAAAAAAACACCTCAAAGATAAACTCGCACAACCCTTTTTTATTTAAGTTTGTCATATTTAATATTAGTTTAAGCCAAATGAAGTTTTATTATTTAAGCTGTCATTACTATGAGTTTATTCAAACATAAAATATTTGAGTCTGAACGAAATGGATAGGCAAAACGGCCAAATAGAAGCCAGGAAGAAGCCGTTCGTAAGTAAACTCAATAAGTTGAAGATTTCGATGAGATCAAATTAAACCTTTTTGGTTCAGGTGGCAAAGTTAATGTTTGACGAAAGCAAAATGAAAGCTCAAAGAAAAAAATGTAAGAGCGACATGGTGGCGAATCGGTTATGGTTAAGGTTGTATGGCAGCTTCAGGAGTAGGAAATTTAAATTTTATCGATGGATAATGTACCAACACATGTTCCTCGACAACTCACATGCTAGAGCGGATAAACTTGGAATAAGAGATTTTTGTTTTCAATTTCATCAAGATAAAATCAATTTTCAAGGATAATCTTCTCTAAAAAGTATTTTACTCCACTTTTAAAAGATAACTATTTTTATTTTGTTTTCGAAGCGATCATTTGTTTTATTTCTCACTATGAAGTGGTATATTTCTTATCATTTTCTTTTATGTAGAAAGATTCAAAACAAAAAGTCAGCATTTTAATCTGTCCATATGCCTATTAGTCACCCATAATATATTTTGCTATCTTACAAATTAGTCTAATGGCATGATTTCAATTTGTCAAAGTCGTTTATAAATTGACTTACAAGCTAAGCGGCGGCGGCAGTGGTTCCCTTTTCAAATCATCAAATCATACCTCTAACTCAAGACCATGCCCTTAGACCGTGAAAAAACCATGTTTTTGATTAGCATCACAAAACCACCAAAACTAAACTCATTTATCATTTTCAATTTTTAAATTTTCACACATAAATTTACATTATTTACACTATATTTAAAAAATGGGCAACAATTCAAGACATTATGCCACAGAAACACAGAAGAAGCTTTATTGATGAAAAAAAAAAATAGAGAGAAAAAATATAAACAAATAAACAAAATATGGAATTTAGAACAAACAAATATTAATGTACAACAACAGCAAACAGAAGAAAAATGATATAAATTATTTTAACTCACAAAACATTAATATTTGTTCAATTTTAATCCCCGATAGCAACAGGCTTGCACTTAACGATAATTAAAATCAAGTGATCAACATGATCATACATCATCTACCATACCGACATATACCGACATACAAAACGATACCATACGATTCGATTAAAAGAAAGTGGAAACAATTTTATTAATAATATAATAAAAACAAAATTGAAAAAAAGAAAATCCAAATTCAAAGAAGAAACAAGAAGAAGCAGTGAAGAAAAATGAACATTTTCTTCTTTTTTTGAGAAGAGACGAAAGCAAAGTTCAAACAGAATGCCACAAAGACAAAAAGCAACAGTTGCTGCTGCACCACCAATTCACTTTACCGGCAAAATGTTATACGTTGCGTAGCGCCGAGTCGTTTCGCGCTTGCACGCTGCTGCTACCGCCCGCCCGTCTGTCGCGCGTTGTCCTCTTAGTTGTTTTGATCACGTGAATAAAATTGCCACAAATCGATTTTAATGGAAACCAGAGCTCCTGTCTGCCTACTGCCTATTCCTTTCTACAGAAACATAACTTTTAAACTTGAGTTGATGCAGCACTAAAGTATTTTATAGATACTTATTGTTTTTCAAGATGGATGGCAATGGCTTTTGGTTGATGGTGAAGTTCACACTTTCTTAATTGAAATGTTGATTTTTTCGAATTCACTTAACAACAACACACAACAAAAATAAAGTAAACTACTTTCGATTAATAATTTGTTTCTGTCTTTCTTGAGTCAAAGTCAACTGACTTCGATGCGAAGTGATAAATAAATGAACTTGTATTCGCTATCGAACCCATAAGTTGTACTCAAATAAAATTACGACGGCTGCGGCGAACAATGAAGAAAAAAGACGGCGAATTCAAATTTTTTGATAACAATCGATTCTGACTTTCGATGAGAGTCAGAAATAATTTATATCACAGGTTCGCTGCTACTGCTGATAAGGTTATCACGAATGCCACAAGCCACAAAGATAACTATACTAACAGAGTAACTGAAGACTTCGGTGTCTTCGACGTTATATTCTATCTTTTCAAAAAATAGCTCGTAGAACGAAAATAATGATATGATTTGTAGAAGCTTCACAAAAAGGTTATTGATCGGAACTGTTTGCTCAAGTATTACGCACTGTATGAATGAAAGTTTGTGAATATACTTCTCGAACTCGAAGTCGAAGTGTAGCAAGTGCGATAGACTAAAAAGATTATTATTTATAAACTGAATATGAAAACAACTTGATGTTGTTTAACAGTGGCTCTTTTATGTTGAAAACTTGATTGTTTTTTGAAAATTCTTTAAACAAATATAAAAAGAAACAAATGAAAATATAAAACAAATGTTTAAGTTATTTTTTTACTATTTTATTTTTGGCAACAATGGCTTTGACAACTCACGTTAATTTTGTATTTTATGTTACTGTCAAATATCTTCATTTTGGTCTATAACACTGGTTGGAAAGGTATTCTTCTCGGTAATAAAATTGCACTTTTCTAATGGATTTTTATGTGCTTTATTCAAATCCAACTTGAAAATTAATGTCTCATGTCAGGTTTTGAGATACTAATTTTTAAAATTCGAAAAATACACATCTACATTATATCTAAATTATAAAGTAACTTCTTTCAACAAAATCCATAATGGTTTTCCAAAAAAAATAATCCCTTTCTTTAATATTCAGTTGAAATATTAATATTTGTTCCTATGATATTTGAAAAATCTTTATAAGTTGTTAAATTTTTACCTCTCTTACAAAAATCTGAAAATGTTAAAAACGGGTATTTTTAATACTAAAACAAATAGTTAACATTTGGAAATCAGCACTAAAAATTAAGTCCAACACTATGAAAGTATAATATTCAAGGTTTTCTCAAAACTTCAGACAGGGTCAAATAAAGACTCATAACTAATGAAAATTTAAAAAAACTAAGTAAGAAACTAAAACAATTTAAAATGTAAGTAAAAGAAAAAAATGTGTACTTTCAAAATCATCATACATTTATTCTATGTTTATCCTTAAAAAACATTTGGTTATTTTTAGCATTTTTAAAGGCGTACATTTTAAAAACCACTTTTAATAAACAATTTAAAGAAGAGATTCGAACTTGGGACACATTTAGGTTGAAAAATTTTGCGAAAGAATTTAAGTCTCAAAAACTTTCAAAATACAGCTGGTGCAAGAATTGAAGCCAAGCGACCCCCTACAACGCCGAATTTTTGGCGAATGGACTCTTGAAAAGTTTGTTTATAGAAAAATTGTGTTCAGCCAAAAAGCTTTTTTCTGGTTGCCACGAGCAAAATTGCTGTATTTTGAGTGAAGAATAGCCAGAAACATTGCAAGAGCTACTTATTCATCCAGAAAAAGTCACTGTTTGGTGCGTATAATGGACGGACGGAATCATTGGACCGTTTTTCTTCAAAGAAGATGCGAATCCAAACGTTACTGTGAATGCTAAGCCCTACCATGATAACAAAGTGGAAGAGTTTGACTTGAACGACATGTGGTTTCCACAAGACGGTGTCACATAGTACACAGTTCAATGTCTAGACTATTTTTTGAGCGGCTTTGTTAATGCTCGTGTCTATAAAAAGTCTGCTTCGATTGATGCTCTGGCAGTCAACATTGAGGCATTTATTCGTGAAATATCGGCCGAAATATCGGAAAGAAAATGACAAAATTAGAGAAAGCGAATGGACTATTTGAGGCGCAGCCGCATCCAACATTTGCAAGAAATAATCTTCAAAGAATAAATTGTACCAACTTACTATCGATTCAAATACAAATTTCTGAATTGAATGTGTTTTCTTTCGTGCCGT
This sequence comes from Eupeodes latifasciatus, assembly GCA_920104205.1. Taxonomy (NCBI): domain Eukaryota; kingdom Metazoa; phylum Arthropoda; class Insecta; order Diptera; family Syrphidae; genus Eupeodes; species Eupeodes latifasciatus. The sequence continues at coordinate 372,789,369 of OV049924.1, forward strand.
GAAAAAAAGACAAACCTTATTTCACTTTTGTTAATTTTATTAAATAAATACGTATACGCCCCAGTGTACATGTGGAATTTTAGCTAGAGTCTAAATGGGACACCCAAACTGCTTCGTACAGAGGGGAAAATCGATATTTTTGTCTGCAAAAATCTTTTTTTAGACTAAAAGCGTTTTCCAACAAGAGGTTTCATTTTTAATACCCCAATAAAAGACTTTAAAAAGGGTATTCGTGAAGTTATCGAGAACATAAATTTGCAAATGTGCGAATTGGTCTTGGAAGAAATAAAGTGCTGCAACCGTAGGCATAGCCTTGGCGGCAATTTGGCTGAAATCGTATTATATTAGCAATAGTATACCCTTTTCTTTGCGATGAAATAAACATCAATTGGTTTCTATAAAGAAAAGATTTGTTTTTTAAACATAAAAACGAAAAATCTAATAAGAAAACCTTTTAGTTTCAGTAAGAGATTATTCAGATTTGAAATTGACTTATCCCTTTTTAATTTGATGAGTTAATTTCAAATTCAACAACTTTAATCTATTGACAGCTCACGTAATCATACACTCTAATAGCTTATTTTATAAAACAATGAACAGTTTCTCATTCATTGTGTGCTGTCAATCTGGTAGTACGGATGACTGAATAATTTGGATTTATATTCAAACAAATCGATTTGACATCAGTTGTAATTTTTCTATATTTTTGTTTAAATTTATTATATTTACTTATTTTCTACATACATAATTCAACAAATGCTTGATTTGACTACACTAATTTAAAATACTTTTCTTTGAAATGCTTTCAATAATTTTTACAACTTGTGATATGAAATTGATAGGTGCTGTCAATTGCGTAAAGTTTTTGAATTACAAACTAAATTTATTTTAATTCTATCTGAAGACAGATCCAACAAAATAAGAGACCTCTTAAATACCAATTTACGTTACCATAAGATTAGGTTTTTTTAAAACATAAATTGCTTATTTAAGCTATTAAAAACTTCTAGCATGAAATTTGTTTTACTTTTTGAATGGTTTAGGGATTTTAATTTGTAATTTAAAAGACTGATGACCTTCAATGCAATATGTGGACAAAATAAGACTGGCGCTAGGAATATTTGATAAGCGAACGTAGAAGTAGCTGAAAGTCGTAGGCCCTTACTTAGATCTTAGACATTTTTCAACTCACTCATTTTTACATTAAAGTCCACATTTTTTGATGAGAGATGTTGCACTATTTGAACTTATTTGATTTTTCAAACGTTAATAAAGGCCTATATTATATCGTCTCATATTCAAAGTGCTTTCTTAATGTGTTGCTTAGAATTATGCTGCTTAAAATTTCCAAAATATAGAAAATTAGCTAATCGTTATCTTAAAATCGTAAGCTTTTTTCTTGAAAAAAGATTGAAGAGCGTTACCTCTTTAATAAATAAGAAGTGTTTTGCATGTTTGAATTCAACTTGAATAAAAAAGCTACAAAAGTGATTAATAAATAAATTAGGTGGCGCAACAGTCCATGAAGAACCAGGGCATAGTGACTTACAACTCTCAACCATTCCTGTGTGCGAGTAATGTTTTCAGAAATGGAAGGGATCTACAGTTTATATGCCGAATCCGAACGGCTAATTTAAGAAAGCACTTTCCATGAAAAGAATTATTCTTGGAGGATTTGTCAATTCCTCGCAAGAGGCAGTACCCGTGAAAAAAGTTAGGTGGCACAGGCAGGGATTGAACCCAAGACCCCTTGCATGACAGTCCAACGCACTAACCATCACGCTTGTATTGTAAAAATAATGATGTCATGTGAGATGGCAACTTGTGAATGGCCTGTTTAGTAAATAAACTTTCAACAATGATTTAAACAAAATGATTTAAACAAAAACAAAAAGACAGGCAAATATGAAAAAGCTGATTTTTGGAAAAAGGAATTTTTACCTAACATATTTTTGAATATTGATGTTGAAATTTGTCCACTTAAAAATTTAACAATACTAGTTCAAAAAAAATTGTAGTGAAATTTTAAATGAAAAATTTATCACATTGTATTGAGGTCGAACATTTTTTCTTTAACTCCTTTAGAACTAAATTGACTTAGAGGTGAATGAAAGCTCTTTGTTTATACACTACGCTCTTCAAGTTTTATGTTTCTCTCAGTACAAATCTTTATTTTTTAAGTAGGAATCAAAAAAAAAAAACTTGGGCCAATTTTATTACCTGCTGCACTTGGTCCGGTTAGGTCTTGGTATCTAAGCAAAGCGATTTCAACTTTTAAAACACAGCCAAGGCATATAGTTTTACCCATTTCTTTTAAAATTTTAGATCACAAATATGATGTCGCTGAAAACACTAACAGTGATGATTTAAACCGTGCATCCCTTAAAAACGCTCAGAAAAAACGATAAAATTTTCGTTGTACCTATTCAGTTGACTCACCAAATAAGTCTGCTTTTAGTCCGGTCAATTTAGACATAAAAATAGTGGTCAAATAACAAAAATTCCGACAGAGCCAAATTTTGGTGGAGACCTTGGGTTTACCCTAAGAAATAAAAATTTAAAAGTCCCCATCAATCCCATGCCAGCTTAGAAAGTTATTCGGGGTCAAAGGTCAAAATTTTAGGTTTTTTGGATTTTTCTCAAAAACTTTAAGTTTTATCACAAAATTACCTCAGACTGAATTTGTAAATCTCAAAATTCTCTACAAAAATGGTCCTTATGATTTTTTTTCTAAGTATCACCGTTCCTGGGATATCGCGTTTGTAAGAGTTATGTTCAACATAATATGGACATATTTGCCCTATATATACATATTCAAGTGCTCAAGCAAGCAAAAAAATCTATTTGTGTCTCTTTTATGTACAAACTATATACTATATTAAGAAAATATACTACGACATTGGAGATGATGAAGAAATATCCGGACAATTACTTGATCTGTTCAATCAAAAACTAATAGAATATCAGAAACGAGGACCAACCACACAATTATGGGTACAATACTTTCGGATGGTATCCATTGCAAAATAATTTATAAGAGCTGAACGTATGGGGGATTGGCAAGCACATTTAAACAGCGTTAAAGAAATACTTCCTTACTTACATGCATCAGGACATTTACCTTACGCTAAGTCTGCACGCTTGTACTTGCAAGTTAGGTTACTGTTCGACGTTCTGATAACTTAGTTATATAGATATGATAATCGAACAATCAATGATGAAATCTATGAAGACAGATGGAGGTATTTCTCGAGGAAGAAGTACAAAAGAAAGTGTGCTAGCAAATGGGTTTACGGAATGCATGCCATGAATACGATATGTGACGGGTTGAAAGCTCTTGCTAATGTTCGAATGGACACGACAGATCAGCATGTAGATGCGAGTGATTCGCGAGTTAAGAAAGATGCTAAAGATATTAAAATACTTCTTGACTGGTTTTCATCACATAATCCTTTTCCCAAAATTAACAAAATCTTATCTATTGCTTGTGGAGTCGTCGGTGACGATAAGATTAATTGCCATAAAGCTCGTGAAGTTGGGATTGCCTTCATGTCTAAAATGACTGCTCTAACTTTCAATAATATAAAATTAAAACGCACTGATAAAGTACTTCCTCTTTTAGCTGCGAGTAGCACTATAAAAGTTCACGAAGAAGAAGTACCAATAGACCCTGTATCAAGACTTTTGAGGATGAAATTGAACAATTTTTCGCATATTAATTAGCACCTTACCCGTTATTGCTCTTCGATGCAGCTGGGATGCGTAAAACAACAAAGTCAGCCATCTACGATTGCTTTCAATCAATCAATACTGAGGTTGATCGTACTAACGCTGCTTACATTGTCGATGGAGGGTATCTACTACATCATGTTGTGTGGGATCGAGAAGAAACCTTCAACGTTATTTTTGAAAAATATGTTCAGTATTTATATAGACATTATGGTCATTCAATGAAGGTAGTATTTGATGGCTATAGTGACACAACAAAGAATCAACTGAACCCTGAAGACTGGGGTAGGAAATTCATAAATAATATCTTGGAACCGATTCAAACTTTACTCCACCCTGCTCCAGACAAACTTCTTAACACTATTTTTTGCAATTGCAAGAAAGGTTGTAGTGCCAAATGCGGCTGTAGAAAAGTCGGGTTAGAGTGTTCTCCAGCGTGTACCAATTGCCAAGGTCAGTTTTGCTCAAATGTTCAATTGAATACAACAGAGGGAGATTCATGTGATTTTGATGAAGAAACAACTGATTCATCTTCATTTGAACAATTTATGAACATCCAGCAAGAGGAAGAAGAAGAAATTGGAGAAGACATGATAGTTGAATATGAGTATGAAGTATGAATCAGATTGAAATATCAGAAGAAACCAGAACGACAATTAAAATCAATAACCAAAATCAACATTAATAGTCATCATACAGTTAAATAAGTATTATTTCTCAAAATTACATCATAATGGTTTGTGGAATAAGCCTACCGGGGAAACCACGTTAAAAAAAACGCACCGAGTACACTACCTCACAGGTGGTGTGGAAATGTGCGCATATTATGTTGAATATAACTCTTACAAACGCGATATCTCAGGAACGGTGATACTTAGAAAAAAAATCATAGGGACCATTTTTGTAGAGAATTTTGAGATTTACAAATTCGGTCTGAGGTATTTTTGTGATAAAACTTAAAGTTTTTGAGAAAAATACAAAAAAACCTAAAATTTTGACCTTTGACCCCGAATAACTTTTTAAGCTCGCATGGGATTGAAGGGGATTTTTAAATTTTTATTTCTTAGGGTAAACCCAAGGTCTCCACCAAAATTTGGCTCTGTCGGAATTTTTGTTATTTCAATTGTCTAAATTGACCGGACTATTTGCATATGAAACACTTTACAAGTGGCCAAAAACAAAACATGCTATTATAGTTGGATAATGGGAGTAATGAGTAATTACCATCAACAGATTATCAAAAACCCGCAATATTTGGAAAAAATTTACAAAGTATTTTCAAAAATGTTTGTGCGTATTTAATTAAAACGGAGTGTTTCTCGTATTTAGTATTTGTTTTTTAAATGTTTTTTTGAATTAGTTAAACACAAAACTATACTATTGCCACTAATTTCGGGACAAACTATTGTTATAATTTTCAAAAGTCAAGCGACTTATTATATATTAAGTGAAACATAATACTTTTTATTCAACAATATATTTAATCATTATAAGTTAAAAACGACGCGTGGATCTTATACCGCACAATTTTTCAATATATGTACATATGTAGATATAGTTTTATTTTTTTCGAAAATTAAATTATTTTTAACAAACCTATTTAATAAAGACCAATGTACAAAACAGTAGATTTCTATATTTATCTAAAAAAATATTTGTTTAAAATTTTATCACTTTTGCAACAAAGTAAATCAAAACGATCCAATGTTGATAATACCGACCGCATCAAGTGTGAAAATGTACGTATTTATAATAAACCTGCTATTTCAATTTCAGTTAAGGGAATAGATAAAAGTGACTATGACTATATGAATGTACTTTTTGTATAGGTAGTTGACATGTTACATGTGATGTTTATTTTTGTCTTTAGTCTATGCCATTACATAAATATGTGATATGATAATGATAACTACTATATACGTAGTTTACAAACATTCATCAAATAAGTATAAATATTCAATTCATTTACTAATCAAATATAAATCTAATCACTACACTACACCGCATCGTGCCGTTAAATAATATATAAAAAAAAAAACTTTCTTGTCCATATATAATATATCAAATTTATATTAATATATTTTTAGATTTTTGTTTTAAATAAATTTTCAAGTCAAACCAACAATGACCATGTTCTTGTGATAAGAAAAACTATCTTGACCGTGGTCAGGGCCATATTTTCATATGACACTCAAGCTTCAAGTAATTTTTGTATTGACAAGTGATTCACAAGTTTGCATGTCGCCATTTCTATTTTGTGTTTATGGTATGTTTTAAAGGTAATTTAGTTTAATCAAAAAATCATAAAGTTTGTATTCTTTTTTAGGTTTTTAGGTGGCGTCATATTTTATTTAATTGGCATTATTCAGGTTAAATGAGATAATAGACTTATATAAACAAATTAAATGAGAATATGGGAACATTGAAATCTTATCATCATCGTCGGTCGTCGTCAAGCTGTCGATTCGATATACAAATTTGCAGAAGAATCTTTGTGCCAATTAATATTTGAAAGAAAGAGATTATGCAATTTTATTCATGTGACTTTTTTTCCAATCACGAGCGTTTTTTTTTTTATAACGATGTTATTAGGTTCTCGAGAATGTCACAACACTCGTAAACATTATTAATTAGAAGTGGTGTGATATTTATTTCAATTAAGTTTTGAAACTTCATTTAAATTTTGCGAAAGTAGATTTAAGCGGTTGCTTGGGAAGTAGGAACTTGGAGCTAAGGGCTTTTTATTGAAATTTCTAGAACCCACTTAGAGTATGGATAGTCCTAATATACTACGTAGAATATTAGCAATGTTGTGAAATTATTATCAAAACATTTTAATTGTATAGATAACGCGGAAACGGAACTTGATGAAATTGGTCAATTATTTCAACAAGTCTTTGCACCATGATATCACGAGACAATTTGATAGTCTGGAAAAACATGGAAAGTGCAGGGTCCTTAATTTGTCGTTTTTAAAAATAAAGCCTAGAAAATAGTCAAGAATTGCATTATATTTTATACATTTTTCAAAACAATCTTTTGCTGATTACTTTTTTGTTCCTAATTCGTTCTACTTTAGTTATTTACAACAATTTTCGCTTTGCCCGTTTCTCTCTCTTATTGTCGACCCTCATCTCGTCCAAATTAAATTAAATCACATTAATGACGAATTTAGTCCTGGTCCTGATTGTCTCCTTGCCTTTTTTCTAAAGAAATGCTCTTCCACTTTCTTTTGCTTTCTCAAAAATCGTCAATCTATCCCTAAGCCAAAGTAAATTTCCTCAGATTTTGAAATCCTCATTTATAATCCCAGAACACAAAAAGGGCTCGAAGGGAGAAGTTAACAATTATCGACTCATTGACAAGCTTTCTCATGCCTCATGTTTTTTGCCTCATGCCTCATGCCTCATGTCTTTTGAAAGTATTTTGTATGAAATGTTGAGCTTTCACTGCAAATCACTGAAGTTGCCTAGGCAGCATGGTTTTCTAAAAAGCAGGTCTACAAACACTAACTTCGTTGAATTTTTGTCTTTCACGTGATTTTTCCCATAGACTTGTACTCTTCAAACTATCCAATCTTGGCTTTGAAATCTCTTAAATGACTGTACTCTTACTTTTAAAACCGTAATTCCAGCGTTCGTTTCAGATCTTGTCACCTTATACCCTTTCTTAGCTATACCTCTGGTGTTCCCCAAGGTAGCCACCTAGGCCCTCTTTTGTTCATTCTTACAATTAACGATTTTGAAAAGTTCATAAAGCATTCGTCTATCGCATTATATGCTGATGATACAATCATTTTTCAACACCATATCATCATGACTATTCCCTCAACATGATCTTGTTTTTTTTTTCAGCTTGGTGTCTTAACCTAACTTTTTTCACGGGTACTGCCTCTTGCGAGGAATTGACAAATCCTCCAAGAGTAATTCTTGTCATGAAAAGTGCTTTCTCAAATTAGCCGTTCGGATTCGGCATATAAACTGTAGGTCCCTTCCATCTCTGACAACATTAATCGCACACAGGGATGGTTGAGAGTTGTAAGTCACTAGGCCCTGGTCCTTCATGGACTGTTGCGCCACCTAATTATTATTATTATTGGTGTCTTAAAAACTGCTTGGAACTTAATATTGCCAAGTGCCAATCAATCAACTTTTCACGTAAACACTTAAAGGCTTCTCCCCGTCTCTACCTTTTGCACAATCAACACATACCTACTGTTTAATAACATTAGGGACCTTTGCATTTTATGTGACTAAAAGCTTAATTTTCTGTCCCATATAGACGATATCATTCTCAAAGCCAACTCAGCATTTGCTTTTGTTAAACGTGAGTCTAAAGATTTTTGGAACCCACGGTCCCTATACAAATGGTCCGCCATCTAAAGTTTTTTTTTTCAACTAGTGCTTATTTCGTGAATGGTAACACTTAGCTCATGTCTGATTTGGCAGATAATTAGTTTTATCCTTCCGCTGAACGAATATGGCTTGAACAACGCTGGGAAATATTGCGACGAACAAAAGAGTGAAAAGCCAAAAACAGTGCGTACACTCGATAATATTGCTGCTGTGGCAGAAAGTGTGCGTGAAGCGCCGACAACATCAATTCACCTTCGTTCTCAACAATTTAACATTTCGGAGACATAATTGAGACGAATTTTGCATAAACACCTTGGTATGACGCCATACAAATTCCAATTGGTTGACCATCCAATGCGTTTTCGTTTCGCTAAGTGGGCCTGCAATCGACTTAGAGAAGATGCCGATTTTGCCAAAAAAAATCATCTTTTCAGATGAAGCTCATTTCGATTTTGGCAAGCATTGTCGCATTTTGGGGCACAGGAAACCCGCACGCATACATTGAAAAGCAGATACAACCAAAATGAGTCACTGTTTGCTGCGGATTTTGGTCCAGTCATAATTGGTTCATTTTTCTTCGAAAATGAGCAAGGAGTGGACGTTACAGTCAATGGCGATCGTTATCGGGCCATTTTGAACGAATTTTTGTTCACAAAAATTAAGGAGGAGGATATTGGCATAATTTGGTTTCAAGAGGACGGCGGCGGCGCTACGTGCCACACAGCCAAAAACTCGATGTTTTGTGCTCTGTTCACATTATCAGCCGCAGAGCTTATGTCATTTGGCCACCTCGGAGCTGCAATTTGACACCGTTGGACTATTATTTGTGGGGTGCCTGATAAGTGTTACGTCGACAAGCCAGATACAATTGAAGCTTTAAAGGACAATATTCGTGAAGCCATTGGTGAAATACAGCTGCACACAATAGGTAATAATGTGCTTAAAAATTGGACCGATCGTGTAGGCTACTGCATGGCCAGCCGAGGCAGCCATTTGAATGAAATTATTTTTCATTATTAACCGGAAAGATTGTACTTTCAAATTAAAAAAGAAATTTGAGAAAATATTCAGTAGTTTTTTTATAGCATTTTCAAAAAGAAAAGAAGTTATTTGGCGGACCATTTATAACGTTTCTTCGCCCACTCCTCCAATATCCGTCTCAAGTTTGGTTCCATTTTACTAAATTTCAGACATTCTCTTTATTCATCGGTTCCATCGATTGAATTTCTCTTTAAAACTATCTCTTTAAATACTGACACTCATAGCACCCGTAATCCTTAACTCTTTTATGTCATACCCACCAAACCGTCTACGGCTCCCAGGAACCTATATCTCGTATGCTTCGAAGTGTAAATTCATTACTCCTTCCTTAAAACTTCATCTTCTGAGTCCATCCTTCTACAATCTAAGGTTAGGTTCTTAGTTTGTTTAAGCTAGATTAAGAATCAGCTTGTATTAAGCCGAATAAATGGGGGTTTGCCCTCACCAAAATTTATATAATTGTTCAATTCCTAATTTCCTACAATGTGTGACCTTGAACCATAAACTCAAACATTTACTTCCAAAATTTGTATAATGACAGGCATCTTTAAAACTTCAGTATTTATTCTTGGTTGAACATTTTTGAAAAGAAATCTTGCATTTTAGGCTGTGAAATGAGTTTTAGACAAACAGGTAGTACATGTACCATCACCAAAAATAAGACAAGTTTTGAGATCATGATTTTAAAAGTTATTACGTCTGCACCGATGCGATGTTAAAATTTGAAGAAAAAATCCCTTAGCAAATAAAATAATTTTAATGCCGGAGACAGATGTTAAAAAGATAATTACACGAGAACTCATGCATTCGTTTATAGATTTCTTGGGATTTCTCATTTAAAATAAAATACAGGATATTTACTAAAATAAACACACAGGAAATGTCAAAGAAGAAAAATTAAATCTTTAAATCTGATTTCCAAAAATAAGTGATTCAAATGAATTTATTAAAGAAACATGGGAAATATTAACACACATGTATACACAAATATACATGGAATATATATGTATGTATGTATGTATTTGCTATATTATGTAGATTTTGAGTTCAAAATGCATAAGCAAAAAAAGAACAAAAACAACAACTTGTTAAATAAGAAAACAAACATTATGTTTATTGGCACAAGCAAATAATCTGACACTTTGATTATTATTTTTGAAAAATTGACAAAATATTGAAAAATTAAAATTTTAAAATTATCTGACAGTGAAAAATAAATCTTTGAAGATAAACGAGATACATTGGAAAAATGATGTAGTTTTACAAGTTTGAAAAATACTAATTTTTTAACTAATTTTTAGAAAAGCAAACAAAAATTAATGCAATGTAGAATTGAAATGGAATAATCTGCTCGTAGTTTACAGTCTGTTGAGGATTTATTGCGAGTGAACTTTACTTCAAACACACTTTGTTATGGGGTTTGGAATTATACTTTTTACTCCACAGCGAGTAACTAAAAACTTTTTTTAAAAAGAAATATTAATATTATGTATATTCTTTGTCACGAAGTTAATTTAAACTTTTGTACTCTTGGAAAAAGATGAATCCCGAATTGTGTTCTTAATAAGCTGCTCTATATTTCTTATCTCAGATTTTTGACAATTAAGTTCAATTAAGTTCCACTTGAACATGCTCATTTTAGTAATACTTCAGTTACATTTATAAAGATAAGATAATAAAAAAAGGGTAAGTATATTAATAATTAGTAATTTTCTAAATATTACGCTATTTATTGAGTATATCAAAATTTGAACATTTGCTTAATAAAACCAGAATCAACCTTTTGACTATAGAACCCGTGGCATGATGGTTAGTGCGTTGGACTATCATGCCAGAGGTCTTGGGTTCAATCCCTGCCTGTGTTATCTAAAACTTTTTTTCACTGGTACTGCCTCTTGCGAGGAATTGTCAAATTCTCCAAGAGTAATTCTTGTCATGAAAAGTGCTTTCTCAAAATTAGCCGTTCGGATTCGGCTTAAATCTGTAGGTCCCCTCCATTCCTGACAACATTACTCGCACACAGGAATGGTTGAGAGTTGTAAGTCACTAGGCCCTAGTTCTCAACGGACTGTTGCGCCACCCGAGTTATTTTTTTAACCTTTTGACTGTGTTTCTTAAACCTTAAAGCCTAAAACTTTTTAGTTAATCATATACAATTTTGCGTTAACACCTTAAACGTAGCGTCTTTGACAAAAGCCATTTCTGAAAGCATATACAAGTATAAGGAGAGCAATAACTTCTTCCATTAAAGTTCATATCACAGATTGTTGCAAAGCTCCATCTTCATGAATTGGGAAACTAATTTAGATTTGTTATGACATGATATTAGTTTAAGTGGATTTCTTGAAGTTAATGGTTCTTATCATTTTTCTATATTTTGTATTTTTTTTTCAAACAAATATTTTTAAAGTTTTAAGAATAATTTTTAGTTTCAATAAAAAAATGTTTTGAGTGCAATTTTCTACAGAAATAGAATCAATTTTCGAATATTGGAACAAAGTACATAACGGATAAAGGAATTACCCCTTCGAACGGTCTAAGGCACATGTCATGATATTAATAATTATCGAAACTTTAAATAGCGATTTGTTATAACTTTAGAAAAACTTGTTAACAATATCAATCAATATCAAAATTAACATAAAATGGGTTGGAGCCGAAATACTGTATGGGTTATATTACTATATTTAAAATAATGTGTGTGAAAATTCTGTAGGACAAAATTCTGTAATTCAAAGTTCTGTATTTCAAAATGCTATTAATAAATTGCAGACCTTTTTTGTAGCCTTTTTCCAGCATTTTGAAGTACAGAATTTGATAAGGTATCAACACAATTTTTCCTTAAATCTGATTTGCAAATAACATGTATTATTTTCTTTAAATAAATGTGATTTTTGTTGTGTTTCTAAAAAGGTGTTGCTTTACAAGTTTTCAGTGAGTTCTGTCATGAACATATTAATAATTTGATTTTTTTGTTTTTGTAAATTATATTATATTATATTTATATAAAAAAAAACAACAATACATTAAATCAAGTGCTGGTATTTTTTCTACAAAAAGTTTAAAATCATTTTGCATTTTGGTATACAGTATTTTAACTTTAAAGTGTTTTGAAAAACAGTAGTTAAAACACACAGAATTGTGACTAAACAGAATTATGACCAAACAGTATTATACAGAATTTTGATCAAACAGATTTCTGAAAAACAATTTTTCGTCCCCAACTCACATAGAATAATTCTTTTTGCGTCACATCTATTCATTTTTGCGAAAAAATATAATCATAATTTTAAGATTTGCCTTTATGTTGTTAAGAATGTCTCACACGAATTTATATAGTCTTAAGATGGAATCAGTGTCAAAAATATGAATGCATTCTTTAAAACAGTGCGTTCGACTAAATTTTAATGCTCACAATGGCTAAATAAGTTGAATACGAAATGCTATATACAGTCGAACTTCTTTAAAGAAAACCTTTAAGGAAGCAAAAAATTGCTTTGTTATAAAGAAGTGTTCTTTTATATTTTCAAAAAAGTATAAAAAAGAACTAATTTTAAAGAAATTAATATCTTAACTAAACTAGCGGCCCGTCCCGACTTCGCACGGGTAGACATAAATAGGTACAGATATTTAAGTTACAAGCATGCTAATTAAAACGACCATGATCACTAAATTAGAAAACATTTTTTGTCCTACCATTAATACTCTTCGCAGCGTATGCGATGAAAGACATTTTATTGCTAATTTTTTTAACACCTTCGGTTGGTTTTAATAGCAATTTCTTAAGATTTCTATAGTAATCTAGCACTAAATATAGCCTATGTTACTCAGTGATAATGTAGCTGTCTAATGAAAAAAGAATTATTAAAATCGGTCCTGTACTTTTTGAGTTTATTCGTTACATACAAAAATACAAATCTTTCCTCTTTATAATAGTGTAGATTAGTGTAGAAAAGATATCAATTTTCGATTGCACATGAACAGTTTTGGTTTTGTTTTATTTTAAAAATGTTCAAAGTAAGAAAGGTGAAATTATGCATTATCTGAGGTTTCATGTCTTGTTTCAATAAAACTTCGAAAATTTATAAAATGCATTTCTCATGTCATTATTGTTGGGATTTTTTTCCAGTAAAATCGATTGCAACATTGTCATCTAATCAGTCCGTTTCCCCAGATGTAATAATATGCAAAGTTGTTATATCTTAAAGAAGATCATGGTAGCAACATAATCACCAAATGTAATAGAATAACTATCACTTAATAAAACTCTGTTAAAGTTGCTGTTTTTCTCGAATAATAATGATCGTATCGTTGACAATGGAACTGAGTCTTTATTGGACCAACTTTTAAAAGTACCAAACCCAGCTTTGTTAAAACGATTTACAGTTTTATACTGACTTTAGTTTTTGACTTTAGTTTCGGGTCATAAATTAGTTCATTATAAACGGGGCGGGAAACAAAATGAAATTCGAACTATAAAGAAAATTACGTTATAAGGAAGTTTGACTGTATATTTTTATTAAATGTTGATTTCTTTTTTAAAAAAAATTCCTTAAATTTAAAACTAGAATTCCTTATTAAATAATTTCAATAATGTTCAAATTTGTAACTGTAAAAACTTGAGATTAATTAAAATCAACAAAATTTTTTAAAGAATAAACAAAAATTTAATTTATGTGAGTATTTATTAAATGACAAATTTTTCATTCCGAAAATAAAACCAAATTTTTGGAAAATTCAAATGCATTCAAATTTATTAAAAAAAACTATGAGATTAAAAAAAGATAAATAATATTTTATTTTTTTATTTGCAAACATGTAAACCAAATGAAAAATAAAACACAAGCTTTTCACCAATACCGTTTAAGATCATTTTGAAGTAATACTTTTTGTAAAAACCATTTTTATTTTAACTTTTCTTTTTAGTTTAACTTTCCTTTAGGAAATCACCTAAGACCAAGAACAAGGATCAAATATCTATTCTATTTTCATTTTTAAGTAAGTAGTATTTTTTATAGATGTCTCTTATTATTTGGAGACCAAACATATTTATTAATTTGTTTGTTTAAAAAAAAATAAACAACTAATCTTTTCTAAGAGAATTTCATTGAGAAGGGGAAATTGTGCTCCTTTAAAAACATTGCAAAATTTTGAATAATCGGTTTAAAATTCTAAAAAATCTAAACATAATGAAAATCAAAAACAGTTTCTATAAAAATCACCTTAATTATATGTAAATATATTTGCAATGTTTCTAAAAAAATCAGTTCCAAGCTCAAAAAGTTTTTAATTAATCAAATAAGACCCATGGAATAAGAATCTCAATGGAAATTTTATTTCCTTCTAAAGTTTTTGTTCCCCATGGAATTTTCTGCCCTATCGGAAATCTCCCTCAAAATTTTTTCTCTTTGATAAAAAGTAGTACCAACACATCTGTGTTTGAGAGATATCTTCTAATTATGAGCAGTTTTCAAAAACTTAAACTCTTTAAAATGTAAAAAAAAAAAATAAATAATCCCCATTTTGTTTTTATTTTTATTTTAATGCCTTTTAAGGAATATAGCGAAAGTAGTGCAGTTAATTTTTCGATCAGTTCCGCAGAGTTACCTTAGTCTGTTGTAAGCCTTTAAAATTCTCAAAAGGATAACAATTGTACATTTAGTAACACTGTACAAAAAGTATTAAATTTTTTTCCAAAGGTAAATACCAAAGAGGCGTGGGAAAGGATCATAAAGTTGGCCTTGCCCTGTTTTCTTTTTCGAAGTAATATTAGAATAAGCAATACAAATACGAATAAGTTAGACATTTTTTTTAAATGATAACGAACGTTGATCGTTTATATTTGAGTTCCTTTCAAAAATCATACATTTTTCTGGAATATTATTTCACGATAGCAATAAATTCCGAGGGAATATTTCGTACATACTCACGGTCGAAATTTTTCGAAAATAAGAATTCTTCCCAGGGAAATTTCTTTCAAGATAGGGCCCTCTATGTTTCGCTGAAAACATCAAGTAAATAAAAAATATGTTTATATTATATACCTTCCCTCGGTTTATACATCTGAGACATTTTCAAACTTATAGTCTAACAATTTGTTGAATTGAAACAGCATACTTAAAGAAGCTTATAAAAATGTTGATGCTTCAAATGCATTTGATAAACAAGTATCACATCTTGACCTGTGACGTCAGTGGTCTAAGGTAGTGGAGTGGCGTAGTGCACACGACTTCTAAGATTGAGCAAATCTGATATGCGTGGGTTCGAATCCTATGGTGTGCATAAAAAGTTTTTCAAATAAAATTGGATTTAAGCTCAGCACCACAAAAAGGAGGCTGATGAGTGCAAAAGTGGCAAAGCACGAAATAGCTATATCTCCAGCCAAAACAAAACAATGAGTGGTAGCACCTTTAAGTTGTTGTTGTTCAAACATTCAATAAAATTGACAGAATAAAGAATGGTCAAGTCTAACAAGCTGACATTCTAGTACGAATAGTACAATAAAAATAACAATATTTGTTGAATATTTCTTAGATAATACTAGAAATTATATATGACACTCGTATAAAGTACGAAACAGTGCACAGTGAAAAATCTCCAACTGCGAAATAAGATTTGTTTGATAAGACAAGTCTTTAAATATGACACACTAAAACTCACAATTTTACAGTAACATAAGTGAGTTTTAAAAACATAATATGTTGCATTTTAATTTTTGGTTGCCAAAAACACACACTTGTTTTTTCACCTATTCACAATTTGTTTACAAAATCGTTATTAGTTAAGTCTAATTTAAAGTTCAATATTTTATGTTTACAACACAACATCTATACAAGTGAAATATGCTATATATCAAAATTTTAAATATTTTATCTTACGCAAAAAAATATTATAGTTTTGAAAAATAATATGTCACCAAACCAAAGTCAAAATATAACAAAAAATTAGACATAAACATAAACAAATTTTATTTTTTTGAACATATGCAGGTACTTGTATAGGTTTACCATCTGAGATCAGACATATTGAAAACAACCGCTTACATATTTGCAAAAAACAAAAAATACAACAAATATTTGGCTTTACATTTTGAACTTGTACCACATTAATCAATAGACAGATACAAAAAAAAAACCTAAACTAAAAACACAAAATAAAAACATTAATCTATTTATAGAATATGTCATGTCTCTATTTAAAACATTTTACAACTTGTACCTTACTATGCATTAAATAACCCGACAAAATCGTGTGGGAAAAATCTTTTAAAAACAAAAACAAAATCAAAATAAAAACAAAAACACTACACTACACAAAATAAAAAAAGCTAATGTTTACTAATTACAATAATGTGGCATTGCAATTACCGCATATAGTTGAAGATACAAAAAATATCTACCCTAACTCGAGTTATAATAAAACAAACAAAAATAAACTACAAGGGAGGACGAGGACGAAGACCTAATGGACGGTCTTTTGTTTTGAGTACTTTTTTTATGACTGCCACTGTGCATGAAATCCAATTGACGGTTTAGAGGCCGGAAACTTTTGGATTTCAAATATAAACAAAAAAAAAATGCAATGATTTATGAATGTTTAGTAACAAAAGCATGATTTGTGTTAAAAAAAATATTAAATATTAATTTAATTAGCAAAAAAATATTAACAAACTTTGTTTAAAACATAAGACGTCGAATATTTTCATGTCCTCTCGAAGGGATTTCTACAGAAGCTGATGCTAATATTTATAAACCACAAAATATCACACAACTCACGCACTATATAAAATTTTTATGTTTTGTAAGTTTTGTTATTCAAAACAACAACAATTCAATTAAAAAACACAAATTTTAAAAACACTTTAGCTTGAATTTTCTTTTAAAAATACTTTAAGGGATTGACCGAAGCACAAATCTCGAACGCAATCTGATGAGGACTCCTACTCGCCGAGATTTGCAATCAATCAGCAGCGATTATATTCCGTATCCGTATTACTTCCGCAGATATACATATAATTTTTGATAGGTACTTGTGATACTTGATATATTCATTAAATACTTTTTGTATTTTTTTTTTGGTAAACACTGACCGATACAAAGAAGATACACTTTTGTGTTGTCTGACTCAGCGGGCAATATGCGTTCTTAAAAACAAATTGGGAGTTCGCGCGTGTAACCAACCCAATAACTCGTTAACATTTAAATTCAAATATAAAACAAAATCAACACACCTCCTACAACTTCGTTTCTTCGTTTTTATTTTTAATGAAATTAAATTTAAAAACAAATCATCAAACAGTGATTAACACCACAAAATCAAACTTTTAATATATATTGTATCTTTGTATCTATGCGAAGTTAGGAGAGATAGGAAGGTCGTCGGTATAGGCAGGTTCAAGACACGCGACTTTTTTATTAAAGGTAGGTACAACGGACTTTGTGCGCGTTTTCTACAATCGTCTTAGATTTTTTGAAATATTTTGTATCTGATGCTATAGTGACCAAAACAAATCGACTATTGGCCGCGGACTTTTCTACACACTATTTAAGTACACCATCATAACATGAATGTTAATTGCGGTCGCGAAGTAGCCACTAGCCGCCGCCGTCCGAGTCGTTACCGCCGCTGCCGTTCGTCGTCGTTGTCGTCGTAGTAGCACCATCACCGATCATTAGTAGTAAGCGTCTCTATATCTTTATATGAGTATCGCGGCGCGCGTTTCAGAGCGGAAAATTTACATGTAAGTACCTACAATGTAAAGTTCATGTATTTTGTATAGATACACTTTTATTTTTAACTGAAGTAAACTTGCAATAATTATGTTCGAGGAGACGATGACTACGACTGTGACTACGACGACTACCGACACTATGTGAACGTTCCTCTTATGTCGACCGAATTGTTTCAGCTTTACTCGTATAACGATGGAGACGGGGCTTGAATTTGTGTTTTTTTTATTCAATATGCTATAAAAATGTACATATATCGTGACCATGACGCAGGTATAGTAGAGGTATAGTGAGGAGTCTCAAGCTAAACTAACAGTGCCCGCTGATAGTATTTTTTTTTTTGCAACAAGTGAAATGTTTAAATCCGACAAAAAACAAAAACATACAGAAGAAATTGTTAGACAAACATTTGAGTATGTACCCTATAAGATTTACAAAATTTTACCTTCTTGATAAGTGAATTTTTATTGGGCAAGAACATTTTTCACACTTCTTATTAATTTCACATTTGAAATGATAAAATCAAGAGAATTTTGTAAGCTTTGTGAAAGAAAAGCTGACTTACTGATGGCTGAACACAGTATACATATGTATACACAGTAGAAGTCGTAATGTCTATCAGCGGAGTTTTTGAAGTACGCAATACTTTTGGAATTTCTCTATCTCGAGTGCGTTCTAGTCGAACAAAAAAAGCCTTATCATTACTCGTCGGAATGTCATAGCGCTATTCGCAACTGAACTATTTATTGGCACTGAATTCGAAACTCAACTGATACTGCTTTGTTCGAACTAATTTTTTTTTGGATAAATCTCTTTGTTGACAATTTTATTTATTAAGAATTTTTTCCGACTTAGTCTGTGATAAGTCATTTAAACACTATTTAACTCGATTTAAGTTTACATAAGAGCAAATACGATTTCAATGCTGTTCTGTAATTTATCAGTGTTTTTTGGTGAGAAGCTTTATTTCTGAAATATGGAAACAGAGAAAATTAAACGTACTACAATTTATGACAACTATTAAACCGGCAATATTTTAAAATCAGTAACTGTCAGTAATCAAAGGGATGAAGAAAAATTAAACATTTGACAAAAATAGAGTGAAAAGGATGGAGATATTGACAAAATTCTGTAATTTTTGAAAGAATTCCATCAATTGATTGTTGTTTTTTTTTTTTTACAAGT
The DNA here is from genome assembly GCA_920104205.1 of Eupeodes latifasciatus. NCBI lineage: Eukaryota > Metazoa > Arthropoda > Insecta > Diptera > Syrphidae > Eupeodes > Eupeodes latifasciatus. The sequence continues at coordinate 372,808,408 of OV049924.1, forward strand.
ACTGCCTCTTGTGAGGAATCGACAAATTCTGAAAAAGGGTGTCTTCAAGTAGCCATTCGCATTCGACATATACACTTTAGGTTCGCTTCATTCTTGACACTACTCGCAAACAGGTGTGGTTGAGAGCTTTAAGTCACTAGGCATTGGTTCTTTACGAGCTAAAGTACCACTAAGTATTTATTATTGAGCCTGCAATCTTTAAGAATCATTGATTGATAACATTCGAAAGCAATTTTTTAATGTCAAATAAATTCTGCTGGAAAATTATTTAAAATAGCAGTTTCAAAGTAAACAAATCTTTCAATGAATGATTGTTTCCAGAATTCATTCACAAATGATTTCGTTCCTTTATAACCTTTTGTGTTCAAATTTAAGTTGCAGCACTCTATATTATCGGAAACTAATGGAAACTAATGCCATAAACCAAAACAAAACAAAAGAAAACTTTCGGAATAGTAAAAAAAAGGACAAGACAATCAAATTACACTCAATTAATCGAATAGCTTTGAATATACTAAAACCTATTTTTGTTAAGGTTCAAGGCCACAGAGAATGCTTAGGCATTTTATATACATACGAGTATATTATGATTGATAGTGGGAAAATATTAAAGAAGGGGGTGGATAGTTAATTTTCTCTAATTGATTTTCAGCCTTACATGTGTGTTTATTGTTAACATACTGGGTGTCTTAAAAGAAAGTTAATATTTAATCGATGAGTTAAAGAAACTTCTTTTAGTTGCAGAGCTTAATTTCTTGTATCAGGGCTAATTAACTCTTTAGAATAGATTTTAGGTATTTCAGTGCTCTAAAAGTCTTTTTCAATTTGATCAATCCATTTTAGAATGAAAGAGATCTTGAATGAATTTTCAAAAGCCAAACTACCGAAACTCAAACACCCTATAAATAAGAATAGTTTATTAATGTCCTGTGTGCTATATAAACATATTTTTATAGCAACACGAAACTCCAAGCCTATTTCATTGACGTATGTTATATGGTAAGCGAAAGGCCACACCTAGACCTAGACATACAAAGTAGGATGTCCTTAATCGAACGGGTATGTGGTAAAGTAAAGTAAGTCCAAAATATGTAGGACAAACAATGAAGACATAGTTTCAAATAATAAGCCTAAAAAAAGTAAAACTATTTGATTTAGTTTTTTTTTTGGAAAATGAGGAAACAAAAAAAAAACCAAAAGAAAGCTGAACCAAAACAACATGGTCATGAGGAACTGTCAAAACTTTTTAGTCAATGACAATCCTACACCTGATCCACCTAATTTTATAAAGTATTAATACAACAAAAAAGTCAATTTATTCAAAACACCTGAATATAAACTTATTGAAAAAAAAAATAATTTCTAAATTTTTATATTAGCTCAGATTAGCACCGTTTTCCCAGAATACAAGAATGTAGAATTCGCTGTCAAGTAAGTTTTCAAATCAGGTGCATAATTTTTATATATGACATGTACCCTTGGATGCTTTGGTATACTGATTCTAGCAGAAATAAGGGCCATGAAATAAAGCGGCCAATAATTTTGTCAATCGCTATTAATTTGGGTTAAGAAATGAAGACACTATACTAAATGACTTAGAAGACTTTTAACAGTTGCATGTTATTGGATTGGAATAAAGAAGACTTTTTCCAGTTTGTGAGCAAATTTTTTCGCGTATTTATGGCGAAAATACTAAGAACAAATTTGCAAGTTTTACTATAATTTCAGATAGTTAAAAATATATAAAGAGATAACTTCTTGATTGGTTAACATTGCAAAGGCTATTAAAATCCTTTTTTGTGAGCCTATTATAATAACCCAACACAAATCCAATCGGTCTACAAAGCATAGGTATAATACAGCAGAATTAATTAAATCGCTTGGAAATATAACTAATAGAAGAATTAAATAAATCAAACGAAATAGGTCTTTAAATTTTATATAGGTTTTTATCTTATTAGCAAAGAAGAATAATAATTGAATCCCTTCATCAAAGTCATCTTAGGACTTGAGAAATCTTAGACCAAACTAGTCCGCAATCCATTAAAAAGGACAAGTCAAGAAAAAAAACTTGATATGTATTCATAGAAGTTAAGACCTTCTATTACAACATTTTTAGAGACAAGTTTTTTGACGCTATGTCTAGTTTTAGACTTCTTATTCGAATGAAAAAAATGTTAGGATATATAAGCTTCTTCAAGATCGTTCTAGAGCACTTTGTTCTTAAACTCAGGTCATAACCGTAACACTATTTCAGACGATATTGGCATCATTGGCAGAGCTTAAGGGGGTTTCAAGTTGTCAAGGCAGGACGCTAAGCATCAACAAGTATTGGCCAAATGCTACAGCTAACAGCAAACAATTTGCATAGTTAAGACCTAGTTCTGTTGTTAATTCTGTCAATATTAAGATTGCTGAAGTTAAGCGAAGAATTATTCGCAAAAGTTAAAAAATGAATATTCAACTTGTAAATTAGAATTTTCTTCTGATTTTGCACTGAGGCTGTGATGTTATTGTACTCGTATACTTATGAAGAAGTCCTTAGCCGCTTACGGAGAAAAATTCATCTGCATTAAGAACCGCCACCGGTAAATGTTTGGAAGGGAAGCTGCCATGAAAATCTACAGGAGCCTATGATCACTTGCCATGAAATAAAATGGTATTAAATTTCCAAAGTCTTTGAATCAAACCTGAAGAGAAAGAACTTTACTAAAGCTTGGAGGAAACAGAGAGGGTTGTTATTACAATAGCTATTAAAAGCCAGGACTACTTTGTTAGTTATAGTCAGAATCACTCCGAACAGTATTTAATTAATACAGAAATTGGTAATTTACAAACCACATTTTAAAATAGTACCGAAAATATCAGACGCTTTCCACAAAACTATCGTAGGTGACATAAGAAATATATGAAACGCGCCTGTCAAACAATTTCATTCTTGCTTAAGAAAACTTAAGTATATGACATTTTAAGTTATATTTTTCAGAAACAAACGTTACCTTAAACATTTTTTAAATCAATACAATATCTAAAAAATAAAAATGTTCCTGAAATAAGTTAATGCTTTCTTGAATGAAATTGTGTAAAAAATGTGACTGATCATCTTATATCAAAAACCGATATTTTCTCCCGAATAATTGTAAGCAACGAAGAATAACATTTTTGACATCTGGCCAAATTTTCAAAATAAAAAAAATGCAAGAAACGGTATTATTACAATAATTAAAATACTACTTAAAGTTGGTAAAAAATTGATTTTCTACTCGAATATCTTGGTTAACTTTAAAGATTTTGCCTTCAAGCTAATTTTATTTTATAAAAATTATTGTTGCTAAAATTGATAAAAATTAGTTTTCGACTAAAAATTTGGGAAACAGAAACACATATTGAAATCGAACTTATTCTTTAATTTTTTTTCAATTCTAAAGTTTTTCTAATGTTAAAAATGAAAAAATAACTATAATGCCTAAAAACGGTACAAACTAACAATACCCTATAAAGTAGCTTCTACTTACAGCAAAATTATAACATTATAATTTAGCAATCCATCATGCAATTTAAGCCCGAAGATACTTTCATGTTCATTTTTTTGTTTTCGTTTAGATTGACCGAGTGCGGAACCATGTCAAGCGCAGGCGCTATATTCTCTTTCATATACAAGATTGAGTATAAAATGATCAACAAATAAAAATATAAAAGATCGTTTAAGCCACCCCACTCGCGCCACTAATTTAATTCTAAGGGTGGTTTTTTAAAAGTTCGTTCGTTCCTTCTTTTCCTCTATTCAAAGTATCTATAAAAATGATTGTTGTTGGGTAAGCTTCTTTTAAGTTGCTCGTTTTTATTTTCAATGATTTTTCACTTAAATTGTTATTCTGTGTCGATGTTGATGTTGATGTCGATCGAGGAATTCACGTGACATTTAAGTTTTTCAAAAGCAAGTTCAAAGTCATTTTTATTGCATATACTCGAGGTGTATCGTGCGTTGTTGCTTTTTTGTATGTGCGGTTTGGGCGAAATAATAGAATAATTTATTTCTAATGCGGTGGTGGGTTGGTCCTGGTCTTGGTCTCGCGGTTAATGGCGCCATTTGTTGCTGTTGTTATTTTTAATCAATCTCACGGCGCGCGGCGTCAAACCTCAGCGGTTCTTGATCCTCTTTCTAAGTGTCAATATGTAGACTATATGGGTTTTTAACATAGGAATTTTTTTTGATATAATTTTGTAACTTTTTTCCTAAGAAAGTTCTTATTTACGACGACCACCGCGACCGCGACGTCGAGTATCTATGGGATTTTTTAATTATCTGATTAGATTTATTGAGACATTGCCTTATAATGTAGATAGAATGAGTAATTGATTATTGTAGATAGATAATAGTTGACGTGCCATTTCGAATGATTTATGGTTCGATATTGTTCAAATGGAAATTGTTATAAACTAGATAACATTTTGCGCAAATTGCATTTATTTTAGGATTTAAAAATTTATCATTTTCGGTTTTAATAATTGACGCGATGGGTATATATGTATGTAAATAATGTTCGGACTAGGAAACGGCCTAGTCACTGATAAAGCTTCGGTTCCCATCGATCACCGAAATCAAGCATCAGTGAGCGTGGTTAGTAGAAAGATGAGGGACCGTCTCGAAATCCACCGCGTGCTGTTGTTATTTTTTTCTTTCTGTCTATTGTTCTTTCTCCTCTGTCCTTCTTTCTTGTATTAATGTCTTGTGTTGTTATCACCTTATATAGTCTTAGTCACTCAAGGTGCTGTGTTCTCTACTCTGTACATTTATGTGCTGAGTAGTATGTAATGTAAATGTAAATAATGTTCGGACGAAAGTTTTAGCCAAATTTTACTTTAAGATTAGGGAAGTTTTTTGTATAATTTGTGTTAAATTTCCTTTTTGTATATGGACTGTATGATTTGTAGATTTGTAGACCTAGTTTTAAGTTTTTGTTAAATGTCTTTATGATAAAAAACCAAAAATTAAAGTTTAAATTTTGAATAATTAATAATGTTTAATTTAATTAATGTGTTTGTACAATATAATATGTCGATAAGTTTTGTTTTCTGTTACCGATGTCCAAGATGTTTACTGTGTGGTGTCCAAAATCGAAAAAGGTAGAATTTACTATTTTACAAATTGATTTAGCATAAACAAATATGAGGCAAAAGAAGAATGCAAGAAATAAGTTACGTTAGGATTTACAAGAGCGAATTAAATTAGTTATTTGTTTAATAAAATAGGGTGTTGTTAGACATTGTTTGGCATTTTTACAAAAAAAAAAATATTTTGTGATTTGATTCCCAAACAGGAAGGAAATTAAGCAATTCTAATGGGTGATTTTTTTGAGGTTAGGATTTTCATGCATTAGTATTTGACAGATGACGCGGGATTTCAGACATGGTGTCAAAGAGAAAGATGCTCAGTATGCTTTGACATTTCATCATGAATAGACTTACTAACGAGCAACGCTTGCAAATCATTGAATTTTATTACCAAAATCAGTGTTCGGTTCGAAATGTGTTTCGCGCTTTACGTCCGATTTATGGTCTACATAATCGACCAAGTGAGCAAACAATTAATGCGATTGTGACCAAGTTTCGCACTCAGTTTACTTTATTGGACATTAAACCAGCCACACGAATGCGTACAGTGCGTACAGAAGAGAATATTGCGTCTGTTTCTGAGAGTGTTGCTGAAGACCGTGAACGTGAAATGTCGATTCGTCGCCGTTCGCAGCAATTGGGTTTGTGTTATTCGACCACATGGAAGATTTTACGCAAAGATCTTGGTGTAAAACCGTATAAAATACAGCTCGTGCAAGAACTGAAGCCGAACGATCTGCCACAACGTCGAATTTTCATTGAATGGACCATAGAAAAGTTGGCAGAAAATCGGCTTTTTTATCGACAAATTTTGTTCAGCGATGAGGCTCATTTCTGGTTGAATGGCTACGTAAATAAGTAAAAATTGCCGCATTTGGAGTGAAGAGCAACCAGAAGCCGTTCAAGAACTGCCCATGCATCCCGAAAAATGCACTGTTTGGTGTGGTTTGTACGCTGGTGGAATCATTGGACCGTATTTTTGAATGGTGAATGGCGATCGCTATCGTTCAATGCTAACAAACTTTTTGTTGCCAAAAATGGAAGAACTGAACTTGGTTGACATGTGGTTTCAACAAGATGGCGCTACATGCCACACAGCTCGCGATTCTATGGCCATTTTGGGGGAAAACTTCGGAGAACAATTCATCTCAAGGAATGGACCGGTAAGTTGGCCACCAAGATCATGCGATTTGACGCCTTTAGACTATTTTTTGTGGGGCTACGTCAAGTCTAAAGTCTACATAAATAAGCCAGCAACTATTCCAGCTTTGGAAGACAACATTTCCGAAGAAATTCGGGCTATTCCGGCCGAAATGCTCGAAAAAGTTACCCAAAAATAGAAGAAGTAAAGAAAAACAGCAAATTGCATTGATGAGAAATTAACGAAGAACTTTAGCTGTTTTTATCAAACTTTTCTGAAGAAGTAATTAGCTTTTTTCAACCTTTGATTTGGAAACAGGGCACGATGGCTAAAGTACCTTACTAGATTCCTAGGTCAGGTTAATTGTTCTATTGTTTCTAAATAATGTATGTAATGTTTTGTGTTAATCTTATAAAGAAGGAACCTACAAACAGAAAACCCTTCAATATTCAAATTCGAAAGACTTTTTTTTATTCTTTGTTCTTAAGAAGAATTGATAATCGACGGTTAACTCTTAAAAAATACCTGCCTTAAATATACTTCGACTCAACGGTCAAAACCTGTCTAGGAGTAATTTTAGATCCCAAACTAAACTGGAAATTAAACACTTAAGAACAGGTTAAGAAAGCTGGCATTGTTTTTAACGCCTGTAGAAACACATTTGGTTAAAAATGGGGCCTTAAATCGAAGATGATTTTGTGCACGTACACAAGAAATTCAACATCGACAAACTAAAGAAGGTTCACAGAATAGTGTCGGCACTACAGGAGCCCTTCGATCCTGCCAAACAGATGCCTTAAATGTTATTCTGCACATCCTACTCTTATCAATAGGCCTTCACTTTAAATATTTAGTATCCTGCAGCGCGCTAAAACGGGACTGATTTCATCTGACATTTTTGCCAAAAACATCGACTACTGCACTGCAAGGTCATATTTCCTGCCAGAGGTGGAGGATGGCATGGTTATGAAAAACGTCAATGTCACTGTCTTTACTGACGGGTCAAAGATGGACTGTGGATAGTTGGGTGGGGAATTTTTCCTAAATGCCTCTAAATCTTTTCGGCTACCTGATTTTGCCAGTGTATTTCAAGCTGAATTACTAGCAATCAGAAAAGCGTGCAAAATACTCAAACAAAAATAGAAAAACCGCTATCTGCACTCACAGCCAGTCCGCTGTTATGGCTATCAATTCGGCCACATTATCCTCTATGTTAGTCCAACATTGTCGGGATGAACTATCCAGCTTAAACATCAACCTTTGTGTCACTCTTATTTGGGTTCCAGGTCATAGTAGCATTTATAGAAATGAACGGGCTGATAAGTTGGCCTGGCAAGAATCGGTCCTTCATAGCTCACTTGCGAGCTATGAAGGGCAAAGTTTTCTCAATTTTTCTAACAGTACCCAACCGCAGGTGGAACAGTCTAATAGACTGTATTATGGCCTGCCTATAGCAAAAACCATTCTATCTATCTTTTATGCAGTTCCAGTTAAGATATAGGTCACTGCCATATGTACCGGACCTGGGCCGATAGGAGAGCATGCAGCAAAGTTGAGAACAACATGAAAGGGAAACTGTGATTCACTTTCTCTGTCAATGTCCTGCCCCCTCCAGTTCTAGAATGTCAACGTTCGGAAGGGCTTTCCTTATAGACCTTGATGAACTTTCCGATATAAAAATGGCCTTAGCGTCGCTGAATTTGATAAATCTATTAAAAAATATTCTGGTTCAAAACATAGGCCTAACGAGTTTATGGCATCAAAATAGAGCTTTCCAGCGCTAAGAAAAGTCGCGCAGAAAGGACTTCTTGTGACTGCTATTTCTACCAAACCTACTTGCTTTCAGAAAAAGTTACACATCGACTACACTCTTTTCACACTCTACAGTGTTTGGAGACAACCATAGAATTTTTGGAAAGGAATACGGATTTCTGAGGAAAAATCATCTTATCGGACGAGGCCAAAATGTTCTATGAAAAGTTAATAGTACCTAACTTATTTCAAAATGGCAGGAAGAAACCATTTTGTTTCGTGAAGAGTCTCAGTCCTGGTCAAATAAATTGGCGGCGATGCAAGTCATACAAGCGACTTATAGTTCAATGTTGTCAGTAAAAAATTCAAATTTTATCACCTCCAACCCTACTAATAGGTTCTATAATACTATTCGCTCTACTATCAACAACTTTTTTACTACATCTTACTTCGACTAATACGTTCCATATAAAAGCTTTTATAATGAAGGAGTTCGCTATTTTGACGGCTGTCACTTTTAAATCTATCATATTTTCACATAAGCATCTACAATGTATGTTCTATTACTCAAAAACGCATTGAAATTGTAAAAATTAATTTAAAAAAAATGATAATTTTGCTGTCACAGTTCGTAAGACTAAAGCACTTTTGTCGTCGTGAAGCACTTAGGTTATATTGGGTAAATGGGTTAGCGATTAATGAAATTATCGCCGAACCAAGATAACTGTATGTACATCCATTGCTATGATGTCTATGAATTGTTTTATTCTAACCATCTAGAGGCTTTAATAAAGCCTAAAAGGCTGTTTTCTGAAATGTCCACTAGTTCTTCAAGATAATCGGAGAAGTATTTGAGTTTATTTCTAGTCTGTCTTGTGTGTATTGTCGTGAAGCACTTTATCGGACAGCAACTGGTTATAAAGTTTGAGCTGAGATGTTCTGTAGCCTGTAGTGTTGAGGAAAACCCAAGCACGTATTGATTCCAAGACGATATTTAGAAAACGCATTTCACAAACAACTTAACACCGTATTTGGCATAAAGATTAACTTAGCTCTTAAGGCTAAAGTAAATTTTACAGAAAATCTTAAGCCAGTTTTTCACCAACAACGTCGTATCTTGGCTGATTAGGTCTTTATCAAGAATTAATTTTCAGTGATAAGGCTTATTTTTACCTCATGGGCTTTGTTTAAACAGAATTGTTGCATTTGGAGCTCGGAAAATCCATAAATGATTGTTGAAATTCCTCTCTCAACGTATCAATGATTGGACCTTACTTGTTCGAAAATGAGAGTGTTGCAAGTGTTACGGTGATTGAACGTTATCGTCACCGAGCTATGATTAATAATTTCTTTCGTCCGAAATTAAAAGATAATGATGTAGCAACAAAGACGTTTATTTAAACAACAGCGCTACGTGCGACGAAACAATCGATATTTAGCAAGAAAAGTTTCCTGACCGTGTTATTTCTCGAAGAGGCAATCACAATTTACCACCGATATCATATGATTAAATCATCTTTCGAACTTTTATACCATTGCTCCATAATCGATTCAAGACCTTAAAGATGGAATTCGTAGAGTTTTTGAGGACATACACTATACAACCGCAAATTGGTCTTGGAAATGCTCATGAAAAGGAAATGGTGCTGCAGCCGTAACTGTGATCAAATCGTTGATATTGTTTTACATTCTTAATGAAATACCTTAATCTTTAAAACTAAATAAACATTGATTGATTTTCAAAAAAATCGAACTAAAATGTTTTAACGGAAAACCCTGTATATAGTTGTAACGAAAGTAACGTATTGGAATCATGTACAACGTTATTGTACACGAATTTTGGAAGTTCCTTTTATGAGTTGCCACGCCAATTGGAAGTCAAATTTTATTTCTAAATAAGATATGCGTTTGATGGATAATCATTAGCAACCTTTTTTTGACAAAAATATCAATGAATTTACTTCGAGAACAATGAAAGTTTCAATTATGGTTAATGTTTTAAAGTCATGACTTCTAATTAATTGTTTTACTGGGCAAAACCTTTCAACAACAAACAATTTTCGGCAAAGCATTACAACTACAAATAATATTTTAAATTTTAATAATTTTATTGAAATTTTTTTCAAAATCATCTCATATCCTTTCGAGTTTCACTTATACGGTTTTAGCATTCACTTAGTAATTTTTGCTTATAGCTATTATTTCTTTTTTGAAAATATGAAAAAATTTGGTCTAGATTTATTCAAGATAAATATTAGTAAATGTAAAATCTAACTCGCTAATTTAAAAACTGCTAGAAAAAATTAGCAACATGTTGCTATACCTACATATAAAGCTTACGCCAATATGACAACAAAAATTAAGGTTTAGCAATTTGAATACATAAAACATAATAAAAAATATTTATATTTTCTAAAGTGTATGTATAGTGTTTAAATATTTACCTAAAGTTAATCCTATGTGCTCTTTAAAAGTTTAACGTCTTAGCCGCCAAAAAAGTTCTTGGGTGTTTATTGTCATATATTTTAAGTGGTCCACGGTAACAAGATTTGTTACTTTTCTTTCTTTACACCCTTGGTTAACGGAGTTATGGATAATATCTGAAAATATATAAGAAACAAAAAATATTAAAAAAGATTCTTGTGAGTTATTAATAAATTTGATTTGGTACTAAAAATAGACTTTTAAGAAAGTTCATGTATAAGAACACATCGTGACAACACTTTTGATCGTTTTATTTTTATTTTTTTAGAGGAAATAAAATCACACTTTGGTTTCTTATGGACACTTAAAAGAAACGTGTTAATTTATTGTTTGGCGTTGTAAGTTAAGAAAAACATTGTTACTAACTTTTTTAATAAAAAAAAAGCAGTTAAAAATACAAGTTTGGAGTACTTGTTCGATGAAACAACAAAATGTCATTAAAATTTTAAAGTACTTTAAATCATGTATACATATTTTGCTAAATATATAAGAGCTTTAAACGCCATTTGATTTCAGCTCTTACTTTTTTTTTTGTTTTCGTTCGATTTTTTTTTTAATTCAAATTTGGAATAAAATGATTTAAGAAAAACAATTTTTTACATTTGTTCAGCTGGTAGCAGTTATTTTAAGTACATATCTAAGCAAAAACATACAGATATATATAGATACATAATACACTTATATAAAAATGAATTATTGTATTGACATCACAACAAACGTCATTCTAATTTTTTTTAAAAAGCCATTTCAGGGCCAAACACAAGTTTATTAAATATGTACATACATATATAGAAAAAAGATATATGTATGTATATGTACATATGTATGCGAAAAATAGTCTTATCAATTAATTGTATACTTAATCAAATTAGCTACTATAGCTAATTGATGGCTCTTAAGCAGCACATGCGTCTAGCTAGGCAAAAAAAGTACGTAGGTACATTTTAACAAACGTGCGTAAATAAACGGTTAACGTTAACATTTTTTGTTTTTATTTGCGACCAAGAAGTTTATGGCAAGTATTGCATTCGTAAAAAAAAAAATTGAACTCGAGATGGTAGAGAAGTCGAAAAAAGTGGGTCCCATTATTCCGTCCATATCGGTCTGTCTGTCCTCGTCCCTACAAACTTAACCATAGGGTCGATTGAGTTCAAACTAAGGAATTAACGTTTTAAGCAGATTGGCGTCAAGAGTTTTTTTTTGATTTTAAATACCAATACCAGTTATCCCCCAAACACATTTTTTTACCAGAAACCTGAAATTTTAATTTTGTAAAAAACGGCTAGAGATTTTTATTAAGATTTCATATAAATTTTTTGTATCTTAACTTCACTTTTATTGCTCCAGAAGGATACCTTCATAGAACCGTTATTTTGTTTTTAAATTTTCTCAAAAATTAATTAACCGATTTAAATGATTCTTTTCTAAACGAGTTTCTTATATTGTTTTAATAATAGTTGATAATCAAAAATGGATTTTGAATTTTTAAAATATTTTTTTTTCCAAATTCCGATATTTTAAAAACGGGTCAAAATTTTTACCGAAATTCAAATGTAAAAGCTGTCAAATAGTATTTGCTCTTTGTAATTACATAATTTCAATTTTCGTTTCAATGATATATAATTAATAATTTAACATCTATTCATTACAATTATACGTAATTGTAATTTAAAAAAAAATAACATTTTATTTACTTGTAATTATAATTGAAAGATATAGATTTAAAAAACTTCCAATTGTAATTGAATAAATACACTTACTAACATGTAATTAAAAATTGTAATGGATTTATTCAAGTTATTGAGGAAAAGAGCTTTTAAATGTAAGTCAAAAAAAGAGGCTGGGTTGCGACCCACACTGTAACTTCCAATCCCGTCTGTCGATTTGTCTTGCTTAAAAGGTTTGTAGGTTTTCGTGTTTTGTTAAAAAAGTTGTCAGTTGAATAATTATACAAAATTAAAAAATTACCAACAATATTTTGCATTTGATGCAAAAGTTTGATTTCAAAATCTATTTTTGTTAACGAGATTTTTAGTCGTTAACCAATTTTTACCAATTTTAGTAGCATTTCTTAAAAGTTTTTATTTCTTATTTAAACAAAAACAAATTGGATGATTGAAATTAATTTGAAGTCAATATCTTCTATTGTTCACGAGATATCGAAAACCGAACATCAATTTTAACGAAATTTGCGTACTATTTTTAGTACATTTTATTTTTTTTATGAAAAAAACTGACTGTTGGATTTTTGTAAAAAAAATTACTGAATGTCGAAAACAATATTTTCTGTGAGACAAAATTAGTTTGAAACTTAAAAAATCATTTTTTTACGAACTTTTAGTAATGTTTTTTTAGGTTTTTGTTTTTTATAAAAAATAACTATCAAATCGATATTTCTCAAAATTTTCCAAGATTTTGGTGTCACGTCATAATAATATATGATATACAATTTAATTCAACTTGCTAGCGTTATTGGTTCGTGAGATATTTGAGGTAAACCAAAATGTTCTTCTTTCTTTCTTCTGGTTCTTGAGCTATGGACGACGAAAAAAACGTAGCGAACGTACGGACATACGGACGTACGAACGTACGGACATACGGACACGCACGCACAGACATCTCTATAAAAATCTTTTATTTCGACTCTCGGGGCCTTGAAACGTCGAGAAATGTTAAAATTTTCAATTTGACATACCCATTACAATAACTTCCTATGGGAAGTTAACAATTCATTTCCTTATTTACTGAAACAATAACACACTAGTTATATAAGAACTTAGCTTTTATTTTGTAATATGTATTTCGTAAAGTGTAATTGATACAAATAACATTTTTGTGTAATGATTACTGAAAAATGTAATCATTACTTTTTTTTACAATTTCATTAATCTACTTAAATTTCAAGTAAATGACGTTTTTCATTTAGATGCACAAGTATTTAAAATAATTCAATCACATTTTGAAGTTATTAAAAAAGTGTGCGGAGATTTCAATTACAACTATTTGTAATTATGGTATATACTACAGCTAAACTTATTAGGTATTAAATGCCAGCGCTGCCAACTTAAAACTACGAAATGCCTAATGGCAAGTTTAGCATTAGTTTTAATATTTAGTTTTCCACTCTTTGAAGCTTTTTTAAGCAGGTTTCAGCACAGTCAAACCACACTGGAGCACCATAAGTAAGTATAGGCTGGAAAATAATTTTGGATATCAAAATTTTCTTATGTACACCTGATTGGCGGTTTATGAACGGGTATAAAATTCTTATTAAAAGATTAGTTTTGTTAATCGTGTTGGCGATATGTTTGTCAAGAGTCAGTTTCTGTCAAAAAATCTGATTTTCTTCGCAGAGAAAACCATATAGCTTGCGATTTTTGAGCATTAACCTTGATTTTCCACTTATGAAAATAGTTTTGTAGGGTATTAAGTGAGCATTGTAGACTAGCATATTGAGGCAATAGACTAGACGAAAAAAGAGCTGTGTGTTTGTCGTCAGCAAATATAGCAACTTTAGTGTTTGCGTCCAAAGATGGCAGGTGGGACACATAAACTTTGAAAAGTATGGGTCCCAACACAGACCCCTGTAAAACTCCACTAACTATATCATAAAGAATAGAGTTTACACTGCCTGCGTATACAGGAAATGTTCTGTTTTGTAAAAACCTTTTTATTAATTTAATTAAAATTGCTACCATTTCCACCTGGGAAATACACAGAAAAGGATACTAAGTATAGTTGAATCCTGTAAGACTATTTCAATGCCTATAGCTTCAATAATTTCAAAATTAATAGCGGGAATGGCAAAATGTATAATAGATTTATTTATTTAAAAAGCTACCCCCCCCCCTTTAAACATTGCCTATCAAGTCTTTAGCATGCATAATTATTTATCGCGAAGTTATTTTCATTATTAAGCCAGGTTTCATTTTTAAAAGCTATGTCAATTTTATTAACTATCAAGAAATTCGATCAATGTCTTTTTTTGACCACCACTTAAAAATAATTCAACGAATTCACATAAAATGCAAATAATAATACCATAATTGTTGCTATGACCAACAACATTAAGTATTAGTATTTATCAGAGATAAACTTCCTCCTTTGATTTTTTCATAAATTTCTATTAAAGAAAAAAGAGTAATCCCATTTACAACACTGATTTACCTGACGTGATGTGTTAAATTCAAACCCTCAAAAGTCACTTAATGAGTACACTTAAAAAGAGCTACAACATTGCATTCGAAAAAATGTATGTTTTTCTTTTTGTTTGGCAATAATAAATGTAACTCAACCTTGGCATGTGCTCAAAACTAAGTGTGTGATATATTTGCATTTGACACAAAAGTGTGTTGACAGCCAAAAAAAAAAAAAGAAAAAATGCTAAATATTAAAAAATAATAATTGTACATTATTATGAAATCATATAATAACAAGTTTGGCATAGATTAATCATATTTCATACAAGTGTAGATATTTTCTATGCATCTATAAGTTTGATTTGATGAGAATTGAATTGTTTTTCTTTGTATCTTATAGATACTCGTAATATGAAGAAAAATGACATTGATTTCTTATTTTTATATTTGCTCACTAAATTTCAATTATGAATTGATTTATTATTTTTTTTCTTCTAGAGATGATTTTTGCACATCACGACTTCATAAAATATTTATTATTTTTTTGTATCTTTTCTTGAGAGCATTATTTTTATGGTCAAGATTAAAAGGTGTTCAATAGAGGAGGTTATAGATTGTATAGATACATAAATAGTTTAGATATTTTAAAAATGTTTTCTAAGAGTGAATTTATTGAGGTCGGGAGGGACAATGTACGATATTGATACTTTCAGTGAAATAATAAGTGGGTGTTTCAAGGTTGTATTATTTTGTTCGTTCATTCCTCATTTATGCAAATTATAAACATTTATAACAATTCGAGTAAATATGTTTAAATGTACCACAACAAAAATTGCGAAACAAAAATATGACATGCTAAAAAGTGATTCTCGATTTAAACAAAATAAAAATCATTAGTTTACTCTTTTATAAAATTATATATTTAGAATTTGTTTTAAATTTCTATGTTATGATATAAAACATTGTAATTGTATGATATTCCAATAAAACAAGAGAAAAAAATCACTTATCGAACGATAAATATTTTTCAACATTTTTTAAATTGTGGAATATTTTCCCTCTGGTTTAGCCTGAAATGAATTGTTTAAATGTTTACCGTTTGTCTTAGCAATGAATTATAATAAACAAAAAAAAACAAGAATAATCAGACTATAATATTTAAATATTAAAAAATTCATTCAGTAAAAGCTTAAGGAGGGAATAATATTCATTGTGTTTACATTTTGTATAAAATCTCTGATTAAATTTAAAATCTTTTTTTGTAATCCTTTTTGTAACTCAAATGACACGTTCGTTTACACAATAATTTATGTTGAATTTGTTGTCAATGTAGTTTGATAGAATTTTTATTTTTTAACCAGCCTTTTACGTAGAAATAAAAAAACCTTTTACGTGCATACAAATCTGTATTTTGTTTGTTTCATTAAGTTTATTAATATGTTGGTAAATAACAACTTTATTATCAATCATTTGAATTATATGGACTAGAATTTTCTAATTACGTTTTTGACCATTAAAAGTGAGTACAACCAAAAGTGTGAACTGATAATTTTTCAATATTTCGGTATTACTTTTATAAACCGAAAAAGCCTTGGAATGTTTTACAGGGTGAGTAGAATTCTTTATTTAGTTAATAAGTCAGTACAATAAAATGTTTTATCCAAACCCCATAGATTAAAAGTAATTTGACGTCATACATCCCCCAACAAAAATAATAAACCAATTTATCAACTAAAAAAACATTGACGTAAGAGGAGTTATATAAATTTATAAAAACAGTTTAATTATAACACTTAAATACATATTTTAATCACATAATTTGTGTGTTTTTTTTTTTAATATTTTTGTTTTAATTAAAATAGTAAGTATTCGTCACAGTGAACCGGTAATGTATTTATTTTAAGGTTCTGCACCTCAAGAATCGCCGGTGTTGCAATTTGATGACGGAAAAGTTCAAGTGTATATTACTACCCTTATTATGCATAGACACAGTGTGAGCACTAGGAAAAAGAGAGAAGATTTGAAAGGAGATGTGGTGCCTTCCACATTCGCGTAGAACGATTAAAGAACGAATATCTGTACATTCCGAAGTTGGCCTCAAGGGTGTACTGATGAACATTCATAGAAGCGCGAGCATTACGATTGAACTATTTAATTGGAGGGCAGCTGGCTATTTCTCTAGACCTATCGTTAAAATAACGGTCAAAAGGGTGAGACAAAAAACTTTACGACAAAGTTCTAGCGATGTTATTGAACCAATTATATATCGGGTGATTTTTTTGAGGTTAGGATTTGCATGCATTAGTATTTGACAGATCACGCGGGATTTCAGACATGGTGTCAAAGAGAAAGATGCTCAGTATGCTTTGACATTTCATCATGAATAGACTTACTAACGAGCAACGCTTGCAAATCATTGAATTTTATTACCAAAATGTTCGAAATGTGTTTCGCGCTTTACGTCCGATTTATGGTCTACATAATCGACCAAGTGAGCAAACAATTAATGCGATTGTGACCAAGTTTCGCACTCAGTTTACTTTATTGGACATTAAACCAACCACACGAATGCGTACAGTGCGTACAGAAGAGAATATTGCGTCTGTTTCTGAGAGTGTTGCTGAAGACCGTGAAATGTCGATTCGTCGCCGTTCGCAGCAATTGGGTTTGTGTTATTCGACCACATGGAAGATTTTACGCAAAGATCTTGGTGTAAAACCGTATAAAATACAGCTCGTGCAAGAACTGAAGCCGAACGATCTACCACAACGTCGAATTTTCAGTGAATGTGCCCTAGAAAAGTTGGCAGAAAATCCGCTTTTTTATCGACAAATTTTGTTCAGCGATGAGGCTCATTTCTGGTTGAATGGCTACGTAAATAAGCAAAATTGCCGCATTTGGAGTGAAGAGCAACCAGAAGCCGTTCAAGAACTGCCCATGCATCCCGAAAAATGCACTGTTTGGTGTGGTTTGTACGCTGGTGGAATCATTGGACCGTATTTTTTCAAAGATGCTGTTGGACGCAACGTTACGGTGAATGGCGATCGCTATCGTTCAATGCTAACAAACTTTTTGTTGCCAAAAATGGAAGAACTGAACTTGGTTGACATGTGGTTTCAACAAGATGGCGCTACATGCCACACAGCTCGCGATTCTATGGCCATTTTGAGGGAAAACTTCGGAGAACAATTCATCTCAAGGAATGGACCGGTAAGTTGGCCACCAAGATCAGCCTTTAGACTATTTTTTGTGGGGCTACGTCAAGTCTAAAGTCTACACAAATAAGCCAGCAACTATTCCAGCTTTGGAAGACAACATTTCCGAAGAAATTCGGGCTATTCCGGCCGAAATGCTCGAAAAAGTTACCCAAAATTGGACTTTCCGAATGGACCACCTAAGACGCAGCCGCGGTCAACATTTAAATGAAATTATCTTCAAAAAGTAAATGTCATGGACCAATCTAACGTTTCAAATAAAGAATCGATGAGATTTTGCAAATTTTATGCGTTTTTTTTTTTTTTAAAAGTTCTCAAGCTCTTAAAAAATCACCCATTATTATCAAAAATCATTTTAAATGCTCTACGTTTAAGACTGTCCAAGAGCTCTAAGCTAAGTTGCAGGAGCACCACCCCAGAGATGGAAGTTATAGATAATGGCTAGATCAGAGGGGGAGAAAAACTTCTAGCATCGACTTAAGAAACCCAAACATCTTGCGACATTTTTTATTCAACAAAAGGTGGTTGGTGATACACAAACCGAGAATATACATATTTTCAGTCTCATGATGCAAGTGCCATCCATGGATTGGATAATGGCATGGGGGGTTTATCCAACTTTTACGATACAAGACAGCACTGGGTTTTCAAAGTATTAAATTCCACGCGGTTTATTGTTTCCCATTGTGCACTGATGTTTAGGTCGGAATTTAATTTTATCATATTTGGTCGTTGCAGTTTCACACCTGAAGAAGAGGGAAGTGAGCCTGAAAACGAATTTGAAAAGCTTCGAGTACTATCGTCAGCGAAACAATTAATTGCATTAAAAATTGCAGACAGGAGATCATTACAAAAAATAAGAAAGAGTGTTGGAGACAAAACAGAGCCCTGAGGAACACCAGCATTTAGTCGTATTTTATGGACATTAGACTATTTGTTTTGAACTTTCAGAAAGGTAATTTCTAATTCAACTAAGGAGGGTTTCAACTTAACCCAAAACACGCAATTTCGATTATAGGGCCTGATGCCAAATGATGCCTATCAAATGAGTTTGAAATATCAAACGCAATAATCATACTTTTTCCAAAACGATGTAAACATTTGTTCCACTGACTGTTCGGTGAGAAGAACCATGAGATCACCAGTGCACCGTTTAGTAAGAAGCCTTCTTAAAGATATATTTCTTGATCTGATAGTTAATCAGCTTTTACATGACTTTGGAAAGAAGAGGCGTAAATTAGTGAAGGGACGTAAGTCGATAGTTAGAGGGGAAGGAGGATTCGTTTTTTTTTGGGTATGGGTTGGACAAATGCTGTTTTTTAAAAGATAACAAAGCTTACGTAGTGGTCTTGCCAGCGTTCAAGAACTCCTCTTCAAAACAATAACCGGGATACCATCCGTGTCAGCGAATTTGTGAATGTTGAGATCTTAAAGAATTGTAGCTACTGTACGAGGACGAAAGAAGATGGGTCCCATAAAATCATTTACGACCTAAAGATTTTAATATCATATTGAGAGGAGGTTAAAATTAGTCTGAGTGTTTTGCTAGGCTTAAAGTTTGTGTGATTTGAAGTTTAGAAAACAATTTTATTTCTTCTAGGATGCTTTAAATAGATAAATAATAGATGGATTAGACAAAAAACGTTTTCAAATTAATTTTTGAATCAAGGTTATAATATAGATGTTTTATTACATTTTAGCCCTCTTGGACACCTAGTCCCCAAGTTATACGAACCGGAAGTCGCAAAAAGGTGCAAATACTGTAGCAGAAAAAAAAAGTAGAATTCAACGGGCAGTTACCTAGCTCGTTTTAGAACTGACTTGGAACGTATTTGGCTTACAGACTTACACTGAAGAGATGGTAGACTAAGACTATGAAGTTCGAAACTTTAGGGTACGCAGCTGATTTTCGTCGGCTCGAACTGAATTCAGAATACTTTACCTAATATCAATTTTGACTGCATTCTAGAAACGATTTAGAGTGGCTAAAATTCTTCGGAAAGACTTATTGCCACTCTTATTAGGGGCTTGTCAAAATAGACAAATTAGGAAGCAGCAAATTTTGAAAGATTCTTTTTTATTTCATAACTTTTAGGTCCAATGCGTGTATTTGTTTTTAAACATCTTTTTACGAAAACCACTAAAAACCTTAGTAACTTTCAAATTAAATATTATAAGCTTTTTTATAGCTGGGGTTTGTATTTACGATAAAACAATAGCTTTGTAATAATTGTGTGAAAATTTAGTTATATATAATTAGATATGTTTATTTAGTAAGTAACTGCAAAACGTTTACCAACAATTGTAGATATTATAATATTTATCATTAAATGACTGACTCATTTAAAATCACTTGCCTTTTCTATTAGATATTGTACATACATAGGTAGGTTCTTACCTTCTACTTTAAATAGAAACAATAATTACGTAAATACCAATATTTTTTTTAATAGAAAGCACGAACTTACTACTACTCGTATGTAGGAATATTTTGTGATAAAAATTTTCCAAAGTACTTAATAAATTTATATTATGAATGACACATTTACAATCTGCACAAGGGAACAAAAAGTAACAACTTCGTTACGTCAGAATTTTAAAAGGTGTTGCTACAAACTAAAAATTTAACATATTTACATTGTACTATATTTTATTTTGTTGGCGAGATAATAATAATTATAGGTTCCGGAAAATTGTGCATTTTAATAAATCATTAAATTTAACAACATAATAATATAATTTCAATGTTATGCAAAACTGATTTATGATTACAAATACAAAAAGAAAATATTGCAAATTTTAAGGCGAAGTTTTTTAAAAACGGTTATAAAAACCAAAGTAGATGTTTATAATAAAAAGATAAACATTTGCCTTGAATAGTTTATTTAATTTTTTTTCTTTAACTAAAATGTTTAATTTTTGTACTTTTTAATTGCTTTAGGTACGTAGAGGTACTAAAATGTTGCCTTTCAATGTCACGGTGTCGTTCAGTGATGAATGTTTTATTTTACAGAAAAACATGTGGCGAATTTAGGAAATCTCTGTTGCAAGGGCAAATTATCAGTCGGTAGTTGATGAACATTGAAGTTTGGCCTTTTAAAACTTCATTTATAAAGAAACTTAGCAATTTCTAATTGACAATTTTAAGTTTTTTTTTTTTGTTATTCACAACAGTCTGAAACATTCTCATTTATAAAAAGTTTTATTAATCGTCTAGTAAAATGTTATAAACTTTAATATTTATTAACTATTAATTGAAAGATGAGGCTTGCAATAGGGATGATAAATATGTAATCAAAAATTTAAGTTTAGGCTGTTTTCGGTTCAGATATTCCAGACGTTGATTTAGAAATATTTTCGTTAGGATTTTAATCTTTGGTTGTTTTGTTTGGAGGAATTAGAAAAAAACTATCGAAAAAAGGTAACCTTAACGTACAAAAGTGTCGTAAACGTGTCGACCGGAAATTGACAAATTGTTAAGTTTGGCAAATCAGACCGATTACAATAACTTCAACCTATATGCCGAAAAAATTCTATTTTATTTAACATATCAGCGATGTCTTATAAAATGGTAGCTGTGCAGCGTTTCTGCTATGAGACGTCTTTTAAATTTTCAGAATACACAAGCAGTACATTTTTAATTATAGTGTTGCAATGAACTTTTGTTGATTCATTGATTTTTGACCACTGGCGCACTTCTAAAGTGAAAAGTGAAAAATTTACCTTCACAACCTTCTGATAATTATTGTTTATAACAAAACTAACTAAGCAATATCAAAAAAAATCCTACGTTTCAAGTGAATTGATTGAAAATTGTCGGAGTTATGACGTATTATAAGACCAAGGCGTTTGAAGTTTTAAGTAGTAGGAGTAAGTATGAGGAATAATTTTGCAATACCTTTAATAATTGAATTCCAAAACCATTTTTAATGGTTTCCACAGATACAATTTCTTGGGAAAACATTTTCGTACCTTGGTGCTTATCTTCATTTCAACGATCTATACAATTCTCTCTACCAAGAATATTTACATAAAACTCAAGCAAACTTTATTAACGATCCTTAATCTCTCTTCTAGTTCGTTAATCGCAAAAGAAAGTCAGATCCATCTTCCTTGTCCTTCAATAATAAAACTGGCAATGGTAATAAAACGATAGTTAATTACTTTGCATTATATTTTAATAATTCATTTGAACAGGATTCTTTTACTATAGATCGGACCTATTTTGAGTATTTACTGAATTTTTCGTTGGAGACTTCCAACCAATATTGATACATTAATATAATGATAGCAAACTTTTACAAAAATTTAGTCTTCAGATCTAATGTAAGATCGGACATAAAGTATTTTCGTACTGATCAAGGTTGCAAGGTAAACAGATTTGATTTATGCTAAATCTATGAGGTCGATAATTTAATTCTAAGACTTAAGTTGTTGCTTTGAAAATAGGGCTCATTTCACGAACTGAGAGCTCATTTCTTAAGTAGTGTCCCCCAGATTGAAAGATAGTTGTCTTTAAATACTAGTAGACGATGATTCGGAGCATCGTGCTAAACATTGCTGAAATAACGCGTCATCTATGGAGGCTATGTAGTCGTAAAATGACTACAATTCTTCCGTATTATCAATTCGTAGTGAAATTGCAGTTTTTGATAGGGCTTAAACCCTTGTCAAAACAGATTTTGAGGATACGTTTTTGGATTTTGATTATGTAACCTGGATTTGCTTTTAGATTTTTTAAAAATATTTTCTTTGCAGCGTTAAACACAATCTGGATCAACGCAATTGTTATTGTTTAAGGCCACTTCAATAGCATCGTCCCCGAGGATCCATTTACGACTATAACCTATTGACCTGTAACGCTATCTGAAAACTATAATTTTTTATTTTGAGATGCTAACTTCAAGGTCCCACGTATTACAATATTTCTGGTGAATTTGTACCTGTAAAGTTATGGGGTTATCAGACAAGATACGCGTCCCTAAATCACCTGCGTAAGGGAAAATTTTGACAATTTCATCACCGATCATTACAAACTTTCTTAACTTAATGATGAGTTCACTCTGGGCCTTGATGGTCTTCCTCTTTTAACTCCTCTATCTAAAATTTTTCATTTATCCTTATCTGAAGGAACATTTCCTTAAATATAGAAAACATTTGTTATTACTCCAATTCACAAGAAAAGACCGATAGGGAAGGTGATAAACTTTCGACCAACTACTTAAATTTCTCATGTCCCAAACATTTTTGAAAGCATTATAAATAAACTTTCTCAGCTTCCGTTGCAGATCTCTTATTTACTGTTATGAAGAAAAATAAATAATATAGGGTTTTTCAATAAGGGCGGGTAGATTTTGTGTGTAGATGTCGTGGCGTTTGTTGTGTGGCACGTAGCGCCGTGCGCCGCGGCGCGCCGCCCGTCCTGCTGGAACCACATGTCATCTAGATCCATATCGTTCAATTTGGGCCATAAGAAATTAGTTATCATCGTTATGTTGCACTCGCTGTTGACGGTGATCGCCTCACTAACGTCGTTTTCAAAAGGGTACTGACATATTACGCCACCTCCCCAAAATCCACACAAAACGGTAACTTTTTGAGGACGCATTATCACCTGGTGAAACTCGCGTGGGCTGGTGTCGTCCCATATAAGGCAATTTTGCTTCTTAATACAGCCATTGATCCATTGATCCGCCTCGTCACTAAAGATGATTTTTCGGTTAAAATTGGGGTTCTCTTTGAAACGATTCAAAGCACAGTCAACGAACAAACGGCGTTGTCTATGGTCATGAGCTTTAAGCTCCTGGCTCAGTTGGATCTTGTACGGGTGTAAGTCCCAATTCCCGACGCAAAATTCGCCAAGTTGAAGTCTGCGAAAGGCCGAGTTCTTGTGCACGGCGAGGAATAGACTGCCTCGGGTTCTGCTGTACACTTTCACGGACCCCAGCTATATTCTCTGATTGTTTACTGAACCGGTCGTCTCAAATTTGCCACCAAACGTTGAAGAGTCTACTGTGAAGGGCCACCACGCATGCCGTAAAATGGGCGCAATGCGCGCAACGTTTGTCCTGTTCAATCGTGTAACTTGACATGGTAATTTGGCATAAACAACTGAATAATAAACAAAATATTTGACAGATGTCATTTAAACAAAATGGCCACCACGGGGCGCCAAAATCAACCCGCGCCAATTTAAAAACCCTATATTATATCTGGTATAAGATTATTTTGTTGTAAATATGTTTTTAGTTTTTTGTATGAGTCAAAACAAAATGCTTATAATTTTTCTTTAAATCTTTATACATTGTAGGTTACGCCACTTCTACTTAACCTGCCTGAATAAGAAATAAGGGAACTTTATTTTACATTTAATAAATATCTCCAAAACCACTTTCTTTAAAACTAAAACAACGAACGACAGCAATTTTATATAGACTATATTTTGTATATGTCTCTATTGTTTATTTTAATTATTACTAATTATTGTATTTGCTTAATTTTTTTAAGGCATTTGAAATTTTCAAAACAAAAATAACTATGTAGGTATTTATTTTACACCGAAATGCATACGTTTCTATAGGTTTACATCTTTTTCAACCGCATATTTTGTACTTGAATCACAGATTCATGAAAAATTCGACTATCAAACAAGGATTACCAAAATATTGATTTCCCTATGACCTTTACACTAATATTTAACATTAAATTAATTAACTTTACGCAGTTACAGAAACAAACGTTGAATATTACTTGTAAACCACTTTACCTAATATTGTATCGCTTGATTACGGCAAAGCTTAATACATTTAATTTTAATTATAAAAAATCAATAGATCAATTAATTAATGAGTTCTATCGTAAGCATCTAGATACAAAATTTGTCAACTTAGTTTGACATTACGACACTCTACACATAGTTTCTATAGTAGCGGTTTTGTAAATCTCTAACGAATAGAAAAATATATTGTAAACAATAAAGAAAATAAAATGTTTATTCAAATAAGCAATCGATACTACTTGTCATTAATAAAAATAGCTACAACAAAGAATTCTCACGTATTTGTTGTAAATCGATATTTAATCATTAATAAAACAATCTAGCGTGACTGTTCTTTAAATAAAACAAAAACTCTAAAAAAAAACTGTGAGGAAGCAAAATTATTGCTTTTTGTTTAATGTCATGAGAAAAAATAAACAACAACAAATTATTCATAGGCACACGAAATATTACATTAATAAATATAAATCACGTAGTAATATTTGAATACTTTGTTAAGGTGCTAAATTACGACTGTTCGAGTGTTACGATGTAGAATGTTTAAGTACGAGTTAATAGGAAGGTAAACACAAGTTCCTACTTTTGTGTTTTATATTTCTTGCAACAGTCATAAAACGATAAAAAACATTAAAATTATTTATGAGTCTCTTTTTCAACTTTTATGGAAAACTTGTAAGGTTAATTTAAAGTACTGTGTTGAACAAGTAATGGGTTAGGAAAAAGAATGAGTTGAAGATGTTGATGAAAACTAAAGTAAACCATAGCAGAAACATTGAAAATGTTAGTGTTAAATGTTTGTTTCGTACAATTTTGTGCTTTTAAATTTCAAACCATAACATTGTGGAGATATTAGCGGAGTAGATTAAGATGACTTCGAAAATAAAAGATCGTCGATTATACTAATTCTTAAGTCCACTTTTATTAATATGTATGTTTATAATATAAGGTTAAGGATTATACTTATAAGACATGTGTATCGCACAAGATCAGAAAAGAGAAGAAAGTAATTTGTAATTATAAAATGTCTACTGTATAAATCATGTACACTTCTTTTAAATTATATAGTTAATAAAAAATTATTTTTAATTTAAGAATAAGAAACTAGGGTTCGTCAAAAAATTATTGGGTTTTTTTAGATCCAAAAAAAAACAAAACATGTTACATTTTTGTTTTTGAAAAGTATTATTTTGTTCAAAAACTGCTTTAAAAGACATACCAGTGTGGACGCTCGAAATTTAGGTCATGAGAATATTACACTAAGAGGATTTGACAATTCTGCGCAAAAGGCACAGGCGGAGATTAAACGAAAGGGCTCTGGCACTACTCACTAACCAACACTCCACGGGTACTACTTAGTGTCTGTATTAATATTGTAGATGGAAAAGTCAGTTTGCTTGTTTGTTTGTTTGTCCGTGCTTCACGTTACAACGGAGCGATATTATGACATGATTTTTTGTGTCAAGCTGGTTATAACGCTGGAGAGTGTTTTAAGCTCATTTTTACCGCACCAAAATATCTCATTCACAGCTCATTCAAGCAGATTCGACGGTACCACTTATAATTAGATACTCAGTTTATTCTTTTTTTAGAAAACTAATTAGTAGCATATACTTAGGTGCTGCCTATTTATGTGCCTTTCATCGTTGCCAATCATTAGACATTTTCTATAATGACGTTAACGTACGAAAGCTTAAGAAAAAAAGAGGCTGGGAAGCGACCCACACTGATAACTTCCCATCCCGTCTGTCGATTTGTCTTACTTCAAAAGTTGGTAGGGTTGTGTTAAAAAAGTTGTTAGTTTAATTATTCTTAAAAATTTTAAAATTACCAACAATATTTTTCATATAAAGAAATAGTTTAGTTTGAAAATCTAGTTTTGTTAAATAGATTTTTAGTCGAAAACAAATTTTTAACAATTTTAGTAGCATTTCTTAAATTTTTAAAAGTTGGATGAATGAAATTAATTTGAGAGATATCAAGAACCGAACATCAATTAGATTTTATTTTTTTATGAAAAAACGGACTGTTGGATTTTTATAAAAAAACTACTGAATATCGAAAACAATATTTTCGTCGAAAGTCAATTTTTACCAAGTTTTATTAATTTTTTTTAAGGTTTTTATTTTTTGTAAAAAAAACTGTCAATTCGATTTTTCTCAAAATTTTTTCCTTATGTTGAAAACAATATTCCTTAAAAGTTAAAATTAGTAAGAAGCCATTATCTCAAATTTTTGAAAAGATATTTGAATCGAAAATCAATTTTTACCAACTTTTGTTATTTTTTTTTTCGGTTTTTAATGTTTTGTAAAAAAACTGTCAATTCGATTTTTTTCAAAATTTTACTAAATGTTGACAACAATATGTTTTCAATGATAAAAGTAGTTTATAGCCCTTATCTCAAATTTTTAAAAAGATATTTGAGTCGAAAATCAATTTTTACCAACTTTTGTTAATTTTTTTTTCGGTTTTTAATTTTTTGTAAGAAAAACTGTCAATTCGATTTTTTTCAAAATTTTACTGAATGTTGACAACAATATTTTTTGAAAGATAAAAGTAGTTTAAAGCCAATATCTCAAAGTATTGAAAAGATATTTGAGTCGAAAATCAATTTTTACCAACTTTTGTTAATTTTTTTTTGGTTTTTAATTTTTTGTAAAAAAAAAACTGTCAATTCGATTTTTTTCAAAATTTTACTGAATGTTGACAACAATATTTTTTAAAAGATAAAAGTAGTTTAAAGCCAATATCTCAAAGTTTTAAAAAGATATTTGAGTCGAAAATCAATTTTTGACAACTTTTATTAATTTTTGTTTTGGGTTTTTATTTTTTGTAAAAAAAAAAAAATCGATTTTTCTCAACGTTTTTCAAAATGATGAAAACAATATTTCTTATAAGATAAAATAAGTTTGAAGTCTTAATCTCAAGTTTTTGAAAAGATATTTGAGTGGAAATTCAATTTTTACCAACTTTGTATTGAGTAATGTTTTTTTTTTAGGTTTTTATTTTTTATAAAAAAAACTGTCAATTTGATTTTTCCCAAAATTTTATCAGATGTCAAAAACATTATTCTTCGTTACACAAAATTGTTTTGGAGATGAAAACATATTTTAGTCGTAAAATTTTCGAGGTGACACATTTTTTTTTCAGTTTTTTTGATTTATAAAAAAACCGTTAATTAGATTTTTTTTCCAAAAATATAATTGTTTTGATATCACGTTACAATCTATAATATAAAATTTAATTGAAGTCTCTAGCGTCATTGGTTCATGAGACATTTAGGTTTAACCAAAATATTCACCTATTTTTTAAACTGCTATGGTAAAAAAACCACCCACGCAATTTTCTTGAGAGTCCTTTCTGCATCTTTCTGCCTTATTATCTGTATAACAAAATTTATTTGAAGTCGATATCTCTTCTGGTTCTTGAGCTATGGACGACGAAAAAACGCCGCGAACGTACGGGCGTACGGACGTACGAACGTACGTACACACGCACGCACAAACATCTTTCTAAAAATCTTTTATTTCGACTCTAGGGACCTTGAAACGTCGAGAAATGTCAAAATTTTCAATTTGACAAATCGGACCCATTACAATAACTTCCAATGGGAAGTTAATAACCTCATGTATATGATATTTTGATTATGTTTCACCACGCGTTCAATGCCTCGGGCAACCAAGAGTTTTATATAAGTTTTAAACGTGTGTAATGCATACCGAAAAGTCACTCTTAGGGGTCGAAGTGGAGCTGGTCGAATCAATTATTAAAAAACCATACATTAGCTACATAGGACATCACTCTTACAATGATAAACTATCATTATTTGTTGCGTACCTCCGCTCAAAGAATCCAACCGTAATACTTGATAATTCTAGGAATGATCATCACCCTTGAATCCAGTTTTGTATTAACGGTCATGTACAGAAATGCTTTCTTTAGCCGCACTACATGAATGTGGAATGTTTTACCCATCTCAATATTTCCCACTCAACATGTAGACATTCAAAACCGTTAGACTTTAGGATTAGTAAAGTCGCTATTCAATGCAAATAATAAATAGCAGCCTCAAATTCAAACAGATTTATGAGCCAGTCATTGAAATTTGAACATTTTTGGTGTTGGTCACCGAAGACGAACCTTGTTACAATTCATAACATAAATGTATCTATTCGTTATTTATTACAAAAACATGATTTCTTTTGTTGAAATTCCAAGATAGAAAGCGTCTTATTAGTTTAAGAAATTAAATAATTGGTCCGATTAATGTTATTCCATTCTTTCAGAAATAATAATGAAAGAATATACAGAAGTGCTTATATGCCTTGTGGGCCATTTTTGTACTGAAGTTACTAGAGAGACAAAAATCTTAGACTTATTCATTTTAATCCCTCACAGTTTTTAAAGCGAATTCGAACAGTTCAATTTATAAAAACACTTTATATGTTTTTGCAACTAGAAACTGAGGTACTGATAACTAATTAATCGACTAATCTGAGAATGGTTAAGACCAATGGCAGTTTTTATCATTCGTTAACCCTAAACTGAAAAATTAAGCTTCTGAAGCTTAAATAACAGGAATGAAGAATTTTTGAAAATTAAATTAAAAGGCTTTAATTTGTACATATGTTTTCAATATTTTGTTTAGAATACAAATTTTAAAAAGAACGTCACTTTAATTTTAGGAATTATAACACAATTCCATGCGACCCATTTGACCGTCTAATTAATAACACAGGAAAAAAGAGTGTTCTTTAATAATAAACTATAATGGACGTGCGTAATGAGCTGGGTAATATTATCATCAGAAGGCATTGGCATGGCATGTTACATTGCACAGGGAAGTTAAGGCAATGAACTCTGCTTACGTCAATACTTATGGTTGATTCTACTTGGAACTGGTTAATTTAATACAATTGAGGAAGAGATTTCTAGAACCATATCAGAACAGGACTTTTTTTAAATTGATTACTCTAAGGGATAAAGGTTATTTAAGCTATATAAAAATGAATCTATAATTTTTCCAAGAATTTTGATATTAGTGACGCAGTTCAAAGTCGAACATTAATGGATTTACCTTTTGGCTAAACTTCAAGTACAACAATCTGGTATCCAAAATATTTTATTTGTTTATTTGGTTTACACTTTGCCGAAATATTTAAGCTAATCGTATTTTTAAAATCTCCTAAAGGAAATTTGTATGTATTGAGCCAAAATGTAGAGAGATTATTATTTATCTGTCAACCCTTTCCAAAACGGAAAAGAAAAAAAATAATAAATATGAAACAATAAAACAAAACAAATTAGTATTTTATTTACAGCTATAGTCAAAATAATAGGAACACTTAAATAAATGTTAAATTTTTGGTAGGATTTTGTATGTGGGATGGATTTTGAGATAACAAGATATCCGTTTGAAATGACTTATAGAGACAGGACAGACTATATTTGATATAAATCTAAAGCTTATCTAGATATATTATGCCCTCAAAAAATTCTGCAGCGTGATTTTGACACGTAAGTAAGCTCTGAAACGGTTTCTGTAGAAGGTTAACTTTAACCTTAATAGTCTCCATAGAAGTTTCCACCGTCTTATATGTTCCCTTTAAAAATATGCTCCTTTTATGATGTTTTTATCTCCTAACAAAACGAATCTTTGGAAAATGTCACTTAATTGTGGTACTCAACTATTCAAGAAAAATGGCCGTGTCTAGTTCGCTCTATGACAAACAGAAAGCTTTTGATAGTGTCAACAAGGAGTTTATATAGCTCGCTTTGCGGAGTATCCCGGATAAGATCATTTATATAATCAAAGCGACTTATAATGGGTCCACATTTCACGTCTTACAGGGAGCTAGGTTTTTGAATGACCATTAAGTCGAAATTGGAGTCAGGCAGGGTTGCATGCTATCACCAATTCTTTTCTGATTGGTTATCAGTGATGTGCTGTGGACGGCCTTGACAGGAAACAGAGGATTAAGATGGACTTTTACGCAGATAATGTATGCTTGCTATTTCATAAGATAATGGATCTTCATCAAAAGGCAAAAAGGTTGGAGAGAGGAGTAGAAATCGTGGGGCTAAAAATCAACTAGGGAAAAACTAAGATACTCAGCATCGGAATCTCCAAATTATCCTCTCTGGTGAACATTGCACAATGCACAGCAACCAGTAGAAAAAGTAGAGAGTTTTCAGTATCTTGGAAGTATGGTCTCTACTGAAGGCGGAACCGAAGAGGATATCGCTAGCCGTTTTGGGAAATCTGAGACTGCGCTGCGGAATGTTGTCCAATGTTTGAAGGAACAACTTCCTAAGATTGAATAAAAAGTGACGACTTTTCCGCTCAAACGTCGAATCAGTACTGTTATGCAGCACCTGAAACATACTCGTAACATTAACTATTACCAGGTAACTACAGATCTTCATTAACAGATGTCTACGAAGCATCTTACGGGTTTTCTAGCCCAATCGTATAACTACATAGGATAACGGGCAGGAACCTATTAACACTATCATACGAAGGCGCAAATGGCAGTGGATTGGACACATGCTTGGAAAAGAAGATTAAGGAAGAGCTGAAGGAAGCTCAAACACATGGCTGAAAACCGCATACGATCGATGGTGCGTAGAAGTAGCTAATGTATTATGTCCTGCTAGGGAACACTCACGGGCTTTATTGGTGTAAAGACCTTAGTAGGCATGTAAAAATGATGATGTTTTTTGGGCTTATGACAAACACAAAATAGTCCTTAACAATTGATTGTATGATGATTTGGCAAAGTACAAATGTTTGCTTCTTAGAAACAGTTTAAATTAAATTTCTGTATCTAACGTTGTTTCTAAAAATTCTCATTATTTTCGAGTCTTTAGTTGACTCTATATGAAGTTTTCAGAAACCTTAATTTTAATGCTTTCATGGTTTTTAAAAATAAGTTTCGGATTCAATTTTTAGTACTTATTCCAAATAGGAACTTCGATTTTAACTATCTGCTAAAATTTAAAAATTGTCAGTTTTCAAAATTATTTTTCATTTTTTCAATTTTAATATTTCAAAAAATTGATGTGATAGGATTATTGAGACGAAGGATTCTTTCTGTTAAAAACAGTTTTAGCGTAAATAGTTCAGCATTTCTTTAAGATTTATGTAAGATAGGTGAAATCTAACAACTTATGAAGATTTTTTGAAAATTAAATGAAATATTTCAAATATTTAAACTGAATATTAAAGACAGGGATATTTGGAAAACCATCAAGAGTTTTATTTATAAAAAACTACTTCATAATTTAAAATATCCTCAAAAAAGCCATATGTTAATACATATTTTGAATTTTAAAAAGTAATATTTCAAAAACTTCACGTTTAATTTTTTATTTTTATTTAAATTAAGATGGGGTACATCACTATTTATTATTATTTTATTTGTCTCAGTCCACACCTAAGTAACAAGTTTTCATTTACTCGAGCTACGCAATCTTCTTACAACCCAGGGGTCTTCTAAATAGATAAATTGTTACATCATTTGCATAAATATGCTCATTACAATGTGCAATAAAATTAGGGAGGTTATTTACACAAAAAAAAAACAAAAGTTGTCATATTAACAATTGTCGATAGTCAACTTGAAATTTGGTCAAATTTTCGCATTGACTATCAAAATAGTCAATATGACAACCTTATTTTAAAAAATTGACTACTGGATAGAACAATATGAGATTGTCAAATTTAGGTTTTTAAAATGACAACAAAAGTAGTCAATAAAACAACTTCCGTAGTCAATATGACAATTTGTTATATTGACTATCAGGTAGTCAAATTAGATTACGGTTTACAGAAAAAAATGTCATATTGACTACCGCAATTGTCCTATTGACTACCGCAGTTGTTATATTGACTGCCGTAGTTGTCATATTGACTATCGTTGTTATAATATTGACTTCCGTGGTTGTCATATTGATTACCAAAGTTGACTATCGAGAATTGTTATATTGACTATCCGGTAGTTAAATTAGATTACGGTTTACAAAAAAAAATGTCATATTGACTACTGCAATTGTCCTATTGACTACCGCAATTGTCATATTGACTACCGCAGTTGTCATATTGACTATCATGGTTGTTATATTGACTACCGTGGTTGTCATATTGATTACCCAAGTTGACTATCGAGAATTGTTATATTGACTATCCGGTAGTTAAATTAGATTACGATTTACAGAAAAAATTGTCATATTGACTACCGCAATTGTCCTATTGACTACCGCAATTGTCCTATTGACTAACGCAATTGTCATATTGACTATCGTGGTTGTAATATTGACTACCGTGGTTGTCATATTGATAACCAAAGTTGACTATCGAGAATTGTTATATTGACTATCCGGTAGTTAAATTAGATTACGGTTTACAAAAAAAATGTCATATTGACTACTGCAATTGTCCTATTGACTACCGCAATTGTCATATTGACTACCGCAGTTGTCATATTGACTATCATGGTTGTTATATTGACTACCGTGGTTGTCATATTGATTACCAAAGTTGACTATCGAGAATTGTTATATTGACTATCCGGTAGTTAAATTAGATTACGATTTACAGAAAAATTGTCATATTGACTACCGCAATTGTCCTATTGACTACCGCAATTGTCCTATTGACTAACGCAATTGTCATATTGACTATCGTGGTTGTAATATTGACTACCGTGGTTGTCATATTGATAACCAAAGTTTACTATCGAGAATTGTTATATTGACTATCCGGTAGTTAAATAAGATTACGGTTTACAAAAAAAAATGTCATATTGACTACTGCAATTGTCCTATTGACTACCGCAATTGTCATATTGACTACCGCAGTTGTCATATTGACTATCATGGTTGTTATATTGACTACCGTGGTTGTCATATTGATTACCAAAGTTGACTATCGAGAATTGTTATATTGACTATCCGGTAGTTAAATTAGATTACGGTTTACAAAAAAAATGTCATATTGACTACTGCAATTGTCCTATTGACTACCGCAATTGTCATATTGACTACCGCAGTTGTCATATTGACTATCATGGTTGTTATATTGACTACCGTGGTTGTCATATTGATTACCAAAGTTGACTATCGAGAATTGTTATATTGACTATCCGGTAGTTAAATTAGATTACGATTTACAGAAAAAATTGTCATATTGACTACCGCAATTGTCCTATTGACTACCGCAATTGTCCTATTGACTAACGCAATTGTCATATTGACTATCGTGGTTGTAATATTGACTACCGTGGTTGTCATATTGATAACCAAAGTTTACTATCGAGAATTGTTATATTGACTATCCGGTAGTTAAATAAGATTACGGTTTACAAAAAAAAATGTCATATTGACTACTGCAATTGTCCTATTGACTACCGCAATTGTCATATTGACTACCGCAGTTGTCATATTGACTATCATGGTTGTTATATTGACTACCGTGGTTGTCATATTGATTACCAAAGTTGACTATCGAGAATTGTTATATTGACTATCCGGTAGTTAAATTAGATTACGGTTTACAGAAAAAAATGTCATATTGACTACTGGAATTGTCCTATTGACTACCGCAATTGTCATATTGACTACCGCAGTTGTCATATTGACTGTCATGGTTGTTATATTGACTACAGTGGTTGTCATATTGATTACCAAAGTTGACTATCGAGAATTGTTATATTGACTATCCGGTAGTTAAATTAGATTACGATTTACAGAAAAAATTGTCATATTGACTACCGCAATTGTCCTATTGACTACCGCAATTTTCCTATTGACTAACGCAATTGTCATATTGACTATCGTGGTTGTAATATTGACTACCGTGGTTGTCATATTGATAACCAAAGTTGACTATCGAGAATTGTTATATTGACTATCCGGTAGTTAAATTAGATTATGGTTTACGAAAAAAAAATGTCATATTGACTACTGCAATTGTCCTATTGACTACCGCAATTGTCATATTGACTACCGCAATTGTCATATTGACTATCATGGTTGTTATATTGACTACCGTGGTTGTCATATTGATTACCAAAGTAGACTATCGAGAATTGTTATATTGACTATCCGGTAGTAAAATTAAATTACGGTTTACAGACAAAATTTTGTCATATTGACTACCGCAATTGTCCTATTGACTACCGCAGTTGTCATATTGACTATCGCAGTTGTCATATTGACTATCGTGGTTGTCATATTGACTACCCTGGTTGTCATATTGACTACCAAAATTGACTATGGAGAATTGTTTTATTGACTATCCGGTAGTAAAATTAGATTACGGTTTACGGAAAAAATTGTCATATTGACTAACGCAATTGTCCTTTTGACTACCGCTGTTGTCATATTGACTACCTCAGTTGTCATATTGACTACCGCAGTTGTTGTATTGATTACAAAATTAGTCAAAATGTCAACCGTAGTTTAAATTTTTTTTAATCAAAGTTGTCATATTGACTACCAAATTGTAAACAAATTTCGGATCCCAAAATTGACAACCGATACAAAAAGCCGCGATTATCGGCTGGAAATTGACTACCAAAATAATCAATAGGAAGACTTTTTTCGTTCTGTGTATTAAGATATAGAAAAGAAGAGGACCTAAAACAGATCCTTGGGGACACCTGTGTTGACAAGAACTGGATTAAACCTTCTAAGTTCTGTTTCGACTATTAATGAGCGATTTCGTGAATAAGAAGACACAAGTTGAAGTGTGGAGCACGAAAATTGAAAGTTATTTTTAAGCTTCCACATGAGAGTTGAGAGGTTAATGCAATCAAATGCTTTTGAAAAGTCAAACATCACCATTACAATGATTTCGTTACGATTAATTGATCTTCTTAGAATCACAACTTTGTTTTTTCGAAACCCTGATTACGATATTGAAATGCTACTTTTTCTATTCAGAATTTCTTGTATTTGTTCAGCCAATATTTTTTCTAATGTCTTCGACAAAAATGATAAAATACTGATTGGCCTGCATTCGGAAGAACTTTTATGGTTAAAGATTTTTGGGTTGGAATAACTTTGGCATTTTTCCATTTTTCAGGGAATTGAAAACTGTAAATACAGAAAATATATACGTGAACAAGGTAAACAAAAAAGAAAAAGTGGAAGAATTAATTTTATACATTTTGGCGACAAATCATCGGATCCTACTGCTTGAGATTTGACCGTGCGAACTGCCATCTCAACATCCGAATCGCTTGCACACCTTTAAAGTAGTTATCAGTGAAGAAGCCTCTTAGTTCAAAAGACGAGTCTAGAACAAGAATCATGCTCATTTCAGTTGGGTTGTACATTCAGCCTTCTCAAGGACCTTTGAGTTTAATTTAGGACGTAAGTAATGTATGTAAGTAATGTTACTTTGTTACGAGCAAAGATAATTTTTTATATATATTTTTTGAAAAAGCAAAATAACTATGGACAACATTGAGCTTTACGACTTCTGTAACTGTAAAGGCCATCAAAAATCATAACAACAAATAAAATTAAAAAAGTCTTTGTCAAAATGTATTGTTTTGAAAGTTTCAAGTGTTCAAGTCAAGTGTTCCTATTTTCTTGAACAGCCTTTTATGAAGCCTACAGCAAATGAATAAAGCAAATTAAGGAAAATTAACAAAATATTTACCATTAAAAATAGATAGTTAATGTTATAGTTTGTAAAGACATAATTACTAAAAATTAAGTTTTGTATCTATTATTTTGGCCATAGCTGTAAATATTTATTATAAATGTCCATTCATTTATTTTTCAATAGCTAAAGAGTCAAGCCAAGACACAATATTCCTCCTTTATAGCAATTTTCTATTTCTACATTAAACTATCAGGATGTGCTGTAATGTGCTATGCTATCGTATACCCCACTGTAATTTGCTTGCGCCAGCTATTAAGTGACTTCAATGAAAAATATATATAATTTTGTAGTAATAATAGAATTGATAAGTTTACAAAAAAATATTATGCCTTGTGGTGTGCATTTTACCGGTGGTAATTGTAATTATACTACATATATATAAATGTATAAATATTACGAGTATATAAATAGAGGTGGGCGGTTGGTGCGAACAATGCGTGCTCCGGCTTATACATAGAGTATAGTAGGTATACGGCCTCTCGGGTGGTCTGGCAATAAATCACGAGGAAAATATTTTTCATTCAAGCGGAATATTTATTTGATGAAAGGTAAATTAGTTGGATAACGTGAGGTAAGTGAATATGGGAGTATGGTAATATTTTTAATGTGAGGTTTCTTGTTTTTTTTTTATTTAATTTTTGTATTTTGAATTTAATAATTTTTCTCATTTCCGTGTGGAGGAAGTGTATTTGGGTTGCAATTATTTTAAGGGAGGAATAATTATATTTGTGGTCGGATATATTGACAGATAAATTGGTCGTTCAAATATGTAACTAGTTTTTGTTTTTAAAACTATAAAGATATATACACGTATTCAAATAGCAATTGTAAACATCAAAGTAGATCCGGCTTTTGAAGTCGGAACTCTTTTCTAGTCATGTGCTGAGTTATTAGAATAATTGAGAAAATGGACATTTGGCACAGAATATTGCTTCATAGTTTTTTAAAAAAAACATGAAAAAAACCCAAGAACACCAAATCGACACCCACCATCTTTTCATCGATTTCAAGGCCGCATATGACAGTATCTACAGGGACGAACTGTATAGAGCCATGTCTAGTTTTGGCATCCTTGCCAAACTCGTCTGTTTGTGCAGGATGACCATGGAGAATTCACGCTGCTCCATAAAGGTTGGAAACAACTTAACAGAACCTTTCGATGTCAACAAAGGTTTTAGACAAGGTGATGCGCTGTCATGTGAATTTTTTAACATCGTACTTGAAAGAATAGTGCAAAGCTCACACGTCAACACTAGAGTCACTATCTTTCAAAAGTCTGTCCAATTACTTCCATAAATGCTGATGACATTGACATAATGGGAAGAACTCAGCGTGATGTCAATGGGGCTTTTGTGAGTATTGAGGCAGAGGCGGCAAAAATGGGTTTAACGGTTAATGAGGGCAAAACAAAGTACATGCTGTCATCAAGAAAGGACCTACAACATCGACGTCTTGGTCAAAACGTCACCATCGACAAACGTAACTTTGAGGTAGTCAAGGACTTCGTCTACCTAGGCTCCGCTGTAAACGCAGAAAACAACACCAACGCTGAGATCAAACAAAGAATAACTCTTGCTAACCGCTGTTTCTTTGGGTTAAGAAAGCAATTGAGTGGAAAAATCCTCTCTCGAAGGACCAAAGTGTCGCTATATAAAACCCTTATCATCCCCGTCCTGCAATACGGTGCAGAAGCATGGACTATGACAAAAGCGGATGAAAGCACCTTGGGTCGTTTCGAAAGAAAGATTCTTCGTGTGATCTACGGTTCCGTATGCATCGAAGGGGAGTGGAGGAGAAGATGGAACGACGAGCTGTACGGGCTGTACAGCGACGTAGACTTAGCCAGAAGGGTAAAAGTCCAACGACTAAGATGGCTGGGTCACGTAGAGCGCATGGAAACCAATGCTCCGGCCCGGAAAGTCTTCGAATCCACACCCACAGGACAGCGCAGTAGAAGAAGACCGCGAATCAGGTGGCGCGCACAAGTGGAAGGTGACCTCACCCAACTCGGAGCGCGAAACTGGAGACATCTAGCTAGGGACCGAGCTAGATGGAGAAGTTTGTTGGGTGAGGCCCTAGTTCACACAGGACTGTAGCGCCACCTTAAGTAAGTAAGTTTTTTAATTCCTTTTTTTATACAAACAACCCTGGCAACTTTTGGAAGTAAGAGTCTACCGAGCTTTAGAAAACTCAGCAATTACCAGTTTTTATATTTCACGGATTATGCGTCCTAAAGGTATCAAGAGTACACCCTTCTTTTGATTAAGCCATATTTATTATAATCGTTCTATAAAAAAAATGCGTTGCCTAAGTGTCGTAGAAGGGATAACATTTCTTTTTATTCAAACTTCAAATTTGTATGTCACACAAAGCTAGTTGGGGGAAAGATCAATATATTTTTAGCACTAAGAATACAATCATATGTTTGCCTGCTGTATTGCGTTCATTGCCTTAATTTGTATTTTACTGAATGAAATATTCAAAAACCAGAAACTTTTTAGCGTTTGACTTCCCAAGAGGCCATAAGTGACTGGAAAAATCTTTGAAGAAGGGAAGGGAGAGGCTAGTGGCAAACTGAAAAATTTAAATACATTTTTTAAAGCTATAAAGTCCAACTGAATTAGGATTTTCTTATAAAAGGTTTCATTTTGAAATTTAAAAAAAAAACATTAATTAAAAAAAAAAAAAAAATGAATGCATATCTTCTTCATTTTATCAATAAATTGAGCAACACTCAACGCTAAAAAATCTAGATTCCGCACCTTTTGCATCGATCCTCTATTATCAAGGCGACTTATGATGAATCTACATTTAACGTCCTAAACGAAGATAGGTTGTCATAGGAGTTTAAAGTCCAAAGTATAGTCAGACAGAGCTGCATGCTGTCACCCATTCTTTTCTTATTGGTGATCAGTGATTTGCTGCGGGCGGCCTTGACAAGAAAATTAGAAATAACATAGACCGTGATAACATACTTAAAACATCTTGATTAGGCAGAAGATGTATATTTGCTATCGTGCAGGATAATGAATCATCATTTAATCGCATCAAGGGTGGAGAGAAAAGCAAAAATCTTGGGGCTGAAAATCAACACTGGAAAAACAACAGTTTTTAGTACCTTGGAAGTATATAACTAGCTAGTTTAAAGGAACAACTTTCTTAATTTAAAGACAAAGCTACGACTATGACAAACAGCGAATCAGTACTGGTGAAAAACCTGGAAAATAACAGCGACGATTACCAGGTAACTGCAGACCTTCATTAATAAGTGTCTAACGAAATATGTTACGGGTTTTCTGGACCAATCGTATATCCAATGAAGAACTACGTATGTAGTATAACTACACTATTATACGAAGGTGCAAGTGGCAGTGGATTGGACACACGCTTCGATAAGGTAGTGTCTGCATTGCATAAAAGGCAATGTTGGGGAATCCACTCACTCAAGAAGGCAGAAGAGTCGGTAGCCCGAGAAGCACAATCGAGGAGGAACTGTCGAAATTGGGGAAGAGCTGGAGGGAGCTTAAACATATTGCCGGAAACCGCACACGAAGTAGCTTAGGAGTAGTTGAGACCCTAGGGAACACCCAAAGACTTTATAGATCTGAGGACATAAGTAAGTAAATAAGTAAGTAAAGATAAAGGTATGTCAATAACGACCAATTCGCACATTTGAAGGTGTATATCCTCCTAAACTTTATTTTTCACGTCGATCCAAAGAAGAGTCTATAGGTGCTAAATCTCAAGATTTCAGTTGCGGCGTGTGTGAAAACTTTTTCGAGAAATAACATAGTCAGGAAACTTTTAATGCGAACAATGAATGGTAAATTTTCTCCGTAGTTAATGAAAGTTTCAAGAGTGACAGCTGCTCAAATTGCGGGATAATCTAAACGAAACTTTTTATATATTCTTTTTTAATTTCTAAAAGGTTTACAAGTCGGATCCGAACTAAGGTCATCAAAACGCATTCGCAAAAATATAATTTCATTGTCAATTGAAAAATATTGTTAATAGATGAAATCGATATGGTGAAATCGATAGGCCACCGAGATTGTGTGTAACAACAGGTCTAGGCACAGAAAGACCTTCACTGTCTTAAGTGACATATTGGCTAGAATTTAGTTGACACTAAACTATGACGATTGGTTCAATACAATAGCCTTTTGATATTTTCAAAATATTCTTCTACATGCGGTTGTTGAATCTTTTTAAAAATATTTACTCAAAGTAAAACAATGAATAATTTTTTATATTCTTCTTTTATTTTTAGAAATCATTATTACTTTTACCATTGTTTACATTAAACGAAAAATATTTCAAAAATTGGCCTCTAGTCATAAATACACATTTCTAATATACTCGTAAGACTTATTTTTTCAGATTTTTGAAGATCTACAGTGGCTCCCACGGTTAATCCTACAAAAATAATGTAAATTTTCGCAATGCAATTTCTCCAAGAAAATGTATAGAAGTAGTAGAACCTAATCATCAGTTTTTAAGCTCAAATTAAGTTTTAAGTCTTCGGAAATTCAAAAATTGGTTTTATTGAATATTCAGAAGGTAAATCAGTCCAAGAAATACTAAAAATTGTGTAAAGGAGCCCTTTCTCAGTCTATTACATAATTTTACGATTTAAAAACAAAAATAGGATGCATGTGAGCAGAAAAATAAAAGGAAAGAAGCTGTAGACATACTATGAGAAGCTACTTTTTAGGCTAGTCAACTAAAATCCCTTCTTGTGTTCGGAATCTATAAGGATTTTTTGAAAGAGACCCAAGTAAAGAAGTGAGCAATGGAACCATCAGATGAAGAAGCATTACCATGAAAGTTATGACAGAAATGGGCGTTCAGCGTGAATAAAAAGCTATACATCAGAACATTGGATACGTCTTCTTGGAATAAGTTGGAACACCCTTTTTTGTACATTGTTATTTAACCTTTACATTTTCTTCAATAATTCAATATTAAAGGTTCAGATGGCGGAAACCAAATGAAGAATTTTCTCAAGCATACTGTGAGGCATGGCGGTGAGTCAGTCATGGTCAGAGGATGTGTTGCAAGTTCTGGTGTTCAGAACTAGCATTTTATGGAAGGTAAAATATATCAAATGGCTAACAACCAATATTTTGAAACAACATTTTGGGACCAGTGGTGTAAGTGAGTTCGAAATATAAGACAATTTCATCTTCTATCAGGACAAATACCCAAAGATCACATCTTTTTAAGCCAGGTCGAGGTTGCTCAAAATAACTTTAGAAACATTAAGGACTTTAATACGGGTTTTCAAGAAGAAGCGAAAGCAATAAATCTTAAAGTATGCTAAAAACATGTCTCTTCAATACCCCAACTCCTTGAGAAAGCCATTAAATTGAAAGGATACACAACTTAGTACTAAATTCTCGTACTAACTGTTCGATTATGTGTGACGTGTAAAATTAAAGAGTTGCTTTTATTTTTAGTATTAATTTGCTGTTTAATGGCTTGAATTGTAAGTTTCTCTTTTCTTAAATAAAAATGTGTTAAAATGTCATATAAAATGGTTGTAAGGTGTTACACTCGCCATACATTTTCTTCGAGAAAATGCATTGCCAAAATTTATATTTCTTGTGTCCGATAAGTCGTGGGAGCCACTGTATTTTTCTTCTAACATGTTAAAAAAAATAAAATAAAATTAATAACATAAATAAAGTATAATACTTATTTTGTTTGTATACAAATTAAAGAAACCTGATACAATTACATATCAATGTACTATTTGTTTAGCCACTAACCAAAATAAATACAATTCTTAAGCGTTAAACAAACTCTTGGTTCCAATGTTTATTGTTATCTTTCAAATCATCATGTCATATTTATTGTATTTTAAGTAAGGTGCACTTTTTTCAAATTAAACACATTTGTATCTGTTGATATTATTATAAATATTTATAAATGCAAGGCTTCTAAGAAATGTCATTGAAAACTACCTTAAGAAGAATAATTCAGCTTGTTGTCTATTTTGTATACAATAAATTATTTTTAAATTGTCACATGAAGGCAAAAGGCGAGTTTCTGGTTTCACCAAAATTACTTACTAAATGTATACAATTTTGTTTCGATTCAAAAGAATTTTGACAGTTTTTGGGGGTTTTCCCAAATGCTGTTTTGTGTGTTTGTTTATTTTTTTTGTTGTTGTCACTAATTTATAATTTGCCAAAAAATGACCATGAATTGATTCAATCACATTTACACATCTTAAAGGTTGTCAAACTCAAAACGTGCTTCTATACAGTAAGTCGTTATGTCACTGGTGTCACACCATACAACACAAAATCCATCACAAAACTTTATTTAATCCAATTTAAACTCTCAAGAAGGCTCAAGGCCAACAACTAAAGAAAACAAAAATAGTAAAGCTTACACAAAATCATAATAATAATACAAATAAAAAAGATGTCAAATTTACTTCATTATGCTCGATTAAAGTAGGTACCGCAGAATGGAGAGAACAAAAACTACACATCACAATCGAAACGCTAACGAAAACTCAAAACGCACCACGCCATGAACCACAAAAGAT
Source organism: Eupeodes latifasciatus (assembly GCA_920104205.1). Taxonomy (NCBI): domain Eukaryota; kingdom Metazoa; phylum Arthropoda; class Insecta; order Diptera; family Syrphidae; genus Eupeodes; species Eupeodes latifasciatus. The sequence goes on from OV049924.1 coordinate 372,851,262, forward strand.
ACAAAAACTCACTAACTTAAGTATATTTGTATCTCAATCTCAATTGACTGCGATGGAAAAGCATCGCTATGCGACAACAAATGTTTTTTTCTTTTTTAAATTTATAAACTGTATGCGCGACTAAGTAATTTCACTTATTTTTAGATTTGATTTATGCTCTTATAGCTTAAAGCAAATAAAATAAAACAGAATCAGCTATATTTAAACTGATTATGCGCTTAAGTAATCCAACAAACACATCAGAGAATGTATAGATACATGTATCTAAAGATACATAAAGTGCTTGATCTGAATCACGCGAATTAAAGTAATTTGATTGTAAGAATAAAACGAGGGTGAAAAGGAAGTGAAGCACATTTGCTTGTGGTTCAGTTCGGTTCGGTTTGATTTTGATTTTTTTTTATTGTGATTTGATTTTTGTTCGTTCAAATTGAAATGTGCTTCAGCTTCAGCTTTTCAGCTTCAAGTTTATGATGATGATGGTGAACAACATCATCACAGTCAGAATACAAGGCTTGTTTTGAATGTTGTTTTGTTTACATGTTTTCGCTTTTGCGTTTTTATTTTAAAAAACAAAAGATAATACGTTTTATTTTTAGTAACCGAATGCGACTAAAATAACTGACGGCTTATCTGTCAATAAAATTATCTGTATATGTTTATATGTGAGATAGATTGACGACCGCTACAGTGACAGCGCAGAGCGCAAGACAGTGGGATAAATTAAGAGGAACATTGGAATAAATTCGAATGCAAAAAAGTTAATAAACAAGAGAATAACAAGAAAAAAAGAAAACTATATATTTTTTTAAAACTAACGAGACTGTAAATTTAAAGAACATTTAAACACATTTATAAATATTAAATAGTGAATTTTTTAAAAATCTCTAAGTTATTGTAGTCGAATCGATTTATTAAATTTGATGTTTAAAGTTCCCTACAATAATTTTTAGAGCATACATATGTATGTACATACGTTCGTTCGTGTATACATCCGTGTAGTTCTGTCTGGAGGTCTGTACGTTTGAGATTCTTTTTTAACGTTAACGTTACTGATTTCAATGAAAGTTTTTTATTACACATTGTCCCGCCACGCAGTAAAGAATTGTAATAAACTTATTTAAGATCAACAGAATGCTTTTTTTTTACATATTTCAAAAAAGAAAAAAGATTTGTAAGCTCGAATTTCTAACGAAAATAAAATAATATTACCTTACCTTATTATTATTACGACAAATATTTTTTTTTTGACATTTAGATTAAATTTTAGAAAAATCGAGTTGATAGGTTTTTATACAAAAAGTAATAATAAAAAAATAATAAAAACCTTGTAACAAAGCGTTATATTTCTCCTCTATTACCAAGAACCTGAGACAATAAAACATAACACTAGCAGGAAAAGCTTTGCCATTAACCTGCTTTCAATTCACAGTGACTTTTCACAGAATTTTTCAATTTGTATTCTTCCTTTACTGAGTTTGGGTACAAACCTTGTTAACATTCAAAGGAAAGAATTCCCGACAGGGACCGTCTCGTAATTTTTGGGTCCCGAAATACCTTTTTCCTTCTTCGAATTTATTCCGCCATCCACTTCTTATAAGTATATGACGGACAGGAAAAGCACCGATTATCTTTTAGTTTGCTGCCAGGGACACGAAGGGAATCCTAGCCCTGTTTTATTCCGCCGCCCACTTCTTCTAAAGGTAAACGACTGACAAGACATAGGCAATATTCTTTAATTTGCTGCTAGGGCCAGTTAACGCAGTTTCAACCGATTATTCTGGGATCACTGTCAAAGAGAACATCGGAAAAGCCTAACGGAGTGGTTTGTGCTCCGCTGACCATTCTCTAACCTTTGTTAAGGACATATATATAATAAGTGTTTTATTTGAAATAAATTGTTGGGAAAATAAAGTAAATAAAATACCTTGTACACCAAAGAATGCCAGAAACTATATAGTGGGCAATTGACCGGGAAACTTTCATTCGTTAGTTTCATCCACAAGCTTTTTGTCTACAAGCTGTGATTTGGCCACCAACTTGCATATGTATTAACTCCATATAAAAAAAATGTGGGGAACAAATACTTATGCAAGTTTGTGCACATACTCACCACGAGAGAGACAAACTTTTCTCTCTTTTCTCTCTGCTCACCACCTTTGAAAAATGGCGACCACCTTTGAAAAATGGCGGATGTAGTCAGCTGTTCAGAGGTGTTCGAAGAAAATTCAAAATTGTGGATGAACATCTTTTTGGTACTCTCATTGTGTTCGTTTGAGAGTAATATCATTCGAATATGAAGTGAAATTAATTACTCTTGTTAGGTGCCAGAACAATGAAGATTTAGAAACAACTCTAAATTACGCATTTAAATAAATATTAGTTAGTTATTTGAAGCCAGTTTTAATCATTAAGGAAGTAAAATAAATTAGGTGGTGCAACAGTCCGATGAGAATTAGGACCTAGAAGCATAAAACTCTGAAAGCACTACAACTATTATTTGTCTTATTAGCTGCGTTTATGCGTTTAATTTTCGCTAAGACCGTTGAAAGATCCAAAAAAACTCAGATTTGTTTCAATTTTCAGAGTTTATCGACTTAATTTTGTCGATGCGAGAGTTGCAGGAACATTGAAAACGAGAGTTACAGAATGTAAACATGGAACATTGAAAACATTTTTATATACTCATCTCTTTTTTCCATTCCTATTTTATTTGTGTGTACTCGTTGTTTATTTTCTTTACATTACTCACGACATTTCCAAAATGCTGAAAATAAGTGATTTAAGTAGACACTAAATAAAAAGACCGTCAACTTGTTACTTCTGTTGCCAATTTTCATTGCATAAGATTTGTGAATAGGTGATAAGCTTTTCTTACTGCTTTCCCCTAAGGTAGTATGTTGCTTTTAAAGGCTTAACTACATAAGCCGAAAAGTACTTTTGTACAAAAGTAAAAATATTTGTATTCTCGCTAGTTCAGTGGTTTTGTGAAAAAAATATACAAATTTGTATAAGTTTTCCAGTTCTAACTATTTATATCGTATCTTTCAGTTATATAGCGACAAGGAAAAATCTGTGAGGGAAAGTTCTAACTACAGTTTTTCTGAAAGTGCATTGTGGCTTATTCATATATGTTTGCTAAACTTTCTAGGCTATTCATAAAAAAATGCAAATCAAAGTTAAGGGCTAAACCTGAATGACTATAAACATAGAAAATGCTGTGTTCAAGTAATTATTATCGCATCCAAATTTCATAATTGATTTTTTTGGTGTATAAAAAAGCTGAAAAATTAATTTATGACAGATAAATTTAACGTTAACACTAAGTTCCAGAAAATATCGATTAATACAGCAATTGCAGAAGATATGAATATTTTATATAAATATTCCTGGTAAACTGTAAATCCGCCTTTTATAATTCAATGTAAAATAATTCAATGCATTATATTTTAGATAATACAGTAGTTAAGGTATTACTATTGAAATAAACATAACATACATTTATTAAAAACATGTACTCGTTCATATACATATACAAATAAAGTCTAATCTAAAAAGCCTTAACCTTGTTAAACACTTTCTGCACACATCCTTTCTTGTTTTGGTTGTTCCTGCCATCTATCTGCAACTAAGAGAAAAAGAAGAGAAAAACAAATTCACCACGAACTACCGGTATAACTTCTTCCGTTATTTATTGACAAACAACAATGTTTTGCTAGAATTAATTTGAATTATAGGAGTATTTTTGTAGATATAAAAAAGACAAGATGTTAGCAAAATTAAAAAAAAGAAATTCATGAGAATTACAAATATTATAATTAGACTTTAAAAAACATAGCCTTCTTGGCTATCAATAAACAAAAATGAAAAATGTCACATTTCCCGGAAATGATGTTTTTTTGTGTACTCTTCTCCAAGGTGAAAACATGTATACACCGATACGAATTCAACACGCTATAAAAAATGAGAGTAAGAGGTTTCGAAGGGACGGAGACGAGGAAATTTGGCTCTCTCATTTAGTTTTTTCTCTCTGGACGAGACTATCAAAAGCTATCAGCCACTAATGAAAAAATAATCCCTGGTATGACGATAAATGAGCGGTACTGAAGCAGGAGATGGGAAATGAACGCATACAAATGCTAGAGAGGAAGAGGAATACCGTGACAAGAGAAAAAGACCCTATGTTAAAAGAAAAGAGCAGCTTCTCACCTCAGGTATCTCGAAAAGTCCAGCAGCGCCACCAACACACGCTTGCCGATTCTACAAAACTGAGAAGCAAAGGGCATCTGGTTATAGAACCTGCACGCAGGCTCTTCGAAACAGCGAAGGAAACCTAGACACCGAAAAGCAGGGAATAGTAGACTTGTTTTAGCAGCACTTTCAGCAGCTGTTGAATGGGCATGATTAAGCCACAAGAAACGAGCAAAGAACCATGATACCAGTCAATGAAGACCAAATCCCAGCGCTTAGCATTAAAGAAGTTGAGCAAGTCATCCATAGACTTAAAAACAACAAATCTGCCGGATCGGATGGCTTACCTGCGGAACCCTTTAAGTATGGAGGTGATGTCGTGGTAGGGTGCATGCACCAGCGGGAAGAGGAAAGTATAACCGATGACTTGTCAAATAGCTCAATATGCCCAATTTACTAAAAAAGGTGATCATATGTCCTGTAAAAAATTACAGAGGCATATCCCTATTTAATGTCGCCTACAAGATCCTATCCAAGGTACTATGTGAGTGTCTTAACCCTTTCTGCAACGCTTTCATTGGCTGATCAAAGATAGATAAAACATTATTAGTGAATTAGTGAATTCCTTAAAAAAGACTAACGAATTTCAAGTCGAGACCCACCATCTTTTTATCGACTTAAAAGCCGCATATGATAGCATAAGTCGTCAAGAGATTCTTTTGGCGATGACTCAACTCGGGATTACGAAAAAACTGATCCAGCTAAATGTGCATTGTGCAGGTTTCTCGCAAGGAGATGCGCTATCAAGGGATTTCTTCAACAAAGTCCTGGAACAAATAGTGCGCAAGCGGTGTTTACCTCGAAGCACTATCTTTGACAGGTCTTCACAATTGCTTGGCTATGTGGACGATATCGACATAATCGACTGCTTCAAACAAGCTTTAAAGCATTTACAGCTATAGATGAAGAGGCGAAACTCGTTGGTGTTGAAGTGAATTATGACAGATAAAAATATATGCTTTCAACAAACAAAGTCTCATCTGTCCACAAAACAAACATCCCAGTTGGTAGCTGCAATTTCGAGGTACGAGGAACAAATATCAATTTCACGAACGAAAACGCCTTAGTGGAAATCCGACGAAGAATTATCCTAGCGAAGCACTGCTTCTTCGGTTTGGTCAAACAAATGGGTTCAAAAGTCCTATTTCGAAAGACAAAGCGCACGTTATACAGAACTTTAAGTTCACCAGGGTATTGATATTGGGCACTTTCGAGAGCAAAGGGCGCAAGGTGGAGAAGATTAAATCCTGTACAGTACGAGGAGTAACAAGATGTAGATGTATTTCAAAGAACCAAAACAACATAGACTACACTGGCACGACCTTATCTAGCGATAGACAAGAAGGAACATCTTTGAATCCTAGTTGGAAACGACAAGGAAGACCGAATTATTTTAAAAGAGACCAATTGGAAGTTACCAGTGTAAGCTACATCCGAGCCTCTTTTCTTTTTACTTGACATTTGTTAAAGTTAATTCTTGTTTTTAAATTTATTCCAGTTCATCGACATTTAATGGCCCACTGTTAATAGATGTTAGTTGAGTTTTTGAATTTTGTGTTAGTATTTTTTTTTAATTTCTTTTAACCAGATTCTCTGTGATTTATGTGTCAGCGCATCAATGAAGCCGATAATAGTTCTTAAGAGGCTCAAATTGTTTATTATTATTTTTGTTTCTAACAATTTCCGCGATTGTTATGCCACTTGAGTGAACATCAGTTTAAATAGCAACATTTTTTATTTTTGTAAACATTAGATAATTATATGCACGTGTTGCAAATTATTTGTTTTGTTTGTTTGTTTATTTTTAAAATGTTATAGTTTGTTTTGTTTACAGCTTTTGTTAATATTTAGCGACTTAAAACAATCTAGAGAGGAACAAGAAAAATAAATCAACAGTTTTTTTGAAAACTGGTTGACGTTAAAATTGCATAATAAGTTGTCAATTTTACAATTTATATTCTAGTAAAGTTTGATTTTAATTCAAATATTTTGATTTTGAATATGATTCTGGTATTTCCGTCTTTCAGTCGTTATTTTTTTTTTAATTTATTCATATTCAGTCAAACAAAATTACTATCGCTCGTGTTAAAAAATGAATCAACTTAAATTTAACTTTTTTGTTACTCATACGCCCAAGTGACTCAATTCATTTTTATATTTTTAGTGTTGAAACTAAATTCTGTGTCCAAGCTAGACTTCAAGAATGCAAAATTTGTATTGTACCCAAAACTAGAATTTATTTTGGTAATTATGAAGTCTAAGCTTTTATGGTTAAAGTAGACGTGACACACGTGTAATAACTTAACAGTGGGAGGGTTTTGTTCATCATTAAAAACCGCACGGAATGGAATGTACGGAACTAATATTGACCGATAAATTCATTGTTGGTACATCTTATTAAATATTAAAAAAAGTGTAAATTGGAATTTCCAAGCATTCATTGTCACCACATTCCTTAGAATAACTACGAGTATTCTAAAGAATGTCTCAGAAATATTTGCTAAATATTTTACGCATTCATTGTAACTGTAGACATACCAAAAAGTAACTACGACTTAAATTTTTACAAATCAATGTTTAATACCTGTTTATAACTTTCTAACCTTTGCAAAGTTTAAGATGTAAATGAAATTAATTTTACATCAGCGTCAAAATATGTAAATGTTTTACTTTGTCTATTTGTCAATTGAATTTTTTTTATGATTTTTTATCTTATTTAATATTTACTTAATTTTCTTTTTTTTTTTTCAATTAATGAAAAATAATGAATCAATAATAATTAAGAACTTATATGAGTATAATGTATCAATTGCATTTGATTGTTTTTTCAATTATTACCTAATCAATCACAAAATGATGAATAATGTGATTAGTTTTTTTTGAATTAAAAACAAAATGAAAACATTTTTCATTTATCTTTAGATGAAACCGCTTTGAGTATAGAAATTTTTTGATTTATGCATCTTGTTTAGGGGAGCTCGTACACAGTAGAACCCAGTTAGAGAATTTATTTTTATTTTTGTTTAGATTTCATAATTTTTGCATAAATAAAGTTTGAGTTTAAATTTGCCGCCATTTGATTATTTGATTTCATTTTAAATATCCAATAGCTGTCAAATCTTTGGACATTTGACAAGTTGAAACTACCACATTCGTTCAGCAATGAATTGAAATTGTTCAAATTAATTACAAAAATGATGAACATTTTGCAGTCACAGGCCGAAAAAACTAAAGCACGACGGTTTGCATCTTCTCGGTCGACAATAGTGAAACTGGTTGACAGATTTTATGTATTTTGACAAGTAAGTGACGTCAAGAATCAACAATTTGTGCATCGTTCAAGAACGACTGAGTATATTGTTGCTGTAGCCCGTAGTGTTGACAAAAACAAAGGTTTGTCAATTGTTCATAGATATCTTTGGAATAAGACATTCTACAAACTATATTATCTTTAAGCTTTAAAAAGTTCATGTAACACAACAAGAACTCAAGCTGGTCGATCACAAGTAATGCCATGTTTTCGCTGATTTGGTTATTGAAATGCAATGAAATGATCCGGATTTTTATCGAAAAACATCTTCAATGATTTTTACCTCGAAGGCTACTTTAATAAGAGCATAATTTTCGCGTTGGGATATGGGAAATTCAGAGAATGGTTGTTGAAAAAGCCTTCCAATCTTTAACGTATATCTTTTTTAAGTGGGTTTTGAGGTAGTGGTCGGCTTAGACTGTATCTATTTACTTATTTGAAATTAAGTTTGGTGCAAGTGTTACTGTGAAAGAATACTTGCAAGAAGATTGAGTTCAAAACTAGGAATTAAGATTTTAAGCAGATTAGCATAAGGCACTTTCTTAAGATAAGGTCTTATAAAATGTTCCACAATCGAAACAAGACAAACGAAACAAGATGGAATTCGTGAGGAAATATTTATGGCCTAGCTTTTGCCATTATTCCATTGCCATTGCTCTCAATTCACAGTGAAATTTCAACACCGATTTGTCTTCTTCTTTTACTAAATTTTGGTAACAATATTGTATACATTTGCAGGAAGAATTCCCCAGCAGAGGTAGTACGTCGATTGCAGGACCGTCTCGCAATTTTTGGGTTCCGGGACAAGGCTCAAACCGACCGGATATTCTCTAGCTCGCTTCTAGGTACAGGGAACGCAATTATTCCGGAGTCTTGTCTAAGAAAACCTCGGACAAGCTTAGTGTCATGGCTAGTGCTCCACCATTTTCCAACCTTTGTTTGGGATAGGTCTTACTTAATACCCGTACCGCCATAAGCATTATATTATGAAATAATATGAAGTACCGTGTTAATCTATCTCTATATATAATATTTTAGTTTTAGTGGTAAGGAAAATTAAGTATATAAAATACTTTGGTATCATGGGTGGTTACATTTTAAGGACCGATGTTGAAAGTGAACCACACCTAAACTTCAAGTTTTTTTTCTGGATTTTATTTGCCATTTCTCAATTTTAGGCTTACTCAATTTTAACAATGTACATATGTACATATACACAATCGAGCAACGCGTTAAAGTTATTCAGGCTTATTATTAAAATGGGCGTTCAAATCAAAATGCATATCGTGCACTTCATGATTTCGTCAATTTAATCGTCCAAATGTGTATACAATCGGAAAAATCTGGCAAAAATTTGAGCGAACCGGGTCTGTAAAAGTTGTAAAAACACTATTACATGCTCGTCAAACTTGTACTGCAGAAAATATTGCTGCTGTTCGCGATAGTGTGGCTGAAGAGCCGTCTACCTCAACTCGTCGTCGTGCCAACCAATTCTGCCCCTCACGCTCGTCGTTGATGAACATTATGCATAAAGGCTTGCATTTACAAGAACTAAGACTTTTAGACCATTTCAAGCATCGTCAATTGTCAAAATGGTGACAAGAAATGGAAACAGAGGATTATCAATTTTCGTTTGGAAGAAAATCATCTTCAGTGATGAGGCAAATTTTGACCTCGGTGGATTCATCAAAAAGCAGACTTGCCAATGATTATCCACGAGTGATTGTCGAAAAACCAACGCACCCACAAAGAGATGACTCTTTGGTGCGGTTTATGGGCTGGCGGCATCATAGGGCCGTATTTTTTCCTAAATGAGGCCGGTCAGGCTGTTACTGTGAATGGTGTTCGCTATATTGTGAGTTGACAGCTAACGACTCAATGACTCTTTTGGACTTCTTTGTTTGGGGCTATTTGAAAAAAAAAGGTGTAAGTCGATAAGCCAGCATAAATTCAAGAACTAAAGGATGAGATGATTCGGCACGTTAACGGCATACAACCTCAATTATGCCTCAGCGTCATTTTAAATTTGGACCATAGGATGGACGTGTGCCGCCGATGTCGCGGTGGTCATTTGGCCGACATTTTGTTCCACACATAATTTAACCATACCAATTTTATCATAATAAGAAGAAATGGCATCATATGTGTTTTATTCAAAATCAACCTCGGCCTTTACATTAAACTATTAGATATAGGAATCTAACTATTATGATTTAAAAAAAAAAAATAAAGTTGGTTACAAATCAGAGTTTGAAAACACTAAAACCAAGTTTTTTTTTGCTTTTTTTTGGGAAGACTCCGACGAGTCTATTTAACCTCGTACAGAAAAGCAAAATATTCAATTTGATCATTCAAAATTTCATGAAAAGTATATGGTTCTGCAACCTAAGCTTTGGCCGCCAAATTTGCTGATATCGTTTTCCTTTATTAATGGCATAGCTTCTTCTTTAAAATGAAATAAATATCCACTGATTTTTAAAAAAGAAACACTTCCTTTTGTTTACTATCAAAATGAAACCTCTTATTGGAAAACTATTTGTATACTTAAATTTAAATTTCACAAATCTTAATGAAAACAAATCAAACAAGTTTTTGATCTTTACCCTTAAAAAACTTCAACAACAACAAAATTCTCAAATGCAATGCAAATAATCTTACAAAAAAAACCACAAATCAAATTAAAAACAAACGAACAAGCAAACAAGCAAACAAACAAATAATACCTATACCATTCCATCATTGTCGCAGTATTAATTAAAATATGCAAAATAGATACTTCCGACTTAAATAAATGTCTAATTTCAAAATCTCTCAACAACATTTATCATTTTCTATCTTAATTTCAAGTCATATGTAGATGTTCATATAAAGATATTATAATTTCCATCATGTTTACAATTTTATCACCAAACAAATTTACAACTAAAGGTAGGTGGATACGACAAACGGGAGTAAAATTTAACTCACGCCCACTCACTATTAAGCAAAAATTCACAAAAATAAATATCTAATATTTAATTTAATTTTTCTCACACACACGAGGACCACAAGTGTCACTTATTAAAAATATTTGTCGTAATGGTGATCCCATTATTACGTGATGGAACATCCCGGTATGTTGCAATCACTTTTACGTTCATTTTTCAAAAAATAAAAACTACAAGTATCTCAAAGATATTTTTTATTTTAATTACAGCACCAAGTTAATTGATTCAAAAATACATATATGTAAGTATATGTATGTATATTAGAAAAACGGGGATGTAGAAGAAATGTATATTTATAAGCACTCTGTCTAGTGATCTACGACACAGGTCTACGTACTGATGTCCACTATCTATAAGATACTCTGTAAACTGTTGCTCCCAAGTATCTAAATATAGAACAAGTCTCAAATAAGACAAAACAAAAAAGCAACAAAGCTCAAAGACGAAAGAATAAAATTACAAATTGCAATTGTGGCAAATGAAGAAGTGGAAATAAAAGAAAAATATTGTAGATGCAAAAATTACAAGTGACAATGGTGTCGCACATCCCTTTTAAGATGTTTTTTTTTTTTTTTTTTTACTTCTGTTGTCTTCACTAGTCCACTCGTCTTACAGCGGTTGAGGGGCGTTTGGTGGGTAGTGCTAGTGCTAGTGATGGGATGAATTGTGATTCTTATACAGCAAAAAGATGACTAATGAGGGTTCACAATTTATATCCGTACAGAAGGTACTTACATACATCAGTTTGCAGGCCAAACAGACAAAGCACGACAAATGAAACAAAACAAAAGAAGAAAATCATTTTCAATACGAATGAAAAAAAAAGAAACATCTCGAATCAAAATAATGAATTCTGATTTGGCGGAGCTATTTTTAGACATAAACTTACCCCGCGAACGCACTGTGACACTTAAAAACTGCGGGGACAACTCTTTACACTTTTGCGTTGGATTTGCATTGCGTTGCGTGTTTTGTTTTATGATGGTGTCGTATGGGGACGTCATTTTAATTCAAGTTTTTCAATGAAAATGGAAATTAGTCCAGCGAATCAATCACCCACTCACTGCAAAGTTCGTGTGAATAGATGTGAGTTGAGTATACCTACTAAAGTGATTTTAGCAGTTTAGTTAGACAGTTTAAGTTTAGACGAGATGAACTATTACTAAAGTCCCGTATAGGGCTATAAATTAATTATAATAAACAATTAACCACATACTTTAAATATATTTTCTAATTTTATAAAGGGGGCGTTTTTTAGCAAATAATTAAGTTTAAATATATTTCAACTTAACGACGACACGTTCACGAGACGTTCGACGAGCGACCGAAGCGGCGACGCACGTCTATACCAGTACCTACATTATATTGAGATGATGATTTGAACTATTTTAGAAATTTTAAGCTTCGATGTTGTTGAATATTTTTATTTTTGGTTTTATTGTTTTTGATGTTGCATTTTATGCACCGACTTTGGTTAAATAATTAAGATCAAGGTTGATGGTTGTTTTTTGTTTTATGTGATGCCCCGCTATCTGCCTAAATCGATATGTTATTTGTTATTTTTAACTCACCTGAGTTATTCAAAAATCTAAATCGTTTTTTTTTTTTAATTCCAAACATGGCATGAAAATGCAATTATTTATGGAACTGTCAAGCTTAAATGTCAAACAAAATAATAATTACCAACATAATATAGGTTGAATATCTAAAGTGCATTTTATTTAAAAAAAAAAAAAATAAGTTGAATTGTATGACTATCAGATACAATAAATCAGCAAATTTCTGCGGTAACATTGTGGCAATTTAATGTTTACTTGTGTTTTTGACATAAATGACCACTGTGATGTGAAAATTAGACGTGTAGGTATACCATACACCTATTTTTTTATGAGTGGGTTAGATTAAATTCACATTAACTAATATTTGAAATGAATATTGATGTTGTGTTATTTACACTAATTTTTGGTTTGATTTGTTGTCATATTGACAACTATCACTAATATAAGTATTAAGTTCATTAAATGACATTAGACTTTTTCTAATTTTAGTTTTAGTTAAAGTGAAATTATAAATATAAAAAGAATTGTACTCATTTTTCAAAATGCCAAGAAAGTTTTTTTAAACTTAAGCCTTAATTTATGAACTTTACATTAAATCAATAGTATCTCTTTAAAATGGAAATGCTTAATATTTGTACAGTGGACTCTCGCTAACTTAAACATAAATAAAATAAATAAATTTGGTGGCGCAACAGTCCGTTGAGAACTAGGGCCTAGTGACTTACATCCCATCACTAGGATGGAGAGGACCTACAGTTTTAAGCCGAATCCGAACGGCTAATTTGAGAAAGCACTTTTCATGACAAGAATTACTCTTGTAGAATTTGTCAATTCCTCGCAAGAGTCAGTACCCGTGAAAAAACTTTAGATGGCATAGGCAGGGATCGAACCCAAGACCTATTGCATGACAGTCCAACGCACTAACCAACATGGCATGGGTACTACAACTTAAACATAAAAATAAATAAATAAATAAATTGGGTGGCGCAACAGTCCGTTGAGAACTAGGGCCTAGTAACTTACAACTCTCAACCATTCCTGTGTGCGAGTACTGTTGTCAGGGATGGAGGGGACCTACAGTTTTAAGCCGATTCCGAACGGCAAATTTGAGAAAGCACTTTTCATGACAACAATTACTCTTGTAGAATATGTCAATTCCTCGCAAGAGGCAGTACCCGTGAAAAAACTTTAGATGGCATAGGCAGGGATCGAACCCAAGACCTATTGCATGACAGTCCAACGCACTAACCAACATGGCATGGGTACTACAACTTAAACATAAAAATAAATAAATAAATAAATTGGGTGGCGCAACAGTCCGTTGAGAACTAGGGCCTAGTAACTTACAACTCTCAACCATTCCTGTGTGCGAGTACTGTTGTCAGGGATGGAGGGGACCTACAGTTTTAAGCCGATTCCGAACGGCAGATTTGAGAAAGCACTTTTCATGACAACAATTACTCTTGTAGAATATGTCAATTCCTCGCAAGAGGCAGTACCCGTGAAAAAACTTTAGATGGCATAGGCAGGGATCGAACTCAAGACCTCTGGCATGACAGTCCAACGCACTAACCAACATGGCATGGGTACTACAACTTGAACATACGATATCAACAAACAATCCATTCTCTTTTATGTATTCTGTAGCTTGAACAGGTATTTTATTTTGCAGTCAAATTTTTGTGGGAGTTTGATGTGCGTGATTGGAAGTTAAGTTTAGGGTTTAAGTTCAATTAAAGTTCAAAATAAGTGTAAAGTGTTTGAATGCATGGATTACAAAAGTGGAGGAGAAGATGGAAAGACGAGCTGTACGGGCTGTTATGTTAAAGTGGTTGTCCGTGATTGTCCCATTGTGATACCACATGAATCTTGAGGCTTTCCTCTAAGCTCAATGAAACCAGTTTGAGTCTCTTACGAAACGTGAGGGGCTGTTTGTGTTTTAGATCGTTTAAATCGTTATAGAAGAATTCTCCTAGGTAATTCTTGCGTTTTTGAGCTAAAGCAGGCATGTACAGAGAAAGTGAAGAATTGTTCCCTCCTCATCCATACAGCTTATGCAAGTCATTTGAGAATACGCCTAGCCGCGTGGCGTGCTTTCCTATTAGACAGTGCCCGGTTATGACACCGATTATCGAGCTTATATGCGATCTACTAAAAAATAGCAAGAACCTTGATCGCTTTAAATCTAGTGTAGGCCAGATGTTTTTTTGTGACTTGAAACGTGGTGATGTTATTCCACCTGGTGTTTGCCTTCTTCATAGCGTCCTGCATTAGCAATAGTTTACATGTACCGATTGGTATTCAAGCATTTGCCAAAAATGGTAGAATGGGTTGTAATGTACCATTCCTGGCGAGATAATCTGCCTTACAGTTTCCTAGAATGTCTCTATGGAACGGCACCCAGCAAAGGTGAAAATTAAACTGTTGTGCCATCTCCATTAGAGATGATCGACAGTTATGGACTGTTATAGAGTTTGTAGAGACAGAGTCAAGAGATTTGATAGCGGCCTGACTATCTGAGAAAATACGTACTTACAATACAATACAAGACTTCTTTTATCGCCAAAAGTTCCGCATGAAACACGCTACAATGATTGGGAAAGCGAAATGAGAGACTTAATTTCAGTCGTTCAGAGTACACACCTCCACCAACCAATTCTTTTGTTTTTGAACCATCTGTATATAAATGGATTTACTCATCTTCCAGGAATGTCCTATCCTCCCAAAAAGATTTGGGAGGTATAGAAATCTGGAAATTTCTGTCGAATTGCAGTTGGGGGATGGTGTAGTCTGTGTGCTTTGGAATTGATTCTAAATGCCTAAGAATTACGGAGTGGCCAATGTTGTTGTTAATCCACTGCGACGAAGCTTTGAGCAAGCAGAGCTAGCAGCTATTTGTTTGCTAAATATATCAAGAGGTGTTAGGTAGAGTAAGGTGTCCAGTGCCGCAGATGGGGGCGTGCGAAGCGATCCGCTTATGCATATGCAAGCTGACCGTTGGACTTTATTTAATTTGTCGCGGTTTATAGCTTTCTCTAAAGCAGTCCACCATACTGCCACACCGTACATTAAAATCGGTCTGATCACCGATGTGTATTGCCAATGCGTGATTCGGGGTTGTAAGCCCCATTTATTACCAATTGATTTTTTGCAAGAAAAAAGAGTCATAGTGGCTTTTTTGACTCTTTCTTGTGAATTGCGTTTCCAATTTAGTTTTTTTGTCTAAAATAAGACCCAGGTAGTTAGCCTCGTCTAATAACTTTAATAGGATTCCTTTAATATAGGGAGGGTTAATTGAAAATAGAACTAATTCGGTTTTGTGTGGGTTAACACCCAGTCCACACCGATCAGCCCAAAGTATTAGTCTGTCTAAGCCATTTTGTAAGAGTTCTTTTAAGGTGTTAAGATGCTTTCCTGAAACCGCTATAGCAACGTCATCCGCATAGGCGATCACTTTGAAACCCTCCGCATCCAGACTAGTTAGGATTTCATTTACCACTAGGTTCCAGAGGCAAGGGATAGAACTCAACCTTGAATTGTTCCTTTACTAACGAATCTTCTAGCAGAAGAGTTGCCCAGTTTTGAGTTAATTATTCTACTAGTCGGCATTAAATGAATTAACTCCCCAAGCGAACTCTCTACGCTTAGAAATGTTAGTGCAGATGTGATTTCAGATGTGTCCACGTTTTTAAAAGCACCTTCAATGTCAAGGAAAACAACCACAGTGACCTCTCTATGATGAAGTGTGTATTCGATGGTGCGTACTAGTGTGTGATAACGCCGTTTCCACCGATTTACCTTTACAGTAGGCATGTTAAGACGTAGACAGAAGTCTTGTATCAATACTTGCCCTTAAATGGATATCAATCAATCTTTCTAAGGTCTTAAGAAGGAATGATGTTAGACTTAGAGCCCGCGCAGACTGCAGACTTTTTATCGGTCGATAGTTTGGTCGGCTTCTTAATCAGTATGGAGAGGAATGCATATGCGCACACTACAGCGATTCAGTATCGGCCGATAAAAAAAGTTTGATAGGCTACCCGATTACATTCAAACTAATCTGTCGGCCAACTATCGGCCGACTGTTTAATCAGTATTGGCGCACAATTGTTGATTAGCGAATAGTCGGCCGACTGTTGGATAGTCTGCGCCCTGTTCACCAACCAAACTGTTTAGTTGGCTCGGTGTGCGCACTTTCAGCCCAACCCGACCAAACTATCGGCCGATAAAAAGTCTGCAGTCTGCGGGGGCTCTTATAGGTCGTAGATTTTTAGGGTTGACTTGCGAGCATTTACCTGGTTCTCCCATCTGGTCCTGCAGCCTGCAGATTTAAATGGTTTGGAGCTGTTGAGAGCCCATTGTAGCTTGTCCCTTGTGATCAGACCTTGTGGATATGTTATATTGAAACTTGAACAAATATGATTGTTGCAGGTTGCAGTTAGAGAACAACCAGGAAAGTGAGTATCTAGTAGTAAGTTCAGCGATTCTTCACTTTAATTTGTCCAGGAGCCATCTGCATTTTTCAGACAGGTTGGCATCACTGGATTAGTTGAAAGAATTTTCCGAGGCCTCAGAAGTTGCTTCTATCGTGTCACAGAAGGATCGCTAAGAAGATCGCTTAGATTTATTAACTGCATTCTTGTTAATTCTTAGGAATTTTTTGTAAGAATCCCAGTTAGAGGCTAGTCTTGTGGCTTTGGCTCGGTTAAAGAGTTTCCGCGCTGTGCATAAACGACTGAGATAGCTGGGTCACGTAGAGTGCATGGAAGCTATCCATCAGAAGAAGGATTTTAACGGAGACATTTGACCATTGGTTTGCCACTGAATGTCACTGCTTTAATACAACCGATGTGATGGATCGAAATGGTATAAGAATAAGAAAGTTGCATTATAAATCAAACTTGACAAGACATCATTTCTGCTCTAAAGAACTTCAATTTGTGTCATGGGTAATGTAACTTAACAAATTCTGAAAAAAATGCTTCAACCAAATTTTAAATTATGTCGACAACTAATTTTTAAGCGACAAAGATGATATCCCATTATCTACTCTCAAGCATCCTTGGTAAACTTGCTTGAGTAATTAGAGGATAATAAAAAAACATTTTTCAACTCTTAATCCAAAACAGCAACAAAGAAAGGATTTAAAATCCAATAGAATTAAACCGAAGAAGAAGTTAACGAATCGATTCAGAAATTGTATGAGACTTGGTACAAAACATTGGACGATTCCACTAGCTGTCGAATTAAGAACAT
Source organism: Eupeodes latifasciatus (assembly GCA_920104205.1). NCBI lineage: Eukaryota > Metazoa > Arthropoda > Insecta > Diptera > Syrphidae > Eupeodes > Eupeodes latifasciatus. The sequence continues at coordinate 372,868,625 of OV049924.1, forward strand.
CAAATTGGTTTTTGTTTAGTGCACCAGTTTATTTAACATCCGCTAAAAGATGCTCAATTGATTTAAGGTTTTTACTTGTCGAAACCCATTCTAGAAGAGTGATATATCGAAATATTGTGTGGGACTCCAACGATATGTTTGGGGTATTTTAATTGCTGGAACTTCAATAGGACTTCAAAATTTTTATGGACCTTATTTACTAGCCGTTTCTATAGAATGTCTAGTTATGTCACAGCTGTCAGCGTCTCATTGATTCGAAGGAAAAACAAACGCAAACGTTGTTGTTGAAACTTTGAAAAAATCATTGGTATAATTAAGTGCTTTTCTGCCCCAAAAACAAAATAATACTTTAATAAAGGAATAAGTAGTCCTGAATCCGAATCTCTTCGAATCTTAATGTTCGTCACAATAGATTCTTTGCTTCTTTAAATACAGTTTCTAGATCCCATAAGTATCTTACTTCGTTTCTAGAAAATATCACAGTTTTGAGTTTTCACTACATGCACTTTTAAGAAACCTTGAATTTACGGAGTTAATATTTAATGCTGGTTTCGAATCCAATTTTAACTAGCTTTTTAAATAAAAATATTCCTTTTCAATATTATTTGTTGAAGTTGAAGTTCCACCTTCGAAGGACAGGGACGTGAATGTTGACACAAATGTGAAAAACTGAGGGTTATGTCATTAGCGAAACAGTTTAATTAACAAGAAGTGTCAGAGAAGAGATCTTTTTAGAATATAAGAAAAAGTTTCGGAGACAAAACGGAGCCCTGGGGCTCCCGTCAAATACTATTTGTATTGAACGGTCTAAATGGTAATTTAAAATCCAACAAAAAAGAACTTCATCGTAACCAAAAGCACGCATTTTCGATAAGAGAGCTTGATGCCAAACTGTCTCAAATGCTTTTGAAATATTAAGTGCAACAATCTTATTTTCTCCAACACGATGTAAAGATTTGTTCCACTGTTCGGTGAGAGAGATCACCAGTGGTACAATTGCCATACCGGCGGCGGTCATTTAGAAGCTTTCGTTGTTCAAAGAATTTGTTTAAGCTGAAAATTGATCAGCTTTTCCATTACCTTGGAGAAAAAGGATGTATGCACAATTGGACGATGTTGGGAGGAGGAGACGCCTTTTTAGGGACAGGCTGGACAAATGCTGTTTTCCATTAACTCTGTAGGGTAGGAAAGATTAAAAAGCTTACGTAGTGGGTTTGTCAGCGGTGAAGAACACCTCTTTAGAAGTACCCGGTCCAATGGATTTTTGTATGTCAAGGTCTTTCAGTACTCTTGCAACTACACGAGTGCGAAAGAAGATTTGTCCCATAAAATAGTTTACGCTCTCAAGAACATGAGGATTTCTGACACTCTCTGATAGAGCCGAATAAGCAGCAAACTGTGCTGCAAACAAATTGGCTTTATCGATCGAGCTCACAAAAGGAGCGCCATGAAATTATAATACAAACAAACAAATATTTCTAATAAATTAAATTATCATTTTTTAAAACTAGGTGGCGCTTTAAATTGACATGTACAAATTTTGTAATATTTCAAGGTACATCTCACGCATAAAGCATAAATCAGCTTCCAAAATTATCCATTTTTCAATCGCATATTAGCAAAAAAGATTCGAGACTTCGATTAAATGTAATTCATTTATGTCACATGTATTTTTGTACTAATAAATCTTTTATCATTTCTAACCCTACCTCAAAAACTATGTAATATGAATTATACATCCATTTAAAAAGTCTTTACCGCCCATAACAAACATATGTAAATACATATGTACAAATATAAATATGTATATAATCAAGTTCATTATCATCACCATATCATGTCTTGTCTTTTCTAATACCCAAAAAGCTTGTGTTTTCATTTAAATTCAAAGTGACACTTTAAAAATATAATTTGTCACTTCTAGCAGGCAACAGCCCGTCGCGTCGTCACCAACGGCTGTTGAGGCGGGCAGTGGCGCGTTCACCCTTTTACCGTTTTTATATGATAATTATAATCAGCTGTCAATTATTATTGTCATATGACTTATAAATGTACATAACAACAGTCAATGTTATACGCGGCGCTTTACGGGGCGTTTTAAATAGCTCATTTATGCCTGAGAATTATACAAACTTATGTATTTTATATTAGATCAGATAAATAGAGTAATTCCCGAAGTTGTCAATTACACCTTCCGCTAAATTGACAAATTGATTTTAATTACATCATCACATACATAACTTGCATTCAATTAAAATAGAAACACGATACACAGTGACTTTAGCTTAAAAGAAACGATAGGCTGAAAATTAAATGAAAAAACCAAGTCTTTCGTTCCGGACTTGACACAGTGGTGCAAGAACTTTTTAAATTTGGGAATAAATTTAAAAAAACAAAAACATTAATTTTCGGAATTGTTTAAATTTTTATCAACTTTCTATAGGCTTTAGTTTGGTTTACAAAATCGAGAATTTTTCAAGAGCAACCCATAAATATTTATTTCTTTTTAAAGCGATATTGTACTAACATCTAAGAGTGCTTTGCAACTACCGATAAGATAAGTGTTTTAGTTTTGCGAACTGTGACTTTAAAATGTTTATATCTTTTAAAGTTAATTTAATCCATTTCAAGGCGTTATTAAAGCGGATAAGTTTCCATTTTTAGTAATGGGATAGTTTTTACTTGTCAAATGTCAAAAGTGACACCTCCCAAAGATGACAGCTTCAAAAGTGACAGTTTTCAAATAGCAAATTGTTCAAAAATATCTTTTTTTTAATTTTAAATTTTAATTGTTTTTAAGGAGTTAAAAGATGAAGAATATTAAAGTATGTAATTTGGTTTCTAAAGTGTTACCATAATTTTTTTCCATCTTAAGTAGAAATTGTGTTCAACTGTTGTTTTGCTCGTGTCGTCGGACTTTTATGTCTGGTTTATATCAAGTTACGCGAAGAACTTTTAAGTTGAGCTATTTATTTAATTTCCAAGCAAAAACGAATGTTCAATTTTTTTTTTTTGGTTTCTGTCACCCTCTAAGTCTAGGGCTATATGAAAAGTCCGCACTGGACCGTTAAGGCATGCAAACCACATCAAGGTTTTGGGATTTGTTTAAGGCTTTGCGTACATTGACTGAGTATTTACGCAATAAAAAACACAGTACTCAAATTTCAAAAGATTGTTGTTTTTATTTTGCGGTTTTATAAAAGAAAGCATTTGAAGTTTTGTTTTTATTTTGTGGTATTTAATTTATTTTGAAACAAAAAATAAATTTTGAATTTGACACACATTTCAAATACTTCAGAAGTCATTTCTTATAACATCTTTTTCCCTCAAACCAAAAAGAAAGAATTTTATAGGATATACATAAATCTGTCCGCATAAATATATTTTTGTAAAATTATACTAAAAATATTAAAAATTTTAGCTTTACTATAAAACTGTCACAAACGTCACCAATTTAAGAAAAATATTTTATTTATTTTGTGACGTATTTTCTAAAAGAGTACTGAAGATTATTATAAAGAAAAACATGAAAATTTGCAACTTATTTGAAACTCACCAGTTTTTACAATCACACTGTTACCTAACTGACACAAAAAGCTAATTATTTATACAATTTTTTAGCTAGTTGTACTTATTATTCATGTATTTTAAGAACATTATTCTGTTATTATAACATTAATGATGATTGTTTTCATTGTTACAGATGTGACAAATGACACTGATGATTGTTTATATTATTATACTCTCGTAACGTTTTTCATTAGTTACTCGCATCAACTAATGAATTATATCAATAATATCAAATTAGCTAACTTTTTAGAAAAATGTATGTAGTGTTACGGTTGTGACATGAGAAGTCTTATAGTTCTTAATCAAAAGTCATTTAGTAATGCCTTTGAACAATTAAAGCTTTTTTCAATACGTATTCAGATATTCATTAATTTTAACTCTTAAAATGTTTGTTAAAGTTGTAATTTGAAATTGTTACGGGAGTGACATATTAATGGACTGGTTTTTTCCATCAATGATTTTTACTCATAAAAAAGCATAATAGACAATATTTATCAAATTAAAAGGTTTTAAAAAAAGGCTTCATTTTGAATAGCCGACTATTTTGACAGCTGTCACTCTTAAAGCTGTCATATTTTGAAACTTAACAAGTAGAAACTACGCCATAACTAAAAACGGTAAGGTTAACAGTTTAACAACGCATTTCAATTGTAAAAATCAACAACAGAAATGTAAAAATATATATTAGAAACTTAAAATGGCGGACAAAGATAAAGTTTGCATTTCGTTGATTTAAAAGGCGTGGTATCCGCCCACTTTCTCATGGTTAGGTTAGGTTAGGTTGGAGTGGCTGTCCAGATGTCATTGACTCAATTAGACCTCAAGGGTCCATTGTGATACCACTAATGAGGTTACTCATGGGAGAGTAATGAACTTAAACAAACCATTTTGTACTTTTAATAAAGTTAGAGAGACATTTTGTGTCAACCGTTGCCAGTTCACTGGTATTATCGAAGAAGGGATTACCGAGGAAGTTATTCCTTCTAATGGAGAGTGCTGGACATGTACATAGAAGGTGTTGGACTGTTTCCTCTTCCTCCTCGTCCATGCAGCTTCTACAGAAGTCATTTGTGTAGACCCCTAGCCTCAGAGCATGTCTTCCTATGAGGCAGTGTCCTGTTATTACTCCAATTGTAGAGCTTATATTTTGTCTGCTCAAGGATATCAAGCCTTTTGACCGATTTAGGTCTATGCTTGGCCATTTTGCTTGGTTGCTAGGCAGGTGGTACTCTGTGACCATCTAGCATTTGTTGCTTCTAGAGCATATTGTTTGAGAAGATGTTTGCATGTAGCAAGTGGTGTTCCTATGTTATGTTTTTGTCTAACATTCGGCAGAAGTGTTCCGTTTTTGGCGAGCTCATCGGCTTTGCAATTTCCCGGAATGTCTCTATGGCCCGGCCGGCACCCAAATGAGGTGAATATTAAACTGTTCTGTCATCTCATTCAGAGATGATCGACAATCGTGGACTAATTGAGAGTTTGTAGAGACAGACGCGAGAGATTTAAGAGCGGCTTGGCTGTCCGAGAAAATTCGTATATCTTTGCAAGATATAACGTTTTCTTTGAGCCAGGATAGTGCTTCTTTAATCGCCATTACTTCTGCCTGGAATACACTACATTGATTGGGAAGTCTGTATGATAGACTGAAATTAAGTTGTTCCGAATAGATACCACTTCCAACTCCGTAATCGGTCTTTGAACCGTCTGTATAGAAGTGTACCGCATTGTCTTCCAGGGGTCCCTCTTCTTCCCAGGAGGATCTTGAAGGGAGGGACACATGGAAGCTTTTGCCGAATACCATTTTAGGGGTGGTATAGTCTAAGCGATCTGGGATAGATCTGAAATTGTCTAGGATGGTAGTATGTCCAGTATTGTTACTGTTCCATTGAGAGGTGGCTCTAAGCCTCACACATGAGTTTGCTGCCACCATTTTGGAGAAGATGTCAAGAGGTGTTAGGCTTAAAAGCACTTCCAGGGCTGCAGTTGGTGTTGAGCGAAGTGCTCCTGTGATGCACATACCTGCTGACCTCTGGACTTTGATGAACTTATTTAGGTTTACCATCTTATCCAGTGCGGACCACCATACGACAACTCCATAAATGAGTATCGGTCTAATTACCGAAGTGTATAGCCGCCAGTGGTTTGTTTTTGGGGAGAAACCCCATTTTGATCCTATGGCCTTTTTACAAGTAAAAAGCGCTACAGTAGCCTTTTTTGCCCACTTTCTCATAATTGGCATCAAAATAAAATGAGCACTTTTAATTTTTGATAAGTATACTTTCAGCCACGACGAAATGCTATCTTTACCGCTATGTTGTGGTCGCCGGTAACTAATTATGTATTCCTATATACATAACTAAGCTAAAATTTTGGGATAGGTTATGGAGGTAAGCATTCTTTGTAACTGAATTCATGACCCGGACGAAAACGAAACTACGACTTGGATAAGAATTGAACACACGTTGACGACTTTTGGCTATTGTACCCGGACAAAGATTGATTTCTGGAATATTTGGACGCTCTTGGATGCAGAAAGCAAAGACCCACACAACGCCAGATTCCTTCAATTAGAGAGACAGTTCATGTAGAATAAGATGGATATCTTAAAGCTTAGTGAAATACGATGGTTGGAATCGGGCAAGTAATACTGTACTTCTCTATTGCGAAAGAGACCTAGGAGCACTTGGGAAGCTGGATTCGGGTGCTGCTAACTAAAACAGCTACCAGAAGTCAGATTTTTGGAAACTACCAGGTAAACGGGTTTAAAAAGGCCAGATTTCGGAATAGAGTACGTAACGTTTCACCATTATACAGTTATACCCTTTGACGGAACTCTCCGCAAACGAAGAGAAAGAATGCTTCACAGCGCGGAGACATCATAATGGTAATGGGAGACTTGAATTCTAAAGTTGGCAATAACAACGAAGGGCTCAGACATGTCATGGGAAAGCATGCAGTTGACAGTTGTAACGGCAATGGTGAGAGGTGTTTTTGGACTTCTGTTACACAAACCGTCTTATAATTGACAGCATAAGCTTCTCGACAAAGCTTCTTTCAACCAAATTGATTACTTCGTGATAAGTCGACGCTTCAGAAGCAATCTCTTGGATGCCATAATTAGAAGTGGTGCTGACATGGGGCTTGCCTGTGATCATCATCTAATGGTGGCTACCATAAGATTACGTATAGATGCAGTTCGGAGATCGAATTTCAACAACAGAATGCCCTAGTTAACACGGACACGCTGCAGGACCCTACCACTCGCCAACAACTTAGGGACCACTTTTCGCAACATACATATAGTAGCATAAACCCCGAAACCATAAAAAACCATTGTAGTGCTGTGAAAAATTTGTTCATATCAGGTGCTAAAAGAATAGGTCGTGTGAAAGGAAGAAACAACACCTGGCTTTCGGAGGAGACTTGGGTAAAAATGGAGGAAAGGAGATAATTAATAGCTCATTCAGCAGCTGTTGGAGTTGAAGAAAGAAACGAGCTAGAATCGTTCAGGACAGGCAATGCAGTGGAATTCACTCATTAGAGAAGGCAGAAGAGTCGGTAGACCGAGAAACACGTGAAGAAGAACAATCGAGTGTCACAATCAATAAAATCCACCAACATCATTAAAATACAAAAACATTTAAGTTTTTAGGACTTAAGTGACACAAAACTTGACTGCGTGTTTAGTGTACATTTTGAGTTAAAAAATCAATATAATTTTAAATAAAAGTCTTCTTCCATATACTTTTCAAACGTAACACACATTTGTTACGTTTATAACACTTAACACCTAATTTACTAATCTATGTTTCTATTTGTGAATATTTTTTTTTTTGTTTGAAGAACTGATTTTCACTTAATTGCTGGCTCTAAGTTAAAATAGTTAGAAAAGCTGAATATCAGTGTCAAATGCGTATCAATCAACTCGAAACGATTCAATATATTTTAGAAGATTATAAGTTAAAAAAGAACAACATCAACATCCAGACTATTAGACCCTCGTTTTATCCGTTTTTATGGTTCATTTTCAATGCTAGTTATACTGTAGTGTCCTTCATTCGTGACTGTCAATCGATTTAAGAAATTCGCTGCAAATGACACTGATGTCTGTAGTATCATCTTGCAATCAATTGATTTTAGAAGAACACCTCTTTCATATATAAATACTTAAATCGAAAGGATCATGGATGTTGTAAGTAAGGTATATGGCTCCCTTATAAAGTAACCTTACTCCTGAGCCAGTACTTGTGGACTTTATTGAAAGATTTTTACAGACAACAACGACAATGGCGATAATATGATGACGTTGTTGGCGGCATTGTCAATAACGAAACCTATAAAGTGCACTCCATGGCTAGAACTGAAGAACTTAGATATACGTAACGTATACAAAGGGAATCCTACTTACCAATGCGACAGTAATTTCATCATTTGCAACATAAATGTAAGACGAACGTACCCGACGACGACGACCATATGAGCAGGAATGTCATATAATATGTAAGTTCTATTGGAATGTCTTTAATATACAATACAGTTATATAAAGTATGACTTGACTATAGCTTTTTGATTTATATGATTTATCGAATATCGATTTCGATACAACAGAGCGAAATTCATTGCATAAATTGAAAAAATAAGAAATACGATGGGTTGCTTACTAAATTTAAATTTATTTATTTATTTATTTCATCAATGGACTATAGTCTGCTGATTACATTTAATACGATAAATAAGCTTACAAGATAATAATAGATATTAAAACATAGCTTTGATACAAAACAATTAATTGATTAATTAACGGTATGATTATACAGATTTACATATGATAAGTTAAAAAGTCTAATACTTGTCGTTTAAATTGATCCCTACTCAATACAATGTCGACTTCATTGCAGACGGAATTAAACAATGTCAAGGAACGCGAGATAGGCTCATTTAAGCCATAGTTGGTTCTATGATTAGACACATAAAAAAGGACACGTCTGTTCCGAAGTAATCTTTCCGGGACATAGAACTTTATAAGAGACAATAATTCAATTGAATCGATACGATTACATAAAATATCTTTAATAAATATTATGCTTTGAGTATTTCTTCTAACTTCAAGCGTTTTCAAACCGATAAGTGCACATCTTGAAATATAGTTCGGCATATCATCAGTCCAATTTAGTTTTCGAAGTGCGAATCTGGTAAATCTTTTCTGAATTCGTTCTATTCTTTGTACACCATTCGCATAAAATGGACTCCAAATTATAGAACAATATTCAAGATAGGGAAGAACTAATGAATTAAATAAGGTTTTAAGTGTATATACGTCTCTAAATTCTTTCGAGTTTCGTCTTATAAAACCAAGCATTGAATTACCTTTGGATACAACAAAATCAATGTGCGCTCTGAAATCCAATTTTGAGTCTACAAACACACCAAGATCCTTCACCAATTCGACCCTTGAAAGTGGTTCATGATTGAAGTTATATGAATAATTTATAGCATTAATTGACCTAGTTGCACTAAAAATCTTGCATTTTAAATAATTTAACTCTAGGTGATTGTATTCGCACCAGTTTAAGAAAAGATCAATTTCCATCTGAAAACTTAAGCAATCAATTAAAGAGCGAATGGGATAAAAAATTTTTACATCGTCAGCATACATTAAGCATTTAGATTTATGAAAGGTTAAGGGTAAGTCATTAATAAAAATGAGGAAGAGCAATGGACCAAGGTGACTTCCCTGAGGAAGACCTGAGTCAACACTAATAGGAATAGAGTAATATCCAGATATGTTGACGATTTGACTTCTATCAGATAGGTATGACTCTAACCATAAAAGAAAATATCTATCACAACCTAACAACTTAAGTTTTTGGAGTAGTAAACCGTGGTGGACTCGGTCAAAAGCTTTAATAAAATCCGTATAGAGTACATCTACTTGGAATCCCTTTTCGATTTCATTTAAACAAAAATTAGTGAAAAGAACGAGATTTGTGGCCGATGAGCGACCTTTAATAAAGCCATGTTGACAAGGCGATAAAAACTGTTTCACGGATGCATAGAATTTATCAGTAATAATTTTTTCAAGAAGTTTTGGAATAGCTGAAATTTTAGAGATTGGCCTATAATTTTTAATTAATTGTTTGGGGCCACTTTTATAAATAGGGTTGATAAATGATATTTTCCACTCGTCCACAAACTCTCCTGACAAGAGTGATTTGTTATATAGGAGTGTGAGAGGAAAACAGATAGATGAGGAGCATTTTGATAAGAGAAGGGGTGGAATTTTATCATAGCCTGCTTTTTTAGAAACATCTAATTCACATAAAACCTCAAAGACTTCATTCACCGATAAATGCGGAAGAACAAAATTTATATCGGCATTGAAATTTGAATACTTAGAATTGAGATCCTCGATTATATCTTTATTGTAAGATGATTTAAAAAATTTAGCAAAAAGGTCGGTAGAAGATTGTAAATCATTAGATTTTTCATTTCCATATTCCATACACTGTGGAAAATGAGACACATTTTTGCGTTTTGAATTTATAAAAATCCAAAAAGATTTACTATTTTTTCTTATATTTGATTCAGTAGAATTTATGTATTGTTTATATAAAAAACGATTTAAAAAATCAAATTCTCTTCTAAATTGAAGGAAACGAAATCTATCAACATTTTGCCCAGTCAATTTGAAACGCTTGAAGGCTTTATTTTTTACATTTTCCAGATTTTTTAGTCTTTTGTTATGCCATGGCAGTTTTAATGATGTTTTTTTCTTTGAAATGGGGACAAAAAGTTCTATACCTTCAAAAAGAATACTTTTGAAAATTGTGTACATGTCTTTGAGGGAACCATTTTGAAAAATATTTTCCCAATCAATAGCACTATAAAAACTATTCAATGCAATGAAATCGGCATTCACAAAGTTGAAATTTCTGTCTTCAGTAGGTGAAAGAAGTGCAAATTCATAAAATTCAAGATTTAACTCAAAAGCAATATGGTGAACCGAGTTATTTAATAATGGACATTGAACAGTCTCTATACAATATTTTAAATCATTATTAATAAAAACGAGATCAAGTATTCTGCCTAGATAGTTTGTTATATGATTAATTTGAAATAAATTAAGTGAAGATAATGAATCGACAACTAAACTTTCAATTTCTTTGTATGTATTGAACGGAACTAATGTGAATTCATTTTCTATGAAGCACCAGTCGATTTCACCAAGATTGAAATCGCCTAGTACGCAAGGATACTGATCAGTTGTCAATTCACTAATTAAAGAATTTATATTAATAATATGAACAGAATATAAATCTATTGTACTACGTGGTCTTATATAGCTTGCGATAAAATAAAAATCCTTAGAACTAAGACCTTTAGAGCTGACACACACACAGATTTGCTCGATATCATCAGAATCATTTAACAATTTACATTGCTTACTGTTGAACTTCGAATTTACAGCTATCAACACACCTCCACCTCGGTCCATTCCTGTTGAGGTAGGTCGGTCTTTCCGGTATACTTGATAATAATTATCAAAGAATTCATTTGAGAAAAAATGTGGATTCAGCCAAGTCTCCACAATAACGATGACGTCAAACTCATGAAGTGATGATGAAGTAAATAATTGATGAGATTTAGTTCTTATACCTCCAGCATTTTGGAAATAAACTCTCAGTTTAGACGCAGATGGTGATGTACTGTAGTTTACTTGAGGTATGTCGATATTTGCTGGGATTGCAGAGCTACAACTTATTTCACCTTGGAATTGTCCTCTTTCTTGGGAAAATTTACAAATTTTTTGATTTGTACATGCACGGGCCAAATTTTTGGGTCTAAGGCCGAATCGAAGATATTAGCAGGAATACCCAACTTAAAATTGACATAACGAAGTGAACTAGAATCAGTATCTTTTTTAATAAGCTTCGTACAACGCAAAGAGCTCTTTGGAATATTTAGCTTAAATGCAGCATAATCTTTAACATTTTCCTCAGTAACTTTGATCTCCAACCGAGAAAGATGTAGAAAACGAAGCCGGGGAACAGATTGCAGTGTAAATTCACCATCACTAACAGCAGCAGTACCAAACAATATTTTTTTGGAACGATGATCATTTACATTTTTTGTTTGCTTTAAATTTTTGGTGAAAGTACCTTTTTCAACCTCCTTAAAGGCAACATTGGCAACCCCTACATCATCTTCCATATCAACTTCCTCCATACTTTCAGCAGCATCAACACGACCATCCAGAATCGCAGCATTAGCACCAACAACATCAACAGCAGCAACATTAGTTTCATCAGAGCCATCGAATAGTATTGTTGGGCAAGCTACAACGGACGGAGCCACCTCATGTTCTGATGTAGATGTTTTAGCAAAATCATTACTCGTAGTCGTAGACGAGTTTGAATTACTTTTCTCCTCCACACCTCCAGCAGCATCAACACAACCATCCAGAATCACAGCAACAGAGCCAGCAACGTTGGTAGCTGCAGCGGCATTAGCATCAACAACAGCAACATTCACATTAGTCTCATCGGAGCCATCGGATAGTGATGTTGGGCCAGCAGCAACGGACGAAGCCATCGTATGTTTTGATGTAGATGGTTTAGCATGATCATTACTTGTAGAAGAGTTTGAATTACTTGCTGCCTTTGAACTTTTCTTACATGAAACCGGTTTTTTTACTAGGGTTTTGTTGTTGGAACCATACTTCGATGCAAGTGACGGAGATAGAGAAGATTTTGATAGCGGCGAGTAAACAAAACGAGGCGAGGAAGAAATGTTTTTTTCTTTTAAGAGTTGTTTGTTGTTTTTGTTTTGAACCGTAGGCACTGACTTAATTTGGGAGCGTGTCATGCGTATTGGTTTCACAATGTTATCAATATCAGATTTGCGCTCAGTAAAAATGCGATAAAAATCTTTGACAATTTGAATGCAGCTTATAGAAGAAAAGTTAATGCATAAACCGCACTTCCAGAAAATATTTTCATTAGAATCAAGCGTAGCACGATCGGAATTAGTCAATTTTGTACATTTAAAATGGAAACCGGATTGGCAAACTCCGCAAAATATTAAATCGCACTTAGAAGCCGAGAAATTACATTCGGAACATTGGATATCCATAATGAAAACAATGAAAAGTGAATTATAAAGAAAAGCTTTTAGTCTGTAGTGAGAACCGTCTGTAATGAGAGACTAGACTATGATGGGGATGTAACTTTTCAAGAACAATTTATGTAGCTTGCTGAAAGGGCGTCCGTAAAGTATGATTGTTCCATTTATATTTAAATTCAGGGCAATATTTTAAAGTCAATGTGGAGTTGTAGAGTACTCAAGTTAATAAGAAAATTGGTTACAAAACTGCTTCTTTTTTAAATAAGGACAAAATAAATATAAAAACAACTGAAGAAAAGTTTTATACTGACTTTAAATTGTGAATATAAATTTTTACAATTAAATTTAAGAATAAAAGTCAACCCTATAATTTATTAATAGACTTTAAGGCGACCTACGATATAAAAACCATGAAAGAATTTGGCATCCAAAAGGACCATTACTAATATACATTTTAAAATAAAGGCCTTTTCCAATAAGAGGTTTCATTCTGAATAGTCTGCTGCTGACACTTTTGAAACTGTCATCTTATGACATTAAACAGTTCAACAGTAATACTCACTCTTTTAGGAATGCTCATCAGTACACCCTCGAGCCAAACTTCGGTCGTACTGTCAAGTACAGAGATTCATTCTTTAGCCGTACTACGCGAATGTGGAATGCCTTACCACAATCTGTCTTTGCCACTCATAATAATATTCAGGAATTCAAAACCAATGTCCACTGACATCTCTTTGTTTTGTGTCACTTTGTCCTTGCATAATAAGAGTAGTAATAACTTCTTGAGTGTGCATTACTAAAAGCGGAACAATACACGCTTCAAAATGATTGAAATTAATTTACTACAAAAATTCCGTCACAGTTAGAAAAACTAAAGTACTTCTGAATCGTCATAATTCACCTTTACGGACGGAAATAGTTAAACTGATGAAGAAATTTCCGATGTTGGGACATTATCGTGATGTGAAGAACCGAAACCGTGTGCGTCGGTAAAAAGTCGACAAAATCTTGTGGATTCCTTTTCAATCCTTAAAATTAGGCATTCCACAAACGACAATGCATAACGACTTAGGTCTTAAAGCAACGTGCTTCAGTTAGACCTAAAGTCGGTCGATCACGAGCAACTTCGTATATTCGCTATCAAATTAATCTCAATTTTCAGTTGTTAGGTCCATTTTCACCTTTGAGGCTACGTTAAAAATCAGAATTGTCGCATTTGGCGCTAGGACAATCCACGAATCATTATTGAAAAGCCTCTTCATTTTCAACGTGCTTCTGGCTGAGTGATTGGACCTTATTTATATACGAAAATACTGCAGGTCCAGTTGTTGCTGATTAATGATTTTGAATGGCCGGAATTGTAAGCTATTTGCGAGGGGGCGACCTGCATCTTGTCAACACTAGGCCACGGATTAACAATGATAACACTAGGTCGACTTTTGGCTATTGTCTTTATCGATTTGGAAATGACGTTCGTGGGAGAAAATAATTTATCTGGCTTGCTTTACGCGGACGATATATGCTCCCGCTCATAGGGACATTGATCTATTCGCATTAGATGACAACAAGGGGCTAAAGATCAACTCGACCGAAACTAATAATATCAACGTTGGAACTTCAGTATAAATCCACGTCAGCATTTTTGGACAACCGGTAAAGATGATAGAAGATTTACAATATTTTGGCAGTACTGTCTTTGCGGGTATTGGAACTGAATTGGACATAAACATCTATAACAGAAGAAAGACTGAATCCGAAATTCTGTCCAAAATATGAAGAAATAACGGTTTTAGCTTAAAGACCAAGCTACGAATGTTCCGCTTCAATGTCGTGTAATATTGTTTGTATTCATTTCTGTCAGTTTTATTTTAAATGATCAACTACCTTGAACCTAAAATGAATGATTCCATTCAGGAAATTTTGTATCACTGTCGGAAATGTTCAATGATTGCTATAATCGATCTTTTAAAAACATTGCAATGATGGGTGTCAACTATGAAAACCAAAGTTCAGATTCCGGCAGCAAAAAGGTGTTTCCACATTTCAGCAAACATTGTTTAAAAAACGTTTCAGATTTGTTTTTCTTTTTGTGTTTTGAAAAACATTTCAGAAATGTTGATTGGTTTCTGAAGCGGGTTTTAAATGTTTCTCAAATGTTTCCTTGATCTAGACGCACCTTGAGGGACTTCATATGCAGTTAATACCTTTTCCAATTTTATAATTATATAATATAATAAATGGCCGATTAATAAAGTTCAGCTTTTAGTTAAATGAAAGAAATGTTATCAGCTGATATTTTGTTTTTCTTGGCTTTAACTTTTCAATAAAGTTGTCTTAATTGAAAGGCAATTTTTTAGCAGCTTACCAATCTGATACTTGAAACCAATTGGCAAAGGTTCAATAGGGAAATAGGAACCAAGATAGACCAATTGGACTCTACATCACAACAGAACTTTCAAGAATTTTAGGAAAAGCTTTCGAGGATAGTTGCCGCCTAAAAACTCTTTCAAAAACAGGTAGTAAACCATCTTAGTGAACCAACGAGCTTAGTAGCATGAGAAAATAAACATGAAACCTTTACAATGTTGCCTAGCGCACTAGACTACATTGTGACTGGGACTCCTTCAAGTCAAGTCAAAGAAGATTTAAAGCAGAAACTCAGCGAGCCAAGCCCAGCTCTTGGAGAGACTTCTGCGACAAAGTAGAATTTACTAACAAGTTAGCAAGTCTTAGAAAAATTCTAGCCTAAGAACCTGCATCAATTGGGTAACTAAGAAAACTAAATGGCTAATTGACAGAGTCCCAGTCCTGAAGCCTTATCTCCTACACAACTTAACTACACCCAAGGCAAATGTGGCGAAACGGCCTTGCATTGCGTTGTGAAAACAATAGAAAAATCACTTCACGAAAGCCTGAAGCCTTATCTCCTACACAACATAACTAAACCCAAGGCAAATATGTCGAAACGGCCTTGCATTGCGTTGCGAGAACAATAGAAAAATCACTTCACGAAACTTGCTACACTACACTAGCCGCGTTTTTAAACATTTAAAGGGCCCCCAACAAAATTCCGAACCACTATAAGTGAACAACTGAACCAAGCATTATCCAGAATTTGTACATGCTCAAAAAACTTTGGCTTGACGATTTGCCCTCTCAAAACAGACCTACTACTTTTCACAAACAAGAGGAAAATGCCAGATTATGTAGTTCCTAATATAAATGAAACTCCACTCAAATTTGCCGATCAAGCAAAATACCTAGAAGTTATTCAGAATAAAAAGTTGATACCCAGCAAAATCCAAATACATTAAAGGGATACAAAAAAGCTAGCATTCTACTCATGAAATAGGATCTTCAGTAGAAACTGAGGGCGGAATCCTAAAATCATATTGTGAATGTACGCTGCAATCGTCAGAGAAGTACTCACTTTGGTATGTGGTAAGCTAAAAATATCAATCTTTTACCCCTGGACCTACTGTGCTGCCAACAGTGAATTACGGCTCAGCCAGAGCAGTTGCTAGAAAAAAAGCCATATAGGACATGCACAGGTTCTACAGAAGTACATAATTATGACATAATGAAATCACAGGCTACATGATACCCTTCCTGATATCTTCCCTTATAGGAACGAAAGAGTGAAAAATGTTCCACAAATGAGTTAGTCGACAATATCCATATATATCGAAAACGGATGCTGGAGTAGGTGCAGGTTTCTTTTCTAAAAAATGCAATCTTGCCAACTCCTTCAGACTTCCCGATCAAGGCAGTGTCTTTTAAGCCAAGGTATTGGCAATGACATACTCTGTAAAACAAATCTCAATGATAGTAAATTTTAAACTTTTTTCGTGGTACTGCGGCATTGTAAAAATATAAACTTTTCGGACTTACCGCGATTATAAATAACAAATCAAATTTGTATTTGATAAAATATCCCGACGTTTCGATCAGATTTCACTGATCGTGGTCACGGGTTGACTAAATCAATCAACTAAGTCAACCCGTTACCACGATCAGTGAAATCTGATCGAAACGTCGAGATATTTTATCAAATACAAATTTGATTTGTTATTTATAATCGCGGTAAGTCCGAAAAGTTTATATTTTTACAAAATCTCAATGAATCCGCAATCACGAGCTGATGTCAAGATTTTCTTTGATAGCCAAACAGCAATAAAATCGATTTCTGCCAACAACAATTAAATCAAAGCTTGTAAATTACTAATGGTTCTTGGCTCACAGCATAATATTAGACTCTACTGGGTATCAGGTTACAGTGATGTGCCTAAGATTGCTAGAGAGCTGATGAACTTGCGAGAAAAGGTACCACCCTGGACTAATCCAATACTGACTCTACCATAAGCATCCAATACTCCAGGACCCCAATGAACGCTGAAAAAGTGCCACAGCCAGGAAGTTATGGCTCAAATTTGACAAAATAAGATCCTGTTCCCTACTATTGCTTGCGAGCATAATAATCGCCCACAACCTGTTGGGATACGTCAGGACGAAAATGCGGCTTGTTGACGACGACATATGCAAGAGATGCAACGATGAGGAAGAACACTAGAACTAGGAAAATACTTCTTCCGTAGTCTTGAAAAACTCGATGACTTTGCAGGGAATAGTCTCTTAAGTTTTGTCAAAGCCTTTAAGTGACTGTAAAATGACAATAGCGAGAATCATTGATTCTACACTCACTTTTCAGGGAAGTTATAAAACTTTCAGGGTATCACAAGATAGATATAAATTGATCTAAGAAGCTCGACTTGACTTCAAGTCCCTTATATCGTCTGAACCTAGCTATAATTGCGGCACCATATTGTGTCCTAAGTTCAAAAATGTTCTTAAGCAGCTTTGATATACATACCTGACACATACTAAAGATTCCCTACTCGAAGTATGTAAGTGCAAGAAGCACATTAAACCAAACTTTCTATTTCAATAAATATTGTACATTGTTTTCTGTCTTATCTTGAAGGCGAAAACGATTTATTTTCCTTTCCACAAAAACTAAATCGATAATTTCCAGTTCATTCTAACAACATTTTCTATGTCTCGAGGCCAATTATTAGTTTTTTTTTTTTTTTTCTTTGAAACCACAACTTGTCTTCTCATTGTGTAATTAATAATAATATTAAGCTTAATGCTAACTTTTATTTTAATGAAAGTTGTAAAAAAACCTAAAACACGACGAACTAAAGAACTATTAATCAAAAAAGTTATAATGTGCTTACTAATCAAACCCCATCCCATGCAACTCTTAACTACCTTACTAAACTACTCCTAGTCTTAAAGCCTTGTAGTGTATATTTAAATTTGAAGACACAAAGAATGGTGGAATAAAAAAAAAGCAAAGCAAGAAGAAGGCTTGGTAAGTTGTCATTGTCAGCGCGTTGAGTTGAGTTGAGGCTATTTTTAGTTCGTTATTATTTTTTCTTTGCTTTATATTATCCTATGTACTCGTACAGTGGGGAACATAATAATAGCTTTATGGGTAGTTGAACAGATTTTATATAGTTTTTTTAACTCTTGTCTTGTTTTCTCCCTGTCCCCATCTCTCATTCTCTGTGTACATTATATTTTCAATATGCAAACAATATTTCCATTTCGAGGTCAAAACGAAACAATGACACAGAGCTAGAGCCCAGATGACGACAAGAGATAGAGGGTTGCATTGACTACATAACATAACCAATTGGGGTAGAAAAAAAAATATATTTTGTTAAACGGATGAAAAATAAAACTCAATCTTTAATTAAAATATGCATACAAGTCTAAACGATCGACAGAAATCTATTATTTTACTTTTTAGACTTTTATTTAATGAGGTTTTATATAGGGTAATGTGGGATTTTGTTTATTAGACTTAGACATCAACAAAAGAAGAAGAACAACAACAACAGCAATAGTCATAAATATTCAATAGAATAGAAAACAGAAAATAATTATTTTTATATCATCAATTAAATATTTTGCGGTAAATCATTGAATTAAAAATGAGATGCATGAAGTTTTAAAATCGATTTTATAACTCACGTTCGAAATTTATTTTTTTTTGCATTAATTTATTCAATGTCTATGCATTATTTTTGTTTGCTTTATGGCAAATTTAATTTTAAGTCAAAATAAAATAAAAATTCAAATAGTCAATAGTGATTTATACATATGTATATACAAAACGTGATGGCCAACATATATCTGCAGATATATCTAAAACGCCTTTGCAAATTTCAAGATCGACTGTTAGCGAATTATGGTTACTATCATAATTTAATATACATATAAAAGTGCCACATCCTTTTTCAAAATAGTGACAAACATTTGCAAAGAAAAATAAGCTGTTTGCCCTTGGCTTCTTCTTGCTTTTACCCATCAACTGAGCGAATAATTTCTATTCTTTCTAGTGAGCTATAAAATGGGGCACAACTTATTCGGTTACCTCAGGAAGAAAATAAAACTCAATACGGACGACTTATGCAGAGGTTGTGGTGATAAGGATGTAAATGATGATACTATACCTTACCTGTGACACAGCCCTGCGCTATGCCATTTCAGAAACCGGTTTCTCGGAAGACATTTCTTCAATGATCTGAATGAACCTCCTGACATTTGAAGTAGAAACTTTTTAAAATTCACCAAAGCTACAAAATGGGTTGAAAACTTCTATCACTTATCTATCCAGTCTAACAGACAGAAAATCGCTCCCCTATCCAAACGTCAAATAAAGCTTTGAACAGGACGAAATTGATACTACGGACTGATTCTGCATGTGTAAACTGCGGTGGTGATAGCCAAAGGAGTATGGGCACTTTTTTTTTTATAATAAGCACACACTAAAGGGGATATTACTACCCTTATTATGCAGAGGCACAGTTTGAGCACTAGGAAGAGGAGAGAGGGTTTAAAAGGGGATATCGGTGCACATTGGTTTTGAATTCCTGAATATTGCAATGACTAGGACAGACAGAGTATGGTAAGGCATTCCACATTCGCGTAGTACGGCTAAAGAACGAATCTCTGTATTTGACAGTACGGCTGAAGTTGGGATCGAGGGTATACTGATGAGCATTCCTAGAAGCGCGAGTATTACGGTTGAACTGTTTAAGGGGAGAAATGCATCTGGCTATTTCACTAGAGCATAAGCCGTTAAAATACCGGTAAAAAGGGTCAGACAAGAGACCTTACGACGATGTTCAAGCGAAGTAAATGAACTTATGATGATATTATCATCTATCAATTTAAATGCTCTACGTTCAATACTATCAAAGAGGCTTAAGTAAGTTGCAGGAGCACCACCATTCCACAAGAGGTGGTTGGTGACACACATACCTAGAATATCGAGGTGTTCAGTCTCATTGATGCAAGTGCCATCCATGGATAATGGCAATGGGGGTATATCTCGCTTTAACGATACAAGACGGCAGTGCGTTTTCGAAGCATTAAATTCCACGCGGTTTTTTAATCCCCATTGAACAATGCTGTTTAGGTCGGAATTTAATGAGCTTATCATATTTTGTCGTTGCAGTTCCACATCCGAAGAAGAGGGATGTGAGTCTGAAAACGAATATAAAAAGCTAAGAGTACTATCATCAGCGAAACAATGTATTGAATAAGAAGTTGCAGACAGGAAATCATTAATACAAATAAGAAAGAGTGTTGGAGATAGAACAGAGCCCTGGGGCACACCAGCATTTATTTTATGGTTTTCAGACTTGAATCCATCCAATACTACTTGTATTGAACGATCCGAAAGGTAATTACTAATCCAATGAAGCAGGGATTCATGCAAACCAAAAGCACGCATTTTCGATAAGAGAGCCTGATGCCAAACCCTATCAAATGCCTTTTAAATATCAAGTGCAATAATCTTACTTTCTGCAAAGCGATGTAAAGATTTGCTCCACTGTTCGGTGAGATGAACCATGAGATCACCAGTGGGCCTATTGCTTCAAAAGCCGTACTGACGGTCATTAAGAAGCTTTAGATCTTCAAGATATTTCTTGAGCTGATAATTAATCAATTAATCAGCGAAGAACACCTCCTCAGAACAATAGCGGGGATACCATCCAGACCAGCGGATTTATGTGTGTTTAGATCTCTAAGGACTCTTGCCACAGTACGAGTGCAAAAAAAGATTGGTCCCATAGAGTCACTAACTCGCTAAGCACAGGCGGAGTCATAATACTCACTGGCAGCGTAGAATTGGCGGCGAACTGCCTAGCACAGAGATTAGCTTTCTCTAAAGAGCTAACAAAAGGAGTGTCACTGACAACGAGCGTAGGAACCGAGGAAGAGAAGGATTCCTCATGTTTTTTACAAATGACCAAAAATTTGTACTGCCTTTGGGGACATTGCAGTATTTTTTGCCGTAATTTTTGGTCATGTACAAATTTGGTCCGTCGAATATGGGCGTTGCAGGCCTTCCTGGCTTGTTTGAACTTTTTCCGGCTTTCCTCAGTACGGTTGGCTTTATAGCAACGGAAACTTACGTCTTTGTCCCTAATAACCTCTTTACAGCTCGCATCAAACCATGGGTTTTCCTTAGGTCTGATACTTTTAACCCTGTTCAGTATAAAAGTTCTCATCCCCAGGAGAATTAAACTTGTGATCATATGAGCGCTGGCGTCAACGTCACTATCGAGGAAGCATAGTGACCAGTTAAAGATCCTGAAGTAATTATTGAGACCGTCCCAGTTGGCTTTCTCGTATTGCCAAACGGTTCTCTTAGGAGCTCTTTCTTTAACTGAACAGTTTTGACACGAGAAATTTGCTGATATAACACAATGGTCAGATGTGCCTAGAGGAGTTAGAACACTAACAGTGTACTTATCAGGGAAGATTTCTGCACACACTCCATCGGGTGTTGTCTGGCCTGAATGTTGAAGCCATGAAGAATTATGTACATTGAAATCGCCCAGTACTTGCCGTCCCTGCTTTTTACATCATCATATCGCTAATAATCCATAAAGCCCCAACTAAACATGTGCATACAACAACTACTGGCTTACTAAATGCACCCACCAGGCGTTGCTTTGTGGAATTGCTTCTACAGGTCTTGGGGAGGATGGTCTAGCTTGTGGGGTAAATTACGGGAACATTCCCAAGAAACTGGTATGTTAACCTCTCCTTACCCAAGTGAATATGCCGAAGTTACCTACATATGTCATATGACTCTTATAGCTTTGTATCTAGGGTATCACAATGGATCTACATTGATCTAAGAGTAACGGTAACAACACAAACCATCAGCCCTGCTTTTACACATTATTCCTCAAATTATAAATTAACCCTCGTTAAAAACATTTACAAAATAGAAGTAGTTAAATTAAAAAAAAAAAAACACACTGTTTAAATTGATCGTTTAGTTTAACAAAATGTATGATATTTGGAATTAATCTCATCACAATCCCTATTTAAATGTTAGAAATCCTTAAAACCAATAAAAGATAGAAGCCCGAAAAAAGGAAAGATTATTTGCATTTAATAGGGGCTCATTCTTTCTTCTCTCGGTATTTGAGTTCTTTTAAAAAATGCTTCGGAACTAAATTATTTCTTATTCTTTGGCAACTTATCTATTGTAGCAAATATGTTCTTCAATTCGACTCCAAGAAACCAATGAAAGGTTGAAAAGCCTTGAAACTTGTGTCAAGAGTATGAAATTATGGCCCAAATTTGACAAAACAAAATCTCGCCCGATTATTCATTTAGACAAACAATCCTTACGACTGCTTTTAAGCATAATAACAGAGCACAACTTATTGGGTTACTATAAAAAGAAAATACGGCTTACTAACACTGACATGTGAAATGGAGCCAATAATGGGGAAGAACAAGAAGAAACAGTCCACTTTTTATGCCACTGCCCCGCACTTTGTCACACTAGAAACAAATTTTTTAGGCAGACACTTCTATAATAATCTTGAACATATTTCAAGAAGCAGACTAATAGACTTCAGAAAAGCTTCTAAATGGCTACAACAGTACAGTCCATAATATCATTATCATAGGTTTAATCACTCTTTTAGGGAATATTGAACTTCCCTAAAAGAGTTCAGTATCACAATGGATCTAGTCTAGATTGACCTAAGGGCCCTTTCACACCAAACGAATCCGAATCAATCAGAATCACTCCGAATCAAATTGAATCTGATTGACCAAGATTCGGCTTCGAGCGCTCCGTTTAAATGTGAAGGGATTCTTTTCCCGCCTTCAGACCGGACGAATCTGGTTCAATCAGGTTTGATTCGAGGTCGCACTTGATTCAACCTGTCAGATTCCTCGTCCGGTCAGTCTTGAATCAACAATCATACGAGATGGACGTGGAGTTATTAATTTTAAAAGTTAAAGAAAATAGTGCGATTTATGACGATGAAGAAGATGAAAGGATTTTTATAGATTCAGGTTGATTCAGCTGGTGTGAAAGAGTGGAGATGACGAATCAGATTCAACTTGATTCGGAGTGATCCAGATTGATTCGGATTCGTTTGGTGTAAAAAGGGCCTAAGGGTGGCGATAACGTTATCAATCACCAGCCCATCAACCTAAACCTAACTTAGCTTTTAGTGATCAGAGTCGCGATAACAAGCAAAAGTGTTCCTTTCTACCTTCAGATTTGTAAGAAATGGCAAAGAATAGCGTTTTCTAGTCAGAAGAACCTTAACAAAAGCATCATCTTCTTCTCCAACTTTGCTTCAAATTTTCAAACTAAACCAACCAACGTTATAAACAACAATTTTTCATTGAAAGGTATTTGGCTATTTTCACATCATTTGCTGTCAGAACAGTGAGTGATATAACAAACCTGACTAACTTTTGATGACAATTTGAAATTGAAGGACAGTTTTTCATTGGACAAATTTGAAGCGATTCATTTTCTTATTTTATCACGTAACCACAAATTTCAAAAAATTACCTCACTATCCTATATCTCTTGTCTTTTAAGAAACATTCGTGAATTTTGTTTAATGCTTCAGTCAGGCCTGGATCAATGAAACTGAGCATTTCGATATTTTCGGTATGTGAATCACCTCTTGTGGAAAGATCACATACGAGAGTCGCCAAAAATTACCCAAAATGATTGCGTTTTCTGAAACGATGAAAGATAATTTTCTCTCTTCACCTCCAAACCTTGAATATATCTTCCATCTCTGAGCTGACGATCCAGCAACTTATTTAACCCTCTTTTGCAGTATTTAAAGAAGATCTTTAAAAAATCTTTTTAAAATCATTGAATCATTCATGTCACTCGAACATAATCAGTTCTTTGCATTCTTTTACTGTTTAACAGTACTATCCAGTTGCTATAATCTTCTTAAACAGTTTAACCTTAATACTAGCGTTTTAGGAATGCCCATCAGCTTACAGCAATCCTAGTTTGAGTCGTACTGTTAAATACAGATATTACTCTTTAGCCGTAATACGCGAATGTGGAAAAACTTACAACGCTGTCTTTTTCAATAATTGCAATGTTTAAGAACTCAAAATGACGGAACATCGACAACTCCTTTCTAACCCCTCGTTTTTTTAAATGGGTATTTGGCGTATTAAAGATTCACAAAACCTTTTGAATGTGAACCAATATAGGCAACATAAGAGAATTCGTTTGTAGTCATCTGCACTCCTCGGACGCAAAATTCGACCAAGATAGCCAGGTAATTTTTCAGACGTCATTAATTTTAAACTTGGAACTTTACTTCACTGATATCTACTCTCAGTTGGTCATACAAAAAGTACGAAAAACATTATTGTCCACAAAAAATATTCCTCTATTTA
Source organism: Eupeodes latifasciatus (assembly GCA_920104205.1). NCBI lineage: Eukaryota > Metazoa > Arthropoda > Insecta > Diptera > Syrphidae > Eupeodes > Eupeodes latifasciatus. The sequence goes on from OV049924.1 coordinate 372,893,094, forward strand.
TCATGAGTTATATTTTATATTACACAAAACTTTAAATAAAGTTGTGCACAGAGTTATGAAGTTCAGCTTTCAGTTTAATGAAAAACAGGATCAGCTGATATTTTGACATACATAAGTAGACTTGACTTGACAATAACGTTACCTTGATTGAAACGCTTTGGTAGCTGGCCAATCAGATAATAGAAACTTTCCTTTCTTTCAAGTCTCTTATGTTGTCTGAACCTGCCAATTGCGTGTACTAAAATTAACTGAATTTCACTTAATGTAAAGTAACTTTTGATTGCAACTGGAAAATGAAGGACGGTGTTCCTGTATACAATTTTATCCAGCATACACATAGTATTGCATACAAAAATAAATTTATGTCCGCCTTTCCTCCCTTTTGAATTACAAAATTGCTATCATGTCATGATAAAATGATCAGACGTCAAAGTGAGTGGCCTCAAAAGAGAGGGATTTTTCATGGGTAAAATAAATCAATATATTTTTGATCTATGTAGATCTGTCAAAATAGACATTTTCTCTGTTTTGCATTCAATGGGGCAAAATAAATTGATATATGTACATATTTTGATCTTAGATCAAATCTGCAGATCTGATTTTTCGACAGATTTAGCCCTCTTTGTACTAATACTAATATAATTGTAAAAAAAAAATATCTGGAAATTTGACATAATGCAAGAATAATGCAGAAATACATATTTCGTACACACATATCAATGCAGTTTTCCATAAGTCACAAGGACTAAAGATGGCACATGAAACTTTCAATTTGACATTTGATTATTTCACATGCCACAGGTATGGTTTTTATTTAACAATCCGAAATCTTTATCTTATTTAAAATCCTTTTTAAACTTCTTAACGAAATGCCAAACGTCGAGTTTGAAGGTTGAGTATACGATAGTGTTTAAATTACACTGCTTTCGATGAAATTGATTTTGACATTTGTAATTGTATCGCTTTTTTACTTAAAACCGAACAGAAAATACAGAAAACATTCCAATTTTTTTAAAAGAAAAATTATTGATATAAAATGTCAAAAAGAGTCCCATGTCTGAATCACCCAGTTGGCCATTTTATGTTTCTAAGATAAATGTAAACAAAGCTTCTCATAAAAATTTCTCACTTTTGCTGTCAGAAATCTGAAAATAAAATTTGTATGATTAGATTTCTCAAGAATTTTCTATTTCACAAATCAAAAAGGATGAAAAGAAATGTAAAGCAAATTTGATTGCTTGGTGAGAATGAAAATTGAAGTTCATTCTCCTGCTCTGTCAATATATAAACTGGCTAAGTAACAAATGTCTCTTCAATGCAGAACTAGAACCGTGACTTTTATCAAAATGACATAAATGTCATTTCAAAGAAAATATCTAAATATTTCTGACAGTTAGCCAATCAAAGCCTTTAAAAAAAATTAAAAATCTGTCTTTTTGCACAACATTGTTTAAATAACTAATAATTGAAAAATAAGATTTTATATTTTAAAAAGGAAAAATAAAAATTCCGAGTATTAATTTATTTTACGAATCTATCCCTATTTTTCACAATTATTCAATTCAACCTTCCTTACAAAACACCCTTTGTAATGTACTTTATGAAAACTTTTCCTTTATCTACATTTACAAACATATTTTCTCTTCAGCACATTACTTAATTCAATTGATTGAAAACGAAAATTAAAAAGTGCTGCATAAACAATCCCACTCCGTCTCTTTAAAATTGTCTATCTCTCTTTTTCTTTTGGAAATGATCCCCAACACAAGCCAAATAATGTAAGGCCAAAGCCAATAACAACAACAACAACAAGATGCAAAAACTTTCATCATCATATTTTTGTTGCTTCCTTTGTAGGGCACCAAACTCGAACTCCACTATTTAATGATTTGTGCAGCATTTCCATTTGTGTTTTTCTTTTTCAGCTTTTTCAGAAGAGTTTGTCGTCCTCACAAAAAGGGAATTGGAAAACTGAAACTGGTTTGTCTCTCCCCTCACCCCCTGAGCAAACCCAAAGCAATGAGCAGGAAAAAAAGTCCAACAAATGACATTCAACGAAAAGCCGGTTCCTGCGTGGTAAGGAGCCATGAATTTACGTCAATTGGAATTGGTCTATCTCTATAGGTATACCTATACCTACCTACCTATAAATTCTTTGTCTTTTCTTCTCCTTTCTCTGGTCTTCGGTCTCCGGTTCTACCAAATGGCAACGAGGGGTCTCCAATCCAAGTCAGAGATTCCGGGAGGAAAAAGCAGAAGAAGACCAACAAGAACAAACAAATGATAAAACTTTTTTGGCAAAATATTTTTGAAAGGTAATTTTATTTTATGACTCCCAATGCCGACAGCCGAGTAGAGTCGGGGTCGGGTTGGCGGCGCAGCGTAACGATTGTTTGGGATGGGAGATGGGAAGAAGAGTCACCGCGTGTCATCATCACTGCCGCGCCATCTAGACCAGCCCCAACCCAGAACTCGTTAATGGGGTTACGAGGAAAATCGATACTCGAGCTCTTCTTCCTCAAAAGCACACCCAACCCAGCTCAGCCCAGCCCAGCCCCTCTTTTCGTTTATGCCGGTAATGAGACACCACACCACACTGCTCGCATTCTCACACAATTGACGTAAGGGCGCCGTGCCGCGCCGCTTATGACGACGATGACGGTGTTGCCATGAGTGTGTCGTCATAGAGTTGCAGTAGAAGTGGCCCCGGGTGCTGCAAGAATAGGGGAACACCTAACCGAACTCGAACGAACACCCGCTGTCGGCGCTATAACCTCAAATTACATAACTTTGCTTGAGATTACTTCCTCTCGCCGCCTTCGTCTCGCTGCGAAAAAAAAAACAAAGAGCTTAACTTATCGTCCGGTGCCGCTAACCGTTGTCGTCGCCGTTGCCCAGTTTGCAGCTTGAAGTTCGAATTAATTAAGCCGCGACGAACGAGTTTTCTTCACTCCCGCTTGTGACAGTGCTCTTCATCTTTAGCTCGGCATCAGCAGCAGCAGCGGGCTATGGGCAACGATAGTTTCAATCGTTCGGTTCTCGTTTATTGGGGCTGGGGGTGGCTGGCACTTTGCAACTGGAACTAGCACAGTCAAAGCAGAGCAGATGATGGGAGCAGAGAAGACAGAAGTCAGAAGACAAATGGATTTGTGGCATTAAGGTGAAAGGGTGGTGGTGGTGGCGATTGGCGAATGGATTGACCGACCAACCAACCGACCGACGACAACGATGATGGACACAATACGATGCCGGAGGCGGTGGCAAACGGGTGAAATTGGAAGGAAAGAAGGAAGATAGGTTAGGTGACAGATGGCGAAATGGCATAGAAAATATGATGAAAAGAAACAAAGCACAAAGAGAAATGGAAAAATTGCACTAACCTTAATGCAGAATCAATAATCTCGCCTTGCAACTTAATTATCCACAAAATGATTCCTTTTCCTCCGCGAAAACCAAAACCAACCAAAACTCAAACCTTCAAAACTTGCAAATTCGATTTTTGACTTTGATTTTGATTTCTCCTCACACAGCAGCACACAATTTGGTCACTTTGAAAACGAAATCCGAAAATATATTCAATTTTTCCACCGAATGATTGTGCAGAAAATTAAAATAAAATAAAACTCGATTTCACAGGAAAAAGAAGAAACGATTGCGATTTGCGAATTGCCAAGCGATTGACAGATAAATTTTTAAGCAGTTTTTCTTTTTATTTTTAAAGTGTACTCGAAGTCGAGGTTTTATTTCTGTTTTTTTTTTCGACTTTTACGCGAACGTTGTCGGAGTCTTTCTTTGTAAATGCAAATTGGATTTCTTTTGATGAAATGCAAAGCAATTTGTTTGGTTCTAATAAGAAAATTGATTTTCTATTAAATTAGGTTTTATTTCGAACCGTTAAAACCACGAAGAAGACCGCACGAATCTTTGGGAATTAGAAAAAACCAAATTCACTTTTTGACGACGTTTTTCCTTTTTCTGTGTGTGGCTCTTCTTTTGCTTTTGGGGTTTTTCGTTCGTTTCTCGTTTGCCGTTTGCTGTTTCGATTCGGAAGTGTTTCGTTTTGGTTTTGACAGTTGAGGTGATGATGGGCAATTTTATTTGTGAATTGGGAAATTTTTCTTATGACTTGTGAGGTAGCATTGCCAGGTAATAAAATTTTTAAGAGAAGATAAGGGAAATTTTAGGGAACAAATTGTATGTAGTTTACGATTCCACCACTGGAGTTGGTTGTTGCGATTCATAACGTAGGACTATAATAATTAAAAATGTTCACTTCTTACAAATAAATTATAAATGTAAAGAATAAAGCCTAGTACGCTGCTGATGCGAAACGAAATTTTTCGGCAGTCTCCAAGTGCAGAGCGAAATTAAAACGAAAACCACAGCGGAAAAATATTTGTGGAGAGTTCTGTCTGGAAGTTGAAGTTCAATTTTAAGCCTAGTACGCTGCTGATGCGAAACGAAAATTCCCATACAAAAATGACATGACGAAATCATAAACGAAAATATTCGAAAAATTTTTCAATAAATAAATAAAACGTCAAAATTTCGCAAGCAATTAATATACCGGGCAATTAAATTGAGAACGAAAAGAGTGGAGAATTGTACTACGAAATCTAGTACAGCTATCCACTAAAATGACACATTTCGTCGTTCAGCAGCGTACTGAAAAACGAAAAGCACAGCGAAATTTTTCGTTTATGATTTCGTCATGTCATTTTTGTATGGGAAATTTCGTTTCGCATCAGCAGCGTACTAGGCTTAAAGCCTAGTACATACTTCCTCGTGAAGTGAACGTTCGCCAGTGGAGAAAGTGAACTTTTGACATTGCTCACTGGTACACACTTGTGAGTACACGTCAAAGCTTCACCAACAGTTCCCGTACATTTTGCACGTGAATTGCCCGTGAACGAAAACTCTCCACTTTGTTCTCCACTCAGCTTCACGAGCAAGTTCACGGGTGAACCAAAAACTGAAATTTGTATGGGTTCACGAGATGGTTCACAAGTATGTACTAGGCTTAAGGAAAAAAACATGTTTTCTTTATTGAAATAATAATATTATTTACTCTGCTTCATCACGTTGAATTGACTCTAATCAATTCTTTTTTTTAAAATATCAATGATGGTAGAAAGTTTTTCAATAAAAAAGTGGATTTACATGTATCTGCATCTGTAGGTAGGTAGGTAGAAATGACGATCTCAAGGCAACCTAGCCTGAGATCCAATTAGCGCTGTAGTGCGCCGTTTTGATACCAAAACTCGTTTGACCTGTGATAGAAAGGGAAAGATTTATAGAGAAGCTTCATAGCGGTTATGTTAGAGCCATTTTGTCGCATTGAGAAAAAAGATTAGGTCTCTAATCTTTGTCTCAGATAGCTCATCAAGTTCGTGAAAGAATCCTTTCCCAAAGCATTTCATTCTAGTGTTTGCCAAAGCAAGACATTTGCAGAGGAAATGGATTATCGTCTTGGTCCCTACAACTACGCCAAAAGGTGTTGTAAGAGATACCCAACTTCTCTGCATGAACTCCTATAGGCCAATGTCCGGTACAAACCGCAACAATCCTGGCTATGTCTTGCCTTGGCCTGCATAGAAGATCGTTTGTACGGGTTTTATTATAGGTGGGCCATATCTTCCTAGATATAATGCAGTTGGGTAAATTGCTCCACCTTCGGTTTGATTCAGTTTGGTAGATAGAAAAGATTTTACCCTTTATAGCACCAAGAGGAATGGCTAGCTCGTCAGCCCGTTCATTTCCCACGATACCACTATGGCCCGGATCCCAGATCAGGGTGACACCGAGGTTAATATTCAGGCTCGCAAGCTCATTGCGACATTGCTGGACCAATTTAGATGAGGATGTGGCCGGCTTTGACAGCTGCCTGACTGTCTGTGAAGATAGCCGTATTTCGGTTTTGGTTTGGGCTTTGTTTAAGTATCTTACATGCCTCCCTTATTGCCAGCAGTTCAGCCTGAAAAACGCTAGCAAAGTCAGGAAGCCTAAAGGATTTAGCTTTATTTAGGGACTCAGAAAAGAACCCATAAACAACTCCGCACTCCATCTTTGAGCCGTCAGTAAAGATTTTGGTTGTGTCAAAACCTATCGACACGATGTCATCCTCCCAAATCCCAATCTTCTCTGGATGGGAAAATAACCTTAAAACCCTTACTAAGGCTCAAAGTAGGAGTGCAGTAGTCAGTGTCTACCGAGATAATATCTGAGGGAATCAATTTCGTTGTGTTGCTGTGACCATAAGGTTTTGACAACCAGCTGTTTGATTCCTTCAGCCTAAAAGCGCTGCAGGAAACTATGTATTTAATAAAAAGGTCGATTGGTAGAAGATCCAAAATAACGTTTAAGGCGTCCGTTGGGCAAGTACGCATGGCCCCTGTGGTGCCCACGCAAGCTGTTCTCTGAACCTTCTGCAACTGAATCTGCATCTGTATACTGTATGATACAGAGATGTAGAGGGAGGCTAATGTATATGTATATATGTCAAAACCTGAAAGTGGAAATGAATACATCAGTGGTAACTCTTTTTACCTCCTATAATTGGGCAGGTTCAAGCAACATAACGGACTTCATTTGCAGTCAACTTCATTCCTTGAACGTATATTTTGACCAAAGCAACTAATTAGTTTTTCAAGTGTCATGAATTTCAAATTCAGAACTTTACTTCGCAAACCTCTACTTTAAGTTCATAGTACAAAAAGTACCAAAATAATTATTGTCTACAAAACACTCGTCATGGAAGCTATAAGTCCACCACGATTTGAATTTTGTATTGTAAAGAAATATTAGTCATTTGTTTTCCAAATTGAAAAGGAACCCTTTTACAGAAATTATTAAATGAAGTTGTGCAGAAAATAAATAAATCATAGAGTAATAAAGTTCAGCTTTCAGTTGAATGAAAAAACATGATCAACTGTCATTTTGATAAAAGAAGACTTGACTTAATAGTTAGGGAGATTTTTCTTGACTTACTTTCCAGTCAACTTTCCATTATAAAGTTGCCTTAATTGGAAGTTAATTTTTTGGCAGCTGGCCTAGAAACTTGCCTAACTTTCAAGTCCCATATGTCATCTGAACCTGTCCATTATTATAACCTTTTGAAATTACAAAAAACTAAAAAAAACTGTAAGAAAATTCAAAAATACTTTTGCTTTAAAAGAAAAAAAAACGTGGCTATAATATTAGGTACACAGTGGTTTTGCATAATCTTGAAATGAAAGTTAAAACGTACGTGAAAACGCATTAAAATTTGAAAAAGTATCTCTCTAATTTAAGGAAAATATTGCAAATAGTTGCTTGAACCTCACAATTAAAGGAAATGTAAAAGAAATTCTTCAAAGAAAGTGTAACGTACAACATGTAACATAGTAACAACATTTAAAAATAAAGAAGAATTGTAAAGCTTTGTACACTGCTTAAAACATTGTGCGAAGATGCTATAATATAAAAGAACATGTTCGTTTTCACTATAATCTTCATCCGATTGCCTATATAATAATCATTTTTGAAGCCGTTGAAATTTTTGATCTTCTCTTTCTCTGTCAAACCGATTTAATTTCATTATTTTCCATCCTCTTTGTTTTTAGACTTCGAAATACATGTAAAAATCTACCATAATGCTATCCATTTTAAAATTATGTTTTCTGTTCAGATATAAAAAAACATTTAACAAATTTAGTAATATTTTTGGAAAGACTTATTTGTATGGAAGAATTAGATTTTTAAACAAATTTTACAGAACATTAAGAACAGTTTTAAGGTGATATACATATAAGACAATATCCTTCTTTGTTTTCAAGTTTTTTTCTAAATTAAACTGTCATTTTAATCGGGACCTTGAAACAGCGGGAAATGTCAAAATTTTGAATTTTTTGAATCGAACCGATTACAATGACTTCTCTTGTGAAACTAAAAATAACGTTTTTTAAAGGAAATTACAATAGGATTTGCGATTTGATTGTAACAACATAACATATTAATCAGTAAAAGGATTGTGTAGTTTGTTATCAAAGCTCAAGAAAATTGAATATTATCTTCGAAAAATTTGCAGAACTTCATTTACATGTCATACCTTTGTTTGAGTTTTTTCGAAGTGAATAGTATTTCAATTTCAGAGTTTAAGTGCCGTGCCGCAAGAGCAAAGTTGCCGTCTTGCAAAAATTAAAATAAGTCCGGAAGAGTACAAGGGTCGTTAAATTTGTTTGATAATTTTAAATCTTTAATAAGTTTCGTCAAACATCGATTCGTTTCTTATTGGTTTTGACACAAAATTGAGAATCAAGTCGATTATAGAGTCCAACACTTTTTCGATGGCAGGAATTTCAAAACTGATATTTGATTAACTCCTACAGCCTATTATTCAAAATCTGTAATCAGTGTGAATATTTCACTTTACCAAACACAATTTTTAAATCAATTTTCTAGACACTTTTCAAGGTTTTCAGACGGTATTGTGATTTTTACTAAGATAACCGTTATAGTCAAAAAGTTTGTTTTTAAATGTAATCAAAGCAGTTAGCTGCATAGTTTGATATACTGGGTGAAATTGATCGAGAAGTGAATATAAAGGGTTATCCATTTTGTGGTTTCAAAAGTAAACGTGAATAAAACACATATAAAATATTTTTTTTTTCATGATATTTCTTTTTTATTATAAAGTTTGAACGTTGACATTATGTGTGAAATACATTTAAATGATCACCATTTTAATTGTTGCAAGCATCGATTCTTTTGAGGTAATTGTCGACCACTTTTTGACACATATTGGGCGGTATCTCAGCCATAACTTGACGAATGTTGGTTCTTAAATGCTCAATACTTAATGGTTTATTTGTATAAGCACGGTCTTTCACTTCGCCCCACAAAAAGAAGTCCAGCGGTTGGTGGCTAGTTAATATCGTCACGAAGAAAAAAAAAACGCGGCCAGAAAATGTCTCTTGCAATAAAGCCATATTCGCTCGAGTTGTGTGACATGTGGCACTGTCTTGTTGAAACCACATATTCTCCAAGTCGTATTCTTCAATAGCAGGCATAAAAAAGTCGGTTATCATTTGACAATATCGCTCCGAATTGTCACCGTCAATTCGGAGCGATATTGTCAAATGATAACCGACTTCGTTCCATTGTCGTTTTCGAAGATGTAAGGTCTAATCACACCTCCGGACCAAAGAGCGCACCAAACAGTGACTTTTTGTGGATGTAATGGCCTCTATTCAATTACTTGAGGATTCTCAGTTCTCAGAACCACAAATACGACAATTTTGTTTATTAACATACCAAACGAGTGAGAAATCTGGTTCGTCGCTGAAGAAAATTTTGTTCGAAAAATCCCCGTCCACTGCCTGTTGTTCAAGCACGCATTCGACGTATGTATGTACAGCTACGAGCAATGAAATAGTAGTGGGTACTGAAATTAAGTATACCTTTGAGTTGGTTAAAATACAAAAGTTTTTGTAACATGAACTGCAGTGCTAAAAGATAGTATATATACCTACTTTGTTTTTAAATAAAAAAATCTGATTTATTTATTCGCAAATTTATATTTTTTCGTTTAATATATGACACAACTAGATTTTCAAGAGCAATGAAATAGTAGTGTGACACTAAAAAATACATCATTTGGAAAAATAACGGTATATTTCAAAATATTTTTTAAAATAAACTTAATACTTTGTAGCATGACCATGATTTTTGATAACGGCTTCACAAGGCCTTGACATCTCTTCAATGGTATAGTCTGCCACGCGTGATGAACTACAGCCCAAAGTTCGTTGTTGTTTTTTGGCTTAGCATCCCGTACTGCTTTCTTAATGTCTGCCCACAGGTTTTCTATTGGATTGAGGTCAGTAGATTGAGCTGGCCAATCCATAACCTCAATTTTATTGTCGCGAAACCATTCCTTAGCCAACTTACTCGTATGCTTTGGATCGTTATCTTGCTGAAATATCCATTTCAGCGGCATGTCGTCTTCAGCAAAGGGCAGCATAGTATTCTGCAGTATTTCGACGTAAGCGTGCTTGTCCATTATGCCATCAATTTTATGGATTGGAACCACACCTCTGTAGGAAAAGCAGCCCCAAACCATAATACTAGACCCGCCATGTTTCACCGTCTTAATTGTGTATCTGGGATCATATTGTGCATTAGGGGGCGCCTAACATACTGACGGGAGTCTTTACCTCCATATAAAATAATTTTGGATTCATCAGTCCATAAAATATTGCTCCACTTGCCAGTGGGCCAAGTGAGATGTTCTTTGGCATATTGAAGACGTCGGGTCACATGACTTTTCTTCAAAGTGGCACCTTGCGAGGGCTGCAAGCATTCAAGTTATGCTCTCGTAGACGTCTGCGTACCGTGTGAACACCACAGGCTAGGTTTAGCTCGTCGCGGATTTCTATAGCAGACATTGTTGGTCGATTTTTAGCACAACGAGTGACCTGTCGAACTGTAGCCTCTGAAAGATTCCCTTCGATGCATACGGGACCGTAGATCACACGAAGAATCTTTCTCTCGAAACGACCCAAGGTGCTTTCATCCGCTTTTGTCAAAGTCCATGCTTCTGCACCGTATAGCAGGACGGGGATGATAAGGGTCTTATATAGCGACACTTTGGTCCTTCGAGAGAGAATTTTTCCACTCAATTGCTTTCTTAACCCAAAGAAACAGCGGTTAGCAAGAGTTATTCTTCGTTTGATCTCAGCGCTGGTGTTGTTTTCTGCGTTTACAGCGGAGCCTAGGTAGACGAAGTCCTTGACTACCTCAAAGTTACGTCTGTCGATGGTGACGTTTTGACCAAGACGTCGGTGTTGTAGGTCCTTTCTTGACTACAGCATGTACTTTGTATCGCCCTCATTAACCGTTAAACCCATTTTCGCCGCCTCTGCCTCAATACTCACAAAAGCCCCATTGACATCACGCTGAGTTCTTCCAATTATGTCAATGTCATCAGCATATGCTAGTAATTGGACAGACTTTTGAAAGATAGTGCCTCTGGTGTTGACGTGTGAGTACGATGTTAAAAAAATCACATGACAGCGCATCACCTTGTCTTGATACGGCCTTGAAATCGATGAAAAGATGGTGGGTGTCGATTTGGTGTTCTTGGGTTTTTTCCAGGATCTGCCGTAATGTGAATATTTGATCGACTGTGGACTTTCCTGGTCTAAAACCACACCGATAAGGACCTATCAGGTTGTTGAAGATGGGCTTTAGACGTTCACATATTACGGCAGAGAAGATTTTATAAGCGATGTTAAGTAGACTGATTCCTCTATAATTGGTGCAGTTTAGAGGGTCTCCTTTTTTCAGGATCGGGCAAACAATACTGAGGTTCCATTCATCGGGCATGCTTTCTTCCGACCATATCTTACAGATAAGTTGGTGCATGCTCCTAACCAACTTATCTCCAGCTGCTTTAAAGAGCTCGACATTCAAGCCATCCGCTCCAGCGGCTTTATTAGACTTCAGCTTAGATATAGCAATCTTTACTTCGTCTGAGTCGGGAGGACGGGATTGTTGGCTTTCGTCGTCTATGTTGAATGGATCATCCTGCCTGACAGCGGAATTCGGTTCGTCGTCGCCGTTATACAGTCTGCAGAAGTGGTCCTTCCATATCCTCAGCATTGACTGCGGTTCCACTATGATGTTTCCATTTTCGTCTTTGCAGCCTTCGGTTCTAGGTTTATGTACTTGTGAATTTCGTTTCACCTGTTCATAAAACTTTCGAACTTCATTTCTGCTTTTAAACCTCTCAACATCTTCGACCGCACGCTTCTCATGCTCTCTCTTTTTCCTTCTGAGAAGTCGGTGTTCCTCTCGCCTCTTCTGCTCATAGAGCTCATGAGCAGCTCTCGTCCTTTTATGCAGCGCCGCCTTGCGTGCCTGTCGTTTGGCTGCATTTGCCTGCCGACATTCCTCATCAAACCAGGGGTTCCTTGTTGGTGGTCGCTTGAAACCCAGCACGTCAGAGGCGGCTTCTCTGATTGCGTCTTGGCAATGTTGCCACTGGTTTTCTATACATTGTGTTGGCGGCACAGAACTTCGAGAGAGGTTACTTGTAACTCGGTCGGAGAAGGATTTGGCGATCTCTTGCGATTGTAGCCGTTCGACGTTGTACCTTCTCCCAACATCTCCCTGTTTTGCCTTGGGCCTGGAAACCCGAAGTGCTACCTTGGCTACAACAAGGTAGTGGTCCGAGTCGATGTTAGCTCCTCGGAAAGTTCGGACATCCATGATGCTGGAAGCGTGTCTGGCGTCGATCGCAATATAGTCAATCTGGTTGACGGTAGATTGATCTGGAGATCTCCAAGTTCCTTTGTGGATGTTGAGGTGTGGAAAACGTGTGGCTATCATGACGTTTCGCCCCGCAGCAAAATCTATGAGCCTGAATCCGTTGTCGGAAGTGTTGTCGTGCAGGCTGTTTTTCCCGATTATTCCACCAAAGATGTCTTCCCTTCCTAGCTTGGCATTAAAATCGCCCAGGACAATTTTAATATCGTAGGTAGGACACTGCTCGTATGTTTTGTCTAAGAGCGCGAAGAACATATCTTTGGTGTTGTCATCCTTCTCATCTGTGGGGGCGTGCGCGCATATCAGGCTAATGTTGCCGAATTTAGCCTTGATGCGGATGGTCATGAGGCGCTCGTTGATGCACCTATAGCTTAAGACTTGGTGCCTAAGTCTGGCTCCAATGACGAAGCCGCATCCAAATAAGCGCTGTTGGTTTTCTAGGTAGCAGTCACCATAGTAGATATCGCAGTTTTTCATCCTTTTTTTGCCCGGCCCATCCCATCGTATTTCCTGGATGGCGGTGATGTCTGCTTTATAGCGGTCTAGGGCCTCCGCTAATTCTTCGGCTGCACGTGGTCTGTTAAGGGACCTAACATTCCACGTGCATATCCGAAGTTCGTTGTCCTTAATTCGTTTGCGTTGGTTGTCAGCAGTAAATCCGTCCGTATCCGAGGCTTGTTGGTGCTTCGCAACTATAAGATTTTTAAGTGGTCAGGAAGTCACCCTGACGGCACAACCCCCAACCTGGAGGGCCAGAACCTTAGTATAACTCCAAGGACGGGGAGCCGGATAAACCGCTAAAGGCCTGGGCTCCGAATAAGTCGTCGAAGCCCTATAAGGTGTTCACTAAGTAGTTCAGCCTTACTGGAACTGTAGACGCCACCGTTGATTCCATCTCGGGAATTCCTCCGCTGCCGTCTGGATAAGGAGAGGTGCCTTAGTGGACGCACCTCTCCCCCCCTCTCTCGTTTGCTCCCCAACAACTTTCCACTGGGGTTGGAACCCAATCTCCAGTTGAGGTACTAGGCACCCGATGTTCACCACGGGGAGGTAAGAGTAGGAGTTGATAGACAGAGGTTGGTTTTGAGAAAAACCTGTGGACGCTTGTGTCCTCTTGAATGCACATGTCTACCATTTGAACACCAAAAAAATTTGTATACTTGTCGCTACTATTTTATTGCTCGCTTAGAAAATCAAATCAAGAAATAAAACAAGCGGTGAATAATAACGGTTAAAGGAGCTTATAAAAAGGTTGATGCTTCAAATGCATTTGATAAACAATTAGCACATCTCGACCTGTGACGTCAGTGGTCTAAAGTAGTGGAGTGCGTAGTGCACACGACTTCTAAGACTGAGCAAATCTGATATGCGTGGGTTCGAATCCTATGTTGTGCATAAAAAGTTTTTCAAATAAAATTGGATTAAAGCTCAGCACCACAAAAAAGGAGACTGGATGAGTGCAAAACACGAAATAGCTATATCTCCAGCCAAAAACAATGAGTGGTAGCACCTTTAAGTTGTTGTTGTTGTTCAAAAACATTCAATGAAATTAAAAGGAATGGTCAAGTCTAACAAGCTGACATTCTAGTACGAATAGTACAATACAAATAATAACAATAATAACTTAGTCTGGTTCGTTACCGATCTTCCAACCTCTCCCCCTTTGATACGTACTACGAATTGTTAGTCTATCAAATAAGGTATGGAGAAAAATGGAGGCGGAACAAAACAGCATACTTAAAGGAGCTTATAAAAAGGTTGATGCTTCAAATGCATTTGATAAACAATTAGCACATCTCGACCTGTGACGTCAGTGGTCTAAAGTAGTGGAGTGCGTAGTGCACACGACTTCTAAGACTGAGCAAATCTGATATGCGTGGGTTCGAATCCTATGTTGTGCATAAAAAGTTTTTCAAATAAAATTGGATTAAAGCTCAGCACCACAAAAAAGGAGACTGGATGAGTGCAAAACACGAAATAGCTATATCTCCAGCCAAAAACAATGAGTGGTAGCACCTTTAAGTTGTTGTTGTTGTTCAAAAACATTCAATGAAATTAAAAGGAATGGTCAAGTCTAACAAGCTGACATTCTAGTACGAATAGTACAATAAAAATAATAACAATAATAACGGTTAAAGTTTGGCACCTGAAAATGCAAAGTCAGGGTTGTCACACATGATCGTTTATGAAATAATGCATAATGGAGACCGATGGTGCACAGTACGCGAAATATGTAGTAGAATAAATTCAACTAACAGGCACTACTATTTCATTGCTCGTAGCTGTATCTACGACGACGTTGTGAATGGTCAGCTGGCTTCAGTTGTGTGTGAGCAGGACTTTATATGGATGAAGGTTTAGATCCAAATGCAAAATACGCCATAATGTGCCGTTAGACAGTCCTAATTCCTGAGAACGACGAGGAATCGACACATTCGGGTCTTCGGCAACACTTTCACTTACAGCAGTGATATTTTCAGTGGTACGAGCAAAACGAGCAATTTTGCCAATTGCTTATTTAGTTAGTCGATTAGGTAAACCATAATCTTCTATTAAAGCACGATACGTGGCTGTGGCAGAATTACCATTTGTAGTAGGTTTTAACAGTTTTTATGCGTTGTGTTATAGTTAAGCGATCCATTCAGTCAGAGTTTCAAGTGAACTGAAAAAAAATTGGTTTAACAACTTAGTTCGGCAGATTTCGAACTCCAGCCCTATACTTTTGAAACCGCGAAATGGATAACCTTTTACTTTTATTTTAAAAATTAGGCGTGTTTTATTGGTATGTAAATACCCGTGGCATGATGGTTAATGATTAGGACTGTCATGCTAGAGGTCTTGAGTTCAATACCTGGCCACTAAAAGTTTTTTTTACGGGTCCTCCCTCTTCTGAGGAAATGAAAAATCCTCCAATAGTAATTCTTATCATGAAAAGTGCTTTTTCAAATTTGCCGATCGGCATATAGAAACTGTAGGGTTCTTCCACTTCTAAAATGACTCGCACGCATGAATGGTTGAAAGTTGTAAGTCACTAGGCCCTAGGTTGCTAGAAACCTGCGTCTCTTCTTTTTCTGAACTTCAAAAATCATGAAGATAAACATGGCATGAGGTGACATTGACATAACTGACCAGTTTACATTTCTTAGATTTCTAAAAAAAATCTCAGAACAGAGTTCGCTATTCACTGTCACCAAAGGAGGAATCAAATTAGCTTAGCATTTCCGTTCTTCCTTCTTGAATTGTGTGATAGAGAATATTATTGAGAAATCGAATCATACAAATTCTATTCTCAGAGTTTTGATAGAAAAATTAAGAACTTTGTTTGAGTAATATTGTTTATACATAGTTCTGAGAATACGGACATTTCTGAGATGCTGGAAATGAAAACTGGCCAAATATGTTTTTTTTTTGAAAGAGACTAATACCACTTTTAAATTAGATAAAAAGTGAGTTATACAATAACTGAGTATAGCGTTTTATTGGCACTTTTATTACTTCACTAGCTACAGGTTTGCAATAAAACACGCCTATTTACAGGTTGATCATTGTTTGAAGGCTCCAAAAACACATCAATTTTCAAACATAATTTAGTTTAGTTTTATTTCATTGCATGTTTTTAGGAGTTGACAAGTGAAAGAATTTTGTGCTACCAAACACACCTATACATATATTTCTTGTTTAAATCTTTAGGACATTTGTAGAGCGACTGAAAAAGCATTTTTTTAAAGTTAAGTACTTGAGGGAAGAAACAGAGTGTGGTCTTATCACATGTATATCTCATTCGTTCGAAGTTCATATAAAATGTAGAATCTGGAAATTATTAGTTTTTCGAATTCGACAAACTTTCAACCACCCACCACTTACACCCTATGGCTTACTTACTTACTTAAGGTGGCGCTACAGTCCGGGGCGGACCTGGGCCTCAACCAACATGCGTCTCCAGCCAGCTCGGTCCCTAGCTAGCTGTCTCCAGTTTCGCACGCCAAGTTGGTTGAGGTCCTCACCCACCTGAGTGCGACACCTGAGTCGCGGTCTTCCTCTACTGCGCCGTCAATCGGGATTGGATTCGAAGACCTTCCGGGCTGGAGCGTTGATGTCCATTCGCTCTACATGACCCAGCCATCTAAGCCGTTGGACTTTTATTCTGCTAACTAGGTCAGTGTCGCTGTACAGCCCGTACAGTTCGTCGTTATATCTTCTCCTCCATTCTCCATCTATACGTACGGGACCAAAAATCACCCGAAGAATTTTTCTCTCGAAGCATCCTAAGACGTTCTCATCTTTCTTTGACAGAGTCCAGGCCTCAGCGCCATAAATGAGAACCGGGATGATGAGTGTCTTATAGATGGTGATTTTAGATGCTCGAGAGAGGACTTTACTTCTCAATTGCCTTCTAAGTCCAAAGAAGCAGCGATTTGCAAGAGTTATTCTTCGTTTGATTTCAGCGCTGGTGTCGTTGCCTGTGTTTATAGCGGTGCCTAGGTAGACAAAGTCCTTAACTACCTCGAAGTTATAGCTGTCCATGGTGACGTTTTGTCCAAGACGTCGTTGTTCAATGTCCTTTTTTGATGACAGCATATACTTGGTCTTGCCCTCATTGACCACTAAACCCATCTTCTTCGCTTCCGTCGCAATGCTCAAAAACGCTCCACTGACATCACGCTTTGATCTTCCAATTATGTCAATATCATCTGCGTATCCGAGTAATTGGATGGACCTTTGGAAGATTGTGCCTCTAGTGTTGACGGTTGAGTTTTGCACAATTCTTTCCAGAACGATGTTGAAGAAGTCGCATGACAGTGCATCGCCTTGTCTAAAACCTTTTTTGACATCAAATGCATCGGTGAGATCTTTTCCGACCTTGATGGAGCAGCGTGCATTCTCCATCGTCATTCTGCACAAACGGATAAGTTTGACAGGGATGCCAAAACTAGACATTGCTCTGTAGAGCTCTTCCCTATGGATGCTGTCATACGCGGCTTTAAAATCGATAAAGAGATGGTGGGTATCGATTTGAAGCTCCTGGGTTTTTTCCAAGATCTGCCGTAATGTGAATATTTGGTCGATAGTGGACTTTCCTGGTCTGAAGCCACACTGATAAGGACCTATCAGGTTGTTGACGAACGGCTTCAGACGTTCACATAGTACGGCAGAAAGGATCTTATATGCAATGTTAAGGAGACTGATCCCTCTGTAGTTGGCGCAATTTAAAGGGTCTCCTTTTTTATGTATCGGACAAACTATGCTGAGATTCCACTCATCGGGCATGCTTTCTTCCGACCATATTTTGCAGATGAGTTGGTGCATGCTCCCTACCAAGTCATCGCCTGCTGCTTTAAATAGTTCGGCAGCTATGCCGTCAGCTCCAGCAGCTTTGTTTGACTTCAGTTTAGATATAGCTATCTTCACTTCGTCTAGGTCGGGTAGGCGGAATTGTTGATCTGTGTCGCCTAAGTTGAGTGGTTCTACCTCCCTTACAGCGGGATTCGGTTCGTCATCGCCGTTATATAATTTGGAGAAGTGGTCTTTCCATATTCTCAACATAGACTGCGGTTCTACTACGATGTTCCCCTGATCGTCTTTACAGGCTTCGGTTCGTGGCTGGTACCCTTGGGAGTTCTTTTTTACCTTTTGGTAAAATTTACGAACCTCATTCCTGTTGTAACATCCCTCTATCTCCTCGATCGCGCGCTTCTCGTGCTCTCTTTTTTTCCATCTAAGAAGCCGGTGTTCCTCTCTCCTCCTCTGCTCGTAGAGCTCGCGAGCAGCTCTGGTCCTTCTGTGCAGGGCCGTTTTGTATGCCTCTTGCTTCGCTGCGTGCGCTTGCCGGCATTCGTCGTCAAACCAGGGGTTTCGCTGTTGTGGACGTGTGAAACCTAGCACTTCAGAGGCGGCATCTCTGATGGCTGCAAGGCAATGTTGCCACTGGTTTTCAATGCTTAATGCATGCAGCATAGGACTCCTTAAGAGGTTACTAGAGACTCGATCGGAAAAGGACATGGCAGTCTCTTGCGATTGTAGCCGTCTAACGTCGAAACTTCTCACAGTACTTCCTTGTTTTGGCTTGGACCGGGATATCCGTAGTCGTACCTTGGCTACAACGAGGTAGTGGTCCGAGTCAATGTTGGCCCCTCGGAATGTTCGGATATCCTGTATACTGGAGAAGTGTCGTGCGTCGATCGCAATGTGGTCAATCTGGTTGACGGTTGATTGATCAGGAGATTTCCATGTCCCCTTGTGGATATTGAGATGTGTGAACTGCGTACTAGCTACCAGAACGTCTCGCCCCGCAGCGAAATCGATCAGCCTGAATCCGTTGTCGGAGGTGGTGTCGTGCAGGCTGTATCTTCCGATTGTGCCACCAAAGATGTCTTCTCTTCCTAGCTTGGCATTAAAATCTCCTAAGACAATTTTAATGTCATAGCCAGGGCACTGCTCATATGTCTTGTCCAAGAGCTCGAAGAATATGTCTTTGGTGTCTTCATCTTTCTCCTCTGTTGGGGCATGCGCGCATATTAGGCTTATGTTGGCGAATTTAGCCTTGATGCGGATTGTCGTGATGTGCTCGCTCACACTGTTGAAACTCAAGACTTTTTGCCTGAGTCTAGTTCCAACAACAAATCCACACCCAAATAGACGCTGCCTTTGTTCTCGGTAGCAGTCGCCGTAGTATATATCGCAGTCTTTTAGTTTGCGTTTGCCCGGTCCATCCCATCGCACTTCTTGGATGGCGGTAATATCTGCCTTGCAGCAGTTTAGGGCTTCCGCTAATTGTTCGGCTGCACGTGGTCTGTTAAGGGACCTAACATTCCACGTACAGATCCGAAGTTCGTTGTCCTTATTTCGTTTGCTTGGGTTATCAACAGTGAATCCGTCCGTATCCGAGGCTTGTTGGTGCTTCGCAACTAGAAAATTTTTACGTGGTCAGGAAGTCACCCTGACGGCACAACCCCCAACCTGGAGGGCCAGATCCTTAGTATAACTCCAAGGACAGGGAGCCGGATAAACCGCTCCTTATAGGCCTGGGCTCCGAATAAGTCGTAGAAGCCCTATAAGGTGTTCACTAAGTAGTTCAGCCTTACTGGAACTGTAGACGCCACCGTTGATTCCATCTCGAGAATTCGTCCGCTGCCGTCTGGATAAGGAGAGGTGCCTTAGTGGAAACACCTCTCCCCCCCTCTCTCGTTTGCTGCCCCCAACAACTTTCCACTGGGGTTAGAACCCAATCTCCAGTTGAGGTACTAGGCACCCGATGTTCACCACGGGGAGGTGAGAGTAGGAGTTGATAGACAGAGGTGGGTTTTGAGAAAAAACCTGTGGACGCTTGTGTCCTCTTGAATGCACATGTCTACCATTTGAACATCTATGGCACAATCACTTTTAAATGTTGCTAAGCACATCTGACAAGACTGTGACTGGGACAACTTTAAGTCAAGCCAAAGAAGATTTAAGTCAGAATTTTAACGAGCGGAACATAGCTCTTGAAGGAAATTCTGTAACGAAATATAATGCACTAATAAGTCAGCGAGACTTAGGAAGATTCTGGCCAAAGAACACACACGAATAGGGCAACTAAAAAATCTCAATGGGCAATGGACTGACTACCTCTTGCCCGGGTTGCAATCATGATGAAAATAACGAATCAGAATTTGTATCCGACCGCTATGCTAACGATGGATGGGATAAAATGGGCTATAAGCTCATTTCTACCATTCAAAGCACCAGGTCCTGTCCTGATGGCTTGCTCTTAGCGTATGAAGCTTCAACAAAGCGCTGGTCTAGTAACCCCACACCTTAACAATCTCCTCCATAATATTATATGATGGGGATATGCTCCTAAGTTGTGGCCCGAGATCATAGTAATTTTTATACCTAAAGCTGGTAAACCCAGACCAATTAGTCTTGCATCATTTATTCTTAAGACTTAGAGAGACTTCTAGATATTCACGGTGCGGGGAAATAAATCCACGGGAACTAACTCCACTGAGGGATTTAGTTCCCACTCAGTGGGAACTAAATCCACTTTAGTAAAGTGGATTTAGTTCCCATGCTAAGTGGGAACGAACTCCACTTTCTTATGGGAATTTAGCACACATTCAAAAATATGAAGAGGGAACTAATTTCTAACAACAACAGCTTCAAATTACAGTTAGTTATCAGTAGGGCTAGGATTTCCATGCACTTAAAAACGCAAAATATGCGCTTAAAATATGCTCTTAAAAGCGAGAAATATGCACTTAAAATATGCATTTAAAATTTTTAAAAATAAAGCTTTGGCCATTGGGCCTTTTAAACGTCTTATACATCGAAAAGGAACGTTCTACGTCAATTGACGTAAGTCGTGCATTCTTAAAGGAAGACATTTCATCGGTTGTAAAGTTTCTCAAATAATTTTTATTACTGCAACTCAATGTAAATGCCTTGCATATATTTTTCATTGTTGAAAACTTTCATTTTTTACTAGAACATTCTCAAGCTTCTTTTGTATGGCTGGAGCAAGAGATCCTTAACAGCAGTTATTTTTACAAAAGCATCTTCAACTAAATCAATTTGATTTTTAAATGAATCCCTTCCCTCAAGATTTGTTATGGTATCACAAGGAAAACTGTAGTTAGAGTTAATGAATATTATTTGGCTTTTAAGTAAAAGCTGGTTCAATATCTCTTTTGAAAAATTAATTGCAACAGCATCAGATCATCGAAATTAATAACCACTTCTCAAAACTCCTCATAGTGCTTTGCGTAATAGGAAACTGCTTGTAGCCAAGTTCCACACCTGGTAACAATAGGCTATGGTGAAAGAGGTGTTAAAGGGCACTTTTCTCTAAAAAGTTCCACTCGAGATGGTGCCTTTAAAAATATTTGTTTTCGGTTTGCTACCAATAAATCAACATTTTTAAAATTACTTCGTATTTCCTTTGCAACTCGATGCAGTGCATGAGCTAAACATGTTACATGTATGAACTTCGGATAAAAAGATTTTAACCCTCTAGCTGCTTTAAACATGTATGGCGCCGCATCGGTTAAAAAGATAAGAATTTGCTTGTATTTTCAGCTAGTTTATTGATTCTAATTTTAATGGTGCGTTTACATTTTTTTGAAACCGATGTTTTTTTAATTTTATGTCAATATTTTTTAATATAAACGAACAATATGCATTTATTATAAAAATATGCAAAAATATACATTTATAGTCAAATATGCAAAAATATGCACTAACGATTGAATGCCATTTTAAAGGAAAATTAATGATTCTTAAAGATAATTTGTTCGCTTGCTTCTAAAGTTTGTCAAAAATAATATGCATTTGCATGGAAATCCTAGCCCTAGTTATCAGATTCTTGAAACTTGTTCGATTTTGATGAGTACAGTCGAACATCAGTCTTAAGCAATTTAAGAAAACAGTGCGTAGTGTGAATAAAATTAAAATAAAAAATTAAAAGCATGGAAAATAAAATTGAATTTATTACCGGGTTTCGTAAAAATAGTGTGTTAATTTATGACCGTGAAGAAAAACAAATTTATGTTAAAAATATACTCGAAATAATATTTCACGTTACATTTGCTATTATGGTCGAAATTGCAAGGGGAGTTATTGATGAGCAAGGTGATAAAAAACTAATAAAACATTGTCCCCAAATTTTTGCAGAGCCAAAAAAGAATATAAAGTTTTTGTATTTCAATACAATGAATAATAATTTTTTCATACGGTGATAATACAAAAATTAGGAAAAACAAAAAAAGTTTGTTTTCAACATTATTTTCGGGTTCTCAGGATTTTAACTCCCTTTTTCAGGGGCACACCCGCTCACGCAACTCCGTTGCTCCGCTTAGGGTATGTAAAGTCACCAGGCAGGCGCCAATATCAACAGCTTTTTTGAATAAAAGCACCTGTGGGTTTATGTCCCTGGGCCCTATGTCCCTGCGCCTTATTCTACTTGCTTCTTCTTTTAAAAAGTGGGAATTTATTTCAAACTCAAGCAGAACTTAAATCACACATTTTTTTCGGAATTAGCATGGGAACTAAATCCACTTTACTAAAGTGGATTTAGTTCTCACTAAGTGGGAACTAAATCCCTCAGTGGAGTTAGTTCCCGTGCATTTATTTCCCCGCACCGATATTCACATCCGCAGCAACGTTGTGCCTGAATTTTAATCTCCTTTACAACACGACTATTCTAAAGGAAAAAGTTCAGAAACGGCTTTACACTGGTTAGGTACCGTACTAACTAGAACGAATAAAAAAGGGAGGCTAGGTTTTGGTGTTGTGGAAAAAAGATGACTTACCTAATTATAAACATCTTATAACCTACATATTAACAATTTGCTAAAGTTAAAATCACGGAATCGCTACTTTAATTTTTAGCAATTTTCTAAATCCATACGACATCTTTACAGTTAATCTTATAGGAATTCCAATTAAAAGGTCCGTTTAAACTTTGTTTATTTTCACGAACTGTCACTGCATAGACATGTTTAGATGCCCGTTTTTTAATAAAATGGAACAAACAATTTATAAGTTAGTAAAGCGCAAAGAAAGGTGAAATATTTAGAAAATTGACACTTAGTACAATTTTAAGCCCTTAACAATAGGTTTTTTTTTTAAATTTTGCGCCAGTGACTTATGGTAAAATAGTACCGCACTTACTGCAACCAATCAAACCATTATTTTTTGACGTTTTCATGATGTGTCATTGAATTTCTGTAAAATGGTTCCGAAACGCTTTTATCGTCATTATATGTACCATTTGGTTTCCTCCTAAGAAGATTTCTCAAAAATTTGATAACAGAAAAAAAATCACTATTAAATGAACTCAAATTTATGAAAATTTATTTAGTGGAATCTATCAACAGTTTATTTGTTTCATAATTGATGTCCGTAATACATTTGCATAATATTATGTTACCACAATCTTTGTTCATTCGTTTAACTTGGTTTGAAAAATATTCAGCAGGATACAGGAAGCGGAGCTCATAGATTTTTTATTTTTTCAAATCTTCTCTCAACAACAACTTTAAGCTATGAAAATTTTCACAAGTCCTTACAATCCTGTGGAATATATGAGAACGTGAACAACTCAAGTAGAACGTCCATCAAAATTATCTGTATATTATCCTTGAAAAGACTCTTTCAAAAGACGATAAATTGTTAACAATTTCAGAATTTTCACTCTCCATATATCTTGTGTCCATATTTATGTATGTAGTGTAGATATGTTATGACATCCTGCACCGTTTCACTCAAGGACACACATACTCCATACTCGAACCATCAACATAACTTATGCACGTACGGATCGGTACTTGTTACAAAAACTTATATTAAAATGCATGTCAAAAAATTTCGCAAGCATATAAATTGTCCGGTAAGCGGTGTCGGTCGGTCGGTCGGTCGGTCGGTCGGTCGTCCCTGTCCCTGTCCCTGTCCAAAGTACCTTCATAAACTTTAAACGGACGGACGTATTTAGCTTGTTAGTGCAGAAAATAATATGTGTGACCATATGTGTTTTGCTTTTGCTCCTGGATCATCATAATTTTATATAGGGACCAAATTTCTAAATAAAAATACATACTTATATAAATGTGCAAAATGAAAATGAAAATCCTTCTGGTCATCCGTGAAATTTTGATAGACAAAAAGTCCAACCATGCGAAGTCAGCAATTATGTCATCCTTAGGGGGCACGTTCCGTTCACTCGTTGTTAACGTTCTTGTCGTCGTTGACGCCCTCCCTTGCCGTTGGTCATGTGTCGTTGTGACATCGTTACCGTTAATGTTATTTCAAAATTTTGAATTTTCGTAATACGAGTATCTACAACATCATCGTATATAATGTGATTACGAGAGGCATTTTGTCACATCACATCCACATGTGGAGGCTCCTCTGAGACACGGCTTGAGATTAAGAGGATGAAGTGATGTGAGGGCTAGGAAGGAGAAAAGGACTTCCTAATCATAATCAAAACTTCTTTATTATTGCAGTTTTGCAAAGTTCTTTAAAGGATAATAAAAGTCCTGAGATTAAAGCCAAACAAAATACAAAAAAAAATAATATCCTAATCTACATATTTATATGTTTTCAAAAAACTATTGCATACTTTCAAATGTTGACAGAGATACAATATACACAAAGTCTGAAGGAGAGAGAGAGAAAGGAAGTGAGGTGAATTCGCCTCATTTTCAATTTGTAGTTGAAAAACGAAACAACTTCGAACAAACGTCCGAAAATGAGATTATATTTGGTCCTTGTTGACTTTTTCCAAAGTTAAGTTAGCAAAGTTAAGACAAATGCAATTTGCCAACTTGAAATCCTGGCTGCTGCTTATGCTCCTGCTGGTTACTCAGTTGTTGGCTGCAGTGATATGCCTCGACGATGACGACGATGGTGGCACAATCGGATTCAGATTCAGATTCGGATTCAGATTTATCCCGAGGGAAAGGAACACACCCGCAAGCAAGCAAGCAAAGCAAGCAAGCAAGGAAAAAAAACGAGCACAAGGAATAAATATTTTTCCAATTTTTGAATTCAAAACACGCATCGTGTGGATGTTCTCCCTCTCCATCGGCCATCGGACTATAGGGTGGCACACTTATACTTTTCCTGCCACTAGAAACCAGGAAAGGACATATTCTGATGTGGAGAAGGAAAAGGAGAACGAGGATGTGTGTAAAGCAAGGGGTTTATGATCACGGTTTTCGGCTTCGGCTTCGGCTTCGGCCTGGTCTATATCGTTGGACGTTGTCGTTTGCGAAACGTAGTCGTAGCAGTCGCAGCCAGATTCAAATGAGGGAGATATTTTATTATTAAAATCAAATGAAAGTTAGTTTGGTGAAAAGTGGAAATTCTCATTTGAAAACTTCATAATGTGAACAGCATAGATTTTTGTTTTCTCTGAAATGGGAAAAGGGTAGGAATAGGAATATTAACCTGAGAATGGTTCGGTTTGAATTGGTAAGGAAAGGACGTTAGCTGACTGACGTCGTTTCTGTTTTTTTTTCTGCCGTGGTTTTCTGATGAGATGGGACTCGCGGGACCAACCAATATGTCACGCGACTTCGGGTACTGACATTAAAATTGCGTCCGCAAAAGTTAGAATGCTTTTTTCACACTTGAAGCAGAATTAATGCGGTTATCATATTGATGCTGAAAAGTGTTTTCACTCCCGTATATACATACATAGAAATAGAAGCTACATAAATATAAAAGTATTAGATTTTCTGTTAAGGTTTGTTATGACGGGATTTATGAAATCCGAAAGTCCAGATGCAACACCTGATTAAAGCTAATGAAGACCTTAATAAAATTATGAGAAAAAATAAGGAACATTTGTGTACCTGTTGAATGCAACCTCAAATAACAAAACCAAACGTATTAACGTATAATGATCATAAAATAATTAATTAAATACAAACTAAGCTGTTATTAGGATGTACCATTTTTATTAATCTATAAAATGTATTAATTAATGTTATTTAAGGGATTTCCAATAAGCGGTTCCACTTTGAAAAGCACTCTTTTCTGACAGCTGTCGCTTTTGAAGCAAGCTGTCATCTTTTGAAATTTGATAAGATAATAATGGAACGATATATGCTTCAACAACTTTCATTAAAAAATATTGAACAAATGTTGCTGTCTTAGTTAGCAAAACTAAACAACTTTTGGGGTCGTCGTGAAGTACCTTCTGAGGCGACAATGAAGAAAGTCGTGAAAAGGGACAGCTGTTGGGACAATTTAGATAAATGAAGAAAAGAAACCGCGGCATGTTTGGCGACATCGGGTATGTGATCGTTCCATAAGAGGATATCAAAATGTTTAGATTTATTGTTGCAAGTACAATTCATGGTATATCTCGCTTTAACGATAAAAGACCGCATTGGGTTTTTGAAGAATTAAATTCCACGCTGTTTTGTATGAGCTTTTCATATTTTGTGGTAGCAGTTCAACATCCGTATTACCTGAAGCCTGAAGGTCAGTGCGTAGGATTGTCATTCTAAAGGTCTTGAGTTTAATCCCTGCCGTTACCATCTAAAGTTTTTTTTCCACGGGTACTGTCTCTTGCGAGAATTTGACAAATTCTCCAAGAGTAATTCTTGTCATGAAAAGTTCTTACTCAAATTAGCCGTTCGGATTCGGCTACAAACTGTGGGTCCCCTCCATTTCTGTCATGACTCGCATACAGCTATATTTTAAAGTTGTAAGTCACTAAGTCCTGGTTCTCTACGGACTGTTGCGCCGTTTTGTTTTTATTTAGTTCCACATCCGTAGAAGAGTGTTGCGAGTCTGATCTGATAACGAATATGAAAAGCTAAGAGTAGTATCGTCAGCGAAACAATTAATTGGATTAAAAGATTGCAGACGGGATATCAATTAAATACAATTCAGTTCATACAATGGAGCTCTCGGAACATCAGCACTTACATATGTTTAGACTATAATCCGTCTAAAACAACTTGTATTGCATGACTTTAAAGAAAATTTCTAATCTTTTTTCTTATTTGATGTTATCAAGTCTCACCGCTGACAATTTTTGTCTGTGTCTTATGTTTCCAATTCATTGTTTCTTCTTTTTCACGACTCTCAGATGAAATGTTCTAAGTTCCCAGATATTTGGAAATATTCACCCCAACGACAGTCAAAAAAAGGTTCTAACAATTTTGTTACGAATAGCGAACAACTATGGGTTTGTGAAAAATAATCTACAATTACTAATTTATTAGCAATCAAGTCGATTGCATCTGTACGGACTTTAGCAAGACATTTAACAAATTAAGTAATGAAATAATAAAACTTAATAAATTAAGTTAAATTGGATTTAACGACCGGTTCGTTATGTGAGTTGCGTCATATCTTAAAAATAGATATTTTAGCGTCATCTTCATTTTAATTTAAAGTCAATTCTGGTGTACCTCAAGGGAGACAGCTTGGTCCATTGCTGTTTATTTTATGAATTTCCCATAGGAAGTTATTGTAATGGGTCCGATTTGTCAAATTGAAAATTTTGACATTTCTCGACGTTTCAAGGTCCCTAGAGTCGTAATAAAAGATTTTTAGAAAGATGTCTGTGCGTGCGTGTGTACGTACGTTCGTATGTCCGTATGTCCGTACGTTTTTTTCGTCGTCCATAGCTCAAGAACCAGAAGAGATATCGACTTCAAATAAATTTTGTTATACAGATAATAAGGCAGAAAGATGCAGAAAGAAAATTTCGTGGGTGGTTTTAAAAAAGGTGAAAATTTTGGTTAACCCTAAATATCTCATGAACCAATGACGCTAGAGACTTGAAATAAATTTTATATTATATATTGTAACGTGATACAAAACAATTATATTTTTAGAAAAAAAATCCAATTAACGTTTTTTTTTATAAATTAAAAAAACTGAAAAAAAAAATTTGTCACCTCGAAAATTTTACGACTAAATATGATTTCGTCTCCAAAACAATTTTGAGCAACGAAGAATAATGTTTTTGCCATCTGATAAAATTTTGAGAAAAATCTAATTGACAGTTTTTTTATAAAAAAATAAAAACCTAAAAAAAACATTACTCAAAGTTGGTAAAAATTGAATTTCGACTCAAATATCTTTTAAAAAACTTGAGATTATGGCTTCAAACTTATTTTATCTTATAAGAAATATTTTTTTCAACATTCGAAAAAAATTTGAGAAAAATCGAATTGACAGTTTTTTTTACAAAAAATAAAATTAATAAAACTTGGTAAAAATTGACTTTCGACACAAATATTTTTTCAAAACTTTGCGATATTGGCTTTAAACTATTTTTATCTTTCAAAAAATATTGTTGTCAACATTCAGTAAAATTTTGAAAAAAATCGAATTGACAGTTTTTTTACAAAAAATTAAAAACCTAAAAAAAATTTAACAAAAGTTGATAAAAATTGATTTTCGACTCAAATATCTTTTCAAAAATTTTGAGATTATGGTTTCCAACTAATTTTAACTCATAAGAAATATTGTTTTCAACATTAGGACAAATTTTGAAAAAAATGGTATTGACAATTTTTTTACAAAAAATAAAAACCTAAAAAAAAACAATACTAAAACTTGGTAAAAATTTACTTTCGGCTCAAATAGCTTTTCAAAACTTACAAACATTGGCTTCAAACTTATTTTATTTCACAGAAAATATTGTTTTCGATATTCAGTAATTTTTTTATAAAAATCCAACAGTCCGTTTTTTCATAAAAAAATAAAATCTACAAAAAATAGTACGCAAATTTGGTAAAAATTGATACATATAGACAAACTTTTAAGCAAGACAAATCGACAGACGGGATGGGAAGTTATCAGTGTGGGTCGCATCCCAGCTTCTTTTTTATTAACGATTTGCCTTCTGTTTTAAATAATTCTATGATGATGTTAAAATATTTCAAATTACTTACTCCATCGAGTATTGAAAGAGCTTCACAAATATCTAAATCAATTTTGGGACTAGTGCAATAAATTTTGTTTGATTTTAAATATTGACAAATGTAAGACGAAGTGTTTAAATAATTAAATAAATTATGAATTTATGTTAAATTTGTCAAGTTTAAATTAAGAATCAAAGTTTACGTTTCCTAATCACTGTAATTGTAGTATAAAAATGCAATAATTTGTAGGGCCAATTCTTGAAAACGCTGTGTAGTCTTTATACTATTCCGTTCATATTAATAGAATAGAAAGTATTGAACGCAGACTTTTAGATTTTATCTTCGCTTTTTCCTCTATTCTTTGTCAATTAAATTTCAATCTGAGCCAGGCTAGCTTAGGAAGAAATTTACCACTTAGAACTATTTTAAGCAGATCGAATAATGGAGCTAACAGTCCTCTTAATCAATTTATCAGAAAATTCAACATAATTCTCTATACTCTACAAATGACAATCTCAAATCTGCAAGCTTTAAATTAAATTTTGTTTGCTATAAGTAGTTGAAATTATTTCATTTTAAGTACTGTGATCTTAAAAATAGCGTTTTACGTTTTTAATATATTATAATATTTGACACGGTAAATAAAGAGCTTCATGCCAAAATGTATGACTTTGAAAAATCTTACTCTCTTTAAAACGATGTAAAGATTTGTTCCACTGTTTGGTAATGTGAACCATAAGTTCAGCAGTAATCCTAATGCTACTAAAGCCGCATTGTCAAGCATTTAAGGACTTTCACCACATTATGAGTAGGAAAAAAGATTGAACCGTTAACATGACCAAGAACTGGGGGAGCCATAAAACTATCAGGCAAGATGAAATTTATAAAAAATTGCCTTAAAATGCAGTAAGTTTTCTCAATTTAGCTTTCTTAAAGAGTGTCATTGACAACAAGCGTAGGGACCGAGGAAAAGGAAGAATTCCTCATACTTTTTACGAATTGCATTATTTTTTTAAATAATTTACATAAATTTGGTCATTTCTGATCTATTTGAACCTTTTTCAGTTGGCTCTTATAGTTCAAGCAAAACTTCTCAAAAGTTAATACTTTTCTAAATTATAATTTTATATGTATGTGCGACCTTTTGTTCTATAAAGAATTTTGGCATGTCTTGTGTTTTGTTTATTAGCTCAATTTAAATTTCAGCAGTTATTATGTTTCAGTATATAAATAATTTAATCTTGCTACCTTTTTAGTCGTAGAAGGTGCTTGTAATAAAGTCCTAACTGAATCTCTTACTTATTTACTTACTGAGTGATGAAATAATTCAAGCTTCGTAAGGTAACACAATCTCTTCCAAATCAACAAAACAACATTTGTATTTTACTTCCTTAAACTTTGTTGCTAAAAGTACTACTTTTGACTGAAGATTGGACCAAGAACATAATATGAATCGATATTCAGCCCTATTCCAAAAACACAGCACAAATTCATCAACTTTTGACCAACTGACGATCCAGGGGGGGTCATATGAGCCATAAAGCTTATACAGTTAAGTTGTATATATAAGTAAAGATTTCATCTAAAGATTTATTAGTAATTTAACGACGTTCACCAAAAAGTGGTTTGCTGTCAAAAACAACTAAAACTTTTGTTTTTACTCAATTTAGAATTTGAACAAACTTTAGCCATGCTTGAAATTATTTTCGTAAAAATTGTTTCTAAGAAAAAGAGCAAATATTCAGGTTCTTAAGAAGAAACCTTGAATAAGAGATCATCAATTTTATATTAAGTTGCCTTTAAATTCCTTAAACTAGCCTTCAATTTTATTATGATATTTTTTGACACATAGTGATTATTGAAGTGATTTTTACTGCGACGTATAGGAACTATATAGCAAGTTTTGCTTTAGTAAACAATTTCAAACTAGAGCTTTTAATCAAATATGACATTACGACGGTAGAGAAGTCGAAAAAAGTGTGTACCCCGATTCCGTCCGTCTGTCTGTCTTTCCTGGCTCCTGCAGTCCAAACAATTGTGTTGATTGAAATTAAGGTCTTCAGCCGATTAGCGTAAGGCGTTTTTTTTTCATTTTATTAATACGAAAAATAACAGCAGACCCCATACAAATTTGTTGGTTAAAACATGTGATTTTTCTAAAACTTTCTCTAAATTTTGTGTTCTTAATTTGGCTTCTTTCTACAAGAAAAACATATTTTGGTATTGATCCAGAAGGGTACCCCTCAAAAACATTTACTTTGTTTTTAAGTTTTCTCAAGAACTAATGGACCGATTTCAATAATCTTCTCTTTCTGTGCAAGCTCCTTTGATGATCAAATTGATGATGATTTTTTATGATCAAAAATGTATTTTCTTTTTATTTTTAAAAAAACATTAATTTTGTTCACAAAACTCGATATCTCAGAAAGAGGCCAACATTTGTTGACGAAATTTAAATGTAAAATGTACATTTATTTATAAGCTCATTATTTAGTGCTAACCAAAAATATTTTTAAGACAAAATTTTAAATTTAAAATGATTTTCGAAAAAAAATAAGTTAATCTAGATTTTTTGACAAATAAAATGGCATTTAGATTTTTGAGAAAAACTTATTTTTTAGGTACATTTTAAAAATTTTAAAATATAGGAAATATTTTTAAACAGACTTTTTGGAAGAAATTAGCAAGTTTTAGAGACCCAGTCGTGCATTTTATTTATTTCAAAATTGGTGTTTTGTTGAATATAGAAAAGATCTTAAAAAATTAGATAAATCTACTTTTGAAGTGAATTTGCTTTGGATGCTCTACAACTGAGATTTAAACACGAATTTCAAAAATATTAATGTCCCAAAAACAGCAAAAGTGACACTTTTGTTAAACAAATGGCTAATTGAAAAACATAATAAACGGGTCATATCTATTGATATACAAGCTTTGAATCTCTTGAGATTTCAAATGAAAAGAGATTCTGAAACGTGTAATTTGTGAGTGCCACACAAATGTTTCTTCCCAACTTATTTGTTTACCTTAATTTGTTTTAATTTAATTTTTTAGAGAAATTATGTACTTAAATGCACCTACATATTTCCTTAAATTCAATAACCAAACATTTTTCTTTCTAAAATGTTTAAGTTTTGTTAACTCCTTTAAAGTCAAAAGACGAGTAATCAGTCTGATAGTTATAGTAATAATAGACTCCCGAAAATTGAGTTCGAAAAAACTTCGTCAAAAAAAGCCCGACATTTCTTCATATCATATTCTCTCTCATTTTCTGGATTTTTGAATTTTTGTAGCGTTCTTCGCATAAATAGAAATGGATACAAGAAAAGTATATTTTATTTTTGGAAAAAAGCTACGTTTCAAAATAATTTCTTACATTTCTGCGTGAAATGCAGCAAAAACCCTCTAAACCATTGTTTTTTAGCTCTTAAATATGGCATATTTAGAAAACTGTTGGAATCTTGGAATGCTTTCATATGTAGGGAGTCATCCAATTTAAATAGTTAGACCATACCTTGCTGGACAACAGTGTTCTAAAATAATTTGCTAAGTTAAGTTGTCATTTTAGCAATTGAAATGTGTAAAGGTTAGGTTAATATGCTCGTACACATTATGTTATTTAAATTTTGTTAGCCTCCTTTACAAAACATTAAAGAACATTTTTAAGCGGTGAGTAAAAACTCATCTAAGTGTGTCACCCCCCCGCCCTGATGAAAAGTATGGATCTGCCCTTGTTCCAAATATGTGAGTAGTGGAACGCCTCAGGGTTGTCTTCTCTTCCCGCTCCTATAGATTTTAGTCATGCATACAATTCTCGTTAAGTTCAAAAGTTGTGGGGTGAGGGTGGTAGCTACTAATGCTGATGATTTGATTTTACTTTACTTGTTACAACTGGGCCACGAGCAGCAGTGACGGATTTAGGATTGCTGCCGCCCTAGGCCCCGTTCGATGCGCCGCCCTTGTTGTTAAATTTTATTTCATAAATTTGTATCCAATATTTTTTTTAAATAACTTTATTTTATTGAAGTATAATTTATAAATATAATTAGTTAACATGAAAGATTATTAAGTTATAATCCTTAGATAGACAAATAATAAATATTATTTTTTTTATATTGATCAATTCAAAAATTTTCAAATTTGGATAAACATCTAGAAGACTCCGGGAATGCAATACATGACATCTTCTATTTTTGCTAAGGAATCTTTGAATTGATAATGGAAATTGATACATTCATTGTCTAACGTCTCTTCCAAATAGTCAGGATACTTATTGACTAATTTATTGGCAAGATTTTTCAACTCGTTTGTATCTATTTCACATTAATTGTCGAAAAAATTGAAGTATTGGTAAAGTGTTTCAGATGCACTTTTACGCCCGGCTAATTGTAGACTAAGAGTGTCTAAAATAGAGTAATAAACATTTGTGCGAACATTTTCTGGTCCAGAAAAAGGTGGTCTTTCATTTACCCGTGAGTCATCTGGGTGCATTTTTCTGGTGGCGACGAGTATCATAACGATAATAATCCTGAACTCCAGACAGTGCTTTAGCTTTTTCTTCATATTCAGAAAATTGTCTGTCTCTCATGTCTATAGATCTGCACAACGGATGATAAATCAGCTTGAGATTCTTGAAGCTTCTTACTAGCAGCATTTAAACGACCTAAAATTACATTCCAGACAACGACTAGGATTGCTCTTTCTAAATGTTGTAATTTTCGCTGCAATCTCGTAGCTTCAGATCGCGTAATCGGTTTCTCATCTCTGCTTTCGGCAATAAATTCCAGTGCATCAATTATTGCAGACCACTCTTTTTCTAATGCGTAACATGCATCATGTCGAGCAGACCAACGAGTTTGAGAAAGACTCTTAATTCTTAAATTTGTACGCTGCACCAAGATTTCCCAACGATAAGCAGATATAGTAAAGAAATTGTATAGTTCTTGTAAAGTATTTCTAGAGATTTTAACAATACATCCTTAATATCTTTAGCTTTATGGCCGATATTTGGTAGAAATTCTAGAAACCTTTTAACAATTTCACCGTTATCACGTACATGCATATCGTATAATTATAGTAAGCTGATCGACATGTGCTAAATCAGGCGTAGAATCTACAATTATACCAAACTACTTAGCAGATTGCACTTCACTAGAAATTTGTTGTAGTATACTTTATTTTTAATCAACAGTATAATTTCTTCATAGATTGTTTTAGATAAACACGATGTATTCCCACTACCAGGGTGTGCATAAAATTTTAAATGTTCAGATAAAAATGGAACAAATTTAGCAAGGAGTCATACTGTTCCTAAAAAATTCCCATTATGAGGATCTCCTATTCGTTCTGAATTTCCTCGAAATGGCAGGCCTCTTATTGCTAGTGATTTAATAATTGCAATTGTTCGGTAAAAAATTTGTTTCCATTATATCTTCATCGAGTTGTTTTATTAGATTTTGATCAACATGCCCGTGAACTATTGCTCAAGCTTTGAAATGACTAACTTTAGTTTTGTGAAAGTCAGAATTTTCATGTTCTTCGATGCGTGCTTTTGATTTTTTCCAGTCACGGAATCCTTCGTCAGTAAAAGCATTCATTTCACCACTTCTACCAAATAATAAGCATGGAATACAAAATACAGAGCCTTTAGTTTCTAAATAAATCTACCACTCACGGCGCTGAATCGCTCCATTTTTGCGAACGTTGAAATAAACTTTTGAAACAATACCTTTTTTTATCACTATAAACATTTCTAGAATTTTTAAAGTCTGCATCATGAGTATTACTGATCCCTGCAGATACAAAAACAAAGAGATGAGGTGAGATTTTTCTATCTTACAGTTCTGTTTTGTTTGTTTTCGCAATTTCAAATTTAACGTAGATTTTCTAGATTGAATTTTCAAATTGGCAAACAGAAGTTATGATTTTGGATGCGTTCCGAAACTTTAGACCGAAGATATATTTGTGCCTTTCATTAAGGTACGTTTAAATGTAGAAACGCTTTCGAGTGTTAAGCATTTCATAAATTTTGCCGCCCTTGAAATTATGCCGCCCTAGGCCTGGGCCTAGGCGTAAATCCATCACTGACGAGCAGTGGTACAGTTATTAATCAGAGCAAAACTGATGCTCTATACTATCCAAAACTAAAATACATGCCTTCACTATACCCGACTGAACGATAAAATCTTGTCTTTATCTAGTCCCAAACTAAGCTGCAATTAAACATTGAAGAACGGGTAAAGAAGGCTTCCATTGCCTTTTACGCCTAGAAAAAAACAAGAAATACAACATCGAAAAACTAAAGAAGGCAACAGGCTAGTGACAGCACTACAGCATCTGTTGGGCAGGATCGAAGGGCCACTGTAGAATACAGGGGTCCTTCGATCACGCTACAAAAGTAGAGCGACAGGGACAGCAAACGACGCCATATTTCTTGCTGCTCTTTTTTGACATTTCTCTTCAGCAAGGTTTGCCATTTCATTATGGAAAGTTAATATACGAGCCAACAACGAGTCGAAATTATTAAAACTTACTTCCGAAATTCGTAGTCAGTGGCCTCAACGTTAAAAGCGCTACGTCCAATTGATGGTCGTCAAAATCGTCCTAGCAGATCAACAATTGAGCGTCTAGTGGAAAAATTTGAATCCACAGGCACAGTACAAAATGTTCCCGTGCCAGTGAGACAACGAAGTGCCTGTAGTTTCGAGAATATTGCTGCCGCTGAAGCTTCAGTTGAAGAAAGCCTAAATGTGTCTGTCACACGTCGTTTTCAAGCGTTGGTCATCTCTATGACGTCGTTGTAGCGAATTTTGCGAAAAGATCTTGGTCTACATCCTTACAAGATTAAAGAAGAAGCGTCGTATGTTCGTGAATTGGGCTGAGCAACAACTTGAAAATGATTCGGATTTTCATCGAAAAATCATCTTCAGTGATGAGGCTCATTTCTGGCTGATTAGCTTCGTCAATAAACAAAATATGCGGTATTGGTGAGGCAGCAATCCACACGTACTCAATGAGTCATCATTGCATCCCGACAAAATTACGGTTTGATGTGGTTTATGAGCCGGCGCGCGGCGTCATTGGGCCGTACTTCTTCCGTGATGATCAAGACCGGCACGTTACCGTTCAATGATAACCGAATATTTTTGGCCCGCCCCAATTGGATGATATGGACTTATGGAGGACATGCGATTCCAACAGGACGGCGCCACAAGCCACACAATCAATCAACAATGTCACAATCAATTTATTGGAAACCAAGTTTGGAGAACGTGTTATCTCACGAAATGTAAGCGCGCCCTTGGTGGCCATGTAAAAAAAATCGAATTCCATACATAATGGCATCGAACGTACTTTCACAGGAATAAAGAATTTCATTGATATCCAAAACCGTTTTTGTTTTATTTAAAAAAAAACTTTTGTAGCGCTTTTATTGAAAATCCGATACATGTGTTTGATTTAAAATTTCTATGTATATAAAATGTATGAGATGCATATTATATTCAAAAGTTTTTTTTCGATTAAACGATTTAGGGTGAAGTTATAGCTATCATTGGTTTTAATCATTGAAAATTTTGTTTCGAGGTTGTAAATTGATTTAAAAAATTAAATTTTGTATGTTTGATGGCAAAATGAAGCTAATTTATTATTTTACTCAGAATTTGTTTGTTTTAGTTTGTTTTAGTTAGTTTTTAATTTTTCAATGATGACATAGTTTTCAATAATCAGCTGATTTTTGTTTTTATTAATTTAGAACATAGTAATTCCACTTTCTTCCATTCCCACCTATCATTTTGGGTTTCAATGATCTTACTTCAAATTGATTTTCATCATAACATTTTATTTCAGTAACATAATTTTCAAGAAAGCTATAACCTGTCAAAAAATTTCCAATGATGGATTTCAATAATGAAAACCAACGAAAACTATGACTGGCCTATCAGCAGCTTGTTTTTAGAAAATTAAAAATTCATTTCTCCAATATTTTTCTCGAAACTTCACAAAAACAATTTAAAAACGTTTTAACTTTGCTAAAAAAACTCTTTTGTTTATTTGAAACCTTCGACCATTTGCATCTAAATCTCTGGTCTTTAAATTGAAAAAGTGTGATAAAAAAGGACTAAGGTTTTTGCTATTAAACTATCCAAATCCAAAATGAAGAAAATTGTAACATAACAATGCAAAAGTCCACACCAACTGCTCTTTTCCCCACAACTGGACAAGAGATTTTATTCAAAAAAGAAAAAAAACTTAGAAAATAAAAAGATTTTCCTTTGAGCGACACTGAATAGATTTGAAAATTCCAAACACAACTTTAATTTACAATAACAATCGATTTATTCGAGATGAAGAAGAAAGTACATTTATCCGAACTTAAAACCCATCAACCAAGGATCCTTTCATTTCCTTTCCTTTGATTTGATGATTGAAAGGCAATAAGAGGAACATGGAGAGGAAAGGAGCGAGAGGTAAGCGGGGCAAGCATCATAGGGAAAGCAAGGCAATGGAATTTGAGTCGGCGAGAGTAGCCTCTTTTGTATATCAATGGAATAAAAATACCTAAGAAAACACTTCGTGAAACATTTCCTTCCTCTATAATCGCCTTCGCCATTCTATGAGTCTACTGATAAGTTTGTATACCTATATAGAAAATAGATTCAAGCTGCTCCAAGTCCAATTGAACCAACTGGACATACAAAACGATTTGTGTGTTTTTTTTTTGTTCATGTTTCATTTGTGGACTTTCTAGGACCCAGACCATCAGGAATAGAGGAAATCTCTTTGCTTGCAGAAGATGGAAGGAGCGTGTAACCACGAGGCACGAATTCTATTTAAAACTATTTTCATTGAATCGTGATTTTCATTTGATCAATGGTATTTGAGTATTGAGATGAACACTATATAAATTCTGGTTTTGTCGAGATATGGGACTAACTATTGGTACCTATAATATAGGGGTGCATAAATTTACAAGGAGTAAGTAAGAAGGATTTCAATTGTATATTTTGAATTCAGTAAAAATAAAATATACGACTCTGGATTGGCAAGACTTGTTTTTTATCGGGTTAAACAATATTTCCAGATCTTTCAATCGTCTCTCACAATAGAAAAGAACCTAACAATCCTTTGTTTTCACTTCAAACGTTTGTTAGATTTCGTCACAAAACCTCAGAATATCATTTGCAGGTGGGTAGTCTGAAACGTTCATCTATCATTCAAATTTAAATGAAGAGATTAGGTCATTTACTCCTGTGGACCTGTTCATTTTTGGCTCCGTGAAACAAAAAGAAATATCCCCCACAAAAAATATGAAATAAACCTTCACAAATGTATATACGAAAATGAGGACTTCTTTTTTTTTCATTCATTATTTTTTGTCGACTTATTAACTTCCCATAGGAAGTTATTGTAATGGGTCCGATTTGTCAAATTGAAAATTTTGACATTTCTCGACGTTTCAAGGCCCCTAGAGTCGAAATAAAAGATTTTTAGAAAGATGTCTGTGCGTGCGTGTGTACGTACATACGTTCGCGAAGTTTTTTTCGTCGTCCATAGCTCAAGAACCAGAAGAGATATCGACTTCAAATAAATTTTGTTATACAGATAATAAGGCAGAAAGATGCAGAAAGGGCTCTCAAGAAAATTGCGTGGATGGTTTTTTTTACCATAGCAGTTTAAAAAAAAGGTGAAAATATTGGTTAACCCTACACGAACCAATAACGGTAGAGACTTGAATTAAATTTTATATTATACATATATTGTAACGTGATACCAAACAAGTATATTTTTGGAAAAAAATCCAATTAACGGTTTTTTTTATAAATAAAAAAAAAATATTAGTCACCTCGAAAATTTTACGAATGAATAATGATTTTATCTCCAAAACAATTTTGTGCAACGAAGAATAACGTTTTCAACATCTGGTAAAGTATTGAGAAAAATCGAATTGACAGTTTTTTTTACAAAAAATAAAAACCTAAAACAAAAAATTAATAAAAGTTAGTAAAAATTGATTTTCGACTCCAAAACCTTTTCAAAAATTTGAGACATTGGCGTTAAACTAATTTTATTTTTTAAAAAATATTGTTTTCAACATTCAGTAACATTTTGAGAAAAATCGAATTGACAGTTTTTTTTACAAAAAATCAAAAACCTACAAAAAAAATTAAAAAAATGGTAAAAATAGATTTTCGACTCAATTATCTTTTTAAGAATTAAAAATATTAGCTTCAAACTAATTTTATCTTATAAGAAATATTGTTTGAACATTCTGAAAAAGTTTGAAAAAAAATCGAATTGACAGTTTTTTTACAAAAAATAAAAACCTAAAAAAAAAATTTATAAAAGTTGGTAAAAATTGATTTTCGACTCAAATATCTCTTCAAAAATTTGAGGTAATGGCTTCTAACTCATTTTAACTTATAAGAAATATTGTTTTCAACATTAGGAAAAACTTTGAGAAAAATCGAATTCACAGTTTTTTTTACATAAAATAAAAACCTAAACAAAAATGTATAAAAGGTGATAAAAATTGATTTTCGACTTAAATATTTTTTCGAAAAATTTTAGATTATGGCTTCCAAATAATTTTATCTTATAAGCAATATTGTTTTCACCATTCGATAAAATTTTGAAAAAATTCGAATTGACAGCTTTTTTTACAAAAAATAAAAACTTAAAAAAAAACAATACTAAAACTTCGTAAAAATTTACTTTCGACTCAAGTAGCTTTTCAAAAATTAGAAATATTTGCTTCAAACTTATTTAATTTCACAGAAAATATTGTTTTCGATATTCAGTAATTTTTTATAAAAATCCAGCAGTCCGTTTTTTCATAAAAAAATAAAATCTACAAAAAATAGTACGCAAATTTGGTAAAAAATGAAACATATAGACAAACTTTTAAGCAAGACAAATCGACAGACGGGATGGGAAGTTATCAGTGTGGGTCGCATCCCAGCCTCTTTTTTTTTGACATAAGAAATTTGCAGATATGGCGGGTTGACCTGCAACGTCAGAGGATTGGCGGGTTGGCCTGCAACGTCAGGAATTCGAGTTAACTCGTGAACTAACTAACTAATTCATGTTGTGTAACGCAGCAAAGTTCTAGACATACCTTCCCTCGGGTGTTGTCTGACTAGAATAGCGCAGCCACGAAAAATTATTTACACTAAAATCGGATATAACAATGATCTCACTGTGTGGCAAATGGGACACAATTCTTTCGATAGAGTCGGATAATGCATCGAATTGGAAGTTGAATTATTATCCAGACTTTGGCTGCGATAAATAAAACAGATATGAATGATTCGCTTTTTGACCGTGAATTTAAACCACATATAGTTTAAATTTGTGTTGGTACACTGACAATACTGTCGTAGAAGTTGATAGGCAAAATCATTCCGTACATATACAGTACTGTGCAAAACATTTGTAACTAGAACCTCCAACATTTTTCATTAAAAAAAGTGGTTAAGAAAATCAAACAGGAAAATTCTTTTTTTAATTTCCTAAACTTTTTTGATATTACGTTATAATTGTTGGAAAAAAAATTAACACTCTTCACTTAAACAAAAAAAAAAAACTAAATACTATAATAGTTGGTAAAATTGCTGTGCAAAACATTTGCAACTTAGACCTCACAACTAAATTTCAAACTATTTTCTTACTTCAAGGCAATATTTAATTGCGTACCCTTTATTTTTTATAACGGCTGTATATCTTCTGGGCATCGAAGCTATAAAGTTATTAATAAGTAATAACCTTTTTTGGAATGTCATTCTACTGCCTCTGAATTGCAGCGAATAGGTCACTTTTGTGCTTAAAAATGTTGCTCCCAATTCTTCTCTTCACAATTTTCCAAAGGTTCTCTAGGTTCTCTATTGGGTTTAGGTCTGGGGATTGGGCTGGCCATGGTAAAACCTCAATATTTTTTTCTATAATCCACTTTGTGGCCAACTTCGACTTGTGTTTGGGATCATTATCGTGTTAAAAAAAAAAAAAAAAAAAATTGGTGGCGCAACAGTCCGTTGAGAACTAGGGCCTAGTGACTTACAACTCTCAACCATTCCTGTGTGCGAGTACTGTTGTCAGGGATGGAGAGGACCTACAGTTTTAAGCCGAATCCGAACGGCAAATTTGAGAAATCACTTTTCATGACAAGAATTACTCTTGGAGAATTTGTCAATTCCTCGCAAGAGGCAGTACCCGTGAAAAAAACTTTAGATGGCATAGGCAGGGATCGAACCCAAGACCTCTGGCATGACAGTCCAACGCACTAACCATCATGCCTTGGGTACTACATCATTATCGTGTTGGAGCGTCCATTTCCCAATGGGCATAAGATAGCATGGTGTTACAAAGGATGTCTACATAGTCTTCAGACTTCATTATGCCCTCCAAATGTCGAATTGGCCCGATTCCTTGGTCAGAGAAGCAGCCCAAGACCATGTTTGACCGTCCCTTTAATGTATTTTTGATTTATTCACCTATTGGCCTCCTGACATATTGTTTTCCACCCGATCCGTGCATATGGAACTTTGATTCGTCAGAAAACAAGACCGTTTCGCATTTTTGGGGACTCCAATTGAAATGAGTTTTTGTAAAAACCAAACGAAGTTTCACATTTTTAACTTCCCATAGGAAGTTATTGTAATGGGTCAGATTTGACAAATTGAAAATTTTGACATTTCTCGACGTTTCAAGGTCCCTAGAGTCGAAATAAAAGATTTTTAGAAAGATGTCTGTGCGTGCGTGTGTACGTACGTCCGTACGTTCGCGACGTTTTTTTCGTCGTCCATAGCTCAAGAACCAGAAGAGATATCGACTTCAAATAAATTTTGTTATACAGATAATAAGGCAGAAAGATGCAGAAAGGGCTCTCAAGAAAATTGCGTGGGTGGTTTTTTTACCATAGCAGTTTAAAAAAAAGGTGAAAATTTTGGTTAACCCTAAATATCTCATGAACCAATGACGCTAGAGACTTGAAATTAATTTTGTGTTATATATTGTAACGTGATACAAAACAATTATATTTTTGGAAAAAAATTCAATTAACGGTTTTTTTTATAAATCAAAAAAACTGAAAAAAAAAATTTGTCACTTCGAAAATTTTACGACTAAAATATGATTTCATCTCCAAAACAATTTTGTGCAACGAAGAATAATGTTTTTGACATCTGATAAAATTTTGAGAAAAATCGAATTGACAGTTTTTTTACAAAAAATAATAACCTAAAAAAAAAATAAAAAAAAGTTGGTAAAAATTGAGTTTTGACTCAAATATCTTTTCAAAACTTTGAGATATTGGCTTTAAACTACTTTTATCTTTCAAAAAAATATTGGTTTCAACATTCAGTAAAATTTTGGAAAAAATAGAATTGACAGTTTTTTTACAAAAAATTAAAAACCGAAAAAAAAATTAACAAAAGTTGGTAAAAATTGATTTTCGACTTAAATATCTTTTCAAAAATTTGAGATTATGGCTTCTAACTAATTTTAACTTATAAGAAATATTGTTTTCAACAGTAGGAAAAATTTTGAGAAAAATCGAATTGACAGTTTTTTTACAAAAAATAATAACCTAAAAAAAAAAATAAAAAAAAGTTGGTAAAAATTGAGTTTTGACTCAAATATCTTTTCAAGACTTTGAGATATTGGCTTTAAACTACTTTTATCTTAAAAAAAATATTGTTTTCAACATTCAGTAATATTTTGAAAAAAATAGAATTGACAGTTTTTTTACAAAAAATTAAAAACCGAAAAAAAAAATTAACAAAAGTTGGTAAAAATTGATTTTCGACTTAAATATCTTTTCAAAAATTTGAGGTTATGGCTTCTAACTAATTTTAACTTATAAGAAATATTGTTTTTAATATTAGGACAAATTTTGAGAAAAATCGAATTGACAGTTTTTTTTACAAAAAATAAAAACCTAAACAAATAAATTAATAAAAGTTGGTAAACATTGATTTTCGGCTCAAATAGCTTTTCAAAAATTAAAAATATTGGCTTCAAACGATAGGGATAGACGGGATGGGAAGTTATCAGTGTGGGTCGCATCCCAGCCTCTTTTTTTTTAATAAATGGCTCTTTTGCTATCTAAAAACCACGCAATCCGGCCTGCAGTGCGTGGCGTCTGATAGTTGATGGGTCAATTTGTAACCTAAGTTCAATTTTTGCTTCCCTTGATGATGCCGTGGGGTTTCTTCGAAAGAAATTTGTTATTTTTTAATCATCTTTTGCTGTGGTGCTTAGAGGCCTACCTCCTCTATGATGGCATAACACCTTTTCACTTTTAATGATTCTACAAATAGTTGATTTGTGAATGGAATATTTCTTTGAAATTTCTTTTTGTGATGCTCCCTTTTTGAAATCACTCAAAATTCTGGATTTTACATCCGATGAATATTTATTTCCCGCCATTTTTAAAACAAAATCTTTTTTTTTTTTTTTAATTTAAAAAGAATTCATCTTAAAAAACCATTTTATCGATCAAAGTCCCGGCTAAAACTAACTTAACAAATCAAGCTACACGTATAAACTTACCAAACTCAAAATAAATCAGATTAACCGTTATCAAAATGTGACGAAA
Organism: Eupeodes latifasciatus; assembly: GCA_920104205.1. Lineage (NCBI taxonomy): Eukaryota > Metazoa > Arthropoda > Insecta > Diptera > Syrphidae > Eupeodes > Eupeodes latifasciatus. The sequence continues at coordinate 372,936,363 of OV049924.1, forward strand.
AGAGAAATGGTCACTAGTTGCAAATGCTTTGCACAACTCAAAATCATTATTGTTTTTGTAAAAGCAGTGCATTTGTAGAATTAGCCTGTGGATCAGTGCTTTAAGATTATGAACAGTAAGATAACACATAGGCTGTGATAGTTGCAAAAGTTTTGCACAGTACTGTATGTCTATACCATGACGAGAAAAGAATAATGCCACTAAACTATAATCGTGAGGGTTAAACTCCGAAGTGCCAAAACAAAGAAAATTTTGAAGCAATTCTGTGAGCGTCGGGTAACTCATTCATATTCTGCCGTTTTACGAAGCTCGAATTGGTTAGCTTGGCTTTAGGTTATAATTTATCGTGAATCATCTAAGCCGATTAACGAGCGCCTCGTGACCATCCACATCAAGGCTCAATTCGGCAACTTACTTACTTAAGGTGGCGCTACAGTCCTGTGTGAACTAGGGCCTCACCCAACAAACTTCTTCATCTAGCTCGGTCCTTAGCTAGATGTCTCCAGTTTCGCGCTCCGAGTTGGGTGAGGTCACCTTCCACTTGTGCGCGCCACCTGATTCGGGGTCTTCCTCTACTGCGCTGTCCTGTGGGTGTGGATTCGAAGACTTTCCGGGCCGGAGCATTGGTTTCCATGCGCTCTACGTGACCTAGCCATCTTAGTCGTTGGACTTTTACCCTTCTGGCTAAGTGTACGTCGCTGTACAGCCCGTACAGCTCGTCGTTCCATCTTCTCCTCCACTCCCCTTCGATGCATACGGGACCGTAGATCACACGAACAATTTTTCTCTCGAAACGAGCCAAGGTGCTTTCATCCGCTTTTGTCATAGTCCATGCTTCGTATAGCACCGTATAGCAGGACGGGGATGATAAGGGTCTTATATAGCCACACTTTGGTCTTTCGAGAGAGGACTTTAACACTCAATTCCTTTCTTGACGACAGCATGCACTTTGTTTTGCCCTCATTAACCGTTAAACCCATTTTTGCCGCTTCTGCCTCAATACTCACAAAAACCCCATTGACATCACGCTGAGTTCTTCCGATTATGTCAATGTCATCAGCATATGCTAGTAATTGGACAGACTTTTGAAAGATAGTGCCTCTAGTGGTGCCGTGTGAGCTTTGCACTATTCTTTCAAGTACGATGTTAAAAAAATCACATGACAGCGCATCACCTTGTCTAAAACCTTTTTTGGCATCGAAAGGTTCTGTTAAGTTGTTTCCAACCTTTATGGAGCAGCGTGAATTCTCCATGGTCATCCTGCACAAACGGATGAGTTTGGCAGGGATGCCAAAACTAGATATGGCCCTATACAGCTCGTTCCTGTAGATCCATCATATGATGCGGCCTTGAAAACGATGAAAAGATGGTGGGTGTCGATTTGGTGTTCTTGGGTTTTTCCAGGATCTGCCGTAATGTGAATATTTGATCGACTGTGGACTTTCCTGGTCTAAAACCACACTGATAAGGTACTATCAGGTTGTTGACGATGGGCTTTAGACGTTCACATATTACGGCAGAGAATGTTAAGTAGACTGCAGTTTAGAGGGTCTCCTTTTTTCAATTCGGCAACATTACCCTAATATGCGCACACGCCCCCACAGAAGATAAGGATGAAAAACGGGAAAACAACCTGCTCTTAGACAAAACATATGAGCAGTGTCCTAGCTACGATATTTAAATTGTCCTGGGTGATTTTAATGCCAAAATAGGAAGGGAAGACATCTTTGGTGGAATAATCGGGAAAAACAGCCTGCACGACAACACTTCCGACAACGGATTCAGGCTCATCGATTTTGCTGCGGGCGAAACGTCATGGTAGCCAGTACGCGTTTTCCACACTTCAACATTCTCAAAAGAACTTGGTAGCTAGGTCACGTATAGAGCGCATGGAAACCAGTGCTCCGGCCCGGAAAGTCTTCGAATCCATTCCACAGGACAGCGCAGTAGAGGAAGTTTGTTGGGTGAGGCCCTAGTTCACACAGGGCTGTAGCGCCACCTTAAGTAAGTAAGTAAGTAAGTATCTAAGCCGATTCCACCAATTTTAACTTGCAGTGGTGAAACAAAATTTGTTTTTCGTTTTAACTTGGATCATGAAATGATCTGGTTTTGGTCAATTTGTCTTTGATATCAAAATACTCTTTGAGCAAAGCCAAACATTGGTAAATCTTTTTCCATTTAAAAGGAGCTGAAGTTAATCGTATTTGAGCTGGAAGACCTCACACTATTCGAACTGAAGCGAATTTGAAAATAATGCCAGGAGATCATGCATAATTTCCAAATATTCAGAATTTAATTAACCGCATGTGACTGCACCAAAATTATTTCTATAGGTATAAATCATACTTTGTGCTTCTAAAATAAATTATTTATGCAAAAATTAAATCTCTATTATTATCACTTGAAATTAAGTATTCACTTTTTACCTAAAAGTCAGTGGCTTACTTGTAGGGTAATTTTTCCCGACGTAGTCCTATGAAAGTACATCAGGAGCCACCGCTTGGGAAAAAGTTCGCACATAAGACCTCTGTATTGACAATTTTTGTTGAGCAAAGAATAGTCCCTGGATTTTTTGTATGTCCCATCAAAAAGTGGGATTGGAATATTTAAGGACAGTTTTTAAAAATATTATTCTCCTAAAATTAAAAACAAATATTTAAAATAAAACTTTCCTTTATCTTTTTAAACAAAAGTAATGTCAACTTTGAAAACAAACACTTGAAATTGCAAAGAAAATTCTTGAAATCACTTAATTGCCTGAAACTAAGAAAAAAAACCATACATATGATGATCCTTAAACTTATTCTTTTATGCAGAAAAATAAATAAATAAGTGGAAATAAAAGTTAAAAAGAAAAATAAAAACCCTTGAATAAAAATAAAATCTCACAATTTACAATTATTCATTCATCCATTAATTTGCAATACGAGAACACAATCTTCAAAAAGCTATTAAGCAGCAAGGTAGGCGTTATAGGTATTATTATAGGCTAGAAACATTATATGCATATTGCATATATGTATAAGACATATTCTCTAGCTCTCCAAATTCCACTTACAAACTGATGTGGATTTAATTTTACCCACAAAAGGATATGAATGGCATTCTAAAGATGCTCGCTCTCCTCCAGATCAAATACTAATTAATTTTTCATTTTTAATTAAATGCTTATCATGCACTTATTTGGTCCTATCTTCATGTAGTTTATAGCTCATCATATCCTTAAACTGACTGATGGTGTCCTCCTTGGGAAATGCATTATTTCATCTCCAACAACAACAAAAACAACAACAACTACATATAGTACAATTTCTGTGCAAAGATGAAAGCATAAAAATGATGCATGTAGGTAAATTTCCAAGAAAATAACAATAATGGCAAAAAGGATAAAAACAAAAAATTAAGAAAAAACAAGAAGAAGAAGAAGTGAATCCTTGCAACATTATAGCGAATGAACCAACATGGGTGCATTCAGTTCCCCCGAAGCGCTGCTGAAGCTATGTGAATTTCCCAAAGGGCAACTCCACCCACTCTGCTGCCTTTCTTCTTTTAGCTGCAGCGCAGCGTACAGCTCAGCTCAGCTCGGCACCCTTTTGAAAGTTGGCGTTGCTATTTCTACTGATGTGAGGATGATGAGGAGGAGGCACATCAACGCAAATGCGAGCACTTCAGAAGTGACACACAATTCACACCACCGCACCCCAACGACCGACGACGCGACGATGGTTGAGGGAATGAGAGGAAGGTATATTTTGCCACCCTCAACTGCCATCTCCCCAATTACACATTGGCATGGCATGGAGGATTTTGGGTGGTGGGTGTTGGTGTTGAGACTGGGGGTGGTCATAATGACGGTGGTGGTGTAGTGTGGGGCTGGAGGTGTTTGTTTCTGATTTTTTGTTTGTTATTTTCTTACAAATCTAGTTTTGTGGGGAAAGGATATTTCCACAAATGGGATTTGAAGCTGGGGCTTTAAAGGCGTAGGCTCGTCCATGGGTTAAAGCATCAAAAACATATTTAAAAAAAAAACCTAACCCAGGAAAGGCGTTGCTTAGCGGGAACCCACCCTTTTCATTCATTTCTTATAAAACGAAATGCTCGTTGGTCCTTAGGAGATCATAGTCAGTCAACCCCCTCAGGCATATTTGACACGTCGTGTCGGTCGTAGTCGTCATAGTCGTCGATGGATAGTCGTAGTCGTCTGTCTCTGCGATGCTGTGCTGATGATGAGAGGCCTATTTTTCAGAACCAGCAAGCAAAAAAAAATATATTATACGGATAACTTATATTGTATAAACGTCGAAGAATACTTTGCAAGGAAAAAGGACTCGAGTATCATCATGAGAGTGATTAAAATAATTATTATTATTTTATTTTATCCTGCAACAGTACGCAGTCTCGGTCGTTTACTTAGGCACTTTGTCCCATCGGGGCATCGACGTGTGTCAAGGTGAATGAATGAATGCATAAAGCTCCAATAAGGACTCGAGATGAAATGTCCATATTTTGATGTTAGTCGCGTTTTATGTGAACAATTAATCATCAAACGACTACTAGACCTTTATTCTATCAAAACTATACAAACAAGTACAACATTTCTACGAGAAAGCATCATATTATTACATGAATACAAAATATAAGTTTTTTCAGTAAGAGGTTTCATTTTGACATTTTTGAAAAACAGACAATTTTTGAGAGAAATCAATTAATGTGTATTTCATTGCAAAGAGAAAGGTATGCCACAAAATTTATATCACAAAAAAGCCGATCATAAATTCCAAATTGAAGGTTTAGAATCGATTAGGGAGTGTGGACAGAGACCTTATTTTTCATGTAGGTAACTCCAAAAAACAACAATGTCTCGGTGGCTGATGGTGAAAAATAATACGGTCAGTAAACCTTTCTTGATTAATTGAAGAGATTGTTTTGTTGCTTGACGCTTGAGTGCCATAGTTTGTATTTGTCAAATAATGTCAAAGATGACATCTTTAAAAATGGCAGCTGCTCTTCTCTATTCAAAATCAAACCTCTTATTATGAAAGTTTGGTAAATAAATGATCATAAATAAATAAATATCAATTAATCCAACTGAACGCACTACAATAAATGTGCACCTGAACGCGAAACACAGCTGACTCCTTCTCACTTGTCAGCTTTTTGACAGCCAACATGACCGGCCGTTGACATCCGTTCGAGAACTTTGGTTTTTAACCTGGTGTAGACAGGTCGATCCGCAGCTACATTGGATGCAATTTAATTTTTTATAAGTAACTAGTTTTAGTATACTCGTTTAATAAATATGATAATTCTATCTGTAAAGTTAATCGAATTTAGCGTTTCATTCAAATATTTTTATTTTGTTTAAAATATTCTTCTAAGTTGAGATTATTACGGGAACTATCTTTGGCAAATAAGGTCTTATAGGGTTCTTTGAACTTAAAGGATTTTTGAAGAGAATTATACTTAAAAACTTGATAACTTAAAAAAAACTGTTTCCTAGAAGTAATAATTAAAAAGAAATACATATAGAGATTTTAAATCTTCAAGATAACAGAAAGCTGAAAAGAAAAAAGAAAACAACGCGTAAACAGGACGTTTACGAGTTCAGCCAAAGGAATTCAATGCATGCTATCACAATGGAGCAATCGTAAGGAAATAACGTAATATTACGTAATGTGACTTTATCTGACAGCTCCACAGCTGTAAAAAAAACTACAAACAAAATACACTGGCTTTTGGAGGGATTCCCATTGGTTATTATAGAAATGTCATTCAAAGCAACCTCGAAGCAGGCTCATCGTAACGCAGACGAAGCTGAAGCGTGTTTGTGTTTCAGCCATAAGCTATCAAGACAACGTAACGTATCCATTGGGTCGCCCCAATCCGTTTCGTACGTCAATGTCAACGGATCATTTGTCGTAACGCTTACGACGGATTCTATGTTATGATCTCCGAAATGTCAAAAGAATGAACGTATTCAGGAACAAAAAAGTCTTAGCGAGAAGTTGCATGGGTTGTTTTCCTTGACCATTTTGTTTTATTTGCGACCTATGGGAACTTTATGGCAAGTTTTATATTTATAAAAATTTCAGAATTCAAGATTTTAAACCTTAGCCATTGGGTCGATTAAAAATAAATTAAATAAATTAAAAAAGCCTACGTTTGGAATGCTGTAAATAATATGGAAAAACAACTCTTATAGCATAAATTCCAAGCTACGATAGATTTGTTCAAATGTTGATTCCGGTCTATTTTATGGATGCAGCACTTGAAAAGTCATAGACATTGTCTCGAGAAAGATGCAACTATGTTTTCTTCAAACCATCTTAAGAATATTCCGGCCAACCGTATTTTCAATGCAGGAACTTATAGATTCTATTATACGAAGACGAAAGTAACATATCCGAAAATATAGGACCCCACTCACACAGGACTACTTAAAATTGGGATAGCCTAGAATTACATGGCGAAGAAGGGTTAAACAGGAATTAGCAAGACTGGGGAAACGTTAAAAAGAGAGAGCTGATGTATATTGCCCGTAGGAGTAGTGGATGCCTTATATACGCTCTCCAAGTTTAATTTCACGAACGCTATTGGTCCCAGGGCCTAAATATGTAATTTGTTAGTATTGCTCCAGAAATCTATCATTAAAGGGCCGTTATTTTGTACTTGTTTCAATAATATGTGGTAATCAAAAGGTTAGGTTTGTTTTTGATTCTTCAGAAATATTTTTTTTCAAAATTCGATAGCTAAAGATTGGTTTAACATTTCTTAAATAAATATTTCTTAGCACTAGACCTTTAGTGACTTACAACTTGGAGGGGATCTACAATTTTATGCTGAATCCGAACGGAGAAGGATTAATCAATTCCTCGTCAGAGCCAATACCCGTGAAAAAAACATTAGGTGGCACGGGCAAGTATTGAACCCAAGACAGAAAAAATTAGAATTTCGAAACAACTTATACTCTTGGAATATAGAAGTGGTTTTTGATAAAATTATATCTGTCCACTTTTTCCGTTTCCCAAATCGGTAAAAATAGTGACATCGTCCAAAAAGACCTTAAGCAGGAATCTGAAGTTTGAGTTATAAAGGGTTTTTCATTAGGAGGATTTATTTTGAATAAGCCGCTATTTGGGCAGCTGCAATGCAACTATAAACGTTTCAGTTACGCCTTTAAAATAATTACAAACTTTTGAATTAAAGGTTTGCAAGTTAGTGATTTGAAGAATAGAAACCGTGGGAGTCGCTCAAAAATAACTGAACATTGTTTTGTAGACCGTAGTGTAGATGAAAACCTATATTTTGTCAATTCCACAGAAAACATTCCGCATTTTGCAAAAAAAGACTAGGGACTAAAGGCTTTTAAAGTTCAGTTAAAACAGGAGGTAAATTCTGTCGATCACAAGAAACGTGTCGTATATTATATAATTCGGTTCTATAAATGCCCCATGGATTAATCCGGAATTTCATTGAAAAATCATCTTAAGTAACTAGATCCGTTTTGGGCTTTGATGTTGCAGTAATAAGCAGATGTTTTCATTTGGGGCTCGTAAAATCCAAGCATGATTTTTGAAAAGCCTCTCTGATTACACTGCTCGACACGGTTTTGTTACTGGCAATTAAATTGCACTTTTAAGATTTTTTGATGGCCTCAATTCAAATCCGGCTTCATAATTACTGTATGTCTGTATTACGTAAGGCTTTTGAGATTTAACTTTTTAATATTCTAAAAAATCCATATATAAGGCTTTTTGAGGCTATCTAAATTCATTAAGTTTCTATTTTTCAATAACTTTCGTAGTGGTTTTCCAAATTTGAAATCCCTTTCTTCAATATTCCGTTGAAATATTTTTATAGTATTTAATAAAATGTACGAAAAACCTTAATAAGTTATTAGATGTCACCTCACTTACTTACTTAAGGTGGCACTACAGTCCTGTGTGAACTAGGGCCTCACCCAACAAACTTCTCCATTTTCGCGCTCCAAGTTGGGTGAGGTCACTTTCCACTTGTGCGCGCCACCTGATCCGCGGTCTTCCTATACTACGCTATCCTATGGATGTAGATTCGAAGACTTTTCGGGCCGGAACATTGGTTTCCATGCGGTCTACGTGACCCAGCCATCTTAGTCGTTGGACTTTTACCCTTCTGGCTAAGTCTACGTCGCTGTATAGCCCGTACAGCTCGTCGTTCCATCTTCTCCTAAGCTCCGGAACCGTATATCACACGAAGAACTTTTCTCTCGAAACGACCCAAGGTGCTTTCATTCGCTTTTGTCATAGTCCATGCTTCTGCAACATATAGCAGGACGGGGATGATGAGGGTCTTATATAGCGACACTTTGGTCACTCGAGAGAGGACTTTGCTACTCAATTGTCTTCTTAGCTCAAAGAAACAGCGGTTAGAAAGAGCTATTCTTCGTTTGATCTCAGCGTTGGTGTTGTTTTCTGCGTTCATAGCGGAGCCTAGGTAGACGAAGTACTTATTTACCTCAAAGTTACGTGTGTCGATGGTGACGGACGTTTTGACCGAGACGTTCAAGGGAATTAATGCGAGAGTCCAATTCAGGACAACTTAATCCTGTTAAAAAAATATTCTTTTGTTTTTGCCAACCAGTATACTGTTGTTAGCAGAAAATAAAACGTTTTTGAGCCATACACATGTTTTAGCTAACACGGGTTACTTATTTTCTGGATCCTATATTTATTTATTAGTGTTGCAAGTCACTGTTTTTGCAACATTTCAAATTACATCGTTCTCTTTAACTATTCAAAGCCTAAGGTACAAAAAATAAAGCCAAACGTCCATTGCTTTGAATCTGAAATAGTCCACCTTCCTCCTGGTCGAAATCAAAATAGAGATCTAGCGCCAGTTCCATGTCATCGACAGTGATAGGACTTGTTCTTTTTTCCCTTTAACACCCATAGACGCTACTTGCATTTTTTGTATTCCATCGAAACCTTAGCCACCGACAACGAGCGACGCCACCGCCGCCATGCCACCGCCGTCACTACCCGTCACTGTTACCGCCTGAACCAAAACAGTAAATGAAAACAGTTTTTACACACCAAACACCAGCACCACCCACAAAAGAAAACACAAGCCAGGAATGTCACACTTGTCTCTCTATCCACTTACATTTTTCCCGTTGTAAAAAATTAATTGGGTCAGACACGAAGTGTCTTCTAGTTCCAGTAGCTTGAACTGGAGAGTCTATATCCATTCCCCCAGGGGAACACTCTTATAGTCGTCCTGCAGACGACGACAACGCCGACGATATCGTCAGACATAGGTATCCTGCCGTGCGCCTCTTTATACCTAGGCCTACGTAGGATACGTATAGATATATCCGCTCCAAAGTGCAGCGTCTAATGCTGTCGCATATTCATAAGTAAGCTGTTGTCAGCGTCGGCGGGTGGCTGCGGCGTGCGGTGGCGGGCTGCTTGCAGTAGACTGCAAGACCTAATTGTACACCGATCCGACAGGTCTGGGAGCAAACAAATTTCTTCTTTTATTATTTACAGTGAACAGAGCGCTGATGGAGAACACAGCAGAGAGACACTCCTGTCCTATAACTCCTGCTCCTTCAAATATGGAGTTGTTTTCGTCTCCCAGAAGTTCGTACACAATCGTCATGTCTCTTTTGCCGCGGCATTGTCTTTTGGTCTGAGTCTGGGTCTGGTCTGGAGTTTATTTTATTGGTAAATAGTGTGACCTGTTTTTCTACAAATCAAAGAAAAACTAAGATCTTCTGGATTCTGGACTTTAGGGAATTTGCGTTTTTTGGAGAATGAGTTTTTGAGATTATGGGTCTTCTGAACATTTGATTTCGAGATTCTTTTCAACTCAAAAAAAAAATAATTTAAAGAAGTTGAAAAACACTTCTATGAAACAAAAGGAACGAGGTTCGCAAATTTGACCAAAATGTAAAAAAACTCCCAAGGGTACCACCCATGAACCAAAGCTTGTAAAACCGAAAACATCGTAGTAGAACCGCAGTCTATGCTGAGAGTATGGAAAAATCCAGACTATATAACGTCGATGACGAATCGAATTCTGCTGTAAGGAAGATAGCAACATTTAACCCAGGTGACGCAGAACAACAATTCCGCCTACCCGATCTCGACGAAGTGAAGATAGCTTTATAAGAGCATGCACCCACTTATCTGTAAAATATGGTCGGAAGAAAACATGCCCGATGAGTGGAATTTCAGCATAGTTTCCCCAATACAGAAGAAAGAAGACCTAAATTGCTCCAACTACAGAGGCATCAGTCTTCTTAACATCGCATATAAGATTCTTTCTGTTGTATTATGTGAACTTCTGAAGCCGTGAAGTCGTCAACAACCTGATAGGTCCTTATCAGTGCACCTTTAGACCAGGCACGTCCACCAATGACCAAATATTTAAATTACGCCAAATCTATAATAGAAGAGAGTACAACTTTACAGAACAATGTCTAATTTTCCATCCCTGTCAAACCTGTCCGTTTGTGCACAATGACGATGGAGAAAGCAGTATTAAGGTCGGAAAAGATGTCACCGATGCTTTTTATGTCAAAAAAGGTTTTATCCAAGGCGATGCACTGTCATGCGGTTCCTTCAACATCGTTCTGGAAAGAATTGTGCAAATATTAATCGTCAACACTAGAGGCACAATCTTCCAAAGATCCATCCAATTACTCGGATACGTCGATGATATTGACATAATTGGAAGATCAAAAAGAGGCTGGGATGCGACCCACACTGATAACTTCCCATCCCGTCTATCGATTTGTCTTGCTTAAAAGTTTGTCTAAATGTATCAATTCTTACCAAATTTGCGTTCTATTTTTTGTAGATTTTATTTTTTTTATGTTGGATTTTTATAAAAAAATTAAAGAATATAAAAAACAATATTTTCTGTGAAATAAAATAAGTTTGAAGCCAATATTTTTAATTTTTGAAAAGCTATTTGAGCCGAAAATCAATTTTTACCAACTTTTATTAATTTTTTTGTTTAGGTTTTTATTTTTTGAAAAAAAAAAACTGTCAATTCGATTTTTCTCAAATTTTTTCCTAATGTTGAAAACAATATTTCTTATAAGTTAAAATTAGTTAGAAGCCATAATCTCAAATTTTTGAAAAGATATTTAAGTCGAAAATCAATTTTTACCAACTTTTGTTAAATTTTTTTTTCGGTTTTTAATTTTTTGTAAAAAACTGTCAATTCGATTTTTCTCAAAATTTTATCAGATGTCAAAAACATTATTCTTCGTTGCACAAAATTGTTTTGGAGATGAAATCATATTTTAGTCGTAAAATTTTCGAAGTGACACATTTTTTTTTTCAGTTTTTTTGATTTATAAAAAAAACCGTCAATTGAATTTTTTTCCAAAAATATAATTGTTTTGTATCACGTTACAATATATAACATAAAATTTAATTCAAGTCTCTAGCGTCATTGGTTCATGAGATATTTAGGGTTAACCAAAATTTTCACCTTTTTTTTAAACTGCTATGGTAAAAAAACCACCCACGCAATTTTCTTGAGAGCCCTTTCTGCATCTTTCTGCCTTATTATCTGTATAACAAAATTTATTTGAAGTCGATATCTCTTCTGGTTCTTGAGCTATGGACGACGAAAAAAAAGTCGCGAACGTACGGACGTACGTACACACGCACGCACAGACATCTTTCTAAAAATCTTTTATTTCGACTCTAGGGACCTTGAAACGTCGAGAAATGTAAAAATTTTCAATTTGACAAATCGGACCCATTACAATAACTTCCTATGGGAAGTTAATAATATATCAGTGGAGCGTTTTTGAGCATTGCGACGGAAGCGGAGAAGATGGGTTTAGTATGGTCAATGAGGGTTAGACCAAGTCTATGCTGTCATCAAAAAAGGACATTGAACGACGACGTCTGGTCTATAAGATACTCATCATCCCTGTTCTCATTTATGGCGCTGATGCTTGGACCTTGTCTGAGAAGGTTAAGAATGCCTTAAGTGCCTTGCACATGAGCAACGAACTGCGAACTGCGAATGGACGAACAAACGTAATTTTACACATTTCAAAAAGTCAATTCCAAACAAAAACACATTTAAACTATAAGAAACCAATTGACAGTAATATTAGGATAATAAAATTTGCATTTTGTTCTCTAAAACAAGACAATTTTGTAAAAACAATTTGTTAGCAACGAATTGCAGTGTGGTTGTTACGAACTGTCAAACTCTATTCGCGTTCCACATACCATCCACACTGCAACGAATAACTTGTTCGCGCTCAACTTAACCTCAAAATTATACCACTCTTGTTTTGTTTTTGTGTGAAAGATCATGGCTGAGGAAAATATGAAGAAAAGGGTTGACAATTCGTCGCTGTTTGCGAATAGAAATAAAGCTCATGTGCAAGAAAAGTCAAAATATGCGAACATCCACAGTTCGCAGTTCGCAGTTCGTAGCTCATGTGCAAGATGCTTTAGGATGTACAGCGACACTGACCTGGTTAAAAGAATAAAAGTCCAACGAATTAGATGAATGGGTAATGCAAAGCGAATGGACCCCTGAAGCCCGGAAGGTTTTCAAATCCAATCCCAAAGGACGTCGGAGAAGAAGATCGTGACTTAAGTGGAGCACGCAGGTTTGAGAGGACCTTAACCAACTTGGCGTGCAAAACTGGAGACAGTTAGCTAGGGACGCATGTTGGTTGAGGCACAGGTCTGTCCCGAACTGTAGCGCCACCTTAAGTAAGTAAGAACTAAGTACGTTGCTAAAACCTTTCAAAAATCTTTCATTGACACTTTTGCAAAAATAGATGAGAATTTTGTCTGTCCCCAGACTATCTTTAATTATGTACAAAAGCAAAATCTTACATTATTTGGCCTTACTTAAAGATGATTATTTTTTTAACCAGATTTAATTCATCCAATTCATTCAGTAGCTCTCCCTTTCTTCGCATATTTTTTAAACTAAGCTCTAAGGTCAGGTAAATTCCCGACCATATGGAAGAAGGCATTTACTACACCACCCTTTAAACAGGGTAACACCTCAGACATTAGTAATTACAAGATCAACCTTTAAACTATAATGTACCTATTCCCAAGTTTGTTGGTCATGTTATTTTCAATAGCTTATGTACATTTTAACTAAAAGAATAATATATGTAATGAACAACATGGTTTTAAGGTAGGGTATCCATAACGTGTTTGAAAAAAAAGGGAACATTTTCAAAAATTCAAACTTCTACTGTTATACTCCCCCCGCTCACCTCACCATCATCCAAATAAAAGATTTGATCAAATGTTCGTTTCATAAAAATGTATATTTATAAAAGAAGCATTAACTACAAACTAATAATAATAAATTGCAATAAATAATAATGATTAGTAAAACTTAAATAAAAATTAATTCAAAATATTGCTGAATTCAAGTAGATAATTATTATATATTTCAAGTAGATTATTTTACATAAATATGTATGTTAATTTTCTTCCTCATCTGAGGATGTATCATACTTTTGGGAGCCTCGAATTTGATCTAGATATTTTTTTTTTCATTTAAAAAGGAATCATAAAACTTATTGCAGCTTAAATCTTTTAAGTTGTAGGCAACTACTAGAATCGATTTGATTGTTCCTACTTTTAAACGATTCCGTTCCGATATCGTCTTCAAATCCTTTTTAATTAAATTATTAAGAATCGATTTTGTAGCTAGAGGAATAAAATGTTGATCATATCTGTTCTTTAAAATAGTTTGAAGAGAATCTAAAACCATGGATACTTCTAATAGGGAATTGTTTTCCTTTTCTAATTCTATGGCTTTTTCATTTAACATGAAAGCAAGTGAATGTACAAAGTACAAAAAAGCTTTAGATAAATCAGGGGTGGAATCGGCTAAGCTGATAATTGACTATCATATTTTTGATAATCAAATTTGACTATCACATTCATTCCGTCTGTGTAAGATGATTCAACTCAATTCAATTCGATTGAACAATTTCAGATTATAATTGTCACAATTCATTGTTGCTATGGTGAAATTTTAAAATGATTCCTATAAAATATCTAAATAAAAGTATCAAATTGGCTGTGTTTAAATAACATTCTTATTTCTCTTGTGTTTTTTTTTCGAATTACGTAAGCTTTGTCGGTCACAAGAATGTGTTTTTGTACCTAAAAAGGTTAACTGAAAAAATGTTCCATTCGTTGACTATAAAATTTTTCTAGTGACAGCTTTTCAGGTATCAATTTGACTATCACTTTATACAGATCAAGTTCGATTATTTTGACTGTCAACAATCAACAATCACCTTAGCCGATTCCACCCCAGATTGAAAAAATGTTTTTAAAAGAACAGGACAGTTTATGTTGGATAAAAAATAAGCTTTCAAAGCAGGATACACTTGAAGGATTCTATTAATTGCGGGAAACAAAGACAACCATCTGGTGGTATAGTGACGAAGCATCTCTTTGTGCTCTACTTCAAGTGAGGCGCAAAAGTCTTTTAGATTTTCATTTCTAATTGTATATAATATAATAATTGTAGATTTTTATAACTGTCGTTTCGATGTCAATAGAAAATATATCGAAGCCATATTTAGGTGCGTTTGAAACTATATGGACAGGACAACCATTTCCAATTAATTCTTTCCCTATTGAGGATTTAAGTCTGTAAAATAAGTTATCTACGCCTGCTCTATTTAAGCCTCCAAAATTTGTATTACAGTTATCTGCAGAAAATGAAATGCTTTTTTTTCAATGTCAAAACTTTTTAAAGTTTCCAAAAGAAAATTGGAAGTAGTTTCCCAATTTTCGCTACTAAGTTTGTTCAAATGAATTAATTTGGTCTGAACACCAACTTCTTTTTTAAAATACTGTATTAAAATCGGAAATATTTTAATATTGCCATGGTTACTTCCATCGGTAGATATTGACAAAAACGGTGTTTCACTAACGGAGGTTAAAACACTATCGATACAAAAGGGAGCTATGAAATGCTTTTGAATTGATCTTGTTTTTGTATGTGCTGACGAAAGGCGTTTTGCGATTTCCGAGTCGTTAAAGATTTACTTAAATAATTTAGTCGAGCAATCTGTAGACCGAAAATTGAAGTGGTGTTTGAGTGCATGAAAAGCAAGAGCACCCTCTGCAGCGGCTATTTTGTCATCTAGTTTTGTAAATCTCGGGATTAATGCCGATGTAAATTTATTTGAAGTTTCGAACCAGGGTTCGGTGATGGATTTTGAATAGGTAGGTTTGTATTGCAATGCTTTATTTTAGTGGATACTACAAAGTTTTTTTTAATGAAAAGGGAGTAAGATTACTATTTTTCAGCATTTATAAAAAAAAACATTTCAACATTTATAAAAAAGAAAAAAGAGGAAAAAAAAAAACATAAATAAAAAAGAGTACAAAAAAAGAATTTGATGCAAAAAGAAAGAATAAGAAAGATCGAAGTCCAAAAAGACAACATGTTCCCTTTAAAAGAGATGTTCTGGAAACCCATTTTAAGGGAGTTCGTCGACAATTACTAGTCTACTTGCATTAGAACTCTGTCAAGAGCTCGACTTTATTTACACTGATTACACATTTAAGCTGAACGGAATTGGGTTTAATCCCGAATTCATCTTATCTTCAAAACAGTCTTATCAATTAAAATTCAGAAGCTCTTCCTCCAACCGTTTTATTGCCAAATTAGGAGTTCCCCAGGGTAGTCATTTAGGACATTTACTCTTTATCTTACCTATCAATGATATGTAGCCCTTTTTGTACAATGCAATAACATTTTAATCTATGTGGATGATATGAAAATCTTCGATAGCATACAATCTGCAAACGATCGATTACAACTCCAAAAAGATATTAACAGTTTTAATATTTGGTGCAAAAAGAATGGGCTTAACCTTAACTCAATTAAATGTAAAGTATTCTCTAAAAAACGTAGTTTCCTAGCACTCTATACATCTCATTCAAAGTTTTAAAAATCTTGGAGTTTTTTTAAATTCTGATCTCGATTTCACAGAGCATATTAATTCGATCGTTAGTAACTATGTGTTAGGATTTGTTAAACGTTGGTCTTAAGAATTTCAGGATCCTTATTTTACTCTATCTCTTTATAACACTTTGGTCCGCAACGATCTTGAACACGAAACTCAGGTAGAATAGGATATAATCTGTTCAATGCATTTTTATGTTTTTTACCCTAAGAAGGCTACCATGGTCTGAACCTTACAACCAAACACTTTGTGAACATCGAATAAAACTTCTTCAAATGCAGCCTCTATCGCAAATATAAACTCAAACCTCTACGATTTAAGCATGAGTAAGAATACTCATAAATATATGTATAGTATATTCAAGACCAGTGTACCACGAACTTCAGTGTTATTTTTTGTGTTCTAAGTTTGTATTTGGTATTTTTAAAGCTGTTATCCACAATTTCACCTGCATGGTAAATTATATCTCTTATTTGTAATCGTGTTTTAGAATATTCTCATGTGTTAATGTCGTTATAAGAAATACCTAATGAAAGTCAACGATGATATGCTGCTAATTAGTGTTCAAAAAATAATATATTGAATACCTTATTTTAAGTGTTACCGACGGATCGGCACGATTAAGATGAGAATGAGACATTTTACCTCGATAAAAAGTAGTTTAAACCAATCTCCAGTCTCGTAACTACCTCCGCCCAAGAAATTATGTCATAATATTGGTCCGTTGTGACGTGAAGGACGAACAAACAAACAAGCAAACATACTGACTTTCCCATTTATAATATTACTACAGATTATATTATTGTAGTTCGTTTTATATCTTACTAACTACAAACACAATACAACATGAGTTTTTGTAATTTTTTTTTATCAATTCCAAGAATAATTGTAAGAGGTGAAAAAATACACACCAGCTGGTCACACCAATTCGGTTCATCTATCAAGAAAAGATGCTGGTAGCTGGTTTAAAGATGCTAGAAGATTACATCTATTGACTGTGTCGCGACAAATTCAATGTGGCTGGCGCTCAAAAAAAGGGAAGTGTGCAATAGAATTTTGTCCTGTGTGGCATCAGAATTTTCTCCTGTTGTCTCCTGAACCTGGTCGTGGTCGTGATGGTGATGGTGCTGCTGCTACTGGTGCTTGGTGCAGCAGTGTAATAGAAGATTAGGAAACAATAAGGAAGCGCCTCTTGTAAACAGGAGTGCAGACAGTGGAAGTGCCGTTGAGAGTGGCGGTAAAGTCTACAACAGTGGCGGTGGTGTATCAACAAAAGGAAGTTTGGTATCAGGCGGGTTTCCTATTTGTTTTTGTTATTATTTTATAGGATTTTGTCAGATGGGAGTTCTGGGACAATGTCTTACTTTGCATATTTTTTTGAACTGCCACTGTCATCGCCGCCGCCGCGTCTGCCACTAACAAACGTAGTCATCGTTGTGTCGTGTCGGCATCAAAACAATGTCTCGTCTTCCAGAAAGGGTCGATGGCTTCCTTTTTTTTCCTGAGTGTCTAGCCAGGATTTAGGTTTGTGGTGATTATTTTATGTGGGTGATCACATTGACTTTGTATTACATGAAACAAATGAGGGGTGAACATTTTAAAGGTGGGTAAGGTAGACCTTTATAGAAACGAAATTATTTTTGAGGTAGGTTATGTTTCAAGGTTGAAATTTGTATTTTTTTGTGACGTCATGGACCGTCAAATATGGGTGAATTGACTTTACCTATAGCTGTCAAAATTTCATGATTTTTTAAGAGTGAAATGCTTAATCCTTACTCACAAAATGAGTACTATGAGTACAGTTTTTTGAACTGCAGCGAAAGAGGTCAGAAACACTTTTTTAGCGAATTACTTGAAAATGATTGATATATTTTTGAAAACAAGTTGTTCGAATGAATTTTAAACATAAATAATTATCAAAAAGTATTTAAAAAATTGTACAAGCTTGTCTAAATGTCTAGGGGCATTTTTTTGGTTGCATAATGTTTTGGAAAATATTATTCTAAAAAAAAAGAAAGATTTTTCAACCAGATTGACCATATTGCTATCGACGCTAGACACGTTTCCAACATAGTGGATGTCCGAGCTTTCCGAGAAACTGACGTTGATTTGTACCCACTACCTCTTTGTAGCCAAGGTATAATACTTCGGGTTTCCAGACTTAAGGCAATGATGCTGGGAGCAACAATCCCAAAAGATTGCCAAGTCACTAGTAACCCCTTTCGAAGTTCTCTGTCGCCAACACAATGTGTCGAGAACCAGTGGCAACATTACCAGGATGCAATCAGAAAACTCACCTCCGACGTGCTGGGTTTCAAACAGACACGAACAAAAAACCTATGGTTTGATGAAAAATGTCGGCAGGCAAATGGAGCCAAACAACATTAACGCAAAGTAGCGTTGCATAAAAAGACAAGAGTTGCTTACGAGCTCTATAAGCAGAAGAAGAGAAGGATAGAGCATGACAAGTTTGTGGTCGAAGATGTTGAGAGCTTCAAAAGACGAAATGAAGTTCAAAAGTTTTATGAGCAGATGAAACAAAATTCACAAGTGCATAAACCTCGAACCAAAGGCTACAAAGACGAAAATGGAAACATTACAGAAAAACCGCTGTAAATGCTGAGGATTTGGAAGGACCACTTCTGCAGACTGTATAACGGCGACGACGAATCATTCAACATAGGCGACGAAAGCCAACAATCGCGTCTTCCCGACTTAGACGAAGTAAAGATTACTATATCTAAGCTGAAGTCTAACAAAGGCTCTGGAGAAGATGGCTTGAATAACGGGCTCTTCAAAGCAGATTTAGCTAATTTAGTTAAGAACATGCACTAAGTTATCTGTACAATACGGTCGGATACGGTTTGCCAGATACAGAAAAATGGAGACCCGCTAAATTGTACCAACTTTAGAAGAACAAGTTAACATCGCTTACAAAATCTTCTCTGCCGTAATAATGTGAACGTCTTAAGCACATCGTCAACAACCTAATAGATCCTTATCAGTGTGGTCTTAGACCAGGAAAGTCCACAGTCGATCAAATATATTTAAAGCCGCATATGAAAGAATCTACAGGGACGAGCTGTATAGAGCCATGTCTAGTTTTGGCATCCCTGCCACACTCATTCTTTTGTGTAGGATGATCGAGGCACTATCGTTCTAAACTATGTCTAAATACTGGCACATGCTGATGAAATTGACATAATCGGAAGAACTCACTCGTGATGCCAATAGGGCTTTTGCGAGCATTGAAGCAGAGGCGGCAAAAATAGGTTTAGCAGTTAATGAGGGAAAACAAAATGTATGCTTTTAATAAGGAAAAGGACCTACATCACCGACATCTCGGTCAAAACGTCACGATTGACAGACGGCAGACGTGACTTTGAGGTAATTAAGAACTTTGTCTACCTGGGCTCCGCTACGAATTCAGAAGCGAACATTGAGATCAAACATGGAATTACTTTTGCTAACTACTGTTTCTTTGGGCTAAAAAGCTTGGAAGAAGCTTGGACTATGACAAAAGCGGATGAAAGTACCTTTGCTCGTTTTGAAAGAAGAGTTGTTCTCGTCATCTATGGTCCCGTACGAATTGAAGGTGAGTGGAGGAGAAGATGGAGCTGTACAGCGACGTAGACTTATCCAGAAGGATAAAAGTGTATAGAATGTGATGGTTGGGTCACGTAGAGCGCATGGAAACCAATGCTCTGGTCTGAAAAGTCTTCGAATCCAGGCCACAGGACGGCGGCGCAGTAGAAGAAGACCGTGGATCAGGTGGCGCGCACAAGTAAAAAGTGACCTCACCAAACTTGGAGTGCGTAACAGGAGACACCTAGCATTACGATATCGGTGCTAATCATGCCTCTTTTTCAAAGTGAAATGGTATGACTGTTACAATACTCAACAATCCGCACCAAACTGTCACTCCTTATGGATGTATCGACTTTAACGTGTGGTTTTCGAGCAGCAAGTGCAGAAATTTTGTTTGTTAACGTGATTTTTGTTCATATGTAAAGAAAAGAAAGAATACCTATTACTATGATTAATATTAACTTAAACTTGCCAGTTTTATTTTCAAACCACAATATATTTAAAAATATTAATACCAACGTGAATATTAATCCCTTTTAATCCATTTAGTTGAAGTAGTTATTTTCTTGTTGTTTATCGAATTTCGATAACAATAGTTACAGTTTTAGTCATTGACAATTAAAGCTTATTTTAAGCGGATTGTGTACAAAATTCTAAATCAATTCATATCATACCTACACCATGCATACGTAGGTACATCATCACTCATATGTATGTAACCCTATCCTATCCCTCATCTCTCACCCTCAACTTGCAAACTCCTGATGAATAACTCCTCTTAATGCGACTTACATTCAACCAACCACAAAAGCTATTGTAAATGTAAACGGCCAAAACCATTTCATCCATCCTTCAGAATAACCAAAAACAATAACAACAACATAACCAAAGCAGCCAAAAATAACGACAATCGATATTCGAAAGTGTCCTTTTCCTTTTGAAAGGACAAAAGGACTTGAGTGGATGTAATAGATACATACATATATATTTATGTGTCGGTTAGTTTAGCTGTTTTGTGTTTGTTACCATTCGAGGCATCTCTCGATCATCAAAGCAATATAAATGCACAATGGTGCAAGTAATCAGGCTAAGATATAAAAGAGACGTAGAGAGAGTGAGAAAGACCGAGTGAGCATCTCAAAAGGACTTTCATCCTTGCAGGAGATACAACTTGCGACAACGGACGACAACGACGAACGTCCTATTTGTAGTAAATCCTAAACAAAGGATAAGCGTCAGCAACAACAAAGGCTAAAATGAAAATGATACGAGTAATGTCAGAGGGAAAAATGTGTAGAGGAAGTAAATAGATGAAGAAAGAATATTTTTCCCAGGAAAAGCAAACCCTTTTGGTCAGGGGCAGTGGTTGGTCCTTATAACAACACCCCTCACCATACGGTAGACAAACATTTTATACAGGAGTGGATTTGTAATTTAAGTCAAAAGTTAGAGTTGACTTATTTTATTTAAGTATTTATAATAATATATCTGGAAATAATCCACTTATCCAAAAATGTGAATTTGTTAAAATAAATTAAAATTGTTGAAATAAACTAAAATTGTTGAAATAAAGGAAAATTATTCAAAAAATTGTAAAATACTGTCCCAGTGGTGTGTGTTCAAAATCCCTTACCTCTGGTGGGGGGAAATTTATGAACCGCGAGTTAAAAAAATAAAACGCCGAGTTGTAAGGTCGGTATGCTTTTTATTCGAACTGCCTTATAAAATCTTAACCTACGCTTATATATACTATTTTGTTCGTGATATCGATAAGTGATAACAGAAACACACACACAAACTCTGAACCCAAGCGCAAGCAAAGCAGTTTCTTGTTATCTCAATTTGTATGTGTTCATGTTTGCTAGATAAGATATCCTAAGCAAACATAATGCCTATCACTTATCTTATCACTTCTTATTACTCTAGTGTTCAATGTTTGAACAGTGTGTTCGATAGAGCAAAACGTCTAATTAAGTAACCTTTGTCTCTGATCATTATACTTTTGTTGCTTACTTTTGTTTTCCTCCAATATTTCAAAACGAGTGAGATCTCCAAATTCCGAGGACAGAATATTGGCCTCGGATTGTAAATTCTCAAAAACGAATAAAAACAAAAACAGACAAGTACCTTACCTTCAAAATAATGATGAAGGTATTTATCAAAACTCAGATAAAGACAATGTCTTTGCAATAACCTTTCTGAAAAAATCATTGTGTATCTCAACACCTTAGTGATGATCCTACTAAAATGCTAGTAAGTGAAACAACAAATACAGTTCAATCACAAATCACTGAAACTCCTAGGGATCAGTTTATATTCAGGGAGGATGTTAAATACATCGTTTCAAACTTAAAAGTAAAAAAAGAGGCTGAGATGCGACCCACACTGATAACTTCCCATCCCGTCTGTCGATTTGTCTTGCTTAAAAGTTTGTCTATATGTATCAATTTTTACCAAATTTGCGTATTATTTTTTGTAGAATTTATTTTTTTATGAAAAAAACGGACAGTTGGATTTTTATAAAAAAATTACTAAATATCGAAAACAATTTTTTCTGTGAAATAAAATAAGTTTGAAGGCAATATTTTTGTAAGTACTAAGAAGCTATTATCTCAAATTTTTGAAAAGATATTTGATTCGAAAATCAATTTTTACCAACTTTTATTAACTTTTTTTTTTTGGGTTTATATTTTTTGTAAAAAAAACTGTCAAATCGATTTTTCTCAACCTTTTTTAGAATGTTGAAAACAATATTTCTTATAAGATAAAATAAAATTGAAGCCTTAATCTCAAGTTTTTGAAAAGATATTTGAGTCAAAATTCAATTTTTTCCAACTTTGAGTAATGTTTTTTTTAGGTTTTTATTTTTTATAAAAAAAACTGTCAATTAGATTTTTCTCAAAATTTTATCAGATGTCAAAAACATTATTCTTCGTTGCACAAAATTGTTTTGGAGATGAAATCATATTTTAGTCGTAAAATTTTCGAGGTGACAAATTTTTTTTTTCAGTTTTTTTAATTTATAAAAAAAAATTTATAAAAACCGTTAATTGGATTTTTTTGCAAAAATATAATTGTTTTGTATCACGTTACAATATATAATATAAAATTTATTTCAAGTCTCTAGCGTCATTGGTTCATGAGATATTTAGTTTTAACCAAAATGTTCACCTTTTTTTAAACTGCTATGGTAAAGAAACCACTCATGCAATTTTCTTGAGAGCCCTTTCTGCATCTTTTTGCCTTATTATCTGTATAAAAAAATTTATTTGAAGTCGATATCTCTTCTGGTTCTTGAGCTATGGACGACGAAAAAAACGTCGCGAAC
Source organism: Eupeodes latifasciatus (assembly GCA_920104205.1). NCBI lineage: Eukaryota > Metazoa > Arthropoda > Insecta > Diptera > Syrphidae > Eupeodes > Eupeodes latifasciatus. The sequence goes on from OV049924.1 coordinate 372,959,264, forward strand.
GTACGGACGTACGTACACACGCACGCACAGACATCTTTCTAAAAATCTTTTATTTCGACTCTAGGGACCTTGAAACGTCGAGAAATGTCAAAATTTTCAATTTGACAAATCGGATCCATTACAATAACTTCCTATTTGAAATTAAAAACCGGCTGGACTAGATAACATAAAAACTTATGTCTTAAAAAACTACCAAAAGCAGGGCTCGAATTTCTTACGTTTTTGATAAACTCGTTCTCAAAACGCAATATTTTCCATTGAATTGCAAATATGCAAAGGTAATACCGATTCCTAAACCTGAAAAAACCGTCCAAACTCCCAACAAGCTATCGACCAATAAGTTTGCTTAGTTGTAAAGGGTGATTTTTTTGAGGTTAGGATTTTCATGCATTAGTATTTGACAGATCACGCGGGATTTCAGACATGGTGTCAAAGAGAAAGATGCTCAGTATGCTTTGACATTTCATCATGAATAGAGTTACTAACGAGCAATGCTTGCAAATCATTGAATTTTATTACCAAAATCAGTGTTCGGTTCGAAATGTGTTTCGCGCTTTACGTCCGATTTATGGTCTACATAATCGACCAAGTGAGCAAACAATTAATGCGATTGTGACCAAGTTTCGCACTCAGTTTACTTTATTGGACATTAAACCAACCACACGAATGCGTACAGAAGAGAATATTGCGTCTGTTTCTGAGAGTGTTGCTGAAGACCGTGAAATGTCGATTCGTCGCCGTTCGCAGCAATTGGGTTTGTGTTATTCGACCACATGGACGATTTTACGCAAAGATCTTGGTGTAAAACCGTATAAAATACAGCTCGTGCAAGAACTGAAGCCGAACGATCTGCCACAACGTCGAATTTTCAGTGAATGGGCCCTAGAAAAGTTGGCAGAAAATCCGCTTTTTTATCGACAAATTTTGTTCAGCGATGAGGCTCATTTCTGGTTGAATGGCTACGTAAATAAGCAAAATTGCCGCATTTGGAGTGAAGAGCAACCAGAAGCCGTTCAAGAACTGCCCATGCATCCCGAAAAATGCACTGTTTGGTGTGGTTTGTACGCTGGTGGAATCATTGGACCGTATTTTTTCAAAGATGCTGTTGGACGCAACGTTACGGTGAATGGCGATCGCTATCGTTCAATGCTAACAAACTTTTTGTTGCCAAAAATGGAAGAACTGAACTTGGTTGACATGTGGTTTCAACAAGATGGCGCTACATGGCACACAGCTCGCGATTCTATGGCCATTTTGAGGGAAAACTTCGGAGAACAATTCATCTCAAGGAATGGACCGGTAAGTTGGCCACCAAGATCATGCGATTTGACGCCTTTAGACTATTTTTTGTGGGGCTACGTCAAGTCTAAAGTCTACACAAATAAGCCAGCAACTATTCCAGCTTTGGAAGACAACATTTCCGAAGAAATTCGGGCTATTCCGGCCGAAATGCTCGAAAAAGTTACCCAAAATTGGACTTTCCGAATGGACCACCTAAGACGCAGCCGCGGTCAACATTTAAATGAAATTATCTTCAAAAAGTAAATGTCATGGACCAATCTAACGTTTCAAATAAAGAATCGATGAGATTTAGCAAATTTTAAGCGTTTTTTTTTTTAAAAAAGTTTTTGAAAAAAATTTGAAATGTAAAATATTACGCGTCGTTGATGAGCTTCAGATAATTCCCAATGAACAATTTTGATTCAGATCTCATCACAGTACTACTCAACAGGTATTTAGAGTCTGTGGGCTAATTCTACTTGATATTGAAAAGGCATTTGACTTAGTTTGGCACGATGGACTTGTGCACAAGATGGCATATTTCGGGTTCGCTTCGTATCTTGTAAAAATTATCCAAAGTTTCGTTTCAAATCGTTACTTTAGTGTTTTCGTCAACAACTGTTACCAAGTCAACTATGGTATACCGCAAGTATCAGCACTAGGTCCTTTACTGTACAATATTTATACTTCTGAGATTCCTAGATTACCAGGTTGTCAGATAGCCATATTTGCGGATGATACAGGCATCTTTTCATCGCATGAATTTAGTCTTTCCATTGAGACAAATTTGAAAAATACGATATAATTGATGACTAACGTCGTTTTCAATTGGCAATCTGGAAGTGAAAAAAAGCATTCTGAATGCGTTCAATTGGGCAAAAGTGACAGTTCTGATTCTGAAAAGAAGAGAATTTCCCTTCTGGTTTTAAAAACAGAATAAGAAGCAGAATCACTCACACATTCATAAATTTTAAATGTCAGATGTCACACTTGACAAATGATATTTTTTTTTGTAACACATTTGTTTGCATAAATTATACCAGCAGTGAAGTGATTTCTTGAAATTGATATAAAAATTATAAAAAAATATAATCAAAATGGAAAACAATTTTCAGCTAAAATAATATCGCAGCAATCCAAATTCACTTCCTCCATGTTTGCAGCACAAAAACAAAATGAAATTTAACGCGAATACACATATATGTGACACATGTCATACTTAACCAATACATTCTCACCGAACTTCAGATTCTTCGGAATAAAAAAAAACTGTTCAATTGGGATTCCGAATCGAAGAACAATTCCAGATTGCCAATTGAAAACGACGTAACTACACTAAATGGAAAATAAAACTGAATGCTGACAAACTACAAGCCATCTTTTTCAGTAGAAAAAGAAAATCTTGTTACCTACCAAGCAATCAACTTACCGTTAATGGTGTAAATGTTAAATGGGATCCAAGTGTGAAGAGAACATATTGCCAGAACTCTGCAAAAAGTTAGCATTGCTATAAATACTTTATATCCTTTTATAAATAGAAAGTCCTGTCTTAGCAACGACAATAAAATGATAATTCAAAAAGTAGTATTCCAAGCAATACTTCTGTATGGATGCCAAGTTTGGGGGAAATGTGCAAAATGTCATCTTAAAAACTGCAAGTATCAAAAAACAAGCTTCTAAAAATGATGCTTAACCATCCACGATATCATTCCACCATAGTCTTACATGAGAAGGCAAATGTTGAATTGATTCCTCTAAGAATCAACCTTCTTGCCTTACCTTCTAAATTGTGAAACCTCTGAAAATCCACTTATTAATCAATTGATTCATTAACCATTTTACCGATATGTTTTTGTTAGTTTAAATTATTGGTATGGTTAAATATTACTCGTTAAATTGTTAATTTATTAACTTATTTTCTATATGTTCATTATTTATGTATTGTTTGTCTTTACTTATCTATTTGTTTATTTACTTATTTACTTAATTATTTATTTGTTTATTTATTTATTTATTTATTTATTATTTATTTATTTATTTACTTATTTATTTATTTATCTGTTCATTTATTTATTAATTTATTTATTTTATTTATTTATTAATTTATTTATAAACTAATTTATTTATTTACTTATTTTTTATACTTATTTATTTAACAATTTGTTAATTCTTACTAACAAATTACTAATATATTAAAATATATTTATCAATTATCATTTATACTTACCTTTTTTTTTACTAACATACTTCTAAACAAAAGTTTAGAAATCTTAATTTTATTTGAGTCAAAATCATGTACCTGCCCTTTTCAATTTGCACTGACTTTAACGTCAATCAATCCGCTTCCGTTAAGAGGAATGATGAAATGATGTTCGTGTGTTCTATTGTGCTCCATGGGTAACACGTTTCATATGTATGTATATTGGAGAATTTGTTGATTCCATGTTTTTTATTTTTGGATTTGTCTTTGTTATGATTGTGGAAAAATATTTTAAAGCCTTCTGCTTGTAAGAAACTTTGATAACAATAGGAAAAGAGGGAATCAAGGAAAAACTATGTATTAAGAGTATAACAAACTCCAAAAAGAATGGATGTTCAATTGACAAAAGTTTTGTTTGGTCTATTGGTATCAACAACATCTAGAAATGGCTTGACATACCCATTCCAATTAAGTGGTGTAAGGTACATAATAATGGCTTGGGTTTAATTTTGTTTTTTAATCAAAACGAATAAAGTAAGTAAGAAAAACTTACTTAAAGTGGGGCTACATTCCGGATCCTGGGCCTGAACCAACATGCGTTTCCAGCCAGCTCGGCCCATAGCTAATTATTTTCACTTTCGCACGAAAAGTTCGTTGTGGTCCTTTCCCACCTGCGTGCTCCACTTAAGTTACGGTATTCCTCTACTACGCTTCCTTCGGGATTAGATTCAAAGAACTTCCGGGCTGGAGCGTTGATGTCTATTCACACTACATAACGCAGCCATCTTTTATTTTATTCTTTTAAAAGAGTCAGTGGCGCTGTACAGCCCGTACAGTTCGTCGTTGTATTTTCTTCTCCACTCTACATCTATACAGAAGCGATCAAAAATCACCAGGAGGATTTTACCCTCGAAGCATCCTTAGACGTTCTTAACTTTCTTTGACAAGTTCCAAGCCTCAGTGCCACATAAATGATAACCCCGGGATGACGAGTGTCTTATAGATGGTGACTTTAGATGATCGAGACAGGACTTTACTACTCAATTAAATTCTAAGCCCAAAGAAGCAGTGATTGCAAAATTGTCTATGGTGACGTTTTGTCCAAAATGTCATTTTTAATGCCCTTTTTTGATGACAGCATATACTTGGTCTTGCCCTCATTGACCACTAAACCCATCTTCTCTTCTTCTTTCGCAATGCTCAAAAACGCTCCACTGACATCACGCTTTAATATTTTAACTATGTCAATATCATCTAAAGTCGTTGCATGACAGTTCATCGCCTTGTCTAAAACATTTTTTAGCGCCAAAAGCATCAGTTGGATCTTTTCCAACCTTTATAGGGAAGCGTGCATTTTCCATTTTCATTTTGCACGGTCTTGGAATAGATAAACACATGGTGGGTAACAATTTTTAGTTGCTGTGTTTTTCCAAGATCTGCCATATTGGTCAATGGTGGTGGCTATCTTCACTTCATCGAGGTCATGTAGGCGGAATTGTTGTTCTGCGTCAGTTCAGTGGTGCTATATCCCCCTTACAGTGGAATTCGATTCGTCATCGCCGTTATATAGTTTGGAAAAGTATAGTTTTTCCATACTCTCACTCAGCATAGACTGCGGTTCTACTACGATTTCTCCTTCATCGTTACAGATTTGGTTCGTGGCTGGTACCCTTGAAAGGTTTTTTTTTGCCTTTTGGAAAAATCTACATCCCGATCCCTCTATCTCCACGATTGCGCATTTCTCATGCTCTTTTTTTTCTTTTTTAGTAGCCGGTGTTCATCTCTCTTCATCTGCTGGTAGAGCTCGCTAGCAGTTCTGGTCCTTCTGTACAGCTCCGTTGTGAATGCCTGTTATGCTTAGCTGCGTGCACTTGCCGGCACTCGTCGTCAAACCAGGGGTTTCATTGATGGCTGTTAGACGATGTTGCTACTGGTTTTCAATTTTTAATGCTGGCAGCATAGGCCTTCTTAAGAGGCTGTTAGAGACTCGTCGGAAAAGGATATGGCGATTGTAGCCTCTAACATCGAAACTTCTCACAGTACTTTCTTATTTTAGTATGGATCAGGATATCCTTAGCCGTACCTTGGCTACAACGAGGTATAGTGGTTCAAGTTAATGTTGGCCCCTAGGAATGTTCGGATATCGAAGGTTATTATGCTTTAATTTATTGTAATTCAAAATTATTCTACAAATATTGTTCAAGAAAAATCAATGAATATTTGTTTTTTATGTAAAGAGGAAGTATGCCATAAACAATAAAAACACTGTACACCAAGGTAGCCTTTGTTATAAAAACAATTATATATTAATTGTAGAATTTAATACCTCAATATCCAGCTCTCTTGTAAAAGTGACTTAAACAAGCACATTATAAGATCAAAAGATTTTACCACCATCAAAAGTATTTTGGTGCAAAGAAAGAAAATTGTTGCACTCATTTCAATCGATACTTTTTTGTTCTTTCTTTCATGTTCACAAAATTCCCACCGAGTTAAAAGAGACTTTTATTTGGTATGCTTTTCCTCAGTCTTGCATTTGACTTTCCTTACATTAGTAATTGTGTGGTAATCCTATTATGCTATCGTATACCCTAATCTTTTCATTTTTAAATTTTCTTTTGTTAGCACTTTTCAATTGAAAATAGTTCCTTTGTTTTCAGATTGAAATAAAAAGCTCGTAATGGGATATTGGGCCATTTTTACGAAGAAATTTTTCGAAACTTCATTATTTTCCATTCAATTATTAATGAATTGAAATAGATGAAACTATGATTTTCAGGTGCTGGCTGTATAGAAGTTGAATAATGCTTACTTTTGGTATTTCCTAATAAGATAAATTAAATAAATAACTTAGAAAGTCTTGTTGAAGTAGGACGTGACTAAAAAACGACTATAGAGCCTATTGTGATCATACATTTTCACATTAATAGGTTGAAGATAGTTTGATATACTTTTGTTTAATTAATAACGTTTGATTATTTTAAAAATATTATTTGGTTAACTTAACTTAACGATGTTATTATAATTGTCGAAACCTGGTTACATTCCGGCATATCTTCTTCTGAGCTCTTTGACTCTTGTCTATTCAACGTCTTCAGACTTGACAGATGTAATACGGTAAATGAGCGTGGAGGAGGAATATTGTTAGCTGTTCGGTCAACACTTAATTGCAAAGAAGTCACTTTACCTTACTCGGATGTTGAGCAAATCTGTGTTTCTATTAATTGATTTACCACACATAATGTTTGTTTATTCTTTATTACTAGTTATATTGCTCCAAATAGTAGTGTCGAAACATATGAAAAACATGTTATGAACATTGAATTTATTAATAATACTTGTTCTGAATTTGATAATGCATGTGTTTTTGGCGATTTCAACTTGTCAAATATAAAATGGAACTGGTCAGATAATGATAATATGCTTTTAGCTTGCAATATGATTAAAGATTTTAAATTTATTTTTATTGACTCTCTTTACTCTTTAAATCTCATTCAAATTAATGGAATCTCTAATTCATTAGATAAAATTTTAGATCTTGTCTTTATTTGTAATGATTTATTGAATTGTAAAGTTTCAACTGTTCCTTTTTCACTTTTAAATGAGTCCACTCACCATAAAGAATTATGTATTGAAATTGAAATGTATATTTTTTCTAGTGTTTCAGTTTCAGTTTTAAATTGTAAGTTTATTCATTATATATGTATCTTTTGTTAACAATCATACAATTCTTTAGCAATGACTTAAAGCCGTCTGCCTGAGTGAACAATATTTTTTATTATAATTTTAATAAGAAAAAAAAGAAGAAGTTTGAGTATTTAGAACTATTTGATTATTAAAAATTCACAAAATTAAAGTTGATATGTACTTAAGTAATTAGAAAAGTTCGTTGATGATTCTTTTGCGATAATTAAGCAGCTCCTTACAGAACTCGAATAATTTCATCCAGTCCTTCCCGTTTAAAATTTCCAGCACCTCGTACCTGTTGAGATAATTTACTCTCCAATATACCCTTCTTATTTCCCTCAAAATCGCACATTCGCCTAGAAAATGGATTGTATTTTCTCTCACTCCCGCATTACAGAGATTACAAATCAGTGGCAGGTCTTCTCGATGTGGAACAAAGTTCAGACGCAGCAGCTCTCCCCTTGCTTGAAAAATAGTGGATATGACCTCTGTATTGTACCGGTTACTAAAATAGGAGTTTTCTCCTAGCAAATAGTTAAGTGCTGAATAAATTTCTCGATGCACTGATTGTCTCGCCTTTTCTATACATCTTTGCATCATATCTTCATCAATAGCAGCAATAATATCATAGAAAATCCCTCTACATTCTTCTACGTTTGCAAAATTTAGTTCAAAAGTCTTCCCATACTGAATCGCCAACTCCTTCCAATCATTAAACCACATTTTTCCTTTTGAAATTGCAATTTTTGTGATTCTTTTGGGCATTCGACCTTCGTCCATACCAATTGTTCTACATATATAGTCTGCATGCAGCTTCAAAGTTTGTATGTACAACGGTGATAGCCCAGTCTCCAAGTGAAGCATATATGAGGGAGTTGTCATCGGTAGTTTGAACGTTCTTTTAAGGTAATATGATAAAAGTCTTTCAACAGTATCACTTTCTTTGTGTCCCCAGTACTGTGCTCCGTAGAATAAAATTGACTTTGAAGTTGCTTCGAAAATTCTGTGTTTGACTGCGTTTGGTACTGAATCGTTACTAAAGCAATTTTTCCACGTCATGTTTATAGCTACCTTGGACTTCATAAGTTTTTTTGCAAGATGTTTCTCCAAATTAAGTGAAGGTGTTAAGGTGAAACCCAGATAAACATATTCTTTTACCACTTCCATACTTTCTCCTCCATAATGCCAACGCTCATTCCTTGCACGCATTCCCCCTCCTTTTTTGAAGATCATGACCTAAGATTTGCCTAGGTTTACTGACAAGTTCCATAGCATACAGTAGTCACGAAGACGATTTATCATTAATTGTAGCGTTTCTGGAGACTCTGCTAGTAGCACTAAATCATCTGCGTACATTAAAACTTTTAAGTTCCATTCTTTCAAATGAATACCGCCAGGTAAAATGTTCGGCAGATCATCTATGTACAGTGAAAATAGAGTGGGGCTTAGCGCACAACCTTGTTTTAATCCAAGTTCGGTTCCGAAGTAGGCTGAAAGCATTTCTCCATTCCATATCGCTGCACTTCTTTCCGTATACATGGCTTCGATAAATTTGAGTAACTTGTACGAAAGTCCTTTGTTTGCCAACTTGTATAGAAGAGATCTAATTTCAATTACATCAAACGCTGCTTTAAGATCAACAAAACACGCATACACCTTTTTACGTTTATCCATATACAGCTCAACAGCATTTGCCAGCACATAAATGTGATCCACCGTAGAAAAGCCCTTACGGAAACCGGCTTGGAATTCCGACAAAATTGAGTTCTCATTCAGCCATGAGTTCAGTCTCTGCTGTATAACGCTTGTGAGAATGTAGTGCAATAACTAGCTACTCAGCTTTCAAATTGTTTTAACTTTAAAAAGGCAAACTTTATTGAGCTTAATAATTTTCTAAATACTATTGATTGGTACAGTGAATTTTCAAATTTAACGCTTGAACAAATGTATACTCGATTCTCGTCAATAATTTTTGAAAGTTTTTCCAAATTCATTCCTCTGGCCCACCAGTCGAAATCAAATCAACAACCAAAGCTCCCGTGGTACAATAAGCATCTATCTAACCTTAAAAATGCGAAACGAAAAGCTTTTAATAAATATAAACAGTCTAGTAACGAGTTAGATTATGCTAATTTTAGTAAATTGCGTAAAGATTTTTTATTCTGAATAAGCTCCTTCATAGGGGTTATATCATGAATATTGAAAATAACATTAAGTGTAATAGTAACTCTTTTTGGTCTTTTATAAATGCAAAAAGAAAATCTACCGGATTTCCTAAAAATATGTCTTTCAGAAATACCGAAGCTTCAAATATTACTTCAATACTCGAATTCTTTGCAAATTTCTTCCAATCAGTATACTCAACTCCTAATATGAATAATCTTCCCTGTATGCTCAATATACCAAGTAAGGTTGATATTGGTGCATTACAGTTAAGTAGTTATGAAGTTCTTTCAGGACTTACATCACTTAAATCAAAATTAAATGCTGGAGTTGACAATATACCCGCTATATTTCTCAAATATTGTGCCTCATCACTTTGCTATCCTCTATCCTTCCTTCCTATCAGAAGGAATTTTTCTTGATACGTGGAAAATATCTTACCTTATGCCAATTCACAAATCTGGTTGCAAGAACTTAGTAGAAAATTATAGAGGTATTTCAAAGCTTTCAGCCATTCCCAAGTTGTTCGAGAGTTTAGTAAAAAATAAAATTGAATTTTTAACGAAAGAATCCATATCTGAATTGCAACACGGATTTATATCTGGGCGATCCACCACTACAAATATGGCTCTTTTTTCAACATACGTAATTAATTTTATTGAGGCATTGAGTCAGGTGGATGCTGTATACACAGATTTTAGCAAAGCTTTTGATTCTGTTAGCCATCACACACTGCTACGTAAACTTGATATATTTGGATTCCACTCTAAGTTTCTCAGTTGGATTTCGTCATACCTCATAGGTAGGTCTCAAAAAGTTGTCATTGATAAATTCATATCGAGGTCTATAGAATGTAATTCTGGTGTCCCGCAGGGCAGTCATCTGGGTCCTCTTCTTTTTAATATTTTTATCAATGACATTACGTTAGCCATAAATCACTCCCAGTGTCTCCTATATGCCGATGATCTAAAATTATTTCTTGAGATAAAAAGTGTTGATGACTGCTATCGTGTTCAATCCGATTTAAATCGGGTCGTTGAATGGTGTAAATATAAAAAAATGTAATGTTATCTCTTTTTTTAAATCAAACACTCATATTGACTTCAAATACTTGATCGAGTCTAACACACTCTCCCGTGTAGAAAATATCAAAGATCTTGGTATAATTCTTGATTCAACTTTTTCTTTTAAATGTCATCTTGACTATATAGTTGGTAGAGCGAATTCACTTGTTGGTTTTATTAAACGAAATTGCGTTGATTTTTGTGACCCCTACGCGTTATTATCACTTTATACATCCCTTGTCAGATCAATACTTGAATACGCAGATGTTATATGGAATCCGACCTTTAAGACCTTTTCTAATCGCATCGAAAAAGTCCAAAGGCGTTTCACAAAATTCATATTTTTCAAAATGAAATGGAGTTTTGTCCCCGATTATAGAGCCAGATGCCTATTGCTAGGAATTAAGTCCCTGGAATCAAGACGAAACATTCATGATATAATGCTTGTAGGGACGTGTTATGCTATCATATTAGATGCCCTCCTTTGCTTTCTTTAATTTCAATCTATGCACCATCAAGATTATTTGGAAACATATACTGCCAAGCAATAGGATTAGATCACTAAGTTTGGAATCGATTTTCGCTTTTTTATACGTGGTGTAAGTTTTGTACCAGAAAACGTTTACTACTTATAAAATTAAAGAGTAAATTGGAAAAGAGGGTTAAAATTCCCAAAGATCAAAAATGAACTACTTAAAAAGAGTATAAAAAAGTGCGTCACTGTGACCTCATTCCACGTGCAAACTTTGAGAAAAAAATAATGAAATATTTACATTCTATTGTTTTACAACATTTATTTATAACGTTTTTTACGTTAATAACGACTATGTCCGCCATTTTCAGATATAACCTCTATAAGACGGTTTGGAAAGATAAACTAAGGCCCAGGTATCACGACAAGCTTCAATTAAGGTGTCCTTGTCTTTAAATTGTCCGCCACCTTCATAAACTATTCGAGATAACTTTGACCAAACGTTTTCAATTTTGTTTAAGTGCGGTGAATATGGTGGCCATGGAAAAAGTTATACAAGTCTTCTGATTGAATCCAACTTTTAGCAACCCTGTAAGTGTGGATTGGGTCATTGTCTTGTTATTTCTGATTAACCGCTAATGATGTTGTTGTTGTAAATACTTGAAACCATATGTGTTTCAAATTAAATTAAAACAGTTGTTTTCAACACTATCTTGGATATTCTATACAAAAGTTTTCAAAAAATCGCGCATCAAAATGATTCAGATTTTCATCAAAAAATAATCTTCATGGTTCATGAGAGCACAACAGCTCGTAGAGAACCAGGGCCTCAACCCACAATTTGTATGCCGAATACGAACGTCTAATGTAAGAACACACTTTTCGTGACAATAATAACTCTGGGAAGATTTGTCAATTCCTCGCAAAAGGCAGTACCCGTGAAAAAAAACTTTAGGTGGCACGGGCTGGAATTGAACCCAAGACCTCTGGCAAGACAATTCTACCCACTAACCATCACGCCACGAAGCTTTAGTTTATAAATAAATAAATTAGATGGCGCAACAGTCCCTTGAGAACTAGGGCCTAGTGAATTACAACTCTCAACCATTTCTGTGTGCGAGTACTGTTATTAGGGATGGAAGGAACCTACAGTTTTAATCCGAATCCGAACGGATAATTTAAGAAAGCACTTTTCATGACAAGAATTACTCTTGAAGGATTTGTCAAATCCTCGCAAGAGGCAGTAACCGTGAAAAAAAACTTTAGATGACACAGACAGGGATTGAACCCAAGACCTCTGGAATAAGACAGTCCAACGCACTAACCATCATACAACGGGTACTACAAAGCTTTAGTTTAACGGTTCTTATTTACAACTCGTAGTTCTTAGATCAAAATATTTAATGCATACAATTTCAACATTGACTATACGATTTACGGTTATCGAAGTCTTTCGTTGGTTATAAAGAGCTTTGAATGATTTGCATCATTGGCTTTAACCTGAAATCAACTGCTTTCACCGGCTAGCATTTTTGCTTCACAACTCCTTTCCAAAAATGGGAGGATAGTCTATAAAGTATTACCATTAGTTCCTTTTCTGGAACCTTCTTCTTACCTTCCCTGTTCTTCGGTTTTACTTTTTATAGCTTTTCTGGATTTATAAAATGAGCCTTACTTATCATAATATATGTAAGTTAACCCGTTAATAGTCATATCTTTTTACTTACAGGTTAGGTTAGGTTGGAGTGGCTGTCCAGATGTCATTGACTCACTTAGACCTCAAGGGTCCATTGTGATACCACTAATGAGGTTACTCATGGGAGAGTAATGAAATTAAACAAACCATTTTGTGCTTTTAATAAAGTTAGAGAGACATTTTGTGTCAATCGTTGCCAGTTCACTGGTATTGTCGAAGAAGGGATTACCGATAAATTAATTCCTTCTAATGGAGAGTGCTGGACATGTACATAGAAGGTGTTGGACTGTTTCCTCTTCCTCCTCGTACATGCAGCTTCTACAGAAGTCATTTGTGTAGACCCCTAGCCTCAGAGCATGTCTTCCTATGAGGCAGTGTCCTGTTATTACTCCAATTGTAGAGCTTATATTTTGTCTGCTCAATGATATCAAGCCTTTTGACCGATTTAAGTCTATGCTTGGCCATATTTGCTTGGTTGCTAGGCAGGTGATACTCTGTGACCATCTAGTATTTGTTGGTTCTAGAGCATATTGTTTGAGAAGATATTTGCATGTAACAAGTGGTGTTCCTATGTTATGTTTTTGTCTAACATTAGGCAGAAGTGTTCCGTTTTTGGCGAGCTCATCGGATTTACAATTTCCCGGAATGTCTTTGTGGCCCGGCACCCAAATGAGGTGAATATTAAACTGTTCTGTCATCTCATTCAGAGATGATCGACAATCGTGGACTACTTGTGAGTTTGTGGAGACAGACGCGAGAGATTTAAGAGCGGCCTGGCTGTCCGAGAAGATTCGTATATCCTTGCAAGATATAACGTTTTCTTTGAGCCAGGATAGTGCCTCTTTAATCGCCATTACTTCTGCCTGGAATACACTTCATTGATTGGGAAGTCTGTATGATAGACTGAGATTCAGTTGTTCCGAATAGATACCACTTCCAACTCCGTAATCGGTCTTTGAACCGTCTGTATAGAAGTGTACCGCATTGTCTTCCAGGGGTCCCTCTTCTTCCCAGGAGGATCTTGAAGGGATGGACACATGGAAGTTTTTACCGAATATCATTTTAGGGGTGGTATAATCTAAGCGATCTGGGATAGATCTGAAATTGTCTAGAATGGTAGTATGTCCAGTATTGTTACTGTTCCATTGAGAGGTGGCTCTAAGCCTCACACATGAGTTGGCTGCCACCATTTTGGAGAAGATGTCAAGAGGTGTTAGGTTTAAAAGCACATCCAGGGCTGCGGTTGGTGTTGAGCGAAGTGCTCCTGTGATGCACATACTTGCTGACCGCTAGACTTTGATGAACTTATTTAGATTTACCATCTTGTCCAGTGCGGTCCACCATACGACAATTCTATAAATAAGTATCGGTCTGATTACCGAAGTGTATAGCCAGTGGGTTATTTTTGGGGAGAAGCCCCATTTTGATCCTATGGCCTTTTTACAAGTAAAAAGCGCTACAGTAGCCTTTTTTACTCTTTCATCAATATTTGCCTTCCAATTTAGTTTTTTGTCTAAAATGAGGCCTAAATATTTAGCTTGGTCAGAAAACCTTAATGGTATTCCTTTAATCTTGGGTGGGTTGATCTGAGGAATTTTGTACCTTCTCGAAAAGAGTACTAGTTCTGTTTTATGTGGATTGACGTCCAAGCCACATTGCTTAGCCCATTTTGTTAGCCTATTCAAGGCATTTTGTAGGAGTTCCGAGAGAACTTGGGGGTGTTTCCCAGATACAGATATTGCAACGTCATCAGCATAGGCAATCACCCGGAAACCCTCTGCTTCCAATAATGTTAGAAGGTCGTTTACCACCATGTTCCATAAGAGAGGCGAAAGGACCCCACCTTGGGGGGTACCTCGATTCACCGATCTGGTGGTAGTAAAACTTCTCATGCTGGAAGTTATTGTCCTGCTTTTGAGCATGAGACTTATAAGATCTATGAGTGGTTTCTCTAATTTCAGCTTATTAATTGCTGTTGTGATCGCCTGGTAACTGACGTTGTTGAAAGCTCCTTCAATATCTAGGAAAGCTACTAGATTGTATTCGAGGGAATATTCAATACTACGTACCAGCGAATGAAGTGCTGTTTCTACTGATTTTCCCTTAGAGTAAGCATGTTGAGCTGTGGAAATGAGACATGGTTTTAAGTTATGTCTGATGTAAATTTCAATCAATCTTTCCAAGGTTTTAAGAAGGAAGGATGATAGGCTGATTGGTCGTAGATCTTTAGGGTTGACGTGGGAGGGTTTCCCTGCTTTTGGAATAAAGACTACTTTTGCTATTCTCCAGGCTTTGGGAATATATCTCAACCTTAAACAGTTTGTCAGAATGATTTCCAATGGTGGAATGATCATGTCTGAGCATTTTTGTAGTTCGGCCGTGATGATTCCGTCTGGTCCTGGAGATTTATATGGATCAAAGCTATCTATGGCCCATTGCAGTTTTTCCCGCGTTATTAGATCAACTAAATCGCTTATAGAAGCTTGAGACTCCGATATTGAGTCGTTAAGTATGTTAGAGCTACCTGGAAAGTGGGTGTCTAATAACAGATTAAGAGATTCTTCATCTGTGATAGTCCATGTGCCTGCATCTGTCTTTAAAGCACTGGGTATTGTTGGACTTTTTGAGAGAATTTTCCTGAGTCTTGAGGCTTCTGAAGTATTTTCTATTTAACCACAGAAGTTTCGCCAAGAAGACCTCTTACTCTTCCTTAATTCTTTTTTATATTGCTTTAGAGCTTGTTTGTATAAGTCCCAGTCAGAAGGTGATCTAGTGTACTTAGATCTATTGAAGAGTTTGCGACAGCTCTTTCTGAATGGTTCTAGTTCTTTACGCCACCAATGAGGTTTCTTTTTACCCTTTATGATTGTTACAGGGCATGAAGTTCTCATTGATTCATTGAAGGCTTCGGTGAGATGAGAGCTTTTTAGAAGGTTCTAATCAAGCAGTTGTGTTAGTACCTCCCTATATCGCTCCCAGTTTGTATTACGGTGGTTGCGAAAACCCGTAGATATATTTGCCACATCTTTGAGCTCAAACTGAATGTATTTGTGGTCAGAGAAGGAATTCTCTTTTGAGACATGCCAGTTTTTTCTTACAACAAAATAAAGTTTTATTGAGTTATCTTATCTTATCGTTTTTTTTCGATATCAAAATAGAAATTGTTTTTGGAAAAGATAAAAATTTTGTCCTTCTTTTACTCTCTGCTGATTCAATATTACTTTGTTTATAATTTGGTTCATTTAATTTAAAATTTTGTTCCAAAAACTATTAAATCTGTAAAAATAAAAATACTAAGTTCCAAAGTGAAATGTTAAGAATCTGAATAGGTATACCTAATTACTCCGATCATACAGTCCGTTACATTTGAATAGCCTTACCTTAAACTTGGCCCTGTAATTTTAACCATTGAAAAGGTATATGGAAGTGATAAACAGTTTTGCTTTTAGTATTTTTTAAAAGGGTCGACAAATAGAGGCTTATCATGAGCACAAGGAGTGGAATACTGATGATAGCATGATGTCAACGATTGGAGAAAAATGATCTTTTCAGATAAAAAGAAGTTCAACCTGTGGCCTATTGCACCACCTTACAAATTTGTGAATTACAAACGTTTTTATCACAAATTTGTAAAAAAAAATCAAGTTTTGTGTTTTGTAAAATTCTGTAGGCTAAAAAATTGTAGTTGTGATTCACAAATTACAAATTCGGTTGCACGACAAAAAGTTTGTAATTGTAAATCACAATCAAAAAAATTGTGAAAAATCTACTTTATTGTGAATTTTTGTTGCACAATATGAATGAGGTTCACAAATTTGTGTCAGTTTGTGAAAAAATTCTACAGGCAAAAGACTGTGTGTAAATTTGTCTACAAATTTGTTATTCATAATTAAGATGTCTTCGCGTAGAAGGCACAGCAGTAATTCGGAAGCGGATGTCATTGTAATAAAAAAAAGTTTATCGTCCGCGTCAAAATTATAATTTTGAACATTATTTTAATTTCAATGAACGATTTCGAGTTGTTCTAAAGCAGAAGAAATAATTAATATTATTGGACCCGGAATAAAACACAAAACGGAAAAAAATTGTGCATTAACCCCCAAGACAGCAACTTTTAACAACTTTGCATTGGATGGGTAACGGAGGGTAATATTCCATGGCGTTGGGGATATGCATGGTATTGATAAGTCAACAGTATGTAGATGTGTCCAACGGGTCTCCAAAGCTATCGTTGACCTTTTATATGAGGACGTTGTCAAATGGCCAAATCAGATTCAAGAAATATCTCAAACATTTTACGCTATTGCACGGTTCGTAAGCATCTTCTTGTTCAAATTTTCTCTCAAATCAAAATTATTAAGGTATACCACGTCTTTGTGAATGCATTGATGGAAAGTTAGTTAACATTGATGCACCAAACAATTTTGAAGCTGCTTATGTGGATAAACATGGAAGTCATTCAAAAAATTGTATGTTAGTATGTGGGCCTGATTATACGTTCTATTATGGCTATTTGAACTGGCCCGGACTTCTTGCGAAGAAGTCCACTGTATATAGTCGATTTGGAAATGGTTTTCGGCCTTTTCAAAATGGCGTTTTACCTGGAGATACCGGGTACCCTTGCAAAGACTGGTTACTTACACCGATTTTACGAGAAACTTCCCCTGTGATTGAACGTTATAATCGGGCACACAAATCTACTCGAACAAAAATTGAAAATTCGATTGGCATATTGAAAGAAAAATTCCCATGTTCAAAACATTTGAACGTTGAAAAAAATTGTGATTTAAATTTGTAACTTACAACTTCCAAGCATAAATGGTGCAACGGTTAATTGTAGGTTTACTGTACAATTTGTAACTCTCATCAGTAGTTGGTGCAAAGCAAATTCAATTACAAAATTTGTGGTTGTAGATTACAAGTAGAAATTTGTAGTTGTAATTTGTAAACTGGTGCAATGGGGCCCTGGATGTATCGGACGGATATAATTATTACTTCCATAATTTAAGACAAGAAAAGTTCATACAACTGTTATAGTAAAATCGTGGCTGCAAAGCCCTAAATATACAGCAGTTAAAGTGGCCACCATACTCTCCTGATTTGGATATCATTGAAAATTTCGCTGACACGAAAGTCTTACGAAGGCGGGGAGCAGCACAGAAGTATAAACGAGCAAATTGAAGGTACAACATGGGCCTGGGCTACTATTTCCTTGGATCTATTAAAATTGTTGTATGATTGTCTAAAGGATCGCATTTTTGAGGCAATTCAAAATGAAGTCCACAAAATAAATACTAAAAAAATATCAATAAAACAACTGTGATATTAATTTGCTCGCCATACAAAGATAGTTCATAAAATTCCCTTAGCTGTTACAATTAAGTTGTAACTTCTCATCGTTTCACAAATTGAGTTCTAGATTACAACTCAATACCCGTTTTTATGATTTTACATGAAAAAAGCTCAAACAAATTAAATTTTATGATAAAGTATGTGTTAGGCTATTCTAATGTTACGGACTTTATGTAGTAAACGATGTGGCTGTGTAACACTTTAAAGCTTTAAATAGGCTGGTAAATGTATATTTAGAATAGCTAAAAGAAAGAGTTTCCAAGGATTAAAGTTATTCAATAATTGATTATTCGGATACTGTTATCATCATAGGTCTAACTCTATTTTGTAATCCTTAAAGTAATTTTAATTTTACCATACAAAAGAAGCCAACAATAACGTATGAAACAATTCATGTTATAGCCCGCACAATAATGTCAAAAACCATCAGATATTATATGAAACCATAAATGTGTGTTTCACACCTAAGCCATCACCACATCACCGCCTGCCACCACCCTTCACACCATTCTCGCCTAAACTTATTTTTCCGACATTAATATTGAAAGCTTACGTGTGAAAATGCATTGTTTTTGTTTTGTGTGTTTTGTTTATAATTTATTTCAACTTGTCACGTCCTTTATTTTCAGTATAAAATAATATTTAAAAAAATCCCACTTCTGATATGGAAACACTTCCTATTAGGATATAAGCGAATCACTTACACCTTACATCACACCATAACTTAACTGCATATTGCATTAAATGCACGCGCAACTTATACACACAAACTAAAACTTTGTTAACAACACCAACACATCTACATACATATATGTGTGTTTTTCTTTAGATGGTGCATGGTGCATCAGTTTCAGCTTCAGCTACAGCATGTGGCCCTATAATCGTTCCCTCGTGTCCCCTTTGTATGCTCTGTTTTCAGTTTCAGTTCTTTTTTTGTTGTTTTTCCACACTACCACCAGGCGGCGCAGCAGTCTGTCTGCTTGTCTGTGAACTGTGATAAACAGAAACTAGGACACGAAGTAATCTAGGAAAAATATTACACCATCACAGCCGCCACCACAATGCTTTGCTCTGCTCTGCTCTGCTCTTCTCTGAACTAAGCCGAAGCTTCAGCCACCACACTGCAAAACCGCGCGCTGCCGTACCACTCGTCGATGTCGGTTCGGTCTGTCCCTTTGGAAGGAGTGAGATGGTGTTGCGGGTGACCCCAAAGAGGCTAAGGGTCGAGGGTTTGGGGTGTGATGCCTTTTTTTTTATAGAACTTGTCACATCTACCCATATACCCCTTTTGCACCATACCATCATCCATCTATAGGCAGCAAAGGAAAACAAAAAACTATCTCAAACCATTTCCTTTTATTTTTCATCTTTCCTCTTTGCAATTCATTCCCTTAATGTACTGCATTGCATTCCGTTACACGTGCCACTTCAACAAAAAAAAAGCATTAAACATAACTGCATAGGTATACATAGGTATATAAATTGCATGTACTGTAAATACAGAGATATGTACTGTACATACATACATTTCTAGTCAGTAATGTATAAGTAAAAATGTCTGGCTGGCAACCAACACTGTACATAGCGGTAATGCAAGCTATGTGAACAAAAGTTTGTGTAGGCGTTGTAAAAAGAGCTTTCCGAGATGTGCATGTGCAACCTATTTACTTCTGATATTACTCAAGTTGCTATAACAGAAAGCACTCCCCGACCCCCTCTTCTACATACCATAAACCAAACGGAAAATCGACCAAATGTAAACTGCAATAACCGTAACTGTAAATGTAACTGCATTCGAGAGCAAAGAGAATACCTACTCTTCAAATATACTCACGCCATCATACTCACGCTACAACTCAATGTCACTGCAGTGCCATTACAGTTACAGTACATGACCAAGTTAACAGGATAAGTAGTGTTATGTCGTCGTCGTCTGTCGTGTAAAATGTAAAGCTCATTCTGTTAACTTTAACGTAAAAAGAGAAAGAAGTGAGAGAGAGTAAATCACTGCGAATTTTCTCTCATAATACAGCCGGTAGTATCAGTTATCAGACCAGAGTCAGAGTGAATAGAGCACGTGTCGGTGT
The DNA here is from genome assembly GCA_920104205.1 of Eupeodes latifasciatus. Taxonomy (NCBI): domain Eukaryota; kingdom Metazoa; phylum Arthropoda; class Insecta; order Diptera; family Syrphidae; genus Eupeodes; species Eupeodes latifasciatus. The sequence continues at coordinate 372,979,266 of OV049924.1, forward strand.
CACTCGAGACAAGACTAAATACCTACTCAATGTTACACAAACTACTGGTATTTACCGTTACCGGTAGTGCGGCGGCGGCGGTGGTGGTGTGGTTGCTGTAAACTAACATTTACTTAAGTTTTCTCTTTAAATTTTTAGGGCGTTCTCGCTTCTAGGAATTTCTCTGAGATTGCTGAGCGAATGTAAAGTGCATTTGCACTGCTTTTACTGTTAGGGCGCTAAGCCCCGGTGGTATTGGTTCGATGTAAAGTCTAGGCTGTTGTTGCAGACGTCCGTCGCGTCGCTGTCTCCGCCCTCTCCGTCTCGTTGTCTCCGTTGCGTGATGCAAGTGTATAAGTAATCGTAGTTCCTTAGAGGCTTTTGGGGGTGGGTTGTTTGTTTTTGAGTAACCAAAGACCATTTATATATACACTCTCTCTCTCTCTCTTTCTTGCCCTCTCTCTCCCTCCCTCCTTTGATTGTTTTTGTGTTTTTGTTTTCTTTTTTTACTACACGTGTATTTTTTGTTTGTGCAGTTTGGAGCTTTTGCAAGAGTAACAAGGTCAAGGCCACACACGCCTTTCTATGTAATACATACGAATGCACCGAAGATGACATTTGTAGTGGTAGCGATTATGTTATGGTGTTGGAAGTATCGTCGGCGTCGGTGATGATGACGACAACAACAACAACAACGAAGAGGGCCCAACAGTGAGGGTGATGTTAGAGGTGTTAAAAGCCCGATAGAGTGAGTGAAGTGGAGGTTAATTGGGTTGGAAATGTAAAGACGAACTATAGCTGCACTCTTGTCTAGCTCTTCCCGTCGTCGTCGTCTATGTCCCTTTTCCCGTTATTTTTTCGAGAAAAAGGAAGAGTGACGGAAATGCTTTTTTTTTTGTTTAAGTCGAAGGAGCCAAGTCGGTATACATACCAAGGTGTAAGAGTAGGTAGAGAGGTATTGTATATGTATGTATGTATGGTGTGTATACCCAGACCTACCGGCCGGGACGGAATTAGATGCACGATTTTGTGTATACCGGAAGTAGGTCTACAGTGAGTTATTGGCAGATGATGTGCGAGCGTGAAAAGCTTTTTTACATCAGACGGAGTGGATGATTTTTATTTTTACTGTTCCTTAAAACATTGTCGGTAGGGTGACGGTGACGGTATTTGAAGTTGACAAAGAGAGAGAGATAGAGAGAGTGAGAGAGGATTTAAAAGGAAGGAAGACATTTGTATAGTATATATGGAAGAGAGCTGATTATAGTTTGTGTTTGTGTATGCAATGAACAGTAAATGTGTAATTCGATGTAAATACCCGGAAGAGAAATAGCGGCAGGATGTGTTCAATACCGGTACCTATAGAATATAGAATCTTTGGTGGTATCAGTTAGTAACAACAATCTAAGTTATTTAGTTGGGATGGTTCCAAGTTGCGGAAGGTTGAAAGGAAATAAGAAAAATAAAGTAAAAAAGAAATGAATAAAAAGGATTAAAGTAATGGACGACGGAAAATTCTATTCTAAACGATGTAAAGAAAAATTGAAAAAGCGTGGAAAAGGGTATTATGGAAGCTTCTAAATGCAACTATGACGATGGTTATAGGGGGATATATGGTTTAGATATAGATACAATAGCTTGCTTGTTGCCAACATACTATGGGTATGACGGTCATATACGACCGCATACAAGGGCATCAATGTCACTGCTCTTCACCAAGCGACAACACCAATGGACGTGTGGTCATAATGTGTAGGTACATATACATAAGAGGTATAGGGTTGAGGGTGACTTTCTTTTTTTTTTTAAGTTTTCACAAAGGAAGTGTTGTCATTAAAGCGTTTTTTTTACCTCTAGACAAAAGAGGTGTTAAGTTTTAGCGTGTAGAGCTTCAAGCTAAGGTGATAAGGAGGATTTTTTTATAGGAACAATGGAAAAGGTTAAGATGGTTTGAAAAACTTGATATTTTTTTCTTTCTAAGACTTGAATTGGCTTCTAAATTTTTGAAACCTCAAGTTTACTGTGTATACAGCTATACATCTTTGAAACACATAGCGTTTAATTAAGACAACAAGACTACCTTTAATACTTAAGCAGGATGACGTATTCAATCTTGAATATTTCTGTGGTTTTCCGTTTGTCTAGCAACTACATATAAAGGGACAATTCTGTCTCTTTAACCATGTTCTATATTTGGTATCAACAAAGTTGTTATTTTAAGGGAAGGGCAAGGATAGCCCCTGCCAAGAGAACCACTCTGATTCGTTCATATGTTGTTCAATTAGTTCCAGAGGTACAAATCCAGAAATAGGAGAACTCTTAATGGATTGGAGTAATAGGTTGGTGGAAAAGATGAGCTTCAAACATTGCTTTGAATTATTTCTAAAGATCATGAAGAAGATTGCGGCTGTAATTTTCAAGGCTGCCTCTTCAAAACACTCTGTGACAAAGATAGGGCTAGAAATTTTCCTAAAAGTGTATATGCTTAATTGAATTAATTTATCTTGTGGTCGATTGTTTTGATGGAAAGAGGAATAATTAAAATTCATTCAGATTCAGAGGGGGGCAAACCATAGAACTTTTTAGAAAAAAGGGAAGAAAATAGACGTATATTTGACGAAATAACGAGATATAATCATTTCCCTTTCCTCCAGGAACTTAAGATTTTTTTAAGGAACAGTACTGTCCAGGGATAAGTTTTTTTTGTTAACTTTTGTATTTAAATAAACTTCCCTTGATTTGTATTCGACGAAACCTATATTTAGGAGATTACAGACCTTTGTACAAGATTCCACTATTTTTTTTTCTGTTTCTGGATGACAAGGTTAACTTTGAAGTCTAAGATAAGGCCTCTTTTCCTACCCAAGATTTGCACGATAAAAAATGATAAAGTACTATAATGATTAAATCATAACCTAAATTAAAAACTATAATAAATCGTTAAACTTTTTCCAAGTTCAAAAAGAAACAAATTGTTTAACTTATAAACTGCTTATAAATAATACAGACCCTTTAAGTTAAGTAGATCTCATTCTGTGTAAGGTGCTATAATCTTGAAAAAAGAAATAGCCATATCTTCCAGATAAGTAAAAGATTAAAGCTCTTTTTATTACTACGGTTTGCAGCATTGAAGCGGCGGCGGCGGCGGTGGTGGAGTGGTGTTGGCAACGACGAGACGACGACGACGACGAGGATGTCCCAGTTCTAAATTTGTTCTTTGTTTTACAAACAGACTATGTTCTTTTATACACCTTGGTTTATTTCACTTCTTTTTTTGTTGTTTTTGATGTTGTGCATTTGCCTTCCACTTGGGAGCTATCAACGTCAACATCAACCTGCATCGCCACATCCAGATCCAGAACATTCCTTAAAGCCATGATGCGGATGCCGGCCGGCCCGGCTAGCCGCTGATGTGTCTCATCTTAATGATATTACATGAAAACAACACGCAAGCAGAGAGGCAGACTGAGGTAGGTAGGTTAGGTAGGTATGCTATAGTAGATGCATATTCCAATCCTCCCTTAGTGTGCTACCACCTACCACCCATCAACCCTTGAGGCTATAAAAGTAATCAAGAAGTAGTTTCCGTTCCGCAGATCACATGGAGTGCGGTAGGTATAAAGAAAAAACAAAATAAAAAAAAAAACATACAAAAAGGATGCTCGCTGTAAGGACGATAAGGACGAAGTATATTTTTCTAGCAAAAAGTGTGTGGGCGAGAAGGTAGAACAAAACATAAAAGAAATTTATAAAAAAAGCAAACTGGATACTGGACACGGGAAAGCACGATTGTTCTCTGTTTTCTGGGTAACAGCCGGGAGAGATGTGATGGCCAAGTGACCATGCAGAATAACAAACATAACAACAACATCAAGGTGGATGTTTTTCTTTTTCTTTTCTTTTTTTTCTATTCTGTTTTGTTTTATTTCCTTTCCGCAAATGATGGCAACCCAATCGTAAGCTTATGCCAGTTAAGGCTTTTATATTACTAAACAATGGAAATCCTGGGAACTGAGGCAGACCGACAAAAGGGATGCTAGTATATCAGAAAAGGGGGTGTCAGCTTATAAATTTGCAATATTGTCGTGTCCCTTTATCCATTGGTGTAAGGCAGGCCAGGCCAGGCCAGAGAGTATGATGGACATTGATAGCTTATAATACTCCAAAATCGGATTGAAGGAGTTGCAGTTATGGTTATATACAAACGACAAACAGTGTAACTTTACCAGAGTGTTAAACTGTACATACATAGTTGCGTTTGTTGTGTGAGAATAACATCGAATGTAAATGTTAACTTTGAAAGGATACAATCGGATTTGTATTGATTTTTACGCTGGTCAGACGGTTAAATTAGTTTGATGAATGTGGATGGGTACACTGAAAGAAATATATGGAATGGAGTACTTCCAATAATTATAATTGTTTTTTAAAGGACATTCAAAACTATATCTCTTATTTTTTGTGATCAATATAGAAGCATTTATATTGGTGCAGAGTCCTTTTTCTGTGGTTTCAAGTTGGTAGCGCTTTCTTACCACTTAAATTAACAAGCTATTAAATATAATTCAAAAATAAAATATAGAGATCAATTAATAATATACTTTTATATGTATTGGAGTATTTTATATGTATGTGTATGCATTGGTAGTGCCTTCTCCATCGGCTGGTGTTATGTTTTATTGCCTCAGGTTCGGGTTGATAGAGAAGTGTAACGTTTCGTTACACATGTTTTGGCGATGTTGTTCGGCGACCGGGATCATGCAATTGGACATTGTTAGATTTTTTTATATGACATTAAAAATGAACAATAATCAAGTTATGGCCTAAATACTCCTCGAATTGTGCAAAAAAGCGGTAAGATATTTTCTCAAAACGTAGCCACTTATAAATGATATTTTCAAACTTAAAAGCAAAGTCCAAGCATTATAATGAAAAAAAAGAGTCGGATACGACCGACCTATGCTGGTAACTTCCTTCAGGTGCCCGCTAAAAATCTTGAAATGGATTTTTTTTTCAATAATAACATTTTTTTATTTAAAGGTTTTGAAAGGGAATGATATTCAAAATTTAAGTTTGTGCAGTTTTCTGTCGATTCGAGAAATTAAATCAATAGTAAGTTTTTTTTTATATTATGCGCAAACTCAAGAGGTTATGAACAGAAATGATATACATACCGATCCACTTTGGTTTTGAATGTCTGCACATTGTAATGAGTGGAAAATATTGGGCCTAATACCTAAAGCATTCCACATTCGTGTATAGTGCAACTACGGAAATAATCTCTATGCTAAACTGTTCATCTGAAATTGAGCTCAATGTTTAATTGATGAGCATTCCTAGAATTACCCGTACGGTTTAATTGTTTGAGGGAGAAATTGCAACTGGCTATTTCAATAGAGCATTAGTTAAAAAAATAGGGATAAAATAATGACAGACATGAAGCCTCGCGACGCGACGGTGCTCAAGAGATACAAAAGTTTTGGTTAGACAACGGTCTAGGTGACCATTTTCATTTTTAAAACTCTCCTTTGAGTTCTGTCAAAGAGACTCAATTGGGTTATTAGGCTCCTACCCAGATATGGGAATTATACTCGAGTTTTGGACGAATATATATAGGCTTTATAAATTATAGCCAGATCAGGGGGCACAAAACTTCTTGCATCGGCAGAAAAAACCTAAACACTTAGCAACATTTGTGGCGATGTGAAATATTTGATCAATCCACACAAGTAGTTTGTGGTGCACATATTTAAAACTGAAAGCTTTTCAGTCTCCTCAAGGCAAGTACCACCCATGGATAGTAGATAACATTGAGTACATTGAATTTTCTATGCATATAGCACAATGCTGTCAATACAAGAATTAAATGAGCTTATCATACATTGCCTTTGACAGCTCACATCCGATACACAAGGAATATTAAAAGCTGAGGGTACTGTCATCAGAAAAACAACTAAGTGGGTTAGAAGTTTCAGGCAAGATATAATTTATAAAAGGTTTAGGAAAATTTTCGGAGACAAAACGGAGCCCTGAGACACACCAGCTTTTTTTGGGGATATCAGATTTAAAACCGTCCAATACTACTTGAATTGAACAGTCCGAAAGGTTATTTCTATCCCAACATAGAAGAGATTCATCAATATTAACCCATTTATTACCAAAGACATTAAAAATTAAAATTTCAAAGTTTTGATATCATAACTTTATTAAAAAGGGTCAAAGGAATACAAAAATATTTTTTTTAATTTTTTTAAAAAGTTGGAAGTGTGGTTTTTAAGCTGTACCCAAGCGGGTACAATGGGAACATATGGTTGCTAATTATATGTATAAAAAATCTTTAAGCATTCTTTTTCGGCACACAAAACTATGTCGCAGAACTCGATAATCCATCTGATTTGCATGTGGCATACTCTGCATCTAAGAGACTTTTCAATTCTCTTTGGAAAATGGTGACCTTCAGATAAAGCAACACTCGTATATATGGAACGTTTTGATGTCGAAAGTTGGAGAGTTTTATACCTTCTAAGATAATATCGAACAATATCTCTTTGAAACAATAGCAAGTCATTTTTGGAATCATCTGCGACTTTATATACATAGTTTCCATGCGTTCACCAAAGAAGAGCAAATCATTGACGTAAAAAGCGGCCACCACTACTTTTTGCTTCGAATCTTGATTTTATACACATTGAGACACTGATCGTGTAAGTCAACGAGACCCATATTTCGACTGAAGATTTGTTGGCCAAAGCACATTTCATATTCATCTTTTTTACCACAAAATTATTAGAACGGTTCATCGACAATCGACATATCAATACTTCTTTTAGACCAGCGTGGTTGGCTATGAGATTGCCCAGATATTGAGGCTCTTATCACTGATAAAGGAACTTCGTCCTCGCTATCAAAATCCTCATTCCTAACAAGTTCAATGTTACCAGGAACATCGTTGGGTATGTGATCTTTATCCAAATTTTCTGTGTCTATTTTATCCTCGTCTGTATTGAAATGAAATCTGCATCTAGCGGTATAAATGCTATGTCAAACACAGCGTTTTGATCATTTTCTTCGATTGCATTTATTGCATATTGAAGATTATCGAATCTCCTTCCATAAAATGATGATGTTGAGTATGCTTTTGAATATATCATTCTATAAAAAAAATTGTCACTTCTTCCCATTGTACCCAAGCGGGTACACCTAACTTTACGCGTACTTACCTAGCGTAAAAATAAATGGGCACTTGATTTTTCACTTTTATCTAATTTTATTATAAAATTTTGGACTAGTTCCAAAAAAAATAATAAAACAATTGATAAAACGAATATTTTTTCTATTGCAAAATACAGGCCAACCTCTGAAAAACCGAGAATATCGCAATTGCACTTGACGCGGAGTAATAAAAAAAACTACCGTTTTAGTTTGTTTACAATAAATTGCACTCCTACTTGTTGAAAACATGTCAACGAACAAAAAAAAAATTAATTTTATCCAAACAAATTTGAAGAAGGACAACGGTAAACCAATAATGTTGTTCAATTTTCTGTACCCAAGCGGGTACAGTGGTAGTAAATGGGTTAAATCCAATAAGAGAGCTTGATGCCAAACTCTTTCAAATTCATTTGAAGTATCCAGTGCAATAATCTTACTTTCTCCAAAATGAGTCTTATCAAATTTGTCACTTTTTAATATAGCGGCTATATTTTTGAAGCTATTTCTATTTATGACTTCAGCATCTACCTGTATAAAAATTGGCTCTGGAGCCAATGGAATCATTGTTATCTTCATCTAGAAATTACGTCATACTCTGAAATTTTAGAAACAAACGTCAATTTTCTTGACATTTTGAGTTCTAAGGTTTTCAAAACCTTTTGAATGGAGTGCTATTTCATTGAAAGAAAAATAAATATGGTGGAGCAACAGCCCGTAGAGAACAAGGACCGAGTGACTTACAACTCTCAACCACTCCTATGTTCTAGTCATTTCAGGGATGGACAGTTCTTATACCGAATCCGAACGTATAATTTGAGAAAGAACTTTTAATGACAAGAATTACTCTTGGAGGGCATGACAATTCATCCCAAGATTGAACAAAAAACCACTATCATGACAATCCTACGCACTAACCATAACGCCACGGGATAGTACGGGTAGTTCCGCCCAAACAGCCCTTCAATCTAATGTTATTCGTTAACGATATTATCATTTAATTAGTCACTCATCTAAAACAATATTTCAAACTGGCTAACTCAGCCCAAGTTCACCCTCTTTAAATATCATCATGCATTAAGACCTCCAATTTTATTTCACAAGAAGTTGCTCTTAACTTTTTCCTCAATATTTTGCTTAAGTTATAATTTTTTTTTTCAGTGCATTCCATCGGATTTCCTTTCCTGTGAAAATATGTCATGTGGAATTGATTCCACAAAAGCAATTGTTTTCACTGGTTTTTGTGTGTGACTGACAAATGGCCAATATCCACCATGTATACCACCTCAACTACTGTATACTTGGAGCTTGGCTCTCTCGAATCCATTTATTCGCACTCATTCATTCATCGATTCACTTTCTGGCCTTACCGTTACCATCAGTTTGCCACCTCTGTATTTCTCTACGGCCAGAGCGCGAGCGTGCAACTGAGCCGGTTGGCGGAGGCGGCGGAATGGGCATCATAGAATGATCCTTGTTGGTATAAGCAAAAGCATACAATGCCCTATGTATGTATATATGAACCTATACGCACCGCACATATGGTATTGAAATGGTAACTAGCTGCTCCTCAACGGAAGGGTCACGTCGCGTTGTGTCGGTTGGGTTCGGGGTCGGAGTCGAGCATCAGGGTCGTATCGAAAGGAATGGAATTGAATCGAATTGGATCGGAAGCGACGAAAAAGAGGAACTTGGCAATTTGGTATAGTACGACGAGTATATACCCGCAGAATTTTGTTGACCAATATTCCGGGAATTTGTGGCCGTCCAGTGATTGAATTTACACAATCCAGTTAGTGGTTTCGTTGCAGAAAGCAAATTCACTGATGCTACCCCATCGCATGTCATGTCTCCCTTTCATATAGTTGAAACTACGTATACCTACCCCATTCTTATTATGTGTCCAATATACCATACTTGGTGGCAGTAGTTGGTATTATGTATGTATGTCCTTTGTCGTCGGTCATCTTCGTAAGCCAGATTCAGGACTAACCAAAAATCGAGTTCGTAATAATTCTGTTTGTTCAAAAAATGGAACAGGTCTATGGATTCAGATACGGAAGCAGTTCCATATCCTGTGATGCCACCGACAAACTTCCCTTTTTCCATATCAAAAACGAGGGTTAGTGTCAATTCAATTGGCTTTGACTGCGGTCATTTAAAAACCCCAACTCGATCCCGAACCCAAACTCTGCAGTAAAATGGGACAAAAATATAATAAAAACCAAGCCAACTACAGATCCTATCTTTCACATTGAAATGATTTTCCACCCTCTTAACTCACTCATAAGCAACCCCCTTGCCCAGCCCACGCAGCACGTGACAAGGATTTGCGATGAGAGTGCGGTTGGTATAGTTGTCACATCCTGTGATTGCATTGCACTGCGCTGCTATTGCTGTTGATGTTGCTATTGCTGCCAGGAGTTGTAAGTGCATATTATGTGAAGGTTGATAATGATTGTTTAAGAGGTTGCTCAGCTCACCAGCAGGGGGCGTCATGTGCGATGGAATATAGCAATAGTGAATCGTTTTACGGCAAAGGATGGGGTTTGATAATGATTTGCTTTGGCAATTATTATTAATTATATATTGTAATACAAATAATTTGTCCGCTATTGCTGTCACTTTTTTAGGAGATTATCCTGATTGTATTTTCAGGATTCTGATTTCTTTTTTTCCAATTTTAATGCGCTTGGGAAAAAAAACACAGTAATCACAGATTATTTGTGTTTTTGTATCCTTTTTTTTTGTTGTTGGTGGTTTCCTGTCGGTTGATGCTGAGTGAAAATGGATTTTGTGTTAATTTACAATAATTTCGTTTATGATTTTGACCATGATTAATGAAATTTTATATGCAAATGTGTGAATTGAGTACATTATTATGGTCCTTAATAAAAAAATACATTTAACGTTGTTATTGTTGTTGTTTTTTTGTTTAATTGCAAAACAATTGAAGTCACACAAAGGATGAGAGACTTTAAATGTTGAAAAAAAAAATAACCCACCCTTATGTTAAATAATGCCACAACTATACACTTCGTATCACATGAACAGGGACAAGATCTAAATTTACCTATTAACGTGATTTAAATCAAATAAAAGGATACTCTGAAAGTAAATAAATAAATAAGTGAACAAATTAACAAATAAATAAATACAAAAAAATAAAAAATTAAAATCAACAAAAAAAAAAAATAAATAAAAGCATACACAAATAAATTAATAAATTAACAACAGCAAAAAATATAAATAAATAACAAAATCAATCTTTTGAAGATTGTTACTATGAAGCTAAATTTGAAATTAGGACATTGTCAGATATTTCGCAGGAAACGTTATATCGTTCTTTTAATTCTGTAATTCTATCAGAAATATTTTCAACATTAGCTAACATGTGTAATTCGTAGGTTGAAAAATGCCAAGGAAGATTTAACATCATTTTTAGCAACTTGTTTCGCAATGTTTGCAGCCTTCGGATATGGCTTTTAGCACGGTTGCCCCAAGTACGTGATCCGTATAAAATGACTGCTGGAAAAATCACTTTGAAAATTATAAGTTCATTATTAGAGGATAGAGAATTTTAATAGTTGTATTAACTTTTCTTATGATTTCTTGGACATGAATTCCGAAAGATAGTTTACTTTCCAAGTGGACCCCAAAGTATTTAGCATTTGATTTCCAATTTGCTTCTACGCCGTTGATTAAGAGAAAATTGCTTGGAAAAAACAGCCTTTTCTTTTTCGAGTAAAAAAATAACCTGGGTTTCCAAAGCATTTATCTTAAACTTCCAATCGTTAAAATATTGTTGAAGTACATTCAAAGAAGGTTGCAAATTGGTTTCAATAAGGGAATTAAGTGAATCAGAAGAAAATACTCGTACACAACACATGTGTCATTGGCAAAATACGCTTTATTGCAGTTTTGCAAAACAGGAAAATCGGCAGTAAGAACTGTATAAAGTATTGGACCAAGAACGAATCCTTGAGGCACGCCTGCCGTACACTCAAATATTTCCGAAAGATTTTTGTTAACAGACACAACTAAAGTTCTTGATGACAGAAACGACTTCACAATTTGTATCTATACTATTATATAAAAGCGAAACCATTTTAAAGTTCGTAACGCATGATCTCAGAAAGTAGTCAACCGATTTATTTGAAATATATCTTATTATTTTCTATATTGTTATGAGAGTGTTTATGGTTCTAATTTTTTGTCATTAATTATTTGTCAAACTTAAATATTATTAATTTTACATTTTTTTGTCCATTTTTTTTCATTAGTTGACTTATACAACCACTCATATCTTAAAACCTATACAATAATCGACAAAGATTAGCAATGCTTCATAAAGTCAATATTGTTGCGCAAATTTTAAGCCTAAAATCTCTTCTAAGTTAAACATACAACCTGGGAAATAAATAAAAACAAATTATTAAATTATAAACTTTTTGAATTTATTTTATCCAGGAAATTAGATTCCATCACAATCGCGAGGTCGCTGCTTTGTTTCATTTCATTATCATTCCAACATTTTTAATTTTCTTTTCTTCCCATGCTCTTTCTCTCTTAATATGTGTTCCATTTAATAGTTACGTCTTTTCTCTTACCTACCTACCTACATATTCAATTTTTCTGTATTGTATAGTTCATCAACTAACCTACACACACACATTATTTTTTTGTTTCTCTAAATCTATCGTTACATCGCTGAGCAGTGTGGGCTCTTTTTTTTAAGTTACTATGGACATTTAATTAACTACAGTGCCGTGCACATGAAATGCCGATTTATCTAAAGAAAAATTAGATCTTTTTTATTTTTCTGGTTCGAGGAAGTGAATTTAAAAATAAAAAAAGCTTGAATTACCAATTTTGTATCACTTCCTCGAACAATAAAACTGAAATTAAGTTAAAATTTTCTTTACAAATAACTCGAAGAAGGTACTTACAATGACGTCGATAAAAAGAGCACATAAATTTGGGTAGGTTAAGTCAGTTGCACTGCACTGAACATGAGCAGATGAATAAAAAAATGTGTCTATGGATATTTACACACGCATACCTATAGATGTATGAGAACATTAAAAACACAAATTTGTTTTTTTTTTTTACCGCAAACTATATTTTTCGGTTGCAAAAAAACGTTTCTAGGTATGAATAAAAGAAAGAAAAGAAGAAAATAGACAAAAATTTCGTTCTGTTTTCAACTAAAAAATTGAAATGGTTTTGTATTTTGTTTGTTTTCACGTGCGGCTTGGCCTTTACTACGTAATATTTTACTTAAGTTTTTTTTTCTAAAGTGTTAATTTCGGTAAGGAAGTGTTTTTTGATTATAAACTAAAATTAATATTAAAATTAATATTATTGTAGAAAATATGCTCAGTCCCATTGAGAAATTTTTTCATATGCTAATACTAATATTCAAAAAATGTTCGTGGTTACAATTTGCGAAGCAACGCGAGCACGGGTCGGCTAGTTAGTTATATACAGAGAAAAGTTGAGCATCAAAAGTTTGTGCAAGAGCCCGTCATGCCAGACAGAATCAAATGCTTTTTCGACGTCGAGTAAAACCATACCGCTACGTCTGCTATCAAAGCCAGATAAGTTTTCAATCCAAGAAATGTGTCAATAACTTCGTTAATTGTAACACACTCTTCCTGATCATTTAAAATGCTTGAGTTGATCAAATGCAATGATTGCAAAACTAATAATTCCATATTGCTATTTGTGGTTGAAGTTATTGGTTAGTGTATGGCTGTCGGTAAATATTTTGCCTAAGGCGTTTGCCTTTTCTGAACCAGACTAGCTCATTATCTAAGTTTTAATGCATTTGGGCTTAAGTTAGGCTTCTTAATAACTTTAACAACATTCCAGAAAGGTTTTCCACCTTTCTCTAACCCTCTTAATTTTTGATTCCATTCTTTCTTTCTAAAGCTTTCAACACCTTCTTTAATCAAATTTGTAAGAATTTTTATTTCAGTTAACTTATAATTATCTATCGTGCGTATCCATCTTCTTCTAAAAAATGAAAAAATAGGAAGTAATTTATGTGCAATGGTTCTTCTTACTACAACGGCAACACCATCACCCCTTCTCTCATCTCTATCCAAACGATAGCACAAGTATTCACTATTCGATAACCTATCATTAAAAGAAAGCCATGTCTCTGTAACTTAACCTAAAATGACGGCAATCACTTACAAACCGATTCTGCAAGGAGCTTTTCCGCAATTTTCTGAATTATTTTGTGGACAACGATGGACTTTCCAACAAGATAATGCACCAATACATCCCGCACGGAATATATGAACCTATTACCATGGCCCCCATTATTCTCCTGACCGGAACATCATGGAAAACGTTTGGGGATGGCTTTCAAAAAAAAGTCTACAGAGGAGGACGGCAAAGTCATAAAACGTTCCTGGGCTCAATTATCTGACAGCACTCTATGAATTCATTCACCACATATTCCTTGAAGTAATTTAGAAATCAGGAGGCAGCACACTTACTAAAAAATATTTTATTCCATTCAATAAAACCAGTATTTACCTAAACCATAAGATTGTTTGTTTTCTTTATTTCAAAGGGTTTTACAGTTAATAAAAATGATTTAAATCATGAAAATCAGGAAAAATAAATGTAAACCCGCAAGTGTTCATTTATGCGTTTCGCCCCGGCGGTGGTGTGATGGTTGGGCTCATCAGAAGATGACCATCACACCTTGTCTTGACGCATATTTCCCGAATTAATCGAGATACCATATAATCCGAGCTACATACAGCTACATTTACAGTTAAATTTAGATTTTGTCCCTATTCATGTTACACGAAGTGTATGTCTATTTTTTTTAGTTTTATTATTTTTTTGTGATTTTGATAATTATTATTATTTTGTTGGGTGAGGATGAAAAATTTAATTCAGTAAAAAATATTTGTTGTAATGTGATTAAAATAATGGGACAAGTTGTTAATTAAAAACATTTGGTAAAATATTTCATTTCGTTTAATGTGATCATTGTATATATGTACATATGTATGTATATATGTATATTTATATTTTTATATATATATAAAATAGGCTTGATGAAGGATTGCATTTGAGAGGTGATTATATTCCAGCAGGCAATATAATCCAATATAGAAATTTTTTTAATTCGAAATTGCTTAATATGGCGTAGTAAATTTCCTTTCGATTTATTGCAATTGGGACAATATTATAAAATTTTAATTAACAATAAACTGTTTGGATTAAATAATTGATTTAAAAACTGGGTTGTATTTTTGTTTTAAATTTATTTTTGTGTTCAGAATTTGATCTTTGATATACCTAACCTAGTTGCATGATGCAAGGATGTTTTTTTTTTAATGCTTTAAGAATTTAGGGAGATTTTAGTGATACCAACATAGAAATAAAAGGGTTATTCACTGATGAAAGCAGTAAAACATACCTAAAATCAGTTCATCATAATGATAAGTTATAAAAGCTTTAGTCTTAGCTACTTTTGGTTTTGTTTTTGAAGAACTTTTTTTGAATTATATTTTTCCACAAAAACATCACTAAAGCATACACAGTATATGGGCATATCCACAGTATTTTTAACTTTCATGTTACCACAGTATATTAAGCCTTAGAAATGAAATTGGCATTTTCTAAGTGGATAGATTTTCGTATCATGACTTATTTCAATTATGTAACCTACTTATGATTTGATTGGATTAAAATTTGTAATTAAAATTAATAAAAAATAGGCTTAAATATTGCAAATTTCAAGCGTACCACATGCAAATTTATTAAGTTTTATAAACAAAAAACATTTCAACGACCTTGGAAACAACTTAACATCATTAATATATTTATAGTACAAAGCAATTAAATTAGAGTACCTCCGTTTTTACAAATATTAAAATCTGATCTTTTTCTCTATATAACTTTCTCAACGATCGATTCTGATAGTATTTTATAGGCTAAAATTATTCTCTATCAATTAATAAATCAATTAGAATTTAATTGGATCATGTGCTCTATTTAAAAATAAATAATGCCATTTTAAAGTTTAAAATTGAAAACGTGATTGGTATAAAATATGTGATTTTTTTAGCGGCACACCTATCGATAAGATCTTACAGCTAAATAAATGATTGTGAATGATAATTTTAGGAATAATCAATAGTTAAAAAAAGCTGTTGATCTAAATTTTGAAATTTTAAAGTTTGTACGACAGTACAAAATCAAAATTTATTATGAAATGAAGGTTTTTCATTGAATGCTTCTCATTGATCTAACGTACCGGATTTTACGTGACGGATATTAACGATGTTTGAAAATGAATCACGCAAGTATTTTCTTGTTATTTAGATAATAAACAATCAAGAAAATGTTTGTTTATAGATGTGCCTCAAAATAAAAAAAAAAAATTCAATTGTTGAAAATGAAAGACTCTGTGGATATGCCTATATCTGACTGTGATTTATTGTATTTGTGTGATTTTTCATAAGAAATTACTCAGGCATAACCGCCAAGACACAATTTGTTGGTCATGATCCTAAAAATTACTTCAACTGAAATGAGTTAGATCAGGCAATTATTGTATAATGTAATTCATAGCAAAAAGAGTTAAGGAAGTAATTTTATTAGTTTCAATTTGGTTTAGAATTTAACTAAAAATCGTCCAACAAACAAACAACTCTTGTAAATTATTGGATTTTTTTTATCAAAATCCGTTTTGTCTTAAGAAAGTACGTCGCCGTCGCTCACTTTTTTATCGAAAAATTGTGTTCAGCGATGAATATCATTTCGGGTTGGATGGATACGTTAACAAACAAACCTGTCGTATTGTGAGTGAAGTTAGTAGCATTGCAAGTGCTACAAATGCATCCAAAAATAGACCTAACCTAACCTAATAAATCGTTATTCTTTCTAACCAATACCCCTAGAAATGCCAGTTCCGCATAGGTCCAGGGTTCCAATATTAAAAATAAAAATTTCAAAATTTTGTAAACATTTTGATATTTATTCATAATCATAAAAAATAATACTGCACAATTTTGGTAAAACAGAGTTAAAAAAAAAGAAACTTAAACAACATTTCTTAAACTAAAAAATCACTTATTGTGCAAAAAACTAAACGGTATTATGTACATAGAGTTGTTATGTAGTTCAACTACGAAGTTGTAAAAATTATCAGTATTGAATAAGGCTTTGGTATGCAAAATTAAACTAAGAGGAAGAAGACAAACATTTAAATCGATAAGTTTTCTTATGTTTGAAAACATGTCGCTATTACCAAGTTAAGCTTTGCTTCCTAGACTCTTTAACATTTTCAGTATTAATATCTTCGTTGTTAACTTTCCTGAGTTATCTTTAATCTCTATAAATTTCTCACAAATAATTTTTAGTAAATTGTGTCCAAAAAAATTTGCCAACCCGGAATTACATATCTTAAAAGTATAAAAAGTTTAAGACCATAATCTGGTGAAAAGTTAAATAGTTCTTCATAAGCTTTAATTCAAATTTTTCTGCAACTATTGTTAAAATTAATTAATCAAGAAAATACGAAATGTTTAATTTTAAAGCTAATCGCGAACTTAAATAAATATTTTCTAAATCAGCAAAGTATTCATCATTGTGTGAATAAATTTCAAAAATACTTAAAATATTGTTTGAATATTACGTTTTGGAAAAATATCAGCAAAAGACTTAAGAAGTAGTTCAATGGGGTCAAATTAATTATGAATTTTTAAATCTTCTGTTTGCATTTCTAAACTAAGCATACAGGAACAAAGAAAATTTCAGTGAAAAGTTCTTGAGCATGTTTGACTGTTTTCATTTAAAAATTCTAGTGTTTTTGATAAGATTATATTTTAGCCCTTTAAGTTTGTTTTCCCTTTTTCTATCCCATCTCCTTTCTGCCCCTTTAGAATAAAAAAATTGACAAAAGGGTTTTTTTTCCTAAACCTGGGCCCACCGTTCTTTATGAAGAAATAATTCATTCGAGGTGTGGAATGTAGTGGACTTCTGCCGAAAAAATTCAAGTTATCGATACCAAATATCTATGATTGGCTTTTTCACCTTCATAGAAAAAAACTAATCCTACAAAATATGATAATATCGAAATGGATAGAAAACCCATACCTACGGTGACCATCTGTTCATTATTATAACGAACAGTTCATTATTTAAAGAAAATGTTCATTATGCATTATTGTGTGTCGGAAAACATAAAAATGTTCATTATTTTAGAAATTGCTCATTATTTGTTCATTATTATATGATTTTTTCTTTGAGGAAAGCCTAAGCATGAAAACCATTAAATGTTTAATGAAAACGTACCCTTACATCATAATTCGTTGTCTTTCTTTTTCGGAACACTTCCTAATCTCACAATTACAAAAATCAGATGATATTATACATCCTAAAATAC
This sequence comes from Eupeodes latifasciatus, assembly GCA_920104205.1. Classification (NCBI taxonomy): domain Eukaryota; kingdom Metazoa; phylum Arthropoda; class Insecta; order Diptera; family Syrphidae; genus Eupeodes; species Eupeodes latifasciatus. Next base: position 372,996,874 of record OV049924.1, read on the forward strand.
AGGGGAAGTTCTACTAATACGCTTACACTTGCGCACAGGATGACTTTCACCACTGGAAAATAATTTTACCATTGAGTTTAACTGACCATGACAATGGTAACAATAACTTTCAGTGAAAGTGAATGAAACTCATCTTTTTTCCATTTGGACTAGTTATGGCATTTTCCATAAGTAATTTTGAGAGTGCACTCCGACTGTTGGAATTATTGCATTGTTGAAAAACCCTTCACTCCAAAAATAAATGAAGAGTAAGAATCACATCCTTCCTGGGATAAAGTGGAGTTGAGTTTAATGTAGGATGAAAAAGAGAAACAATATTTCAATTAATGACACTGATGTTTTCGACGAGTTTTCATGTGTACAAAATTATGTTTTTTCAGAAAACATTTTTGAATGGAAGGAGTGCCAAATGAGTGCTGGAGATAGGTGTGTTGAAATTTTCAAGTTTTTCAATAAAAAAATGATACAGTATGAAAACATTTCAAAAATCGTAGAGTTTTGTTTATGCCCCTATTTTTCTCAATTTTAAACAATGTATGGACAAAAGAAAAAAACAATATGAAAATTAAAACAATCGGTCCATTTTAATTTGCAAATGCAATTATGAATTAAATTGCATCGAATTTAAGAATTATTAAAAAGAAAAGCCAGAATTAATTAAAAAAATGTATTCTTATTTAGTACTTATTCTTCTTAAGTACTTATTTTAATAATATTAATGTATGATAATTCAATGTCAAAGTTGTTTTATTAGCCAATATGATATAAAAGAGTTTAAGGTTTTGTTTATTTTTTTTTGTTAATAAGTTAAAGACTGAAAAAATCTGTGTTATTTTTATGTTTGTTTTGTTTATTGAAAACTGGTCTTGAAAACTGGTCAACATTTTTCATTTTTTGGGTACTGTTCATTATTTTATCTCGGAAAATATGGTCACCGTACCCATACCATGATTCATCCACTCAGAAGACTAGAACGTCTAGTAGACCTGCGAGAAAATGAATCATACTAAGTTACATACAAAAGCCTAACAGCAACTGGACTTAAAATGGGTGTATTTCCAATAATATATTTCAAAAACTCAATGGAAATGCCCCAGAATTCGAGCAAATAAAGTTATTTTTACAATTAACTGCACTCTTCAATTTCACTGCATGTCCCTATCGACGCACGTAGAGTTTCTCCGTCAATCCGGCCTTGGAGTAATCGTAGATTTTGATAATTGCGTAACCAAAGGAACAAGCTGTGGGAAGGTTTCCTACGCTCTCAATGTCCAACAAACTACTCTAAGTACTTGGGAGCTTATCTTCATTTTAACGATCTATACAAATCTCCCTACCAAGAATATTTACATTAAAACTCAATCTAACCTTATAAAGGATTTGTTTTGGGATAAGCAAGTTACAAAATACTGAAATATCATTACCTGCTCTATCACCATATTCAGTAAAAACAAGAATGTGACGTTTCTGGAGCAATGCCAAAAAAAAAAATATTTTTTATATTAAAAGAAGACAAGTTAAAATAATGTAGGGAAAATTTTATTACAATCCATTGTTCCGTTTTTGAAAAAAAAAATTAATTTTCCATTTTTTCGAAGTTTTTGAAGACTTTGGCGCATAAATGTGGCTGAATTCGACCTATGGTATGGATTATGTTGTCTTTGAGGGCCGCGTTGGTTTGTGGCTTATTCGCATTAAACCGAAATTTAAGAAAGCTCCACAACTAAAAGTCGAAAGTCAATTCACACGATCTTGGTGGCCATTCACTTGGCATCGGCGCGAGAAATAAACATGCCATGAAATCGCTCGGTTAGAATATGGATTGTGTCTCGAGCTATGTGGCAAGTACCGCCATCCTGTTGAAACATTGACCTTATCATCCAATTCAGGCCGTTGTTAGTGATTGCCGGGCATCATTTTCGAAGAAGTACAGACCGATGTCGAATCCAGCTCAAAATCTACTCCAAACAGTAACTTTATTCGGATGCATTGGTATCTCGTGAATCTAGCGTGGATTGGTGTCGGTCGTCGCAATTCCGACAACTTTGCTTATTCACGTACCCATTTATACACAAATGGGTGATGATAGATGATTTTTCAACTAAAATTAAGATCAACTTTCAACTTCATATTGATAATAAAGTTTAATTATTTGCATGTTTTGTTCTTTAGTTACTGATTATAAGAAGATATTTTTACAGAAAATAAAAGAAACAATACGGCCACCACGAGATTTCGGAAGGAACCCTTCCCTATTGGAAAACCTTTAAGATATCCAAATTGTCATGTAAATATGCGACGGTATTCGCTCCGAAGAGTCTTACAATACCAAAATCTAGCATATACTGTCAAGAAACCATACAGTATAAATAAAAAATATGGCTAGACATTTTTCAAGACAACTTCAAAAGACAAAATAACCGTTAATTGGAATTCTTTCCAAAAATATATTTGTTTGATATCACGTTACAATATATAATATAAAATTTAATTCAAGTTTCTAGCGTCAATGGTTCGTGAGATATTTAGGGTTAACCAAAATTTTCACCTTTTTTTAAATTGTTATATTGTAATCCTTGGAGATTTTAATTTACCAAATGTAAAATGGTTATTTTCAAATGATGATGAACAATATTTCCCTTATAACGTAACTAAAGATTTTGAATACAATGTAATTGATAGCCTATTGGCTTTAAATCTGCATCAAATTAATAATGTTCAAAATTTTATTGGTCGAATTTTAGATCTAATTTTTATTGATAAGAATCTAGAAGCTCAATTAGATGAGGCTAGTTTCCTTTCCTTTTGGGTGAAAATAGTGTTCATCATAAATCACTTGAAATTAAATTTAATTTTTCTGTTTTAATTGAATCACAGTTTTGTTCCAATGTTATAGCTCATGAATATGATTTTAAAAATACTGATTTGGTTGCTATGAACCGATATTTTGAAAGCGTAAATTGGCAAATTACGAGTATGTATAATTGCAGTAATTTAGAGATGGCTTTTGCTATGTTTCGGAACATATTAGAAGATACCATTGCTAATTTCGTTCCTTTAAAAAAATTCAAAAATTCAAAAAGAGCAATTTTTTTTAATAAAAGTTTGTCTAGGTTAATAAATGTCGTAGCTAAACTTCGTAAAAAGATTAAGATTTCGGATTCTTTTCGTGAACAATTTATTAGATCTAGGAAAGAGTACGAATTCTTAAGAAGATTTACATATAAACAATATACTTGGTCTCTTGAGTCGAAAATAAAAACTAATTCGAAGTGTTTTTGGACATTTCTAAATACTAAAAGAAAATCAATTGGAATTCCTTCCAGTATTTCTTACAATGGTATTTTTTCTGAAAATTTAGAAGATATTTGTAATAACTTTGCTTTATTTTTCCAATCGAACTTTTCTGATTTGGGTTTAGATTATGTATAATGAAATACTTAGTTTCAATTCTAACATTAATGTTGGTTACCTTTATTTATCGACAGTTGATGTATTAAATGCTTTATCGTCGCTTGATGACAATTTCTCTGCCGCACCGGACAATATTCCACCCCATTTTGTTTTATTTTTAATTTGTCCTTGAAACAAGGAGTATTTTTAGATACATGGAAACTGTCTCTGATAACTCCTTTGCATAAATCTGGATCTAAAGCATCTGTGGAAAATTATAGACCTATAGCTAAGCTTCAGCTAATCCCCAAATTATTTGAAGCAATTGTTAAAATTAAACTTTATAGTTAAGTTCAAAACCATATTTCCCTGCATCAGCATGGCTTTATGAGAGGTAGGTCTACTGCAACAAATTTAGCAATTTTTACAAATTACTGTCTTGGTTGTTTAGAAAATCGTACTCAAGTGGATGTAATCTAAACCGATTTTTCCAAGGCGTTTGATAGGCTACAACATAATGTTCTCTCTTGAATTGCTTGGCTTTCACTCGAATCTCCTAAAATGGATCATAAGCCATTTGGTGGGACGAAGACAATATGTTAAAATTGGTGATGTTCTTTCCAATGAAATACAAAATTTGTCCGGTGTACCACAAGGTAGTCATCTTGGTCCACTCCTTTTCATTTTATTTATAAACTAGCGGACCCGACAGACTTCGTCCTGTCATAAAGATTTGTAAAGTGGCAGTTATTGTTCCTACGTATTTTATAGTCGTGGCTAAACATTCTCGTGAACAGAACCGTCACCCTGGTGATAGGGCGTTGTGAATACAAAATAATTAAATGAAACATATATGTACATATAACGATTTAAAAGTACATAAGTAATCGCGTTATTGTTAATAATGTGAATCATAATTATTAACAGAAATTTTAGTGCTTTGTGATATACGATGTTTTTTGTTCCATTACTTGGAGCATAGACAAACAAATCTGATGGTTTTCCAACACGGGAACAGGCAACATACAATTGAACATGTGAGAAACATAGATTTTCTAGATTAATACCACAAACACTTAATGATTGTCCCTGGGACTTGTTTATGGTCATAGCAAAATCAAGCCGCACTGGAAACTGTAGTCGTTTAAACTCAAATGGCACATCAGTCGGAATCATTGGGATGCGCGGTATAAGAATATCTTCTCCTTTATACTTTCCTTTGAGTATAGTTGCTTCGATATATCTTATCGCTAAGCGTGTACCGTTGCAAAGACGCGGTTGGTTGATATTTCGCAACACTTGACTACATCATCTTGGTTAGTAGCCGAATCAACTGATTTACATATACATACATATATTCCGATTCGCCTGTAATTTGTTCTTGAATTTTGAAATTCAATTCATACATTAATGTTTTTTGCAGCCAGTATAGCTCGTTCGCTCAACCAATCATGGTTTCTGTAATTTTGAGAAACATTTGGAAACACCTTCTAAATAAGTTCGTCTTTTAATTGCTTTATACGTTGTAATTGATCATTTCGACGATGTAAAACAATATCACGGGATTCCAAGTTTTCTCCAACTACAACGATAACAACTTCATCAATAGTTGGTACATTTTAACGTCTTGCATGTTGACCTGCAGGTGATTTGACAGCTCTGATTACAATTTTCTGATTATCAGATGGCATCAGATCCAGTGCAGTTTTGAACAATATAATCAATTGATTGTGTTCATGAAATAAAGTTTGTAATTGTTCTACAATAGGCCTCTTTACTAAATTGTTATTTGCACAACGCATATCAATTTCTTGTGGTGAATTGCCCATAAAATAAATTTGCAGGAATTTGCTGTCGCTATCTGACACTGATAAGAGTGAACCTGCTCTGTGATATATTTGCCCTTGTATCTGTTAATTAAAAAAAAATATTATTTTTGTACCAAACACTATAAAATAAAATAAATAAGCAATGGGTTATAAATTTATGGATTGTCAGTGATCAAACTTAAATAATATTTGATCTTAAAAATTATGTATTTAGTTGTAACTAATATCTATCAATTAACATCTTAAATTAGGTGATAACAAATTTTGTTCGCTAAAATAATTATGAATAACTGCTATAATACATACCTTGAAAGTTGGCATGAAGTTTTCCCGAACTACATTTGTTGCCCCAAATGAAGTCATTTGAAAGCAATTGTTATAGTGTTGGATAAGTGTCAAAAAGTGTATGGAATCTGTTCCTATTCCTGAAACCAATGAGTACAATGGCTCTGGTGGTGGATCCAATGGTATCAATTTCACTTTACCATTTGCGCAATACAATCCATTAGCTTCGTTTTTGTATTTCAATGTCTTACAGTGTGAGCAAACCGAGTTCATAGAACCAATAATAACACATTGGTAGTTTCTGTAGTCAATTGACACATCGTAACTGAAAGCAGCTCGATTCAAACTTGAGCGATCATTAGTTGAATGTCGCTCTCGCGCTTCATGCGTTTGTGATATCCGAATTCTTTCGCGTTCAATTTGGTCTTCACGTACTTGTGCAGTACGATTAGTTTGGTAATTAGCTTGTTTTGTAGCAGTTCGGGTTCTTCTACCTAAATTGCTTCGTCTTATAGGAGGCATATCAAATATAAATTATTTTGTCACTAAACACTAACTAAACAAACACTAACATTAACACTCTGCACAAAACACGATATATGGATTTGTTTCACCCGTTTATCAGTTGACAAAAGCAAACTCAGTAGATAAGGTAACAGAAAATCCAAGAAAAACAACAGCAAATCGACATCTACACTTTTTTCTTCTTTTTTTCTTTTTTTTTTAATTTGATATGACTTGAAGTCAAATTCTTTAAGCCGACTACGTTTTAGTAAGAAAACATTTGTATGGGAAAAAGAAAAGAGCTGTTTTTATGGTTTTTCCGGCAATTATTGGAATTTTTCTCGCCGTAAAAACCATCCTTGAGCTTCAACGAACATTTTAAAAAGAGAATTGGCCAAATTGGTCCAGGCGTTGTTGAGTTATGCGCTTACCAACACATTTTGCGATTCATTTTTATATATAAGATGATTTACAGAATTGTATTAAAAGTTCTAGATGTCTTTTATATGCTGATGATCTCAAGATTTTTAGTTCTGTAAGTTCTTCATCAGATGCTAGTAAAATTCAATTGGATATTGATAATATTTCCAAGTGGTTTAAATTTTAATGTAAAAAAGTGTAGTATTGTTAAGTTTTCGAAAATAAAGGATCCGATATGTTTTGTTCTTAATGAGGTTAACAAATCAAAAGGATCTTGGTGTGATTTTTGACTCAAATATGAATTTTTCTCTCCAAATTGATAATGTTATTTTAAAAGCTAACGCCATGTTGGGATTTATTTCAAGAACTTCTAAGTCATTCGAAGATCCTTATATTTTAAAAACTCTTTTTGTATCCCTTGTAAGACCTTTACTTGAATATTGTTACATAATTTGGGATCCCTTTACACAATCAAGTATTTTATAAGGATTGAAAAGGTTCAAAAGAGATTTACAAAATTTGCTTTACAAAAGCTTCATAATTATTCAAATATGCCACCTTATGAGACCAGATGTGCTTTAATTGACTTAAAACCTTTAGTATCTAGAAGAAAATTGTATTCACGACTCTTTGCTTACGATGTGCTCAACTCTAAAATAAATTTTTCATTTTTGTTGTCTCATTTTAACGGAATTTGCGTCCTAGAAATGGTAATTTTCTACATGTTCCTCTTCATAGCACAAATTATGCGAAACATAATCCAATAACTGATTCTTGTATTGCTTTTAACGAATTTGAGTTTGTTATTGATTTTAATAAAAATAGATTAGATATTAAGAAAGATGTATGTTTTTACCACTGTCAATTTGTAAATATAATGTTTGATTTTAATGTAGTCTCTATAAAGTATTGTAACTTGAAAGACGAATAAATAAATAAAAATTGCTATGGTAAAAAACCACCAACTCAGTTTTTTTAGGAGCCCTTTCTGCATTATTATCTGTATAATAAAATTTATTTGAAGTCGATATCTCTACTGGTTCTTGAGCTACGGACGACGAAAAAAACGTCGACCGAACGAACACACGCACACACAGATATCTCTCTAAAAATCTTTAATTTCGACTCTAGGGACCTTGAAACGTCGAGAAATGTCAAAATTTTCAATTCGACAAATCGGACCGATTGCAATAACTTCCTTAAGAAGTTAATAATTTATTCATTCAAAACTCTCAAATTGAATTTCTCACAAAATATAAAATCACTATTAAAAAAATAAATGTTTTTTTTTTTTTTTTTTTTTTTTTGAAATATGGGTGATTTGAGGGAGTTAAACATTTATTTATGACTTCCTTTAAGCAATTTCTTACTATTCTAATTTTAAAACATCTAACAATTAATACCCGTGTTTTGTTGGAAAATTTATCCTTAATATAGTAGGATTTTATACGAATAACAAAAACAATATCCATAGTATGAATAACACCGATAAAAGTTAGAGTAGAATCTTACTATGGATGGGTTTTTGACATTTATACGAGTCTCGAATGGATCTTATGTGATTTCGTTCTCAAATGTTGAAATAATACAACAACAATTTAAAAAGATAAACATAAACATATCATTTAAAACCAATAACAACATACAGAAATTAACAAAACAGAAAAATAACTATGACCCAAAACTATCATCAGGTGTATACAAAATAAAATGCAACGACTGTGATAAATACTACATTGGACAAACTGGACGCACATTCTATGAAAGATTTAACGAACATAGACCAAAACAAAACACAAAATCCAATTTTGCATTACACCTAATTAACAACAACCATAATTACACCAATTTTGACAATAACTTAATTCCGATGCACCATTGTAAGAAAGGGAAACTATTAGACGCCATAGAAGAGTATGAAATTTATAAAGCATATAAAACAGAAGAAGACAAACTACTAAATGACAAACTAACTCTTAAACCAAACATATTATTTGAAACAGCATTAAAACACGCAAGATAAAAACAAAGAAATAAAATAAATTAACAACAACAATAAAATAAAAGACAACAGCATAAAATGAGACGAAGACGAATGCACAATCATCAGCATCATACAGTGAACAACAATAACGCCCGAAGATGGAATAATAATTCCGAAACGCGTCGCTAAAAATAAAATTATTTATAATTTAGTTGTGATTTAATTTTGTTATTTATATTAAAATAAAATAACTTTAAAAACAAATCTTTTTGATTTTATTATATATTAAAAACTGAATAGTTCAGCACCATATAAGAATATGCTACCTACTTCATGCACAATTTTTTTTTTTAATTTGATTAAAACAAAACTATATTTTTTGTACCTAAACATGCAAATAAACAGACCATGACGCATTATCTGTAAAACCAACTTCTCCACACAGGTTTTTCTTCACAAATTTTGACTCGACTCCGATCCCCGACCGGAATCGAGGCGAATCAAGCTCATTTCAACTCGATTTAGGTATATAAAGAATTGAGGCTCGCTTCAACACCAAATGTTAATGTTGTAGTCTACGAACAAACCCCCCTTCTTGAAGTTTTTATTTTATGTAAAATTGTTTGATTAAAACTTTGAAATCACATTACACAGACGTATTTTCTTGATTTTGATAGTCAACTATCAAAATTCAGCTTACACGATTTCACCCCTGGTCTGAATTTGGCAATTTTTTTTTTGAATTTTTTGATAAATTATTCTGACAAATATTCAGTTGTATCAACTTTCAAATATATAAACCGTTTTGTTGGCAATTTCTCACTGTACTATATATATATCGAATACGAAAAAACGCACTTAATGTTCTATTTTAAAAGCATGTACTTATACAGAGACTTCTTATGTTTCCTTGTTATCACTTACAAAGTAATACGAAATATTGTATTTTGAAATTTTATATAACCAGTAATTATTTGAGATGTTTACTACTACAATACTTGATAACGTTAATACAATCTACGTCACTTGTTCATGCCAAAACAGTACATGTACTTTAAAGCATATCTGGTTCTTATTACTATATTCACCCATACAAGAAAATAGGAACACCAAAATATTTAAAAAACCTAGAAAAAAAGTTAAAAATTGGAATTAGAATCCATTAAAAACCTTAAGGACGGTTTTTCTCTACGAATTCCATCCCTTGCCAACCACAAAATGCACACGAAGTTTTGCCTCCTGGCATTTAATTACTAAAAACCTCAAAACGTTACATTTTGTTTTTGAGTTTAATCCAAGAAAAAAGGACCAAAAAACAAAGGTGGATTTTCGATACTCTAGAAAACATCTGCATCTGCAACGAAAGTAAATGTATGGTGTCTGCAAACAATGGCTCTGTTGACATTTACAAGAGATTCCATTTCCATGCATGGTTTTATTTATAATGAAAAATCAGAACAGGAAATAAGAAAAACAGGAAAAATAAAAGTAACAAAAAGGAGAAAAATTAAAGTCAACTGCTATTCAGGACAATACCTTCATGAAAAAAAAAGAATCATCATCCCCCGAAGAAATAAACCGAGTTATTACAATTTTTGGTTTGTCTCTTCAACCCGCTCCTAACAACCTTCTCATTATGTCTGCCCACAATCAACCCCACCCACCTCACCTCCCATATTGACTGGGAAATTCATAATATGCAGGTTTCAAAAGCGTCGTCGTCGTCGTCCTGTATGTTGATTGTTATTCGTCCTCGAAAAATAATTACTTCGTCCTTTGATTGAGCTCGGTTGGCATGACGGTGGTAGTGTTGAACGGGCGTGCACTGTGCAGTGGCGCGACGTAGTAATGAAATCAGTCGACCAAAAACGACGCGACGACGACGACGCGTTTGACGAACCAGCCAGCGCAGCGGGGAAATTTAAGCAAAATCACATTTGGAATTTTAATGAGCCATCAGTGTGATGTGAGCATTGGAAAATTTTCATCATTTTGATGTTGGTACAGGACACAGGTACACATACCTACATATAAATCTGCATGTTGTGCATTTGCAATTGCAACACTAATTATATTGCGGCGCTTTATATAATAATTCAGATTGCATCGCATCATCTGTAAGTGAAGCTTAATAGAAACCTGACCATTAGCAGGACATCTAAAACCATCAATTTTGTCAAGGTACGTCTCTATATACATCACACATCTAACATATCTCATTTAAACCTCCCTCCATATAAATAGAAGCATTACGGAAAAGGTAGGACAATGGAGGATTGTTGAGGTGTTAATGAGTCACACTTATAACACCGGATCTGGAGTGTGATGAATATCCAAATTAATTTCCACTCGATAATTTTACACCGTCAATAACGCTGCGCTGCAAAACTGAAATTAAAAGTGACATTTCCGAGGATTTTACCCCGAACGCCAATGCGAACGTTTGCTTGTGGCAAGGCGATGTGGTGCGGGCTATTTTCAAAGTGTTGCAATACATTGTTAGTATCTATATACTGTATACTTTTGTGGATATGTATATATGTATCTATAAAGCTAGAAACCAACAGCCCAGGTTTGTTGGTGCTGCCACGTAGTGGTAAAGGAGATTAGAGGTTTTGAAAAGAGGATTTAATTTATTCAATGCACGCATTGATTAGTGGCATTGATATTTTGCTAATGGAATATTATATTTGCAGCACGAACGAAGATCACGTTTTAGAGCGTTGTAATCCTAATTGAATTTTGTTACATAAATGCGCGCGGTTTTCGATTGATATACTCGCCTAAAATTGTATATTGGTTCCAATATTGAGGTTCGCGATTGACGGCCAATATACGGCTGCTTTCGCGGCTTTGCTGATCTATTTGATTTTGTATTCAACTGCAAAAAATTTACTAACAATGTATCATAAATAACAACAATCATTTTGCACTGTTTCATTTCAATGTTTTCAGTTGAGTTCACTAATTTTGTTAAATAATAATAAATGTTTATCTAATGGAAAGCAGTTCTGAGCTGAACCAAGAGGGAGTCAGGAAATATTCTTTTTCAAAATTGTTTAAATAGGCAATAGGTAATTGTCTTAATATTAATAAGCAGCTTTGATTGACACAAAATTTTTCGGGTAAGAAAAGGGATGTGTATATCCTTTGATGTGGTTTTTGTTTTTGAGCCAGGATTCTTCTCGTTAGTCTGTTCCACGGCCACACTTATGAAAACACATAAAACATGAGTATACAAAAGTATGTTAAAATTTTGTTACAAATCTACATTTTCTACAAACCTAATTAAAATTACGCAAACGTAAAGGGTGATTTGTTAGCTATTATCTTTTTGGCAACACTGGTTTAAACAGCTGACGTACGTTTCGTGTTTTGTTTCACTGACAAACATCTTCAGTTTGGTCTATAATATAACCATGAATCGTCAGGAAACGAACAACGCTTGCAAATTATTGAATTTTATTATCAAAATGCGTGCTCTTTTAAGAAAGTTCATTGCGCCCTTCTTCCATTTTATGGTTTTGTTTAATCAACCCACTAGCGGCTATTCGGGCTATTGTGACTTAATTTCACACCAAGTTTACATTGTTGGACATTAAACCACCAACAAGCTTACGTAGAGTGCGAACTGAAGAAAATATCGCAGCTGTATCGGCCAGTGTTAAAGATGACCATCAATTATCGATTCGTCGCCGTTCGCAGCAATTGGGCCTCTGTTAGTCAACAACGTGGAAAATTTTGCGGAAGGATTTAGGTGTGATGCCTTTCAAAGTACAGCTGGTGCAAGAATTGAAGCCGAACGACCTACTGCAACGTACAATTTTTGGTAAATGGGCTCTTGGAAAGTTGGCCGAATAAAAAAAAAAAAAAGAGGCTGGGATGCGACCCACACTGATAACTTCCCATCCCGTCTATCGATTTGTCTTGCTTAAAAGTTTGTCTAAATGTATCAATTCTTACCAAATTTGCGTTCTATTTTTTGTAGATTTTATTTTTTTTATGAAAAAACGGACTGTTGGATTTTTATAAAAAATTTATTGAATATAAAAAACAATATTTTCTGTGAAATAAAATAAGTTTGAAGCCAATATTTTTAATTTTTGAAAAGCTATTTGAGCCGAAAATCAATTTTTACCAACTTTTATTAATTTTTTGTTTAGGTTTTTATTTTTTGTAAAAAAACTGTCAATTCGATTTTTCTCAAAATTTTTCCTAATGTTGGAAACAATATTTCTTATAAGTTAAAATTAGTTAGAAGCCATAATCTCAAATTTTTGAAAAGATATTTAAGTCGAAAATCAATTTTTACCAACTTTTGTTAAATTTTTTTTTCGGTTTTTATTTTTTTGTAAAAAAACTGTCAATTCTATTTTTTTTCAAAATTTGACTGAATGTTGAAAACAATATTTTTTGAAAGATAAAAGTAGTTTAAAGCCAATATCTCAAAGTCTTGAAAAGATATTTGAGTCAAAACTCAATTTTTACCAACTTTTTTTTTATTTTTTTTTAGGTTATTATTTTTTGTAAAAAAACTGTCAATTCGATTTTTCTCAAAATTTTATCAGATGTCAAAAACATTATTCTTCGTTGCACAAAATTGGTTTGGAGATGAAATCATATTTTAGTCGTAAAATTTTCTAAGTGACAAATTTTTTTTTTCAGTTTTTTTGATTTATTAAAAAAACCGTTAATTGAATTTTTTTCCAAAAATATAATTGTTTTGTATCACGTTACAATATATAACATAAAATTTAATTCAAGTCTCTAGCGTCATTGGTTCATGAGATATTTAGGGTTAACCAAAATTTGCACCTTTTTTTTAAACTGCTATGGTAAAAAAACCACCCACGCAATTTTCTTGAGAGCCCTTTCTGCATCTTTCTGCCTTATTATCTGTATAACAAAATTTATTTGAAGTCGATATCTCTTTTGGTTCTTGAGCTATGGACGACGAAAAAAACGTCGCGAACGTACGGACGTACGGACGTACGTACACACGCACGCACAGACATCTTTCTAAAAATCTTTTATTTCGACTCTAGGGACCTTGAAACGTCGAGAAATGTCAAAATTTTCAATTTGACAAATCGGACCCATTACAATAACTTCCTATGGGAAGTTAATAAATTAGGTGGCGCAACAGTCCATGAAGAACCAGGGCCTATAGTGACTTACAACTCTCAGCCATTCCTGTGTGCGAGTAATGTTGTCAGAGATGAAAGGGACCTACAGTTTATATGCCGAATCCGAAAGGCTAATTTGAAAAAGCACTTTTCATGACAAGAATTACTCTTGGAGGATTTACTCGCATGACAGTCCAACGTACTAACTATCACGCTACGAGTGCTGCAAAGTTGGCCGAAGATCCACTTTTTTACCGAAAAATTGTGTTCAGACACGAAGCTCATTTTTGTCTTAATGGGTACGTATTACGTAAATAAGCAGAATTGTCGATTTTGGAGTGAATATCAGCCATAAGCATTGCAAGAGCTACCAAGGCATCCAGAAAAAGTCACAGTTTGGTGCGGTTTATGGGCTGGTGGCATCATTCATCATACTTCTTCAAAGATGATGCGAATCGTAACGTAACTGTGAAAGGTGAGCGCTACTCTATCCAATTTTTTTTGTCCAAAATGCAAGAGCTTGACTTGCATGACATGTGGTTGTGGTTTCAACAAGACGGTGCCACATGCCACACAGCACGCGCAACAATGGACTTATTGAGAGGCGAGTTCGGTGAACACTTATTTCACTTTCGGGACCGGTCAATTGGCCGCCTAGATCGTGCGATTTAAGGCCTTTAGACTATTTTTTGTGGAGCTATGTTAAAGCTCATGTCTATATACAGACAAGCCCGCTTCAATTAACACATTGGAAGACAACATTGAAGCATTTATTCGTGAGATACCGGCCGAAATGTTGAAAAGAGTATGCCAAAATTGGACTAAGCGGATGGACCATTTGAGGCGCAGTCAAGGTCAACATTTGCACGAAATAATCTTTAAACATTAAATTATATGGACCGTACTATCGATTCAAATAAAGATTTCACGCATTTTTCTGAATTGCAAGTATTTTTTTTTGAAAAACTTTCCTATAGCTTTTAAAAAATCACCCTTTATTTAACTAGCCTTTAAATACTGAACTAAATATTTTAATTGCAATTTTTAATGAATTTGAAAGTTTTGTATGAGGTTGTAATATTGACTATTTTGGTTGTCAATACGACAATTTGACCAAATTTCAAGTCGGCTAATGACGATTGTCAATATGAAAACTTTATTTTTGTCTGTGTATTGTGGCAGCACATTTATTTCCGCTTCTGTGACTAAAAAGTAACTCCTATCTTAAGTTGATTGTTACAAAGTTTCTGTTTCGTCGTTTGATACTTTCATTACTCTTTTTCAATTAAGAATTAACTAAAGAAATTTGTAACGGGAAAACTTATTTATTTTGATTTAATAGCCAATCAAGAACGTGTGAAAGCAACCCTTTGAGGAATAAAAAACCTAACCTCAGATGAAGCTTAATATTTATTGTATATAAAGAAATGATTTCTCTATAATATAATCCCGTGCCAGCAACCTAATGAAACCATTTAACTTCTTTGACATCCTCATCATCTTCGTCTTGGTCGTCTTCCTCGTCTTCATCATCATCATCGTCTCAAAAATAACGTAAAGTGAAAAATTGTTCAATCAAACATAAAATCGAATCGAATAAGTGGACGATTATGCCAAAGGGTATGCTAATGCATACGAAGCAGCTCCTTGAGGCGAAATGGAATTTACCCACTTTGAAGATGCACAAGCGTGAAAAGGAATTCGTTTTTCTTTTTCATCATAGTGGTGCATTAAACAAATAATACAAAAAAATACATACATATTATAAAACAGGATAGAAATGAAGAAAGAATACTTCAAGTCCAAAGGAAGAAAATAAAACGCAACACTCTTGGCAAACACGCAGAAAGGATCAACGAAATTAAAATCGTTTGTTGGGACGTTTTCCGTCGTTGCTCGTAGATGTTTTTTCTGTTTCTCTCGTGCAACATTAAAATGTTTTTCTTTTTATTTTCACTTCTTCTTCTACCTATATCCTTATTGAACCCAATAAAATGTTAAAAAATGCTACTTTCATCAGGTAGCCAATATACTTATGTACGGTACGAAGTTTCGATTTCGGTGTGGGTAAATTTCATTCCAGTGTTTGGTTTTGTGTTTGAAAAAGAGAAATTTTCGCTCCTTTATACTTTATACACCTGCCTCTACCTCTGTTCTAGTTAAATTGAATACAAGCTTTGAAGAATTTGCATTCAAGATTTGATACCAATTTAGAACTTGAGTATAGGTATTGGAGGCGTAAAGATTGCTTTCTTTTATTAGTTTTATTTTTTGCTTGAAATTATGGTATTGCATTATTGACCAGGAAGTAAAAATAATTGAAACAAAGTATAACAAAGAGTAAGTAGCTTTTGAAAGAGATTTGAACTTAAATTTCTAACAAAAATAAATAAATACTAGCTGTAACATTTCTTTTCTAGGTGCACCCCGCTTCCTCTAGTATTTGCGGAATCGAAGCCTTTTATTAGTATTCGAGGAATAATTCAATTCTTACACTTTCCAACGATGCTGACTAAGATATTAGCACTAGATATATTGATCTAAGAAACTCTATTAGACAGAGAAATTGATCGCCATGTTTGTTATTTTGTAAATCAGGGTAAACTCTTGTAATAAGTTCAGAATTACGTTGTACTAAATTACAAAAGACTTCCGTGAGTGTCTCATATGTCATATCCCTCAGGACCGGTTTAAACAGCTTATATCTTAGTTAGAATAGGAAATTTGATATTGATGTAGTCTGTACCCAACCTACAAAATAAAAGAAGAAACAATTTATGACAGACAACTAATACGATACTAATTAAAATAAAATAAATTAGGTGGCGCAACAGTTCATGAAGAGCCAGGGCCTAGTGACTTACAACTCTCAACCATTCCTGTGTGCGTGTAATGTTGTCAGAGGTGGAAGGGACCTATAGTTTATATGCCGAATCCGAACGGCTAATTGGAGAAAGCACTTTTCATGACAAGAATTACTCTTGGAGGATTTGTCAATTCCTCGCAAGAGGCAGTACCCGTGAAAAAAGTTAGATGGCACAGGCAGGGATTGAACCCAAGACCCCTTGCATGACAGTCCAACGCACTAACCATCACGCTACGGGTACTACACTACGATACTAATTAGTGTTCTAAAAAATGAATACATAATGAACTATAAGTGTTACCACCTGATCTGCTTGAATGTGCTGTAAATTAAATATTTTACCGCGGTCAAAAGTAGCTTCCCGTAACTACCTCCACACGAAAAATAATGTTATAATATTACTTCGTTGCGACGTGAAGGATGAACAAACAAACAAGCAAACAAACTGACTTTCCCATTTATGATATTAGTATATAGGATCATCATCAGGTCCTCTAACCCCGTACGGGGCATAAAGCGTCAAGAAAACGTCTCCATCCTTCTCGATCTGCAGCTAGATACCTTAACTGTAGCCACGTCTTTCTCTGGGAGTTAGCTTCCGATAGCACTATAGATTTCCATGTTGTTCTTGGTCTTCCAACCCGCTGTGACCCCTGAGGATTCTATTCAAAGGATTGCTTCGCAATATCATTGTTTGGTTTCCTCAGTATGAGTTATATATTTTAGGAGAATCAAAAGACGACCGTATTGTTTAGAGTTCCAAACTCAACTCCCTCTTTATTGCCAACTTAAATTTAAGAAAAGTATTTTATTTACATATGTATGTTTATATCTTAACTTAATGCTTACTATTTACAATTTGAATTATGAATTAAAAACTTATTTATGCTGATTAATTTTTATTTGACGTTGGAGTAAAGCAACGGAAGTGAGGTGTTTTTTTACCTTACCATGAAAGTGGTTGCAATTTATTAATATTGTCTTGATTTATAGACTCATCACTTTTCTTGGTAGGGTCAATATACGTTACTCCTCCCTGCTTTAAATCTGAAGTCTCCGGCTTCATATTGTTTACAATTTTTATTGTTTTATTTTTTGATTTCAATAATAAAAAAGTAACAACACCAATTATGCTTAATATTAATACTAAAGCTAGGCTTATATCTGAGCCATACATTATTTTCTTATGATAGTGTAGTTCTTTTATTTCTTCTAAATTTTTAACATTTTGCATTATTATTTTATTAAAATAAAATTAATTGGTTTAACAAACATTTCATTATTTTTATTTGATGGATAAAAATATTTATCTGGTATAATTGTTTCTTTATTACAAAATTTAGTTTGTTTTATTGTTAATGAACAGTTATTATAATTAATTAAATAATTTCCTGTTAATGTAATATTTCTTTGATCACAATTTTGCTAAATTACTTCTTTATACATATTTTTAAGTAATAGAGTTTTGTCATCTATTTATTATCTGTAAATTTAGGTTTTCTTTTAATGTTTATTAAATGTACATTTTGTAAACCGAATTTCCTATAATATGGTTGGTCCTTATGCTAAACTCTCTTATAATTTTTTATATAACCTTTAGTTCTGTTTTCTACATACTTTTCCCTACTTTTATTTATTTTTGTAATATTTTTGTTTACACGATCTACTAATTTTTGCATAGTCAAAGTGTCATTTATTCTGTAAGCCTGTCTTGGAGTCATTTCTATAGTGGAATGAATCCTGTCATTGTAGTTTCCGATTGCTTTTTGGATCTTTTGTTCAAGTGTCATTTTTTCTTCAATTGCTTGAATTTTTTCAATTAATGTCGAATGTAGCCTTTCAACATCAGCATTTCCATTGTGACTATTTGGTTTAGTCCAATGTACTTCAATGTTCTTGTCGTTTAAAAATTTAATAAGGTGTTCGGATTTAAATTCGTTATCCATGATAATTTTATTTGGTTTATCAAAACTAGCTAAATACCCTTCTAAAATAGCTGTCTTTTTAACCCAATTCCTATCATTTATTAAATAAGCAACAGCAAATTTAGTTAGCTTATCAATAATAGTAACAAAAGTTTGTTTACAATAGTGAAAAATATCAATATGAACGATATCGCTTCTAGCTTTTGGTGTTTCTGTTATATTCATAATTGGTTTGATAGGATTTCTATCGTATTTAATTTCTTGGCATTTGTCACAATTATTTATTATAAGCTGGATATGTTGCTGCAACTTTGGGAAATAAATTTTATCTTTAAGTGCTTGATAAGTTTCGTTTATTCCACTATGTAAAGATTCAATAGTATGATACAAGGAAATTTGCTTATGACATTCTTCTTCTGTTCCTATTTCTTGTGCCCTTTTAGTGGTCTTCATAAATTTAATTTTTTTTTCGTTCGAAAATAATTGTATTATCAACTGTTGAATTTTATTGTAATCTTTATCTTCAACATAAGAATAAATTCCATTTCTCCCTGGTTTAACATACTTGACTAGTAATTCTTTAATTTCATGTTCTTCATTTTGTGGATTAATTTCTTTTATTGTTTTACCATGAAGTTTCTCCATTTCTTTACATGGACTATATGTTAAAATAAATTGTGTTTTGTACGTGTTAATAATTTCTTCTTTTATAAAAATATGATCCTGAAGCTGTTCCTCTACTGAATGGATGGTATCAGATAGGTCCATGTTAGATTCACTACTTTTTCCATCACATATCTTAGGACTATTTTCTAGCCTGCTTAAGAAATCAGCTACAGTGTTCTCTTTCCCTCTTAGATATTCAATATCAAAGTTGTATTCTTGTAATTTGAGAATCCATCTTTGATTTCTTTGGGAAAATTCTTTTCCTTTATATTTTGAATTTAAATACTTTACTGGGGCATGATCAGTCACGATTTTGAACTTTCTACCATATAAATATGGCCGAAAATAGGTAACCGAATAAATTATTGCCAAAAATTCTTTATCGGTTACACTGTATTTTTGTTCATGTTTATTAAGAGTTCTAGAGACGTAACAAACCGGATGACCGTCTTGTGAGAGAACCGCTCCGATGGCATAGTCACTAGCATCTGTTGTAACCGTAAACTATTTGTCATAATTTGGAAATTTCAAGATTGGATGTGAAGATATAAGCATTTTAAGCTTTTCAAAAGCTTCGATAAACTGAGGATCTTTGGTATTGATTTTAATGTCTTTTTTCAAGTACTTAATAAGTGGATATGCTATCTTTGAGTAGTCCTTTAAGAATTTTCGATAGAATCCCGTAATTCCAAGGAAACTCTTTAGCTGTTTTTTAGTTTTTGGTAACACAATTTTTTGAATGTCTTCAATTTTACTGGGATTAGGCATAATACCATCTTTGGTCAGAATATGCCCTAAAAATTTAGTATCCTTCTGCATAAAGCTGCATTTATCGGCTTGTATTTTTAAGTTATGTGTAGATAGAATTTTGAAAATTTTGTCTAAAGATTTAAAGTGTTCACTTAGAGTTGTTGAATACACTAGAATATCGTCAAGGTAAACAACACAGATTACATTAATGCAATCCCTTAATATTTCATTAATCAAACGCTGAAATGTTGCGGGAGCATTTTTTAAGCCAAATGGCATTCTCAAAAACTCATAAAGACCATCTGGTGTGACAAAAGCTGTTTTCTCAATGTCTTCTTCTGCTACTAAAATTTGGTGGTAACCCTTTGCCAAATCAATTGCAGTGAAGTACTGAGCTTTGCCTAACTTGTCCAATATGCTGTCCATATTGGGAAGTGGCTGTTTGTCATCAATTGTAATTTGGTTGAGTCTCCTGTAATCGACAACTATCCTGAATTTTTGTACGCCAGAATTATCTCCCTTTTTAGGTATGACAAAAATAGGTGAACTATATCTACTTTTACTTTTTCTAATTATGCCCTGAGCTTCCATATCCCTCATTTGTTTTCTTACTTCTGTCTCATGCTGAGGTGGATACCTATACAGTTTAGAATTAATCTGTTCATTTGTTGTTGTTTTGATTTCGTGGACTATACTTGTGGTATTTGTTAACTTATCACCATCTTTATAAAACAAATTTTTATATTTATACATTAACTGAGTTACACCATGTTTTTCTTCCTCGTTTAAATGATCTAATTTAATATTTTCAAAATGACTTTGCTCTAACATATTAACCTCATTGACAATTTTCTTATTTAAAAATGGAATGCGTTCGTTGTTATTCAAAATTATTTCTTCATTAATGATATCTATTAGTCTTACATTTTTATCTATCCAATCCATTCCTAATAAGAATCCATATGTCTTTTCTAACTTCATTTCAATCCATCTTATCCTAGCATTAATTTCCTGTTTAAATTCATCAGGACATTTTGTCCTTTATTATTTATTTTCTTTAATAGGGTGAAGGTGTGGACGTGGTTTGGAAATACAATTAATTCGTTTTCTTTTAACTTCCGGTAGGCGTTTCTTCGCGATCACTAAATTTTATTTTGACCACTTCGTATCAACTTTCGGTAAAAGTATATTTTTTTTTTATGTCTGGGTTCTTTTCCGACTGCGCCAGTTATATATTTTAGGAGAATCAAAAGACGACCGTATTGTTTAAATTTAAGAAAAGTATTTTATTTACATATGTATGTTTATATCTTAACTTAATGCTTACTATTTACAATTTGAATTATGAATTAAAAACTTATTTATGCTGATTAATTTTTATTTGACGTTGGAGTAAAGCAACGGAAGTGAGGTGTTTATTTACCTTACCATGAAAGTGGTTGCAATTTATTAATATTGTCTTGATTTATAGACTCATCACTTTTCTTGGTAGGGTCAATATACGTTACTTGTGTGACCAATCCATTGCCATTTGCGTTTTCTGATGTCGATGTCCAAGCGCCTCTAACCTGTTCTACGCCACAATTCCTGGTTAGATATTGTTGTGGCGAATTTTAAGGATGTGACGCAGACAGTGGTTCACAAAAGCCTGCGATTTTCTCGAGATGGTGGCCGAGACTTTCCATGTTTCACAAGCATATTATAGCACGGATTTCAGATTGGATTCGAAGAATCTCAGTTTAGTGCGTAAGGAGACTTGACTGGATTTCCAAATTTGGGACAAAGGCAACGCGAGCTTAATTTAATCTGCTTTTTACGTCCAGATCCATACCACCATTTGCTGATACAATACTTCCGAGGTATTTAAATTGTTCGACCTCTTCAACAGGCGTGTCATGCAGAATAACACGATGTTGTGTAGGGGGGCCTGTTAGCATTATTTTTGTCTTTTTGCTATTTATTTTAAGACCGCACGATTTTCCTTTCACCCGTAAAGTTTGACACAACTGGTTCAGCCCACTGATGTTATTTGCCATGAGACATATATCGTCGGCATAGTCTAAATGGCTAGGCCTTTCACACGTTCTCCATTGAATACCATGCCTCTCAGTTGTACCGACGCTGGCCGTCAGAACATCATCTATCGCCAGCAGAAAAAGAATTGGCGATAAAACATCCCGAAAGAGTCGGATAGCTGCCGATTATGCAACTCGTTAAGTTGGGGCACTTCAGCACTCTGTTCAACGGAATCCTCATTTAACAGGGCAAAAAAGTGATCCTTCCACCTGCGAAGTTGATCTTCAATTAATACCAATAGTGTCCCATTCACATCCAATACAGGATGATTGTTGTTGCTTTTTTTCCCGACAACTTCTTTGGCTATTTGGTACAATTCTCGGATATCTCCTCTTCTTGCAGCGTTTTTAGCATTATCAGCGAGTCCATCTATCCTCACCCTCCTGTCACGTCTCACACAACGATAGACCATCTTGTGTGCAATCCGATATTCGCTTCGCAATTCCTTTCGTTGAGCGTCTGTCTCGGCGTTTATTTACAGCTTCAACGATTTACGAAGCTCGATTTTTTCCCAGGTGTCTTGGGATATCCAAGATTCACTAACTCTCGTACGCCTAGGTACAGTCTCGGATCCAGCCTCCATAAAAACACTTTTAATTTCACCCCACATCTCGTCAACATCTGAGTCAACACTCACATTTAATGACGAAGCTCTGTAGTTAAGGGTGTTGATATAGCTACGACTTATGTTGGGATCTCTTAAAGCATTCGTATATTGAATTTTGGATTTCTTGCTGCATTCTGCGATTGTCTTAATACAGCCGCGGTTTTTAATTTGAGACTCATGACAACCAAATGGTGATCGCTTCCCACATCGGCATTCCTTATATTTCGGACATCACACATAGACTTCCTCCATCGCTGCTGAATCATAATGTAATCAATTTGATTTTCGGTATGACCAATGACCATCTGGGTGCACCCATGTGACTTTGTTGCACGTCCTATGTTTAAATACAGTCCCACCAATTACAAGACGATTTGCGTTACAAAAGTCGACAAGCATGTCACCATTTTCATTTCGTGACCCCAAGCCATTTTTTCCCATAACTCGTTCCAGACCGTAATTGTCTGCACCGATTTGAGCGTTGAGGTCTCCCATGACGATTATGATATCGGAGTTAAGATGAGTGTAGAACGCGGTTTTGTCTTCTTCGGTCGCTTCATTTGTGGGGGTATAACACTGAACGATTGTGATGTTGCAAATTTTTGAGCGGAACCTTGCAGTCATTATTCTTTCAGATATTGGCGCCCAGGAAATAAGACTGCGCCTAGCTACTTCGTTCAACATAATTCCAACACCATGCAGCCTTTGGCCACCCTCTCTTTCATCCTCTCCGGAATACAGCATTCTCGTTTGTCCAGTGTCAGATCTGTATTCAGCTCTTCCTCTCCACTTTGTTTCACTAATGCCCAGGATACTGATCTTAAGGGGGTATTCTAGTGTAGAATTTTGAAAAAATCAAAAAATTTTTTTTCATTTTTCCAAAGTTTAGACATTCAAGAATATGCGTTTAAAAGGATTTTTTAATATTCCTATTATTTCACAAGTTAATTGAAGGTCATAGAAACTGGTTTTGAAGGTCATAGAAACTGTTTTGTCCTTTTAGTTTCATTTTAAGTTACTTTTGTGGCAACCTTTATACTGAGTAGAGGAAGGATTTTTCTATGGAGCAGGAATCGCTGATTAAAAATATGTACGTTTTCTGTATCATTCTATAAGTAAAATTGTCGAAAACTTGTCTCAAAACTTTGAACGCGTTTTTCTCGAAACTATAGTTTTTTCGAGCTGGCGGTAAGGATATATCGACTTCTAATAGACCGATTTACTTCAAATTTGGAGAGGATGTTCTTTATACATTTCTTTATCGTGTGGTCCTTGCCCAAAAATATAACTTCTCATTTAGTATTTTTAAAAAATTCGGAATTGTTGAAAAATATGCAACAAGAACATTTTTTTTTTTAAACTGCTGCCATTTTGTTAAAAATTTTTTTTTAACTTATCCAAGGGTGAAACAATAGTGACATCTATATAATAATTAAGAATCCGTCTGGTTTTTGTTTTTCAGATCACCAGGAGGGTTGGTAGGATGCACGCCAGGACAACCTCTTTTATTTAGACCTCCCACTTTGACTGCTTGTAACTTTGTTAATTTTAATTTTTTTATTTTTTATTAATTTTTGTATGTATGAACAACAAATCAATAAACAAATGATAAAAAAAATTGATACTAAAAATATTTTTTGTTGCCTTTATACAACGCTTCAAAAACCGGGCGAAATTCATGTCTCTACACTAGAATACCCCCTTAAGAGGAAGCATTTCGCGCTCTAGCTGTTTGATCTTCCTTTGCCATACAAGGATCGAACGTTTCATGCTCCGATTTTTGTACGTATACCATAGCCAAAAGTATCCATTGCATTTCTTGAAAGACTTCTACTATTTGTTGACGATTCATTTATTATTATGTCGTCTTGATTGACGCTGTTGCATGAAAGATGCCGCACCCCAAATCCAATGTGCGGTTTACTGCAGCCGAAGCTGTAGAAAGATTCTCCATAAAATGGTTACCTCTTGGGGACTCGTTTCTAGTTGTTGTCATATTTCATGTAACAGCATATACCCTTCCACCATGGTGTTTTCCGAGATAAGATTAATAACATACATAAGCTCAGATTCGACAGGCACACCCGCCCTTTGTATGGTCGAATACATAACCGATTAAGGATAGTGACCATATTGTTTAAGATTCATCAAATAGCTGTCAAATTTTTTTTTTTGATTTGATCATTTGCTGTGTGTCAGTTAAGTTGAAGGAAACAGGTCTGTAACCGGTCAAAACAGAAGATTTGAATACGAGAATCCGAGTTAGTCGATTTCTCTTCAACAAACCCATTCTCCGACCTCAACTTAACGAATTTGCTTTCTGAAAGTAGATGACTCCAATTTTAATCTAAAAATCATCTTTAGCAATGAGGATCATTTATTGGTGATTGGGTACGCTAACAATCAAAATTTGACGAAATTGGGATGATCCCAAACCACCTGAGATTAAATGGGCCATCGTTAGATTTGAAATATTATTGAAACAAATAATAAGATTCAAACCCGCGCATGTGTTACTTTTTTGACATAAGTTGTAACGCACGAAAAGACGAAAAGGTAAGGGCTCCAAAAGAAAATCCAGACTGGTTATTAAATTATGGTTAAATCTATCTGTAAATGTTTGGAAACCCTACATTTTATGTGCGGAAGGAATAATAGAAATGACAAAATGTGTCGTCTTTGCGAAAGGTAATGGTTTACTAAAAAGTTGGGTTCAAGAAAGACAAAGTCAACACAATGAGGTATGAAACCGAATTCAAAAGCACATTACATATGTACATACATTTACATATGTACATAGTACATATGTCTAAAGAAGTTCCTTATGAAGTTATTTATTTTCAGACAAAAATCAAAAAACAAGATAAACTTATTACAGAAAAATCAAAAGTATTTCTGAACGTCTTTGACAAAATGTACATTACAGAGTATGAATCTAGAGGCAAATTTGGCTTCCATTTTCACCTAAAAGATAATAATTACACTTTTAGAAGTAACTAATTTGATCAATTGTTTGTTCTCTAAAGCTGAAATTGAAGAAGACGATGTTTAAATTAAATTAAATTAAATGAAAATAAATTTTAAGTTCTACTGAAGACCGTGTCTATACAGTTGTTGGCATGGTCAGCGACTTGGAAATTGGGAACAGGTTAGCAGGCGAATTAAATATTACACCAGAAAAACTATGATATTGTCAAACTTTTAAGAGAGTAAGATCATGACCTAACCTTTTCTATAATTTTAGTTTTTGAATAGCAAACATAGAATGTTTTGTTGCGATGAGGTTACATCCCATGAAATTTATCAGAAACCACTTCATAAATGGTTTGATGTTATGAATGTACAAGTACCCAAAGCCGATTCAGTGCAGTTCTCATACTTAAGACCTTCCAATTGAAACTCAAAACCTGATTTTCGACAAAATGTCCGCGATTAAGGTTTAAAGGACCTCTCCGAATTTAAGTACGTCCTTAGGGATCCACTCAACCAAGATGGCGTTAGGTCTTTTCGGCCAAAACCATTACGCCTAAATCCTAAACTGTCATAAAGCTCAAAATTAGTTACAAGCCAAAAAAGACCTAAAGCGAATGGTTACGTTCCTAGAACACCCTACTATCACATTATTATTATACAAAACACCCTTTATCAATATAAAACTGTAATGCTAACACAAGATACACATCAAAGTGCATATCATCATTTTTAAGCATAAACAATTTGTGTGGGACTTCATCCCAAAGTAAATTCTGTATATCTTGTGTCAACAATAATAAAACAAAAGAATTATGATCGTCAGTCAAACAGATTTGCTGACTTAACATTTAAATGGTATAAAAGGGGGTTGATCAGTTCAATGCGTGGTCACTCATTCTTTCAATTCAGTTTTGTTCAGACGTATTGATCTTCGTATAGCCGAAGTTTCCCCGACCCACGGTAAGGGATCTGAAGCTTTTATTTTAAATAAATTAGAATGATTAAAAAATAAAACGGAGTTTTTCTTTAGTTGTGGTATTCTCTGAAAAGAGAATACAAATAAAATATTTTTTTAATTAGTTTCGAACCGTAAACTAAAACTGAATGTAATAACGCTCAAATAAATTTTAAATAAAACAACGGCCAAATTATTAGTTATCATTTTGCCTGAAAGAATTTTTAATTTTGAATTTGGGTTTTATGACATTTGAGCTTTGTGACATTTATTTTGGGCATTAAGACGATTTCTATCTATCTTGTGGCTTATCATCCAACTACATGTAGTCCAAATCATAAAATGACATAAAGCCTGAAAAGAGAAACGTCGTAAAAAAATATCGCTAAGAAAACGTCACAAATCCCCAAATAACCCAAACCAACTTTTAATGTCGTAACGCCCACACTCAGAAATGTCATAACGCCCAAATTTTCCAGCTCTGAGACGCTTATAAACAGTAAGGTTTGTATAGGGGGCTTGCTGCACCCCCTGCAATCCATCTGCTTGGGTTAACTGTGGGATTTGGGGTAGGTGCGAAGTTAAGTGGATGCTAAGTTTCTTTGCATTTAAAGAATCTGGATTTAAAGAAAATTTGCATATACACAATTTCACACCTACATATTCCAAATGCTATAGTGAGTCTTGCTAGGGGGTTGCCGGGGAACACCATGTCCCCAATACCTTTTTCACTTTTTATACGCACTGTAAGCAAGCAAACCATTTCGTTTAATTTCACTTTGAAGATTGGCCTTATTTGACTTTCTTAAAAGTGAAAGCCAAACATATTTGTTAATCTTTCTGGACATTACGAGGTTTTGGGCGATCTGACATTTTTAAAATTTTTTATTTGGGCGATAAAATTTGAGGCTAAATATGTTCCGGTGCCGAAAATCAACAACCAATTTTTCCGAATTTTTAAAATGTTGAAATACATGACATCTTTTGGGCGATATGATACTTAAAAATTGATAAGAACAATATGACATTGTCTTTGGGCTTTATGGCATTTTCTTCTGAAAAAGTTTTTGGGCTATATATCCATTTTTGGGAGATTTGACATTTTTAATTATTTGGCGATATTTTGCTTATTTTTATTTAAAATGTCAAATAATGCCCAAGGATTCGGTAATATTGCACAAATCGTACAACAACAAAATGTTAATAAAATAGTTTTGGGCACTATGACATTTTCAATTCGGCCGAAAGGTTTTGGGCGAAAATACCTATCACCAGCTGAAGATATTTTGAAGATTACGTTTGGTGTACTTGGGATAAAGTGGGGCTTTATGATCATCCTGATAGCCAGAAGTTGAAGTACAGACTACAGTCACACATTTCAGGGCGTAAGGAAAGCGCTACTTCTGGTAACTCTATTGTTAGCTCCCAAGAGACTTCAGATTTGGTGGCACTGGTAAGAAATACTTTCATTGTTTTAAACCAAAACTTAAAAAAATATTCTTTTACCTTTCAGACACTATTTTAAAGAGCATTGCGTCAACAACTGACCGCTTATACCATAAGTTACCAGTTCAGACTTATTATAACTGACATTTCATTGAATGAGACATCTTTCTAAATTCGTGAGTGGACATTTGTATTCAATAGAAAGCATTTAAAGAAATACCCTATACTATGTTCTGAACATTATTCATAAATTATATCCCATTTTGTTTACCTTCAATTACTTTCAAAACCTTTTAACTTTCCCATTTTCGAACAGAACTTCCACATATTCTCATATAACTGAAATCTATTTCATCATCACTTAGGTACATTGTCAACAAACCAATTTGCTAAAGTTGCGTGTCTTTATGACACAAGTTAAACATATAATTCAAAAGATATTGTTGCTAATAAAATACACATCAAATATGATAAAATCTAATACCATCAGTATACCCGACAAAAGGACCATAATAAGAACAATTTTATCTTATATCGTATAGTCACCTTTTGCTCAAAACAAACAAAAGCATCTCTATTAATAAACTTTACCACCACAGTATTCTTACTTTTCGCATTACTTCTATATTTATGAAATTCCATACCGTATTTGGAAAAACAATAGAGAGATGATGCTTGCTGATATCTTACCTGGGGGTACCTCAATTTGGATATCAAAGGACCAAAGAAATACCTATGTCCTTACACTTCCACTTCCAACGAAGGAAATAAGTATAAGTCTGGTGTGTGTGAAGTGACTATACAGTGACTTTATATTATAGTGAGTTGTATAAGGTCTAACTTGTTTTCTGTAAGGTGAAGGACTCGTATATGAAACCATCATCAGATGCATATTACATTTACAACTTTCCTCTTTTTAATATTGAACAAGTGCAAGTCCATCCGGACAATGATGGGATTCTATTTAACAGATCCTTTATGGTGCAAGGATATATGCAATGCATACACGTATTGATGATATAAAGATGACGGGCAGAAAGACAGATATAGGATGTGTATTGAGTTGGAACGGAAACAATATTCACTTTCCATCGAAATGGAAGGACAACGGAAGAAGGTTGATGTAAGGATAAACACAAGCATAAGCAACATTGGATACGAATAACGTAACGTATACATATACACCATCATCGACCTTTATGACACAAACAAATGCGAAATGATGAAACAACAAGCATTCATCCTGGAACCAACTATGCACCCAGTTCAGGCACATTCAGGATAAAGGAACTCGCTCGTTTAACCAAATTATATCCCAGCCAGTAAATGGCTGATGAAAGAGGATGAGTTTTAAAATTCATTGAGGACGACGACGTTGCCAAATAAAATGAAAAGTTGACAATATTAAAATGAAGCTTTACTAAAATATGTGAAGGATAAAAGGTAAACTTTGAAAGGTGTAAAAAGCGTCAAACAAATTAGGTTAAACATTTTAATGGCAACCAATCGATAACTATACCAAAACTAACATATTAAACCTAGTTTGGTCAAGGCTTGGGTTGCATCTGAAGCAATAGGGTCATAATGAGCTCTTAAGGTAATTACTTTTAATACAGTTTTGGGTTGGAACTCGGAACTAACCTTAATATAGCATTCAACTATGCACTATACTCGAAATAAAGAATTAACAGAAGTACAGTAGAATCACGAAAAGATGAACAGACATAAAACAAGTCTCGTTTTTACGTTCTTCATCTTCTTTAGTATCAAACATTTTTCTAAAAGACAAGTGAACAAATATATACATACAAATATTGCATAAAATGAAAACTTTTAATTCACTAAAAAATTAAAGATAGTACCTATTATTGTTACAAAAAGAATTGTTTTACAGTTATCTTTATCGTTCGGAAGAAGAAGAAATGTTACTCATACTACTGAATATAATATGTTTTTAAATTTTTTAAAAAATGATGTTGTACGAAAAAAGAGTTCTCTTAAAAATCTTTTCCGAATAATTCAAATTATAGTATGTTCATCTTTTCACGATTCTACTATAGACAGGTTTAGTGTTTGGTTATGTTATTATATTAATTGTTTACATGGCAGGTATTTTTGAAGCAACGACATCTTTTGTGTTCAACATTCTCTCGTTCACTGGCATTACACAAAGAAAAACTTAGTGGTGGATCATTTCGGTGTGGTATGAAGTTCAAGGCTAGTAGTTCTCTTTTTTTCTGAAAAATCATTGATATCTTTCGAGCTGATATAATTTAGTTTTCCAAGATTATGTTAGAGCTTAGAATATGTTTATTTGAATATCGAGTTTTTAGCCTCCTCTATGCAAATATAAGTCATGTCTCAGTTCTATATTAAGTTTTTTTTAGAAGATCGTCCAGGTATAGCTTCCAGGATGGTAGGTTATCAAGTGATAAGCTTAAAGAAAATCCACATCTTTCAGCTAAATTTTCCCACTCTTTGAACCATTAAACTTTGGATTTCACAACTGAGGCAGCGATTTTGCGAGCAATTTTAACAGTGTAGCTATACACTTAGCTTAAGTATGTATTTGAAATCAATCTTTAAAGATGTCCGTCTCATTAAGATGCATGTAGGTAGGTGTTTTGACGGGAAGTCGGAACTGTCGTTTAAGGAAGAATCTTTGGAGCTTTTTGGTTATTTCATACCCATGTCTTAGCTGCATAAAGCATAATAGCTTCTGAAGATCAGTGAAAAACATTCTATTATTCTGCCCTGAAAGGAATATCGTTGTTACCATTAACATTTTGCAAAATTGTACCAATCGCATTTTTAAACGTCGATCATTTTTTGTTTATATGTTTCTTAAAGTTCATGTTGCCAGTTATGGTGAATCCTAGATACTGATATTCTTTATCTTAAAGGTCTTACTCTCAATTCTTTCTTATTCCACAAGGTATAACTTTTGGAAGATCTTGTTTTGATCCTACCGTAGAAAGAAACCACTTCGACAAACTTTCAACATTCCTTATTACGTTAAGAGTTTGGCTTACCCAACTGTAGTAACATACCATCTCTATACAATTTATATAGGGTGTCCCAAAATTAACGCAAGAAATCTTGCATTAATTTCAAACAAGTTCATATACATATTTATTTAGAAACGAAATCTCATCAAATGGTAACCTTTTTGGATTGATTAAGTGTTTAAGAAAATACTTGTCTTTATAAAGGGTGTCCCAAAATTAACGCAAGAAATCTTGCGTTAATTTTGGGACACCCTATACATTAGGGCTCTTCTCTTAATCAAGTTAAATGCTTAGCGGGAATCCACTAAGAAACCATACAGTTTTTAGCAACTTCGTAACTACTCGTATATTTCTATCTACAATGCTTGACAGGGTGAAGATATGGGGTGGAATCGGCTAAGGTGATTGTTGATTGTTGACAGTCAAAATAATCGAATTGGATCTGTGTAAGGTGATAATCAAATTGATACCTAAAAAGCTGTCACAAGAAAATGTGATAGTCGTTTTCCTACAAATATGTCGTTTCTGAATAGAGCTACCAAACGCTTACAAAAAAAGAATGGAAAACTTTTTCAGTTACCTCTTTTAGGTACAAAAACACATTCTTGTGACCGACAAAGCTTACATAATTCGAAAAAACACAAGAAAAGTAAGAATGTTATTTAAACACAGCCAATTTGATACTTTTATTTAGATATTTTATAAGAATCAATTTAAAATTTCACCAAGGCAACAATGAATTTTGACAATTTGAATCTGAAATTGTTCAATCGAATTGAATTGAGTTGAATCATCTTACACAGACGGAATGAAAATGATAGTCAATTTGACTATCAAAAAAATGATAGTCAACTATCACCTTAGCCGATTCCACCCATGATCTACTTTGGAGTATCCTTTTCGGTAATTCTTAAGTATTTAGAATCAATTCCAAAGCACACACACTGGAAGACGCGTCAGTCCACTTTTATACAAATGGATCAAAAACAAAAGAAGGAGTTGGTGGAGATGTGTACTCCGAACGAATTAAATTAAGTCTATCATTCCGCCTTCCCAATCATTGTAGCGTGTTTTAGGCGGAACTTTTGGCGATAAAAGAAGTCTTGTCCTGGCTTAAAGAAAACTTGACATCAACATCTGATATCCGTATTTTCTCAGATAGTCAGGCCGCTATCAAATCTCTAGACTCTGTCTCTACAAACTCTATTACAGTCCATAACTGTCGATCATCTCTAATGGAGATGGCACAACAGTTTAATATTCACCTTTGGTGGGTACCGGGCCATAAAGACATTCCAGGAAACTGTGAGCCAGATGAACTCGCGAGGAATGGTACAGTACAACCCATTCTACCACGTTTGGAAATATTGTCATACCAATCACTACGTGTAAACTATTGGCTAATGCAGGACGCTATGAAGAAGGCAAACACCAGGTGGAATAACACTACCACGTGTCAAGTCACAAAAAACATCTGGCCTACACTAGATTTAAAGCGATAAAGGTGTTTGCTATCTCTAAGCAGATCGCATATCATATAAGCTCTATAATCGGTGTCATAACCAGGCACTGTCTAATAGAAGAACACGTTACGCGGCTTATTGTATTCTCAAGTGACTTTTGCAGAAGCCGTATGAATAAGGAAAAGGAGGTATCAGTTCTTCACCTTCTCTGATCATACCCTGCTTTAGCTCAAAAACGCAGGAATTATTTATTTAAAATTTAAAACGTTCAAGGTGCTTGCTATCTCTAAGCAGATCGCATTTAAGCTCGATGATAGGTGTCATAACCGGACACTGTCTCATAGAAAAGCACGACACGTGACTAGGCGTATTCTCAAATCACTTTTGCAGAAGCTGTATGGACGAGGAAGAGGAGGAAACAATTCTTTATCTTCTCTGTACATGCCCTGCTCTGGCTCGAAAACGCAATAAAACGCAAGAACGGTATATGAAATGGCTCTCGGGGTTGGTTTAGCGTGTTCAGTTTTTGCAATCATGTCCTGTCTGATCTATCGTAATAGATTCTGAGCTATCAGATATTATTCAATAAATACAAATTTCTATAGTATGTATGGTTTAAAAAAATAAAATAGGTAGCGAAATAGTCCGTTGAGAACTAGGGCCTAGTGACTTTAACCACTCCTGTGTGTGACTTAAGTTGTCAGGGATTGCCTTTCTGGTTAAAATTATCTAAAATTACAAGAATTTATGTTGCAAATCCTTAAAATTTCAAAAGACCTAAGGTTTCTCGCCTCCCATTGATATATTTATCTAAATAGTTTAACACTATTATAAATCAGTATGTTTTATTAATAATTAATTCAAAGCTTTTTTAGACCTGGTAAACTTGTTTTGAATAATATTTAAAATACAAATTTTATGTTTGAAATAATCTAAAATTGTAACCTTTTATGTTTTAAATCATCCAAAATTACAAGATTTTATGTTTCAAATCATCAAAATTGTAAGTGATTACAGATTGTTTGTTCAAGGTTAAAATAATTTGAAAATTCGTTATATCTTTTATTACATACAACATCGTACAACAATTTTTCCTAATATATCTCTTTATAAGCAAATATCCACATCTCGAACGTCCTTAATTTCTAATTCCTCTTCAACTTAAAGTATTATTGGAAACTTAACTTTGCATTTTCTACCTTTACTTGAAAAATTTCGCCCTCCATAATTTATATTTCTGTACCTCGATTTTCTCAGAATTTCAAATTATTTAGAATGATTTTTGTGGAAATAAGTCTCTCTAATAATCAGCGTTGGTAAGATCCCGAACCTGCTTTTTATTTTGTTAAGTGGTACAAAAATCTACTGTTGTATATTTTTTAATGGTATATGCATTCAAACCTTTTCTATATTTCTTGAAGTGTTAAATTCTTCGTAAAATGTTAAAAATTCTAAATGTTAATAATTATGTTGAACTTATTATTAAGTTATTACAAAAATATTACTTAGATGATAAAAATTATAAAAGAATAATTTTATTTCTGGCAACTCTGCTCATAAGTTTGTTTACAAGCGACCCAACTCAATTGCGTTCCATGAATCCCTTTAAAGCGACACGATTTTAATTTTCACTCATAGGTATACTTAAATAGGTACATATGTAGCTTTATATGCAGTGGATGATGACGTGTTGAATAAATAAATAAACAGCGGTATCCTCTTCAATACTTCGAGTTCGAGTAGGTAAGGTACTCTTTCGGCAAAGTCCAGTTCAGTATAAAAAGAGAAATATAGGAAGGTGGTGAAAATCCAAAGGATTCGCCCAAGTGCCACAAATACACTTTGCCAACCATACTTACATATACAATACAAGATAGCCCCTTAATCTAGTTAAGCGATTTGCATAAATATTTACTTCGAAATGCAATGTAATGCACTTTTGAAGTTGCACATTTTAGCTTCAAGCAATTTTCCATCCCTTGTAGCTAATCAACGTTCCAATTTCTCAGTCTTTTGTATAGAGTAGGGTAGGTCTCTATATTCATATATAAGAAGACTTAGAGTAAGACTAAATGGGTATTGTATAGGATAGGAATGAGGAGCATATATATGTATGCATTGTATATATGGACATAGAGAAATGCAATTCCAAAGTGTATCATCATTCTGTATAGCCCAGGATGAACGATAAGCCTCGAGCAAGTAATTATTGCTATCTTGACGACGATGTCACACCATCATCATTGTTTCGACTTCGAGGCAACATTCACACGTAGGTATATAAGATAGGTACACAACACGCACAGAGAACTCACCTCAAACTGCGACACGCATGTATCTGCAATCGTGTCAATTCGTTACCTATATGACCTTAAGCGTAATATTCTCTGATACCTTTCCTTATCCTGAAGTTCGTCTCCGTGTTCATATCTACATACATACATATATGTTGTAGTATAATATGTATGATGTTTTGTTGTGGCTTTATCAGAAAGTTTCATCTCTCAGGGATTTATTACTTTGAAAACATCACGCATCACTGTGATGCAGAAATCATGTTGGATGCTGGGTGACAGAAGATCAATGTTGACACTTTATTAAAGTAATATATTTTTGTCACATTTGTTGACTTAGTTATATTAACATTCTTAAGCCCTTTTTTGGATTTTATTCTGATTAAAGAACCTTAGGGTTAAAAAAAATCTGACATCATTTTATTTCAATATTTTCTATAACACCTAAGAAAAATATTTGTAATGATAAATAAATAATAAATTTAATGATCAAAATTTCGAACAAGTTTTCAGTATTTTGTTTTAATAATTTATGAAGGGGATACCTATGCACATACATATGTCTTATAGTTTTGAATATCAAAAATGGGAGGAACAAACAGAGTTAGGTAAAGCATTACACATTGCAAAGCAGTTCGCTGAAAATTCCACCTTACCAGATAGTCTCATGGCTCCCCCAGTTCTTGAACGCGTAAATGATTCTATGGGACCAATCTTCTTTTGTACTCCAACTGTGGCGAGAGTTGCTAAAGATCGCAACATTCATAAATCCGTTGGCCCGGATGGTATCCCAGCTATTATTCTGAAGAGGTGTTCTTCCACGCTAGCAAAACCACTGCGTAGGCTTTTCCATCTATCCAATTCTTCTGGGCTCGTTCCCAGTAGTTGGAAAACTGCATTTGTTCAGCCAATCCCAAAAAAGGTGAATTTTATTCTCCCGCAAATTATCGACCAATAGCACTAACGTCCCTTCTTTCCAAGGTCATGGAAACGCTGATTAATTATCAGCTTAAGAAATATATATTGAGGAACGGAAGCTTCTTAATGATCGGCAATACGGCTTTCGTAGCAATAGGTCCACTGGTGATCTCATGGTTCATCTCACCGAACAGTGGAACAAATCTTTACATCGTTTTGGAGAAAGTAAGATTATTGCACTTGATATTTCAAAGGCATTTGATAAAGTCTGGCATTTTGCTCTCTTATTGAAAATGCGTGCATTTGGTATTGATGAATCCCTTCCTCGTTGGGTTAGAAATTACCTTTAGGACCGTTCAATTCAAGTATTCAAGTATATTGGACGGGTTCAAATCTGATATTCACAAAATAAACGCTGGTGTGCCCCAGGGCTCCGTTTTGTCTTCGACCCTTTTCCTCATTTTTATAAATGATCTCCTGTGTGCTACTTCTAATCCAATACATTGTTTCGCTGACGATAGCGCTCTCAGCTTTTCATATTCGTTTCCAAACTCACAACCCTCCTCTTCGGATGTGCAACTGCAACGGCAAAATATGATAAGCTCATTAAATTCTGACCTACACAGCATTGTACAATGGGGAATAAAAAACCGTGTAGAATTTAATGCTTCGAAAACCCAATGTTGTCTTGTATTGCTAAAGCGAGATATACCCTCTTTGCCACTATCTATGAGTGGCACTTGTATCAACGAAACTGAAAATCTCGACATCCTCGGAATGTGCATCAGCAACCACCTTTTGTGGAGCGATCACATACGCGATGTCGCCAACAATACCGCAAGATGTCTATGTTTTTTGAGAAGCTGTAAGAAAGTTTTCTCTCCGTCTGATCTGGCTACAATCTATAAAACTTTATACGTCCGAAACTTAAATATAACTCCCATCTCTGGGCTGATGCTCCAATAACTTATTTAAGCCTCTTGGACAGTATTCAAAGAAGAGCTTTTAAAATGATTGGTGACATTAACATCATCAACTCGTTTACGTCACTTCAACATCGACGAAAAGTTTCTTGTCTAACCCTTTTTTACCGTTATTTTAATGGTCTATGCTCTAGTGAAATAGCCAGTTGCATTGCTCCCCTTAAACAATTTAACCTTAATACCCGCGCTTCTAGGAATGCCCATCAGTTTACCTTGAGCCCAACTTCGACCGTACTATGAAGTACAGAGATTAATTTTTTAGCCGTACTACGCGAATGTGGAATGCCTTGCCACGCTCTATCTTTCCCTGTCATTGCAATGTTCAGGAATTCAAAATCAATGTACTCCGACACTTCCTATCCAACACTTTCCTCTTTTCCTAATGCTCACACTGTGTCTTTGGCATATTAAAGTTAGGTATACAAAACCCTTTTAGTGTTAGCTAATTATTAAAAAAAAGCACATTCTTCATGTACGGTAAATAAAGGAATCTCTATAATTGACAGTACGTTCGAAACTGTGTCCAAGGGTAAACTGATGAGGACTGGAACACAAATGACTATTTCGATAGAACGTTGCTAATAAATACGTCGATAAAACATGGAAAGACAAGATATATCATGGCTTTATTCAAGCGGTGTAATAATTCAATCATTACCTATTATTTTCTCAGCTCTATTTTAGATTCTGTTTAAAGTTGTTAAGTTTTCTCGATACAGCTCATGAATAGCTGCAATGGGGTGGTTTTTTGCAAGAAACAGTGCTGCGTTCTTGAAACATTAAGTTCTATACACGATTAGTATTTCTCCATTGAACAAAGCTGTCAACATCGAAATTTAATTAAGCTGCCGTTGTTACTTCCTTTATGTACCCTTATCACGTCCCAAAACAACGACATCCTCTCCTCCATAAATAAAAGAAATAAGTTATTTCAAATTTTTCTTCCCTCTTGTTCTTTCCCGACTATTCTAATTAATTCGATGTGTATCTTAATTTTACTGAGCTTTTTAAAAACCTACTCGTATATTAATGCTAACTAATCAGTACTCAATAAAATCTTATAAATGATCCCTTTATCAGCCAAAAAATCAGATGGTTGCCCTATCTCCCTCACTCTTAATTAAAAACTTCAAATGAGCTATAAACTATCTCCAACATGTTTGCTCCGTACTTCAAACAATTCTTTACCGATGATGAACAATTGACCCTAATTTTCACTTGGGCTTGATGGTACCCCTACTATATTTCTAAAAAAGTGTTCAAATTCACTATCTTCTACCCTCTCACTAGTCTTAAGTTTATCTTTAGCTCAAGGGGAATTTCCACATGTGTGAAAAATTTCCTTTGTTACCTCAGTTCAAAAAAAGGCCCCAAAGATAGAATTGTAAACTATTTCCCAATTGCCAAACGGTCCCATGTTCCAAATTTATTTGAGAACATCTTGTACGATATTTTAAGTTTTCATTGGAAATCTTTCAACAATTAAACAATACGTTTTTCAAAAATTCAAATCTACAACTACCAACCTTGTTTAAACGAAGTTGACGTTATTTGGAAAAAATATACCACAGACTTATAATCTTTAAGTTCTTTATTCTTGGCTTTGAACCGAGAACGCCAAGTATATTATGTTCGCTTCAGATGCGCTCTCTCCTACTTTTTTCGTGGTACATTTGGTGTACCACAAGTTAGCCACTTAGGTTCTTTTCTTTTTATCCTCACCATTAATAATGTGGAATCTATTGCTAAATAATCCCATTTCTAACTTTTCACTGATGACACAACATTTTTCAAGACCATTACGTCGATACATGATTCTGACCTCATTTAGCTGGATCGCCACAATTTCTCAGTCTGGTGTAGGGGAGATCTGCTTAAGATGACATAGTCGACAAGACGACATAGTCGCATTTTCTCAGTAACCATAAGTCTAACTATTCTTTTAAACACGCTAAAACATGCAGTTTTAAAATGTCAGTTTCTCAATTATTGTTGCTTTCTTCAGTTGGCAAGAGTGTTTCTACAGGAGCAGACAGAAGAATTTTGCTCACGAAAATTTTTTTTTACTAAAAAGTTCTATCGAGTATAATTCCCGTTAAAGTAAGTACAATGTTGTGTCTGAAGTGTTTTATGAATACAGTTATTTGTGTTTTATGAAGTTTTTGTGTTATTTAAGTGCCAGATTGTGTAGTTTTTGTGCCTTTAACATTGAAACCATTTTCGATCGTGTCGGGCAAGATGACATGGCGCTCGTCCGTCCAAGTTGACATATGTCATCTTACCCGGAAGGTAGTAAAAAACAAATTCAAAATTAATTTAGAATTTTTTTTATTTCAGTATGCCAGCAAATTACAAAAGGAAATCAACCAGGCTTTCTTGGTCAAAAGAAAACATGGATAAGCCATTGAAGATGTCAAAAACAAAAAGTGTGGCTGGCTTTTTGCCGCTAAAAAGTATGAAGTGCCACAAGCCACCCTTCGGCGCCACTTCAAAGCCATTCCAAAAAACATGGGGCGCTTCAAACCAACGTTTAACGAAGAAATCGAAAAGCAGTTGGTTCAACACTTATTGGATTTCGAGAGTCGTTTCTTCGGTTTTACGGTTTGCTGAAAAACTTAAAATAAAATACACATTCGATAAGAGGTCCCAAATGGCTGGTTGGGACTGGCTGGATGGTTTTAGATCCCGGAACCCAAAACTGACTTTAAGATCACCTGAGCCAACTTCTGCTGCGAGGGCAAAGGCTTTTAATAAGCCACAGGTGATGAAGTTTTTTGAAATACTAAGTTCGTTAATCACTGAAATACCGCCCCAACGAATATATAATATGGATGAATCTGGACTAAGCACAGTTCAAAAGCCACCCAAAATCTTTGCGCTCAAGGGAAAAAAACAAGTTGGTGCCTTAACCAGCGCCGAAAGAGGCCAACATGTCACTGTCGTAGTCTGCGCAAGTGCAACTGGAAACTTTGTTCCTCCAGCTTTGATATTCCCTCGCAAAAATCACAAACTGGAATATTTTGATGGTGCACCAGCTGGATCACTAGAGCTGTGCTATAAAAGCGGATATATGGTGGGTGAACTATTTTGCAAGTGGATGGAACATTTTGTGAAGTTCACTGGTTGCAGCCTTCAAAATAAAGTTCTCCTTATTCTTGATGGCCATGGAAGCCAAAAAATCTCCAGGCATTGGAATATGCCCAAGCAAATGGTGTTGTCATGTTGTGCTTGCCGCCTCATTGCACACATAGAATTCAGCCTCTGGACGTATCATTTTTTGGTCCACTTG
Organism: Eupeodes latifasciatus; assembly: GCA_920104205.1. Taxonomy (NCBI): domain Eukaryota; kingdom Metazoa; phylum Arthropoda; class Insecta; order Diptera; family Syrphidae; genus Eupeodes; species Eupeodes latifasciatus. The sequence continues at coordinate 373,036,634 of OV049924.1, forward strand.
ACAGTTACTATAATCGGGAATTGACAACATGGCTTAAAAACCACCCCGGCAGAACTGTTGGCCTCTACCAAATTAGCGCTTTGTTTGGTAAGCCATATGGATGCGCTGCTTCAGTGGGCAACATTACAAGTGGCTTCGAAAAATGTGGAATTTATCCATTCAACCCGAACATTTTTCCCGATCATTTGTTTTTGCCTAGCGATGTAACAGAAAATGAATTAAACATGGATGAAGTTGCAAGTCCACAACATCCCCTTCAATCTGCAACAGATGATTATCAATCATTCGATGAGCCAGGACCTTCAACATCAACAGGCCTTGTGGACTCAGTTCAAATTCAAAAATCTTCAACACCAACTAAAGAATTAGAATCGGTTACCATCGCAGCTACTTCACCATTATCCGGACCGACAGAATCATGTGACGTTCCAGCTCCATCGTCATCAACATTTCATCTCAACATTTCAAGTCCTACAACATTGTCATCTTATCCGTTCGTTGAACAGATGCTAAAGTCTATTTCGCCATTGCCAAAATCTATTTCGACAGGAAGTGCCAGAAAAAAAAGGAAGGCTACAGCTACAGGATCTCAAGTTCTCACTTCAAGCCCATATATGAGTGAAGTTAAAGCTCAGGTCCAGGCAACAAATTAAAAAGAAAATCGGAAGAGTCTTAGAGCTCGAAAAGTAACAAAACGGCCCATATTACAAGACGATGATGTTCCGCAGGACTTTTCAGAAGATGATGACGATGTGTCTTGCATTTACTGCAATGAGCTGTTCAGCATTTCACGTCCAGGAGAGCATTGGCTATGTTGCCAGGCATGCACTAAATGGTGTCATGCATTGTGTGCCGGTGTTGATCACAAAATTAAACAATTCATTCGCGAGCTCTGCAATGAAGGCTAATAAAAAGAGTATGTCATCTTATCCAAAGGTAATATGTCATCTTACCCAAAGATATGTCATCTTATACAGGGCTGTGAACCAAATTTAAAATATTTTTTAAAAATACTAATACATGTTTGAATTCTATAATTTTAAGTTTTTTTTTGTTATAAATAAATAAATAAACTTAATTGACTTTATTTTAATTGCTATTGGTCCTAGATTTTTTTATTTTCAGCTTTATAGAAAAAGTATGTCATCTTAAGCAGATCTCCCCTACATAAAAAAGGCTCAGACCTAAATTTAAATAAATATCAGTCAATTCATTTTAACTAAACGAATAAGAACTTAAAACCGTCAATACTTTCTTCATAACCAACCTATTCCATTTGTTGAGGTTATTCGCAACCTTGTGCTCTTGTGTGACCAATAACTAAATTTCCGTGCTCATATAGATGATAAAATACTAAAAGCCTCAGCGGTTTTGTAAAAACCGAATTTTTCATCCCTACGTTACCTGAGATCTCTACATCACCTTTAAATCTCAAGACTCTGGAAAAACGATGACAGATATCTGACATCTTGTTTATCCATCGTCTGCTTTCTGGGAATATTTAACTGTGCTAATCTTTATAACTAAATCTTCCTTCACATAAACCCCCATCATTTTAAAAATAATCACTTCTTTTATCTTTCCACTCACCGCACCTCTTGTTACGGATGCTACAGAATGTCAATTTAAATGAAACCTTTTTTGGTTTCAATGCAAGCACTTCTTACATAAAATATCTTCTATAAAACTGTCCCTTTCAACGGCCTCAACCTTAGATACAAGTTATTTAGTTCTTAAGTTAGATTAAGCTTATTTCTTGAATTAAACCGAATAAATAAGGGTTCTGACCCCACCAAAATTAAATCTGCTTTGTGACTTTTTGACGTGAAACCATCAAAAACGTCTTGTATTGAACGGTTAGGAAGTTAATTTCTAATTCAACGAAGAAGAGATACATAGAAACCAAAAGCATATAGATTCGATAAGGGAGCTTGATGCTAAAATCTATCGAACGCCTATGATATGTCAAGTGCAAAATATTACATTTCCAAAATGATGTTAAAATGTCTTCTACTGTTCTGTTAATAAATCAAGTCATTGTTTTTCTGAAGCCATTTAACGAGTCTATTGTGTTTCTTAACCAACATGGCAGTTATTCCCATTTTAAGATTTAATGTATGATTTTCCTGATTTCAAAATAATATTCAAAAATAAATAAAACTAATCCCGAAAATCTTCAAAGTGGCATCACTGTGCGAAAAACTCTGAATAGGACCAGCATTTGTATTACTTTTTCTTATGATTGGCTGCGCTGTATTTGAGTAAGGTCTTACAGAGTTTCAATTAATTTTGCCGGATTAAGCTTCGCCTAATTACACCTGTAAAACGATGTGGTACACCACGGCGAATACTTGCGATGCTGGTAGAGAGAAACTGCTACTGGTACCACAAACTTCAAGATACTCGTATAAACAGTAAAACAAGGATCTTCGGAACCAAGAAGTTACGTACGTAAGGACACTGTAGCGGTATCTATATTTCCTTTCCAACACAAATATTCTCTACCAACGCAACGCAACGATGACGATGAAAACGACAAAAAGACAAAAGTATAGGATCTTATGACTAAGTTTTCTTATATAGAATCTTTTGTTTGGAGAGAAAGACTATATTCGCTGGCTGGTGATGTCTTCCGTCTCGGTGCCATGCATCCGGAACTGTATCACTTTAAGGAAGCATTAAACTGTTAAACGAGTTAATTGGAGAAGAAGTTTAATGAAATGCAGTGTCACAGGATGTGGATTTCGTCTATATAGAAATAAGGGTTGAGGGTATTAGGACAGGAAATCTGAAGGGGGTTAAGGAAGGTCTATATAAACTATCTATAAAGATTTTTGATAGAAGGTAGGGGAAGGAGAAGGGGAGGTACTTCAACATCAAAACGTAGACTATGTCATTTTATCAAAGTTAATATATTCAAGCAAAGTGAAGGTACTTTTGTTTTTTGATAGAAAATTGCTTGATTCGATGGCGTGAATTTCAACACGAAGAACGTGCTTGTAACACTGTTTTAAGTAGGTAAAGATTTTCGAGATGTTTTTTTTTTTGTATACGTATATGTAAAGATAACAAAGATTGTTTGAAAGTGTTTCAAAAGCCATGGATAGATTTTAAGTTTTCTGTCATTATTTCTTAATTATTTTTACTTAAAGTTCAAAAACTTTTAATTTGTGTGTTTAAAGATGCAGATGATAATAAAAGACTTTTTCTACAATTAAAGTACACGACTTCTGTTTAATTATATTACAAAAAGGAAGAAAACTATCCACCTCACCAGTTTTAGATACTTTAAAAAATAAATGCGTATAGGGGGAGCGGGGTAATCTAGAAGATTAGATAAACTGTCCTGTATCTAAACTTGTAACCAAATAGGTTCAACCGTTTGTACTTTTTCTATTAGACTATTGAACTATTAAGAAGTTTATAAAATAAATAAAATAAATTAGGTGGCACAACAGCCCCTAGAGAACTAGGGCCTAGTGACTCACAACTCATATCATATAATATTACAGGTCTTAGAAGTAAACTTTTACAACCTGATTTTTTTAAATTTATTAAAAATTTTGATATTATTATTTTATTAGAAACTTTTTTAGAAGAAAAAAATGAAAATGATTTTTTAAAATATTTCAAAGATTTTAATGTTATGTGCTCATCTGCAAGTAGATCTAATGTACACGGCAGAGCCAGTGGTGGAATGTTATGTGGGGTTAAAAAAACTTTAAATTGTGAATTTGTAAAACTTATAAACATACATACATAGAAAACAGACCTGTTTTTCAATTCTCAATTGCTAACTCAAAATATTCAATAGTTCCCGTGTATTTAAACTGTAATAACTGGCAGAATGATTTTGAAGGATTAATAGACTTTGTGAATAATTTAAATTTGGAAAACATTATGATAATTGGAGACCTTAATGCTCGGATTGGATATTATCAGAATATATCTATTCAGAACCTTTACACTCAAAATACATTATTCGAAATAAGAAACTCAAAAGATAATAATTTGAACCGCAATGGGAGGCTCCTGAATGTAGCAAATTTTTCTGCTCATTTACCAATACAAGTTGAATTTATGTTTCCGGTTGAAGCTCCCCAAAGAATTCCGAGTAAATTTCTCAAGCTCAAATGGAAAGAAAGTAATGATCATCTTTACAAATCTCGTTTAAATTACAACTGCAGTTCCTTGCCTTCTCCATCAACATCCGAAATTGACCAATTAGACGAAAAAATAATAAATGTAATTAAATAATCAGCTCTATCTACTCATAGCAATAACACCCATTCGTCGATTCCACGAAATATATGGTACGATAACGATTGTAAGAGCCTACGCAAATTATCTTTTGTGTATCTGAAGTTTTTAAGTTCTACAGATGCCTTGTTTTTCAAAAATATCTACCTTCGGGTCAACAAGGAATACAAAGCCCTGTGTGCATCTAAAAGAAAAGAGTACTTGAAACATCTAGCTAAAAAGCTATCGGAATCCAAAAATTCAAAAACATTCTGGAATAATGTTCGTGAACTGGGTGGTCGTAATCTAAATATGGTGAACTCTCTTGGAGCTGAAATGCTAGCAGCACATTTTAAGGCTCTTTTGTCGGCTGAGGTTAATCACCATACTTTTTCTTATGCTTTACCCAACGTTATAGTTGATGAACTGGATTGTCCAATATCTTTGTCTGAACTCGATTCTTCACTTCATAAGATGAAAAACAATAAAGCTCCTGGCATAGATGGAATTCCAGTAGAATTCTACAAAAATAGCACAGTTCAATTCAAGAATTACCTTCTATCATACCTCAACAGATTATACAGCGATTCTTATGTGCCACACAACCTAAACAAAGCAGTTATTTTTGCAATTCACAAGAGCGGTAATGCCACCCTACCGGAAAACTACAGAGGAATTTCTATTTTAAGCACTTTGAGGAAGATTCTCACTTCGATTCTATACGAAAGGCTTACCAAATGGATCGAAGAAAAAAACCTTTTAAGTATGTTCCAAGCTGGTTTTCGGTCGGGCTTCTCAACCATGGATCAAATATTTGCTTTGACAAGCATCGCAAGAAAATTCATTAATAAAAAGAAAAAACTATACGCTTGCTTCGTAGATTTCAAGGCAGCATTTGACAAAGTAAACAGGCAGGCTTTGCTGTACAAGCTTTCAACGATAGGAATCTCCCGAAAATTTTTGACCATGTACTCTAAATTTCTTGCTTCATCTAGTGCATCTGTATGGGACGGAACGGACTTCTCAGAATGGTTTGAAACAACTGCAGGTGTCCCACAGGGCTGTATTTTAAGCCCATTACTTTTTGCTTTGTTTGTTGACGACATTTGTGATATACTCCCAGGAGGGATATCGTTTGCTGACATACAAATTAAAGTTTTGTTATATGCTGATGACCTAGTACTACTCGCCGAAAACCCTCACAATCTGCAATTACAAATAAACAGGCTGAATGCATTTTGCGAGAAATGGGGGTTAGTCATCAATATAAGAAAGACAAAGGTGATGATTTTTGAAGCACGTCAAAAGAGAAGACAACCCGACGAAAAATGGTCTCTCAATAATGTAAACATCGACGTTGTGCAAGAATTTAAGTACCTGGGTGTTTGGATTACACACAATCTCAATTTTTCAAAACATGCCAAACAAAAAAGTAATGAAGCAAAACTTGCCTTGAGTGTGATGTGGGCTAAGTTCTTTGCAAACCAAGATATCGATCTCGCGGCAAAATACCGTGTTTTTCATGCAACGGTCAACACTTGTATGTGCTATGGTGCCCAGGTTTTCGGCTATATAAATCTCGATACGTTTGAATCGGTGCAGAGATATTTCTTCAAACGATTATTCAGACTACCTAACTCAACGCCTAACTATGCCATCTATGTGGAATCTGGTATAATGCCTCTGTACATAAGAAATCTAAAAGCCAACTATGATTATTTGATAAGGGTCATGAGAAGAAATGGAACAAGTCTTCACAAGTCTATCATGACAAGACTTTTGCAAACTAACGCTTCTCCATTCAAGGACTGGAATGAACTAGCTCATTCTCATACAGCTCATCTATCATTATTGGAGTCAAATGTTGATGAATGGCAGGGTATGTTTGCGGAGGTTACTGCGAAAATAGACGAAAAGATTTATAACCAACATCTATCCAGGGCGAATTCAACATTGTCTAGGAGCATTTATAAGAATCTCAATCACCAAATTTCTTCAGGAATGAACTATTTTCGTAATGAATACTGGGCTGAAATTATAAGCTACATATTTAGAGCACGTGTTGAAGTTCTTAACTTAAACTTTATGCCTCATCGAGCAGATTTACCCCAAATCTGCTGGCTTTGCAATAGAAGAGAAAATGAAGATATAAACCATTTCATTGCCATTTGCCCAATACTGCAGGAAATCCGCCGACTCTATTTTGATGAGAGCTACATTTCCCCAAGCAGACTTTACGAAATATTAAACGGAGGACTAGGATGGTGTACGTTGTATAATTATTGCAAACACGCATTAACCTTCCGCAACAGTTTCGATATTTAAATCCTTAAAAAATCCAGTTTTTACAGTTGAATGCATCCTATTTTTGTGTTTCAAATCATTTAAAAATTGATTTTTTTTTTGTGTTCCAAATCACTTTAAAATTTAAAAAAAATTGTGAAATTTTTGCTTATAAAATAATTCAAAATTTTTAATACTTTTGTGTTTCAAATCATTTCAAAATTGGAAAAATTTTGTGTTTCAAATCATATTAAAATTGAGTTAACGCTTTGAAAATCTAATGTAAAATTAATAACAACAAACATACAAATGTATCTTATTTCTCACAACCTTAACTTTCAATTAAATAAGAGTTATAACCCATTTTAGAATACTTATACATACATACTATATATTATTAGGAACTTTCATTTTTATTGTTCACTTCATATTAAAAATTGTAATGAAATGTCACATCAGGCAGACGGCAGGAAAGCCATGCTCTTATTCTTAAGAAATGAAATTTGTAAACCATTTTTTTTGTATAATAAAGAATTAATCTAATCTAATCTATCTCTCACAACTCTCAAACATTTCTGTGTGCGAGTTATATCAGGGATGGAGGGGACCTAAAGTTATGGCGAATACAAATGGCACGGAGTAAACACTTATCATGACAAGAATTACATTACATTACATTACATTACACACTACTCAGCACATAAATGTACAGAGTAGAGAACACAGCACCTTGAGCGACTAGACTATATAAGGTGATAACAACACAAGACATTAATACAAGACAGAAGGACAGAAGAGAAAGAACACATGACAACAGCACGCGGTAGGTTTCGAGACGGTCCCCCATCTGAGTACTAACCACGCTCACTGATGCTTGATTTCGGTGATCGATGGGAACCGATGCTTTATCAGTGACTAGGCCGTTGCCATGACAAGAATTACTTTTGGAGGAATTGTAAATTTCTCGCAATAGATAATACCCGGTGCCGGCACAGGTAGGGATTAAGCCCAAGACCTCTAGTTTAAACAGTCCTACACACAAACCATCACGCCACAGTATGCATTATTTCTAAAAAATATGGGTCATTTTTCCATTGCTAGGTCGAAAAATATTATGGTTGTAAAAAAGAAAAGCAGCAGGCGGAGTCTATTTAAACCAATTTTTTAGTTTTTCTTGATCACATCAACAAACATCGAACAGAATTTTGATTACCAAATGTCATAGGTCTAGTGACGAGACAAAACCCGACAAATCGTCTTCTAGTCCCATCTCCGTCTCGCCAACATTGAAAAATATCAGAATAGCCTCGGTAGTTGTATTTAAGAACTTAAGTTTCAATCTTAAGTCAAATGATAATGTTTTGAGACATTAAGAAAAAGAGGATGCGGTTGTGGGACCCACACTGATAACTTGACATCCGTGTCCGTCTGTTGATTTTTCTAAAACTTTGAAGAAATATCAGTAACATATTATCTTTTTTCTCATTATACTTGAGTCAAACACCATTTCGCATCGGGTTTTTTGTGTTTTTCAAAAGAAGTCAATTGAAGTCGAGTCAATTGAATTTTTCTAAAAAAAATAAATAAAAGTTAGCAACAATATTTTGCATTTAATAAAATAAGTTGACCTTTAATCTATATCTTTGATCCCGACATTTTTTGTTGAAAACCATTTTGTATCGAACATTAGTTTTTACCAACTGTTAGTAGTGTTTTTTTTTTTTAGATTTTTAATTTTTGTACGGAAACCATTACTTTGATTTTTCTCAACATTTTACCAGGTGTCAAAAATGTTATTTTTCATTACATAAAATATTCTGGGGGTAATATCATTTTTTGTTCGTAAAATATTTGATATTTGAAATAGTTGCATTTTGTCTGAATACTGAAAAAAACTGCCTCAACTATAGAAAAATCAATCTACTAAACATCGCTTACAAAATTTTCCCATCGTCAATATCCTGATACATCCTTATCAGTGTGGTTTTAGACTAGCAAAGTCTACAGTCGATCACATTACTACAGATCCCGGAAAAAATCATAACACATAAAATTTACACCCCCATCTTTTCATCGATTTCAAGGCCGCATATGACAGCATCTACAGGACGAACTGTATGGAGCCATCTCTAGTTTTGGCATCCCTGACAAAATCGTACGTTTGGTCAGGATGATCATATAGAATTCGCACTGCTCCATAAAGGTCGGAATGAGCTTAACCGAAAAAAAAGTAAAAAAAAAACTTTGGACAAGGCGATGCGCTGTTATGTGTTTCCTTTAAAATCGTCCTTGAAAGAATAGTGCAAAGCTCCACGTTAACAATAGAGGCACTATCTTTCAAAAGTATGTCTTATTATTCCCATATGCTGATGACATTGACATAATCATAAGAACTTAGCGTGATGTCAATGTCATCAAGAAAGAACCTACAACAGAGACCAACGTCATTACAAATTTGGAACGTTGACATTATGTGTGAAACACTACATTATTTAAATTACCACCACGCGAATTGTTGTAAGCATCGAATCTTTTGACCACTTTTTGAAAAATATTAGGCGGTATCGCAGCCATAACTTGACGAATGTTGGTTTTTAAGTGCTCAAGAGTTAAAGGTTTATCTGCATATACACGGTCTTTTGTGTAGCGCCACAAACAAATTTCCAGCGGTGTCAAAACGCATGATCCTGGTGGCCAGTTGAATGAATGAAGCGGCCAGGAAATGCCTCTTGAAAAAAAGCCATATTCACTCAAGTTGTGTGGCATGTGGCACGGTCTTGTTGAAACCAACTGTTCTCCAAGTCGTATTCTTCAATAGCAGGCAAAAAATAAGTCTTTTATCATATGACCATAACACTCCGAATTGACGGTGACAGTCGTTCCACCATCGTTTTCGAAGAAGTAAGGTCCAATCACACGTCCGGACCAAAACAGCGCACCCAACATTGACTTTTTGTGGATGTAATGCCATATCTTCAATTACTTGAATATTCTCAGAACCCCAAATACGACAATTTTGTTTATTGACATACCCACCCAGTAAAAAACGTTATTCGTCGCTGAAGAACATTTTGTTCGAAAAATTCCCGTTCACTGCTTGTTGTTCAAGCACCCATTGAACGTACATATCTACGACGTTGTAAATGGTCAGCTGGCTTCAGATGTTGTGTGAGATAGACTTTATATAGATGTAGGTCTAGATCCAAATGCAAAATACGCCATAATGTGCCGTAAGACAGTCCTAATTCCTGAGAACGACGAACGGTTTTAGCCCTATACCTTTGGAACCGCAAAATGGATGGACCCTATGTAATTTAATTGAAGTGACTAGCGTTATTGTTTCGTAAGATAGTTTGGGTAAACCAAAATTTCACTCTTTTTTTAAATTGCTATAGGTAAAAAGCACTCTACCATTTTTTTGAAAATCATTTCTGCATCTTTTTAAATAAAACAATTTATTTGAAGTCGATATCTCTACTGGTTCTTGAGATATGAACGACGAAAAATGGTATACTGAACTTATTAACGTAAGTACACACGCACGCACTGACATCTGTATACAAATTTTTGATTTGATTTAAAAAAATAATTGCTTAAGATCTTAATTAATAACTTTGAGCTTCATCGACTGTGAGGGGAAGAACAGACAGACAGACAGTCGGACGGCTGGACTCACTTTTTTAAGTTCTCAACCATCGTTACTTTCAACTAATTCAGCGATGCCAAGCTGCTTGAAAAATGCAGACGGCTCCTGGACAAATTCAAGTAATGAATCGCTGAACTTACTACTGGATACTAATTTTCCTGGTAGTTCTCTTACAGAGACTTGCAACGGTTATATACGTTCAAGTCCCAATACAACATATCCACAAGGTCTGATCACAAGGGACAAGCTACAATGGGCTCTCAACAGCTTCAAACCATTTAAATCTGCAGGACCAGATGGAATAATACCGGCCGAGCTACAAAAGACTTCTGACATAATTGCACCAATCCTTGAGGCAATTTTTACCAGCTGCCTTTACCTGGTCCATATTCCCTCGGCATGGCGAGAAGTTAAAGTTGTTTTTATACCCAAGGCAGGTAAATGCTCGCAAGTCAATCCTAAAGATCTACGACCTTATAAGTCTATCATCATTCCTTCTTAAGACCTTGGAAAGATTGATTGATATCCATTTAAAAGCAATTATTGATACAAGACTTCTGTCTTCGTCTCAACATGCCTAATGTCTAAATCGGTGGAAACGGCGTTACACACCTTAGTACGCACCATCGAATATTCCCTCCATCAAAGAGAGTTCACTATGGTTGCTTTCCTTGACATCGAAGGTGCTTTTAACAACGTGGACACATCTGCAATCACATCTGCACTAAGATCTCTGAACATAGAGAGTTGGCTTGGGGAGTTAATTCATTTAATGCTGACTAGTAGAATAATTAACTCAAAACTGGGCAACTCTTCTGCCAGACGATAAGTTAGTAGAGGGACACCGCAAGGTGGTGTTCTATCCCCTCCCTTCTGGAACCTAGTGGTGAATGAAATCCTAACTAGTCTGGATGCGGAGGGTTTCAGAGTGATTGTCTGTGCGGATGACGTTGCTATAGCGGTTTCAGGAAAGCATCTTAACACGTTAAAAGAACTCTTACAAAATGCCTTAGGCAGATTAATACTTTGGGCTGATCGGTGTGGTGTGGACTGCGTGTTAACCGACACAAAACCGATTTAGTCCTATTTTCGAAGAAATACAAAATTCCATTTGTTAACCCTCCCTATATTAAAGGAATCCAATTAAAATTCTCAGACGAGGCTAAGTACCTGGGTCTTATTTTAGATAAAAAACTAAATTGGAAACACAATGTACAAGAAAGAGTCAACAAAGCTACTGTAGCTCTCTTTTCTTGCAAAAAAGCTATTGGTTATAAATGGGGCACATTGGTTATTAGACCGATTTCAATGCACGGTGTGGCAGTATGATGGATTGCTTTAGAGAAAGCTATAAACCGCGACAAATTAAATAAAGTCCAAAGTTCAGTTTCCATATGTATAAGTGGATCGCTTCGCACGACCCCATTTGCGGCACTGGACACCCTACTCTACCTAACACCTATTGATATACATATTTAGCAAACAAATAGCTGCAAGCTCTGCTATTCGTTTAAAGCTTCGTCGCTTTGCATTAACAACAACATTGGCCACACCGTAATACTTAGGTAGACTACACCATCCCCCAACTGCAATTTGACAGAAAACTTCCAGATTTCTATACCTTCCAGATCTTTCTGGGAGGACAGATTGATCTAAAACAAAAGAAGGGGTTAGTGGAGGTGTGTACTCTTAACGACTGAAAATAAGTCTCTCATTCCGCCTTCCCAATCATTGTAGCGTGTTCCAGGCGGAACTATTGGCGATAAAAGAAGTCTTGTCCTGGCTTAAAGAAAACGTGATATCAACATCTGATATCCGTATTTTCTCAGATAGTCAGGCCGCTATCAAATCTCTGGACTCTGTCTCTTCAAACTCTATAACAGTCCATAACTGTCGATCATCTCTAATGGAGATGGCACAACAGTTTAATATTCACCTTTGCTGGGTGCGGGCCATAGAGACATTCCAGGTAACTGTAAGGCAGATGAACTCGCCAGGAACGGTACAGTACAGCCCATCCTACCACGTTTGGCACGTACTGGCATACCAATCGCTACTTGTAAACTGTTGCTAATGCAAGACGCTGTGAGGAGGGCAGGCACCAGGTGGAACAACATCACCACGTGTCAAGTCACAAAAAACATCTGGCCAACACTGGATTTAAAACTTTCAAGGTGCTTGCTCTCTCTAAGCAGATCGCATATAAGCTCGATAATAGGTGACATAACTGGACACTGTCTAATAGGAAAGCACGCCACGAGATTAGGCGTATTCTCAAATGACTTTTGCAGAAGCTGTATGGACGAGGAAGAAACAGTTCTTCATCTTGTCTGCACATGCCCTGCTCTGGCTCGAAAACGCAAGAATTACCTAGGAGAATTCTTCTTTAACGATCTAAACGATCTAAACCACATCAGCATAATCAGCCTCTCACGTTTCGTAAGGGACTCAAAGTGGTTCCATTGAGCTTAGCAGGAAGCCTCAAGATTCATGTGGTATCACAATGGGCCATTAAACTGGCCTAAGTGTGTCCGTTTCCATCTAGGACAGCCACTATAACCTAACCTAACCTAACCATCGTTATGTCATGTTTGATTAAAATATTGAGTTCAAAATTGTTTTAGAATGCAATACTTTACATATAGTTCATAAATTTCTCAAGTAATGAAAATTGCCTTATTTAAAAAAAAAAAAAAAACAATTGTAACAAAGATGAAGTTTAGTGGAGTTTTATTTAAACGCCCTTGGCATTTCCTGAGGGCGGGGGGAGTAGGAGGGGAAGTAGACGACGAGCGTTTCTGTCATTATCTTTACTACCTGCAACTTAAATATTAACTGGTTTCCTTTTAAATAAGTCCCTAGCTCTTTTGTTTGATTAATATCTGTTTTTTTTTTTTTAAATTGGGAACAAACTGAACTAAGTTCAAAATTCTTGAGATTCTTACAAAATTACAAACTTAAATAATAACGAAAATTTATTGCCTGCTGTTCCAACAAAACAAATTCAGAATGCATGAAATATTGTTATTCGCTTGGTTTTAATTTTCCACAGTCCATAATCTTGTCGTTATTATTGAAGATGTCTTTTCCTCATACCCTTTTAAATGATGCTTCTGTGCAAAGACCAAACTATGGACCATCTTATCGGTCCATAAAAATAACAATAACTTTTCTTTAATCCTGCTGACTGCCTATTGTTGCCACCAACCGATGAGAAGAAGTGAAGACTATTTTCTTCCTGGAATCCTGAAGAATGACCGACAATGGAATAAAAGCAATACAGGAAGAAATTAAAAGATTGTAAAAAGGGTTGTGTTCTTTTTTCCGTGTGCCTTTTTCATTGCGAGTCTGCCTGAGGACCAAAAATGAAAGAAAACCAAGAGAGTAAGACTATAACGATGACTTGGTGATGTTTTTGTTTCACGGTTTTATTCTTGAAAATAATGATAACAATTTTCCAGAGGGGAGTAAATTGTCAGGTTAAGTATTGGCGACTTTTTGCTTTCCTTACTCACCCAAAACTTCCCACTGGTTTCTTTCTTTTTTGCCGGTGTCTTATTTTGGCAAGGTATACCTTCTTCTATTGTATTTCCCATTGTTCCTTAATGTTTTGAAGGCTTTCAAATAATTTTGGATTTCTAATTTGTCAGGATATTATTCGCAACGACCAGGACGATGATGACGAGGATAACTTGCCACTAATGACATAAACATAAAATAATGTACAAGTGGCATTTGTGGTTTTTTGTACGTATTTAGCGCATAATTCAACCAAAAAATACATTTATAAGGGTAGCTTAGCTATTGATATATAAAATTTTGATATTTTATACAATGAGGAATAAATTATACAATTTTCTTCATATTTTTGATGATGTTTCTTGAAATGAGTTAAAAATTGCATCTCAAAATGTTGGACATATTTTTTGTTTTTTGATTTTTTGTTTTTGCGAATTAAGGGAAACAGTTAGAACATAATTTGTTCATATAGCAACTTAGCTGCCAGCGCGCGGTAAGAAATGGTTGATGATTTTCTAATTTCGGATTTGTATAGCTGACTAAATAGGGACATACGACATATTTCATTTTGTCATTAAGGCAATGATACTTAATTTTTGGTAAGGATAATATAAAGAGGTAATGACCTTGTCTATCATTTGTTTATGAACTGAGCAGCGAAATGGGAAAGAATCTATGTCGAATGAAGGAGATGGCAGTATATGGTACAGACAGGGGACAGGCAGGATATGGCACACTCAGGGTTTGAACCCAAGACCTCTGGCATGACAGTCCAACACACTAACCATCACGCCACGGGTACTTCCGGCTTAAGGAATAATAATAATTTAAAAATCCTATTTTATTTGGAAATAAGGATATTGGGGCGTATACTTAGTATAAAGAAGGGATCCCACGGCTGGAGCAGTTACGGTGGGTTCACAATGATCGTTGTAAAATAATATTAACGTAACACCCTTGAAGACAATCACGATAAAAAAAAGAGGCTGAGATGCGACCCACACTGATAACTTCCCATCCCGTCTGTCGATTTGTCTTGCTTAAAAGTTTGTCTATATCTATATGTATCAATTTTCACCAAATTTGCGTACTATTTTTTGTCGATTTTATTTTTTTATGAAAAAACGGACTGTTGGATTTTTATATCGAATGATATATAAATATCGAAAACAATATTTTCTGTCAAATAAAATAAGTTAGAAGCCAATATTTGTAATTTTTGAAAAGCTTTTTGAGTCGAAAGAAAATTTTAACCAAGTTTTAGTATTGTTTTTTTTAGGTTTTTATTTTTTGGTAAAAAAAACTGTCAATTCGATTTTTCTCAAAATTTTTCCTAATGTTGAAAACAATATTTCTTATAAGTTAAAATTAGTTAGAAGCCATAATCTCAAATTTTTGAAAAGATATTTGAGTCGAAATTCAATTTTTACCAACTATGAGTAATGTTTTTTTTAGGAATTTATTTTTTATAAAAAAAACTGTCAATTAGATTTTTCTCTAAATTTTATCAGATGTCAAAAACATTATTCTTCGTTGCACAAAATTGTTTTGGAGATGAAATCATGTTTTAGTCGTAAAATTTTCGAGGTGACAAATTTTTTTTTTAGTTTTTTTAATTTATAAAAAACCGTTAATTGGATTGTTTTTCTAAAAATATAATTGTTTTGTATCACGTTACAATATATAATATAAAATTTATTTCAAGTCTCTAGCGTCATTGGTTCATGAGATATTTAGGTTTAACCAAAATGTTCACCTTTTTTTAAACTGCTATGGTAAAAAACCACACACGCAATTTTCTTGAGAGCCCTTTCTGCATCTTTCTGCCTTATTATCTGTATAACAAAATTTATTTGAAGTCGATATCTCTTCTGATTCTTGAGGTATGGAAGACGAAAAAAACGTCGCGAACGTACAGACGTACGGACGTACGAACGTACGTACACACGCACGCACAGACATCTTTCCAAAAATTGTTTATTTCGACTCTAGGGACCTTGAAACGTCGAGAAATGTCAAAATTTTCAATTTGACAAATCGGACCCATTAAAATAACTTCCTATGGGAAGTTAATAAAACATAGACAAATTTAGTAATTTATGCAAGTAGATATGCAACTTTGATAATCAAGCTTGAAAGTACTGGGTTTCGAGGTTTTATAAGTGATTAGTTAAGATCATACTTCAACGTAAGAACCTAAAGAGTGAAATTTAATGGTATTAGCAGTGATTTAAGGACATTAGATTTAGGAGTGCCACCAGGTTCGGATATGGAACCAATACTTTTTTTGGTATTTATTAATTCCATATTCAGATTACCATTTAGAGATTCATTGAAAGCTTTTGCAGATGGTACAAATAGTCGTCTTAATCTTATATCCGATATGAATTGAGATCTCAGCTGATGGTTAAGAATAATAAGTTCCTAATGTGAGTTTGTCTGGACTTTTTTCATGATACTGTTTCCACGAGCTATAGTGAAAAATGTTTTAAATTAGAAATAGTAAATGAATTCAAGTATTTGAAATTTATTATTGATTCTAGAATGGGTTCTATAAACACACAGACAATCCTAGACGGTTGCACTCTTAGAAATTTCTTCTTGTTGCTTAAAGCTTGCTCTTATAAACTACTCCTTAAGATTAATTATGGCATTTTTCATCTAAACTATAGGGTTTAGAATATGAAATTTATTTTTGGGGAGGTCCCTATTAGGATTATGTAGTTTAATAATATATTTCTTTTTTAAGGGTCAATTAGGTCATAAGAGTGACTTTCCGTATTTTTCTTCTGGCCCATTATCATCATCATCGGCTCGACAACCGAGATCCAGTCCTGGTCTCATCCTTTTATCCTGATCGTGAGCCAACGACATCCAATTACACACCCCAAGGTTTTGGGTATCCTGGTTTAAAGCATCTTTCTAGCGTGAGCAAATGGTCGGCTAGGCTGTAGCCTACCATAAAATTTACTTCAAAAGACTCTCTTGGCTGGTTCCTCTTCGCTAATGCGAGCTAGGTGTCGATCCTACCAGAGTCCACTTAGCTTAATATGGGGTTTTCAATAAGGGCTTGTTAACACAGTCATTCATTCAAAAATGCTCCTCGTCACTAAAGATGATTTTTCGGCAAAATTGGGGTCCTCTTCCAAACGATTCGAAGCCCAGTCAGCAAACAAACGGCGGCGTTGTCTATGGTCATGAACTTTGAGCTCCTGGGTCATTTGGATCTTGTATACGGGTGTAGGCCCACGTCCCCACGCAAAATTCGCAAAAGATGAAGTCTGCGAAAGGCCTAGTTTTTGTGCACGGTGAGGTTCTGCTGTACACTTTCACGGACCGCGGCGATGTTCTCGGCCGATCTTGTTTGCGTTAAAGAACACTCATTTTGATAACAAAGTTTTATCATTTGAAAATGCTGTTCAATCGTGTAACTTGCCATGATGATTTGGAATAAACAACTGAATATTAAACAAAAGATTTGACAGATGTCACTAGAACAAAATGGCCGCCACGAGGCTCCAAAATTTACCCGCGTTAATTTAAAAACCTTATATTTGTGACAATATCTGCTTCGAGGTTGATGATTGAAGCTTCTCCGAAATCTCTTTCCTGGCTAGCCACTCAGGGTTTCGCTCCATATCCTCGTGCTTTATGCATCGATCTGTCATAGACATCCAATCTCCACAAGTTTGCTGAAAAGACAAACATTTGCATTAAAATTTCGTGATTTTGATTATTAGCATTTTTTCCTTTCATTTGCTGCCCGAAGGGGAAGCTCCTTCCTTGCGGTGGTTAGTTCACACTCATCCCCACAATTTGCACTGGATTAAAAATCTTTAAGGTCTCTATCAAATTAAGAATGAATAAGGAATCGCGAACATTTCTCCCACCCTACTTCATAGCTTTTAACTTACACTTAATGTTCCAACTTTTACAATTTTACAACTGATTAGTTTTAGATTAATGGTTTTAGGTTGGGCTCGGCCGTTCGAGAGACATCTTTGTTTGATAACCAAGTATCAATAAATTAATAAAACAGACTGCCCGTCTGTTTGTACTTAAAGACGACTTGTTTATTTTACGAACCTAAGAGAGAAAATCACTGGCTGATGAACCATGGTCGCCCTGCTGTCTCGCACCATCGTGATATAAACCTTTCGGATTCGGCATACAAACTGTAGGTCACCTCCATTTCAACATTATTCGCACACACGGGAATAATTCAAAGTTGTAAGTGACTATATACTGGTTCTTTAGAGGACCAACTCTTTTTAAACTTAATGTTCAAAGTCAAATTGCTGAGGAGTTAAATCTGACCCGCTTGAATTTTGAAAAATTAATCCCCAAAAATATATTACAGATACTTGGAACCATCTAATGCTGCCTTCTTTCAATTCAAAATTTTTTATAATTTGTTGTTCTGATATTCTGCCAAAATTAATTCCTTCTGGATATATCAAGATATCCAAAATTAAGAAGTAAACTTCAATAACTGTTCTTGGAAGCTGAGAGCTTTAACAGCTTTCTATGTATAGTCAATTAAAATTCCTCCCCACAAATAATTCTACTGTAATAATGTTGTTTTAGAAATGACAATTCGTCTACCCTTGAGGCCAATTTTGGACGTGCTGTTAAGTATTATTAATTTGTATTTTATCCAAATTTCAAATTCATATTAAAAACACGTAAGTTCTGAAAGTCAATCTTTTCTACCTTTTAAAATATTGGTAAGTGATTCTACTTCAGAATATAAACTTCAAATATTATTAACCTAATTTTCTACTTGAGTTGTTTCAATAAATTATTAAGTAATTACTTGGTTCTTTGATACTCATAAGCCTTTTAAAATCGCATGAGTAAATATTTGTTGAACTCCTCAGCAATTCTTTGCAACATTATCTTTACACAAGGACCTGTGAAATTTGACACCAACTTTACCTTTTATAGGTTTATTGTCCTTGTCCTTTTTATATAGGTGTAGTGTAAGGCATGTCGAAGGCAGTTACCGAAGTACTTAAAACTCAGAATAAAACTTCCATATCCTGGCGGTGATGGCAGATCACATGAGAAGACGACAGTCTCAGAAAACTCCATCAGGAAACTAAAAGAACAATAGAAAGTAAAAATAGGAGAAACATAAAATACGAACTGAAAATAAAAATAATTTATCAGAACAAGAAAAGTTTTTCATCAATAGAAGAGCGAAGCATATGACTTTTTGATGTCAACTTAAACTTCTCTACTTTTACCTAGGTTAGGTACCTACCTATCTGGAAAAAAAGTATCTACATCCTAACTTAAATCTGGTTGTTCGTAACGTAACGACACAAAAAGAGTGTTGTTGTGATGTGAACGCGATGACGAAGACAACGACAACGCTGAGGACTCAAGGACAAGAACTAAACTACCTGATTGAGTTGATCAGATACGAGTATATAGATTCTAAAGTCCTTGGTGTAATTCGAATTTTTAACAAGATTCCTTTAACGCTGCCAATACTCGTATATACTTCAACGGAACGATGAAAAAGAACGACGAATTACAATCTACATTTGAGGTTGATAAAGTTAAGTGGAAGTGAAAGCTGATGTGGTATACAAGTCTGCATTTATACGAAGGATGAGTATTCGAGCTTCCAACAGGGACTTATGTTTGGTTGAAAAATAAGAAAATTGATGAAAAAATGCTTGGATCAACTTTTACACACCTTTTCGCAGTGTTCTGTTGTCTATATAAAAAAAGATTGAAATGGAAGGATGAGAAATCAGGCTAGTGACGTTTGACACACTCATATATATTTACAATATTCTTATATTGCGAAGAATGGAGTAGGATTTGCTAGAAAAGCACATTTTAATATAAAATTAGGAAATTAAACATATATTTACACCTTTCATCGTTTAAATTCCTGCTGCGGCATCTTTGGGTCACGATAACACCAAATTTCCCATGATATGGTTAAATTGTACTGATGGCATGGCTAATAGTATGGTAGTCTACAGCATGGCAGATCATGTTATCTCCAATTTGATGGTAAACATAAACCGAAGCTGTTTTATTTTACTTAAATTGGTGAAAAAAAAACTGGGTGGGGTGTTCTTAGACCTCTAGCAATAGACTCCACCAGCTTTCTTGAGGTCTAGTTTTGTGTCTCCACATGTCCTACCTGTCTTAACCCTTGCACACAAAGTTTGTTCACAAATTTATATTATATATATATTTACGTTCGTTGTACAGCTCATATAAAAAGTGGTTGTATCGGTTCTTTAGTTTTTCTATCGACACAAATCGGAGAAAATATAGTTTGTAGTATCTTTTTCTCGAAGAGTAAAATATAGAGACTTTGGTGAGGCCTAATACACTGCTTCTTGGAATATCTTCAAGTTCTTCAAGATTATTGCAAGGTGCATTTCCTTTTTATTGGTAACCCAGTAGGTTGTGACTAAATGGAGAATATACATGGATTTTATGATGAGTGATGGTGAATCTTCTCGTTCCAGATTCACTATAGCTTGATTGATGTCACTCAAAGCTGTTAATAGAAAGAGATTAAATTGCTTGCTAACTAATATACATATGTTCTGAAATTACTGTCTAAATTACCTGCGTCAGCTTTGTGCAACATAAGTTCTTTGGAGTTCAGTCCTCTAATCCAATTCATCAGGGTTCCTGAATTATGGTTACGTCATAGTCTCCACTATTCATTAAGTAAACCAGGTTAACTCCGCTGCGTGTTAAAGATTAATTTGAGTTAATTTAATGTTCATCTTCAGATTTACTTACCGCCTCACTAACTTGTTTTTCTTTGGCCTACCAGCAATCTTGGTGTACATCGGGTTGTTCTTACGCTCACCTTAAAGTCCATCTTACGGAGGAGACTAGGAGAGATATTGAATCTCCGTCCTGATCACTTCCCATTCTTGACCAAGTAGACCGGCGGCGTCGAGAGATAAAATGTGTATTCCTGTCTTATGGGTGCCCTTAATCTCTTACTCATCCTGGGCGATAGGGGGTATTTGGCAACGAGCTTGTATTCATCGCTCACATTCGAAGAACTCGTCAATGGTTGGCAGTTGGTTAGGGGTAAGACTGCCTCCTTTGATTGTTATGTCTTTTTGTCGGTGTTTGTAATCAGTGTCTTTAATTGCTGGTTTGACTTGACTACCTCAAAGTTATACTTGTCTATACTCAGGTTTCGACCAAGTATGGGATACCAAATGACTCTATTTGAAGACAACAACATTGATAACAAGACCCATTTTCTTTGACTCTGACTCAATGCTTTAATGCATTTAAAGCACTCTTAACTGCTTATTTTCTTCTTTTCATGATGTCAAAGTAATCTGGTATAAATCAGATATTTAGCGGATTTTTAAATGATAATTGAAGGAGCTACATGACAGCGCGTCGTCAATATGTATAAAATCAAATGAACTGAACATAGGTGATGAGTTCCGCCTCGATAATTCAAATGTACACAAGATAGCAAATAAGGTGCATCAATTTCACCATTAATGAGTTGATGAAAAAATACTAAGTCCTTATTCACACACCTTTGATGGAGAGATTGCATTTGAAGAAGCAGAATACGATGCTCATAGGGAGGCAGATCATAAGGATCTTCCCAAGGAAGACCCTTTAGGGCAAAGCGAATGAAATTATGTTGAATTGATTTAATACGTTTTTTATGAATTTCGTAATAGGGAGTCCATACCTGCGAAGCATATTCAAGATGAGGACGAACATGAAGGTGACAATTGTACAAAGAAAGAGTAATATAGGGATTATTGAACTCCTTTGCCTAGCGTTTTATAAAACTAAGCATAGAACTTGCTTTGTTAACAATAAAATTAATGTGATGTGTAAATTCTTAGTTCGAACAGAAATGAACACCTAAATCTTTAAATGTTGAGACGCGACAGAGTTTTTGCTGTGATATATAATAATCAAATACGCTACTGATTCGTTTTTTAGTAAAAGTTATCGTCTGGCATTTTAAAGGGTTAAGGGTAAGGCTATTTTTGCCACACCAAAATTAGAAACTATCAATGTCGGCTTGTAAAAGAATACGATCTTGGGTGGACTTTATTACCTTAAAAATTTTCATGTCATCAGCAAAAATAAGAACTTCACTTGAGCGTAGACATGACGATACGTCGTTAATAGACAGGATGAATACAAAAGGGCCAAGATGGCTTCCCTGGGGAACACCAGATTGAGCAACAAAAGGTTCAGAATGACAATTTCTAAATTTTACCTCATAGGATCTGTTTTCAAGGTATGATTTGATCCAAGCTACGAAAAGTGGTGGAAAACCAAGAGCTTTAAGTTTAAATAAAATAATTCCGAGGCTTAGTTGGTCAAAAGCTTTAGAAAAGTCAGTGTATACAGTATACACAGTCAACTTCATAACCTTGTAACGGTTGATCTTTTTTTTCACAAAACCATGTTGCTGTTCGCAAATGAGGTTCTTACTTAAAAACGCTACACTTTCACAAACAAATTGTTCAAACACTTAAGGAATGCAAGAAAGCTTTGCAATTGGCCTGGCCTGTAGTTTGTTATATCCGCCTTGTTACCTTTCTTGAAAATTGGTGATGACTTCTTCCATATACTTTGAAATTTGCCTGCTTTTAGAAGAAGTTTGAATATGAATGCAAGGGGTTCAACTAAGGCATTACTACACTTTTTTAATACTATCGACACGGACAAAAGATTAAGGACCCTACTCTGTAGCACAGGGATGTGCCTACAGCTAATTTGCGAAAAGGAGTGAAGATTATGAAAATATACTTTATCAACTACTTCAGGGCTATTGACAAATGACTCACGGAAATTGGTTGCGAAAGCGTTACAGATATTAAAAGTTTTATTTAATTAAAGATTCTAGTAAGTGAAGATAACTGGAAATCCATCTGATTTTTACAAGTTTCCAAAATTTTGTAGGATTCACTTTCAAATAGGTGCCCATATGAGTAACATAACTAACGTAGAGTTCAACATAAAAAGAGAAGTTGATTGGAGACAGAGTTTTGAGATAAGTTTTCCATGCCTTATTTCTTTTGCTACGAAGTAAACGCAATTCTTTCGTGTACCAAGGGTGGCTTAAGTTTGTATTTCTTGATTTCTTTTAAGGTAGATTTTTTTTTAAACAATTATTAGGTAGGTAGGTAGGTAGAAATGGCTGTCCTGCTTCGCGCAGGACACAATTAGCGCTGAGTGCGCCGTTTTGATACCATACCTCGTGAGATTCTGAATGGGTTTGAAAATGGGCTATGGATGGTGCACGTTCCGCACGTGCAGTCCATTTAGTGAGGGAGAAATAAGGGGGGAGGGGGTTAAAACCACTTTGTGCTATTTAGGTATGAGATCAAATCTTTGATCTTGAATTCTGCGAGTTCCTCAATACCGTTGAAGAATTCCTTACCCAAGTGGAGTGCTCTTTTCCTGGCCAGGGCCGGACAGTGGCATAGAAAGTGTGGGACTGTTTCTTTTTCATCCCGGTTCTCACAGCTACGGCAGAAAGAGTTATGTGGTATACCCAATTTTGCCGCATGCTCCCCTACAGGCCAATGTCCTGTGCAAGTAGCGACAATCCTGGCTATGTCATGCCTTGGTTTGGAAATTAAATTGATTGATTTTGGTTTGTTATAGGCGGGCCAGATTTTCCTGAATATAACGCAACTCGTTAAACTATTCCACCTATGATTTGTTTCTGATGTGTATTTGGTCAGGATATCACCCTTCACAACTCCAAGAGGAGCATATACTCTCACTGCCAGAGAGTTGTGAAGGGCTGATCCTTGCCTAGCTAGCTCATCTGCCTTCTCATTACCCTCATAGCCCCTATGGCCCGGTATCCAGATAAGAGTGACGCTCATATCCAGTTCCTTTAGGGCCTCTTTGCATTGCTGGACCAGTTTAGAGGATGATAAAGCTGAATCAATGGCTTTAATAGCTGCCTGACTGTCTGTTAGTATGGCTACATTTTGGTTCTGACGGATATTTTTAAGGGCTGTACAAGCTTCCCTTATCGCCAGCAATTATTAAGAATCTTATAAAAAATTGAAACTGCTTCGTCAATATTAGAAAGTGCTAAAGTATCAGCAATTCCAGAAATGGTTAAAAATAGACAACAACTGGAAATTAGCTCTTCTGAAATCAAAATTATATAAGCAAGGAATTACTGTGTTCAAAAGAATTAAATGTCCAAGGGGTGTGATATTTATCAATATAAAAAATTCCTGATCTAGATTTTAGAAAAAGATTGCTAATAGCATCAGAAGAAAATACTAAATCGAGAATTCGATTTTTTGAGTTTTTAATGCAGGATTTTATCGATAAAAGATAATTCCAATTATGAAGAAGAGAGAGAGTCTTCAAGATTCATCTTCAGATGGAATCTAGTCAATGTGTGGTAGATTAAAATCACCTAGAAGTAAAATATTGGTGTCAGAGCAGGACAAACTGATAAGAAAGTCTAATGCCAAGCACAGAGTTTTTTCGGCTTCTTTTTTTGGACTTTTTCTTTTGTTTGTCAGGTACACTTTCTGCATTATTAACACCAGAAACTGATTGCACAAGAATATCTTCATCTGGAGAAGAGAAAGTAGAATTAATTTTGGGATGAACTAAATCATTAGTCCAAGTTGAACTATCAACCATGATGTTGGTTACAGAATATGCATTTAATTTGCAAACTGCAGTATTAAATGACTTCAGTTTTAAAATGTCAGCCTTAAAAGAAGACATTTTAAAAGTTATATCATTTGTCAAAATTTGAAAGTCACTTTATTGGAAGACTCTTAAATTGAAGCACATTTTTTACTTACAAAAACAAAAGTGCTCTCATACATTCCACGTGTGAAAACAAAATAAAAACTCCTTAAAAAGTCGAACTTAAAGCTTGACGTGTGGGCTATAGGTACAAGAGTTGAATCAAAGGATAAGGGATTTTTATATTTCCTTGTTGTGATGCGGTTATACTGTAAGTAGAAAAATAAGTTTTATGATGCACTCTCTCATCTCAATGACAGTCAGGTATTTTCCAATTTAATTTCCGTAACTGATTTGTGGAAACTTTTGCCTTATCATCAGTTCTTCTTTTTGTGTTAAAGGGCAACTTAAAAAAAAGGAAGATGACAAAAATGGCAATTTTTTTTTAAGTTTATACCACTTTAACTCATGTAAAAGTTTCGAACAACAAGGATAACTTAATTTTCCCGGCTAGAGAAATTCACGGCGGGCGGCGGCGGTGTCAAAAACATGAACATTAAGATTAGATTAAAAAGAGGACCATTGTATGTAAATTTCCTTGTTGGTCTCTCTTATGGCACATTTTACGGGGATGTCGATTAAAGCAATTTAAATACGGGCGAATTTTCAAAAAAAAATATGTATACATACATATATAAACTCAGCACCTATTTTCTGTGTTAAACCAAACATAATAGCATTATGACCCATTCCTGTTTAGCTTATGCCATAAAGAGCCGGCCAAAGGACTGTGGCGTGGTCTCCTATCAAACCGTAATAGACGACAAATTGTTATAAATTGCCGTGAAGTCCTGATTTTGTTTTTATGTGTGTTTTGGGAACGAAACGTATAGTTTATGTTTGTATGCATATTTTCAAGAGCGATTTGTAAAAAACCTGCCCTACCAAGCTGCCTATAAAGCCTTCTATATAGCATCATCAACGCGGGACCTGGTGTGCAAATTGTGGCTAACCTAGAATTGAACTCTCCCTTACAACATCCGATATAAAAAGATGTACACATGCATATGGAGCTCTCCCTGATGTTAAGTTGTGTGATGGGAACGTGTTTATTTTCAAAGAAAATTTATTCGCTTTTACGCCGTCGTAATCCAATCCATAAAAATTTATGCATTTTCCGATATTTTTACACAAAGAACATGATGGTGGAAAGATGTCCTTTTTCTACCAGCCAGCGATAGAGGATGTGAGCCTGAGCATGTTTTTGTTTTTATTTATTTGTCATGATTTCTTGTGTATATGATACATAACTGTGCATATACCATAGTGTAGCATTAGTCATTGTGTGAGCATCCAATTTTCCATGGCTGCGACGCGATGAGGTCCTGATTTGACTATTCACTTGAATACTGTGAAAATATTTTGTTTCCCTTTCCGTATTGTCCCCATCACACCACTCCATCGCGCAGCTAACTTCCTTGTTTGTTTTGAAAATATCCTTTGTCCTTATTTTTTGGCTGTTTGCTGCTGATGGTGTTGTTTTTGGGTTGAAATCGGTTTCTGTCTCCTCTATGGCATGGAACACATATAACGTTGGTTAGTATGATATGGGATATGGATATAGGATCCTTGCAGTATAGAGAGAAGTAGTTGATATCTCTAGGTTTGTTGCATTTTTCTCAAACAAGCAATAAATTCAAATCATGTGGAAGCAGTAATCAGACCAATGGAAGGCAATATTCACGAATCGAAATCGAGGCAACAAAGTTTTAGTTTAATGTTGTTTTTTAAAGGTTTTTCTATTTTTGTTGTCATTGATGAAAGGAAAATTTTGGTTTTGAAATCAGAGTCGTTTTTTGTTTAGTGTTTTTCTTTTTTCCGATGTTGATGTGGATGCACATTGATTGATGTGGAAGATGATTTGCTTATAACTTTTTTTAAGGCTGTAAAAGGGTTTTCACTTTGACACCCTTTGATGAAAGTAAACGAATTTGGGTAGTAGGTTGTTAAACTTGCATTTAAAAATTGTAGTTCTTTTGAGAAAGCAATTGAATTTGTGTTTAAATTTAAAGTGGTACAAATTTTCTTGTTCAAAGAAGTGTTTTGTCCTTTGAGTGGTATTTACTGAAAAGTTTCAGGAATTGGTCTTAAGCTACTAAAAGCCTCAAATTTTTTTTAGTCTAATAATTTGGAGAAAGAACAAATAAACGAAACGAGTGTTTTGAAATAACGCGAGATTTGAATTTGATTATTTTGTTTGTAGCAAAACGATAATAACAACGATTTGAGAGTCAATATTTTGGGTTTTGTAAAAATATTGGCACATTTCAAACTCAAAATATGATAGAAATCGAAGAAATATTGTTTATAAAGGGATATCCATTTGACGCGTAGCCCCACAAAAAAATCCAACGGTGTCTAATCGCATGATCTTAGTGGCCAGTTGATATTGCCACGACGAGAAATAACGCGGCCAGGAAATGCCTCTTGCAATAAAGCCATATTCACTCAAGTTGTGATGGAATGTGGCACGGTCTTGTTGAAGTCAACTATTCTCCAAGTCATATTCTTCAATAGCAGGCAAAAAATAAGTCTGTTATCATATGACCATAACGGTCCGAATTGACGGTAACAGTTGTTCAATCGTCGTTTTCGAAGAAGAAAGGTCCAATCACACCTCCGGAACAAAGAGCGCACCAAACAGTGACTTTTTGTGGATTTAATGACCTCTCTTCAATTACTTGAGGATTTTCAGAACTCCAAATAGTACAATTTTGTTTATTAACATACCCACCGAGTAAGAAATGTGCTTCGTTGTTAAAGAAAATTTTGTTCGAAAAATCGCACGTTGTGAATAGTCAGCTGGCTTCAGTTGTTGTGTGAGCTGGACTTTGTATGGATGTAGGTTTAGATCCAAAAGCAAAATACGCCATATGTGTCATAAGACAGTCCCAATTCCCGAGAACGACGAGAAATCGACACATTCGGATCTTCGGCAACACTTTCACTTTCAGCAGTGGTATTTTCAGTGGTATACGAGCAAAACGATGATGCACAGGCCTTACAATATCTGTAACCAATCCAGTCTCTTCAAATTTTTTCACAATTTTGCCAATTGTTTGTGTAGTTGGACGATTACGTAAACCATAATCTCCTCTTGTATTACCCGTAGCGTGATGGTTAGTGTGTTGGGCTGTCATGCAAGGGTTCTTGGGTTCAATCCCTGCCTGTGCCACCTAACTTTTTTCACAGGTACTGCCTCTTGCGAGGAATTGACAAATCCTCCAAGAGTAATTCTTGTCATGAAAAGTGCTTTCTGAAATTAGCCGTTCGGATTCGGCATATAAACTGTAGGTCCCTTCCATCTCTGACAACATTACTCGCACACAGGAATGGTTGAGAGTTGTAAGTCACTAGGCCCAGGTTCTTCATGGACTGTTGCGCCACCTAATTTATTTTTTTATAATCTTCTCTTAAAGCACGATATGTGGCTGTGGCAGAATCACCATTTTTGTAATAGGTTTTTACAATTTGT
The DNA here is from genome assembly GCA_920104205.1 of Eupeodes latifasciatus. Classification (NCBI taxonomy): domain Eukaryota; kingdom Metazoa; phylum Arthropoda; class Insecta; order Diptera; family Syrphidae; genus Eupeodes; species Eupeodes latifasciatus. The sequence continues at coordinate 373,064,572 of OV049924.1, forward strand.
ATGCGATAGTTTTCCTAAATGTTAGACTATCAATTGAAAAAAAATTGGTTTAACAACTTAGTTTTGACAGAAGTCGAATTCCAGACCTATACTTTTGAAACCGCAAAATGGATTACCCGTTATGTCAATATTTGAAAAATTAAGAAACATTTTCAATGAAGCTCTATATAAGTTGATATTTTGACACTAAAATAAATTAATTAGCTGATATTACAGCTCGTAAAGAATCATGGCCTTGTGACTTTAAACTCTTTACCTTTCCTGTGTGCGAGGTCAGAGTCACTTTTACTTAACACCCAGATCTCGAATACATATGTGAGTTCTGGCAGAACCATCGTCTTGTACAGCAGTAGCTTAAAGATTATGGTAAGATTTCTATCCGACCTTGTAGGATAGAGGAGAGTATCTTATGTAGTAACTATAGAGGAATCAACAACGTGATACCTCTATAGTAACTGCACATTGTGACATCTTCTTTCTTATGTTTGAGCCATATAATACCTTTTCGCCAGTCTTCTGGTATTTCTTCGCGTTCTCATACGTGGACTATAATTCCCTGAACTGATCTATGTAAAGCTGACCCGTCATGTTACAACAGTTCGAATGATATGCTATGAGCCTTTTTACAGTCTTCTCGACTTCTTCTATTCTTGGTGGCGGTAGCATATGGGCTTTTTCTTTAAGTGGTAGGCTTATTCAGTGAGCTGAGTGATTAGTTTTTCGAGCATTTCGAGGTTTGGTTAAACTTCCGCGCCTGGTGCGGACCTCGCTCTCGACATTGTTCAAGTTCACAGATCAAGTTCTTCTCCCATGCTGCTTTGAAGCCTTTTTTCTATTCTTTTGAGCTCTTAGTATTCTTTTTGCGTGCAAGCGTTCTATGAGATTTTTGCGTTGCCCGGTTAGTCGCATTCTTACTGTCAGTCGTTAACTTGCATTCATTATCGAACCAGCCGCTCCCATCTCTGAGACTGGTGCCTAAGATGGAGTTGGCAGTACTAATGACAGTATAAACTTCTCTTCTTCGCCCGGTATACTGGCCCCAGGACTTACTCTTCCCTTATCGAGCTCGAGGGCGAGTCCTAAGGCATGACCAAAAGTGTTACTTGTGTTCTCCGCTCTCGGAGCACCATACCAACAAGATAGTGATCCGATTTTATATTGGCCCATCGGAACCGTCGTCAGACTCTAGAAGTGGCGACGCGTCGTCGTCGCCACTTCTAGAGTCTGACACGTGATCAATCTAGTTACGTGTGACTCCATCAAGGCGATAAAGTCCTACGCATTAATCATCACGCCATGGTTACTACTATACTTTGGCTGCTAAAAGTTGTCCTTTTGTGTATTGCTTGATTTTGTATTCGTTTTACAGCTCCAAAAGTACGTTTTTGTCTGCTTTGGTACCACTGTTCTTCCATTTTGAGGCACTTATTAGAAGTAATGAAATTATTGTATGAGAAATACATGTTAAAATACAAAATGATATTTCGACTGTTTTAAATATGAGTTCCATCGGTTTTGGTTATACTCTGAAGCCAATGTCTTAAATTTTTGAAAAGATATTTACGTCGAAAAACAATTTTTACCAACTTTTATACATTTTTTTTTAGATTTTTATTTTTTTTGTAAAAAAACTGTCAATTCGATTTTTTTTCAAAAGTTTTCCTAATATTGAAAACAATATTTCTTATAAGCAAAAATTAGTTAGAATCTGTTACCTCAAATTTTTGAAAAGATATTTGAGTCGAAAATCAATTTTTACCAACTTTTATTAAATTTTTTTAGGTTTTTATTTTTTGTAAAAAAACTGTCTATTAGATTTTTCTCAAAAATTTTATTAGATGTCAATAACATTATTTTGCGTTGCACAAAATATTTTAGTCGTAAAATTTTCGAGGTTACAAATTTTTCTTTTCAGTTTTTTTGATTTATAAAAAAAACCGTTAATTGGTTTTTTTTTCCCAAAAATATACTTGTTTTGTATCACGTTACAATATATAATAAAAAATTTAATTCAAGTCTCTAGCGTTATTGGTTCATGAGATATTTAGGGTTAACCAAAATGTTCACCTTTTTTTTAAATTGCTATGGTAAAAAAACCACGCACGCAATTTTCTTGAGAGCCCTTTCTGCATCTTTCTGCCTTATTATCTGTATAACAAAATTTATTTAAAGTCGATATCTCTTCTGGTTCTTGAGCTATGGACGACGAAAAAAACGTCGCGAACGTACGGACGTACGAACGTACGTACACACGCACGCACGGACATCTTTCTAAAAATCTTTTATTTCGACTCTAGGGACCATGAAACGTCGAGAAATGTCAAAATTTTCAATTTGACAAATCGGAGCCATTTTAATAACTTCCTATGGGAAGTTAATAATATACAATGAGTAAAAAAAGTAAAACTCTATCGAAGAATCATTTATAATATTAAAACCATTATTATTAAAGCTTTGCAAGTTAGTTAATGGTCATAATGAATTTATTGCCATCTTTTGTTTTTAATGTGCGCTGATCTTCCAATTTTGAATGAACTGTCAAAAATCAATAACCACAAATTAGGTGACAATTTCCAATTTTTCTATCAAGTAGAAATTGTCCGTTTTTACGGTTGGTTGATTTTATCTAAATATTAATATATCCAACAATTTGTTGTGCAAGATAAATAATTTTAAGTCAATATCTTTGTTCTCCTAATACTTGAGTCGAAAACCATTTTGTAACAGTTTTTTGTTTTTTATTGATTTTTTCTAAGAAATTTAATATAAATTTCCAACAATATTTGTTAAAGAGATTTTTAGTCGAAAACCAATTTTTACCAATTTTAGTAGGTTTTATTGAAAGTTTTTATGTTTTATAGAAACAAATACAGAGTGGATTTTTCTACAAAAATTTAGCACAGAATGAAATCATTTTGAAATCAATACCTTCATTTACTAAGGTGATATCAAGAACCGAACATCAGTTTTTACCAATTTTGCGTATTATTTTTTTAAGATTTTAATTTGTATAAAAAAGTTGGCTGTTGGATTTTTATACAAATTTTGGTAAAAGTCCAAAACATTATTTTCTATAAGATGAAATTAGGTTAAAGTTTATTTTTTAAAAAGATATTTGAGTCGAAAATAAGTTTTTAACAAAATATTTAAGCAATGTTTTTTTTTAGGTTTTTATTTTGTGAACACAAATTTTACCAGATGTCAAAAACGATATTTTTCGTTCCATAAAATTATTTTGGAGATAAAATCATTTTTTGTTCGAAAAATATTTGATATAACAAATTTTTTTTTAAGTCGATATATGGTTCTAGAGATATGGACAACGAAAAAAGGTTCCCGAACTTACTTACAGACGCACAGATATCTCTCTAAAAATCTCTTATTTAGATTCTAGGGACCTTGAAACGTAAAGACATGTACAAATTTTCAATTCGACAAATCACACCGATTACAATAACTTCCCATGGAAAGTTGAAAATATAAAAAAGTTCAACAGTAATGAATTAGGCAATATCGTTGCAAGAAGATCATTAAATATGAAATTAGTGGACAATCGTCCAATTCCTTGAAATTAAAAAAAATGAGTGCTTAGACGATTTCAAAGGAAGATTGGCTGCCAATTGTGACTGATAAAATTGGGCGTTTACATGTGACGTGATAAAAAATTAGTTGAACATTTATAACATAAAATAACAGCACAAAAAGGGTAGTAAGTTTTTTAGTTATTTATTTTGAATAACGTGTCCCACTTTTTTAATATAACATTGTTGGTTAAACATAAAATTTGGATACATTTTGCAACGTGTTAAGGACTTTACAAAAAATACCTTTTTCGACCTTTTTTGTAAGAACGTATTTTTTTCTTGGACTTATGTATTTCATTTATATTTAATGAATAATATAGCCTTATGACACAAAAATTATTAGACTCTATTTTTGTTGACAAATAAAAAACTTTTTTAACGTTTAGTGACGTTTGTGGAAGATGTTTTTGAAAAGCGAATTATTTTATGCTGATCTTAAGAACATTTTGTTTTTTCAAAAGTCAATTCAAATTATTAAAAAATAAAAGTTTTTCTTAAATTTGAATGATCTCCTAGTTCTAAGGGAAGTCGTATAGTTTGTCCTAACTTATAAGAATCTAAATTTTGTTCTGATTTTCTTTTTAAATTATTTCTTCGGAGACAAATTTTGAAAATTTTTCTTACATAATGTAAGAAATAAATGCTAACAAAATATTTTCCGAAAAAGTCGCACATAAATAAAGTGCCACTAATCAAATATTCACCAGATAAATAGTCATTTTTTTCGAACAAGGACCAAAAATACACCAAGAGGGAAAGGCAATTCTACCTATAACAGCTCAGTTATCCTTACTACACCCGAAGGAGGATGACTGCTCCCTCATATACTCGTGTATAGTCAACATCAGGCATCGCATCAAACACCAAAGAAATAGAATAAAAGAACATTCACGAGAAAACACGATAAAGTCTCATTTATCTAGTTACCACTTCGATAAAGAGCTCAATTTCCCTCTGAATAATTTATTAATTCAAGAAGCAGGCGGACACTTTTCACCAAACCGCCGCGTCGCATCGTCACCATCGTCGTTGAACGTCCGTGGCAAGCTTACTTGCGATCGATGTCATTGCTGCACAGTGCACACAACTCGACTTGGTCCTTCATCCGTATCAACAGGACTCAACTCCTGAAACAGAACCAAACGAAAAAAAAAAAATAATACGGTTGGGAAGTATTTTCAGGAATTTATTACATTTCCAGGAAAGGAATGCATTGCTTCATGGACCAGAATAAGATGATGCAGTTCTTTTCTTTCCTCTGTGGGCTATGACTTCTTTTGTGTTGGTTTAAGTGACGTGACGACAAGGACGATGACGATGATGATGATGACGACGACTGACGAATTGACAGAGCTTCTTTCTGTTTCTATGTTTCGATGGTGAATTTTGAACCGTGTCATCGGGTCGGGATGCGAGATCCCTTTGGGAGGACTAATCTAGTGAATTTTATTCCGCTTCCGCAGTAAAACGGAATAATACGAAAGACTATAGGAATGGGAATATACCCACTTTAAGGCTTCCCACACTGCTGACTGAATTCAGTTGCAAGTCTAATAAAATTCCGTGTTTACAATTTTATTATAAGCGTGGTGGCGGTGTATTTTTAACGCTTCCGGATGGGGAATACTCGCGAAAACCATCAGCAATTGCTAGAAAGAAGAATGACGGAAACGGCAATGGCAACGGTATGATGTGGCATCCCTTAAAAGTTGTTATAAGTAATTGCACTACTCCTTATTCTGTTTCTTACCGAAGCATTAGAGCATTGCTTATTAAGTTTATTTCCATTCAGTGAAATGGCTTCATTAATTTTAAAATTGGAAAATAATGAATTCGAATGCAATTCCCGGTGAGCTTCACACGATACAAGCTACGAATATACACAAGTTTATTAACACGCTAAGCATGCAAAACCTACGAAAAATGTATTACTTGGGGCTTGGGGTAGTTGATTGTTAGCGGCGTGTTTTATAAAAAGTTCGTTTCAGAATTTGTGTAAAATTAAATTAACAAAACATTAATTAACAAAATCGATAAGTGATAATGTGTTTCAAGTTATAACTTTTAAACTTTAAGCGATAATATTATTTTGTTGAAGAAATATCCTAAAGGTAAATTATGCAATGTGCAATTCGGAAAAAGTTAGAGACAGGGGAATGGAACATCCCTCGGTTTGTGGGATATTGGCGAAAAAAAAAATTGAAATTGACAGAAGAGGTAAAATAGTTTAAAATGTTCATTAATTCTTAAAAAAATAATTTGATCTATGTCAAATGCTTTGAAACTTTCCAAATTTGACCCTCATCTGGGCTATGTGGGATATTCGACAAATTTGCACTTTAAAGTGGACTAAATCTTCATTTCGTTGCGTTGGACTGTCATGCGAGAGGTCTTGTGTTCGATTTCTGCCTATGCCACCTAAAGTTTTTTCACGGGTACTGCCTCTTGCGAGGAATTGACAAATTCTCCAAGAGTAATTCTTGTGAAAGTGCTTTCTCAAATTTGCCGTTCGGATTCGGCTTGAAACTGTAGGTCCCTTCCATCCCTGACAACAGTACTCGCACACAGGAATGGTTGAGAATTGTCAGTCACTAGGCCCTAGTTCTCAAACGGACTGTTGCGCCACCCAATTTATTTATTTTATTTTTTAAATCTTAATTTCAACAGAATTTATTTTAGCGATTCGTTAATAACCTTTTTAAGTATTATTTGCATTTTTTTTCAATTGTAGGAATTTTGAAATAAAAGGATATTATTCAAAAATATATTTTTGATTATTATCAGTTTTATCAATTTAAGTTATTATAAAATGATGATTGCGTTTTTTTTTGAGAATTACTTTTTTCTATGAGTATTAAATAAATTTGTGGGATATTCAAATATATGGGTTATCTGAAAGGTCACTAAGTAAAAAATTTTATTTAGGAGGGCAAATGTAGAAATTGAAGGGGATTTAGTTGAAGTTATAGAAATTGAAAATATATACATAGGTAGGCCATCTTTTATGTGAAATAAAAAAAAATGTACGTTTCTTTTTAAAGTGAAATAAATCATATGCATACCCTACGCGTTTTTGTGTTTGAGATTTTGAAAAAATAGTGACCCAAGGCAGCTTGAATTATTTTACACTTGAACTAGGTTTTTGAAGAATTTTGATCAAGTTTGAGACAGATCCTTGATGCCTTATCTGTGGGTTATTAAAAATAATAAATTGTATTATATTGAGATCATGTTATAACATATATTTTGAAAATAGTACCTAGAAATTAACGTAGGTGATGAGTTCCGCCTCGGTAATTCAAATGTACACAAGATAGCAAATAAGGTGCATCAATTTCACCATTAATGAGTTGATGCAAAAATACCAAGTCATTATTCACACACCTGTGATGGAGAGATTGCATTTGAAGAAGCAGAATACGATGCTCATAGGGAGGCAGATCATAAGGATCTTCCCAAGGAAGACCCTTTAGGGCAAAGCGAATGAAATTATGTTGAATTGATTTAATACGTTTTTTATAAATTTCGGAATAGGGAGTCCATACCTGCGAAGCATATTCAAGATGAGGACGAACATGAAATTGTACAAAGAAAGAGTAATATAGGGATTATTGAACTCCATTGACTAGCGTTTTATAAAACCAAGCATAGAACTTGCTTTGTTAACAATAAAATTAATGTGATGTGTAAATTTTAAGTTCGAACAGAAATGAACACCTAAATCTTTAAATGTTGAGACGCGATACATAATAATCAAATACGTTACTGATTCATTTTTTAGTAAAAGTTATCGTCTGGCATTTTAAAGGGTTAAGGGTAAGGCTATTTTTGTCACACCAAAATTAGAAACTATCAATGTCGGCTTGTAAAAGAATACGATCTTGGGTGGACTTTATTACCTTCAAAATGTTCATGTCATCAGCAAAAATAAGAACTTCACTTGAGCGTAGACATGACGATACGTCGTTAATAGACAGGATGAATACAAAAGGGCCAAGATGGCTTCCCTGGGGAACACCAGATTGAGCAACAAAAGGTTCAGAATGACAATTTCTAAATTTCTGTTCTGATCTGTTTTTAAGGTATGATTTGATCCAAGCTACGAAAAGTGGTGGAAAACTAAGAGTTTTAAGTTTAAATAAAATAATTCCGAGGCTAAGTTGGTCAAAAGCTTTAGAAAAGTCAGTGTATACAGTATACACAGTCAACTTCATAACCTTGTTCTAAAGCATTTGAACATATGTTTGAGAATGTTAGGAGATTTGTAACGGTTGATCTTTTTCTCACAAAACCATGTTGCTGTTCGCAAATTAGATTTTTACTAAAAAATGCTACACTTTCACAAACAACTTGTTCAAACAATTTAGGAATGCAAGAAAGCTTTGCAATGGGCCTGTAGTTTGTTCTTATCCGCCTTGTTACCTTTCTTGAAAATTGGTGTTAGAAATGACTTCTTCCATATACTAGGAAATTTGCCTGTTTTAAGAGAAAGTTTGAATAAGAACGTAAGGGCTTCACCTAAAGCATTACTACACTTTTTTAATACTATTGGGGGAATACCATCGAGACCTGCTGAGCAGTCATCATTCAACGCGGATAAAAGATCAAGGACCGTACTCTGTAGCACAGGGATGTGACTACAGCTAGTTGGCGAAAAGGAGTGAAGATTATGAAAATATACTTCATCAACTTCTTGAGGGCTATTAACAAACGACTCACGGAAATTTGTTGCGAAAGCGTTACAGATAACAACAGTTTTGTCTAACGAAAGGTTCTTGTAAGTGAAGTTAACTGGAAAGCCATCTGATTTTTTCTTTAAGTTTACGAGTTTCCAAAATTTTTTAGGATTCTCTTTCAAAGAGGTGCCCATATCAGTAACATAACTAGTATACAAAATTAGAAAGAGACTTAAATTCATTAAAGAATTCAACATAAACAGAGAAGTTGATATTTTTGAGATAAGTTTTCCATGCCTTATTTGTTTTGTTACGAAGTAAACGCAATTCTTTCGTGTACCAAGGGTGGCTTAAGTTTGTATTTCTTGATTTCTTAAAAGGTAGATTTTTTTCTAAACAATTATTAAGAATCTTATAAAAAATTGAAACTGCTTCGTCAATATTAGAAGATGCTAAAGTATCAGCAATTCCAGAAATGGTTAAATCTTCAGACAACAACTTTAAATTAGCTCTTCTGAAGTCAAAATTATATAAGCAATCAAAGGAATTACTGTGTTCAGTAAGGTGATTACTTAAGTCAAGAAAAATGTCCAAGGGGGGGGGGGGGGTGATATTTATCAATATTAGTAATTCCTGATCTAGATTCTAGAACAAGAGTACTAATAGCGTCAGAAGAAAATGCTAAATCGAAAATTCGATCTTTTGAGTTTTTAATACAGCTTGTTTGCTCTAAGCCAGTAAGAAGGATTTTATCGGGAAAATTGTGAAGAAGGCTTCAGGGCAAGAGTCGTCTTCCGATGGAATCCAAGCAATGTGTGGTAAATTAAAATCACCTAGAAGTAAAATATTGGTGTGAGCGCAGGAAAAATTGATAACAAAGTCTAATGCCAAGGAGAGTTCGCTATAAACAGACTCCAAACTCTTTGGAGGAATGTAGACGTTTAAAATGAAAATAGTCTTAGTCTGTACCATTATCTTTACATGGTTTAGTTTTTAGACTGTTGAAAATTGTCTTACAAAACAATAGTATTTTAATCAGGATCTAAACAGGACATTACCATCAGGATCTAAGATTTAAGTACCATCTGGCGTACCTCAAGGTAGCCATTTGGGTCCTTTAGTATTTATTTTATTTATAAATGCCATTCCTGATACTTTCAGAAATTCATTATGCCTTCAGACTGAAGATGACCTTAACTTGTTTTTAATTGTATTTTACTTCATCTACCAAATAAATGGTTCAGTTTTAGAAAGAGTTGTAGGAATACCAAACATTTTTTTGCAGTACCTGTAGCGCGATGGCTAGTGTTTTGTATCGTCTAAAAGTTTTTTTTTTCACGGGTAGGTACTGCTTCCGCGAGGAATCGACAAATCCTCCAAGAGAAAATCTCCTCATAAAAAGTGTTTTCTCAAACTAGACGTTCGGATTCGGAATAAGAAATGTTGGTGCCCTCTATTTCTGAAATGACTCGCACACAGCAATGGTTGAGAGATGTAAGTCACTAGGCTCTTGTTCTACGGACTGTTGCGCCACTTAATTTTGGAGCCCATATTATAAAAATTCCTGTCAAAGAATGTGAAATCTAATTAAACTGTAGAATTGATACTCCGCCTTATAAAACCAGATGTGAGTTAGTTGGTAGGTAATGTCTGGAGAGTCATCGTATATAATTTGGGATTATGTTTATTAGAGACTAGCGGCTCGTCCCGGCTTCGCACGGGTAGACATAAATAGGTACAGATATTTAAGTTATAAGCATGCTAATTAAAACGACCATGAATTACTAAATAAGAAAACATTTTTTTGTCCTATCATTAATACTCTTCGCAGCGTATGCGATGAAAGACTAATAATAATAATGGCTAATTTTTTTACACTCTCGGTTGGTTTTAACAGGAATTTCTAAAGATTTCTATAGTAATCTAGTACTAAATATAGCCTATGTTACTTAGTGATAATGTAGCCTTCTAATGAAAAAAGAATTATTAAAATCGGTCCACTACTTTTTGAAATTATTCGTTACATACAAAAATACAAATCTTTCCTCTTTATAATATTAGTGTAGATTTACCTCACAATCATATCAAATGTCCTACATTTCTTTCGTTACTTATTTTACGCGTTGATAGTATTGGTCGTAATGATCGAATAATCTTTTGTTGTATCATGGAAGCTTATAAAGTTTGAGATATATTAGACTTTTTCAATAATTACACAGAGGTACTTTTAGGCTTCATGTATTTAATATATTAGTTTTGAAACAATTGTATTTAGTTTTTCAGAAAACATGTATTATTAATTTATTATTAATACATAAATAAGTGAATAAATTAAATTATTTTTCTAAAATATATAGTGCGTTTTTTTAAATTAGTTTTGTGTTAAACATTTTTAACTTCCCAAGGAAGTTATTCTAATCGGTACGATTTGTCGAATTGAAAATGTTGACATTTCTTGACGTTTCAAGGCCCCTAGAGTCGAAATACAAGATTTTTAGAGAGATGTATGTATGTATGTGCGTGTGTATGTACATACGTTCGTACGTCTTACGTCCGTACGTTCGCGAAGTTTTTTTCGTCGTCCAGATAATAATGCAGAAAGATGCAGAAAGGACTCTCAAAAAAATTGCGTGGGTGATTTTTTACCATATCATTTAAAAAAAAAAAGGTGAACATTTTGGTTAACCCGAAATATCTCACGAACCAATACAATACAATATATATTGTAACGTAATACCAAACAAATATATTTTTGGAAAAAAAAATTAACTAACGATTTTTATAAATCAAAAAACTGAACAAAAAATAGTTGTCACCTCAAATATTTTACAAAACAAAAAATGATTTCATCTCCAAATTAATTTTATGCAACGGAGAATAACGGTTTTGAAATTTTGATAAAAATCGAATTGACATTTTTTTTTACAAAAAGTAAAAACCTAAACAAAATATTACTAAAAGTTGGCAAAAATTGATTTTCGACTGAAATATTTCATCAAAAACTAAAAATATTGGCTTCAAACTAATTTTATCTCACACAAAGTATTGTTTTCAACATTCAGTAAATTTTTTATAATAATCCAAAAGTCAGTTATTCATACAAAAAAATAAAATCTACAAACAAAAGTACACAAATGCTAATAAATTTGTAAAAAATTGGTTTTCGACTAAAAATCTCGTTAACAAAAATAAATTTCGAAATCAAAATATTTCATCATTTATGCAAAATATTGTTGGTAATTTTTAATTTTTTTAGAATAATTCAACTGACAACTTTTTTAAGAAAACACAAAAACCCACAATCCTTTTAAGCAAGACTAATCGACAGACGGAATGGGAAGTTATCAGTGTGGGTCGCATCGCAACCTCTTTTTTCATATATCTTTTGCAAAAAGGACTTAAGTCAGAAACTGGTCACAAAGACTTGATGAACTTAGTACGTTAATATCCAAACAAACATTAGTTTGTCTGTCTTATTGTCTAAAGACTAAATTAAAACGATATTTAGCAGTTGTTCTAGACTCCAGTTATTAGTATTAAACGAAAGACACAAAAAAAAGACGTTACATCAAATCAAAAACCTAAAATGCTTATCCTCCAGACCTTTTTACCTAACGAGAAAGATACATGTATAAAATAAGTTGCGGGTATCGCAAATACAAAATTTATTTTTTATTTTAAAAGATGCCAAGTTAAGGAGTTTTTGAGAAAATACTTCTGATGAAGTTTCGCAAATTGTTCGCTTATGCTCGGTGATGTGAGGTGATTGTTAGTGGTCGTAACAGTTTTTTATTGTATGTTAACTCTTATTATCTATCGTCACCTGGTATTGAATGTATATTTTGCAATTATAAGATGCAAGTTCTTGTGGTATTCACTATTACTTTAAATTTTAAATTCCACAATAGTTTTAATTGAAACAAACATTTTATAGAGCGATTTTTAAAGCCACTTTGAGAGCAGTGTTGAGAAAATTTGAAAATGCTGTTATTTTAGGTCTTAAGGATAATAAAGATACAAAAAAATACCTAATGCAAATTTGCTTTAAACATTAATTTCCAAGTTTGAACTCAATCGTTTTGAAAAAAAAGAAATATTTGTTTCTGATATTCAAACTGAAATTATATGATTTGTGTTTAAAAGAATGCAATCTTTTTTTAATTCAATCAATTCAATCTTTTACGACTTTAATATAAAAATTGCATTGATTCAACTCACCTGAAAATTAAGACTTCGAATTTGCAACTACCAATCATTTGACCTTAAAAAGAGTACAATAATTTTTGCTCACCAAAAATTTCATTGAATCAATTGATTGCAATCATTTGAGACTTCATGGATCCTTTGCATTCAATTGAGGTTCTTGCATTTACTTGCATTATTTTGTATTATTATTTTATTTTTTTAAGTGAAATTTTGATTGTATTCTCTTGGTATCTAACATTTTAAATCAGTGTTTGACAACGGAAATTGGTGTGGTAGGTGTATCCGGTATGGGTCATTTTTGAATATTTTCTGTATTGAAATTTCACTTAAGAATGCAAAAAAGTCTTCAAGTGAATGCAAGGACTTCAAATGAATGCAATGGCTTCCAGTTAATGCAAACAATGTATGATGTCTCAAATGATTGCAAACAATTGATTGAAGTTAAATGACTAAAGAAAAAACTATTGCAGTCTTTGTAGGGTCAAATAATTGGTGATTGCAAAACTTGAAGTCCCAATTTCTATGTGAAATCAATGCAATCTTTAAATTGAATTCAATAAATGATTTATAATGATTGTATCCCAAAAGAGTCCATTCTTTACAAGCTTGGTTCTTTTCAACGCTTGGTACCCGACAGGAAGTTCTTTTAATTAAAAAGTATTTTCATATTCGTAAATCATTTAAGGACCAACGAAACAAAATGAACAGTTACAAGAATCATTAGAATTGCATACAATTTTAAGTGTCATATTCTTAACTCAAAAAGTTTTTAAAATGTAATTCAATTTATTCTCTTACCTTAAACGTTTTGAGAAATTAGTGTTTTCTCATATAATGGAAAATTCACTTTAATTTGGCTTATGTTCTATAAATCTAAGAAAAGTTTGTTTATGTGATTTTATTGCCTTCCACATTCACATCTCCGTCCCCTTCTTTTTCCCAATTGAACTATATCTACATAACTCTCAACAAAAATCGCGAAAACGCTCTAAGGGTCATTCGCGGCGCTGGCGCTGTTGGCGCTACCGCTGGGTAATTTACTGCAGTTGCACAAAAGTTGCAAATTCGCCAAATGCACCTCGGGGACTACCACAAACATAGGTTTTGAAGCTTAGTGTGGCTTACATTTCCATTCACACGCGAATTTAGTTCGCTAAATCTGGATTTCTAATGTTTAAATCTTGTTGTTGTTTTATTTTATCCTGAAACTAGAATGGAATAAGGATTTGTTAAACTATATGAGAATGCCTAATGCTTCCTATATACACATACACATATACCTATTTGCTGTTGGTTTGAGTGAGTTTTAAAATAAAGGGGCTGGCTGGTAAAAGTGTCCTTTTATTGCTAATTTTCATATTCCCTTAATTGCTGTTTGGCAAAACTTATATAGCAGAGTTGTATATGGTACTATAGTGCGGGCACGTGGTGATAGTGGTTTGCTGTTGATGTATGTTGCCATATAGTTATATGCTATACACCGTTATTAGATTTTAAAACAAAATTGTTCGGCTAAGCAATTTAAACGATCACAAGGGAGCATAAATAAATCGCGGACAATAAAGGTGGTACAAAAATTTCGCGTGCATCTCGTAAATTTGAAATGTTGCCATCATAAATTTTATGTTATACCCTCATTATCCTGAACATCCCCCAAACCCACCGTGTGAGTTGATGTATGCATACCTGCTATCACGCCACGTTCGTTGGTGTGTGTTACGCTGCAATAAATTGTATATATGCACCCAATAAGGATGTAGTTTATGATGCATATATATTTAGGATAATTAGTGTAAGGCAGCCATTAGGATTCAACAAGTCCTGTTTAGGTAAATTTAATTTGGAATTCTATCAAAATCCTTGTAGGAACGTTTTTAAAACTTTTCTAACCAACCAACCATAAGTTGATGCAACACATGTGTAAAAAAAAGGAAATCGACTTCAGAATACTTAGAATGTGATTTAAAATCCTTGGAGAAAAATCTTCCATCTTCACCGCAGAACAAATCGACTTTTCCATCTCCGCACTGCTTCAACTTGCCGGTAAAATTTTCATCTTAAATTACGTTACGCCAGTTAGTTTCATATTTCACAGGACGAACACCGAAGAACACAATGAGAGGTAATTTTATTGTTTGCATAGTAATGACTTTTTGGATGAGAGAACCCCGTGTATCTAGGTCCTGAATAAGGTATAACAGCACAGAGATGTGTATATTTCGGGATTAGCTTACTCCTTTGCAACCGCTGCGCTGCGCTTCTCCCAAGTCTTGAGCTGCTATCACCTTATACTTTTCTTGTGAGTCCTTTTTTCGTTTTTTATTTTTTGGATTTCTGGATCAAGGATATACAATACACCCATCAAGCATATTGTGTGCATTTGGAATATTTATAAGAAAAACTTGAGAAATAATTGCATATCTTACAATTTTAAAGATGTGCTATACCATCCGAGCTTAAGGCGCCAAAGCTTTGCTCTTCTGGAAATCTTCTTCTTTCCCCTTCCATTTAAATTCTCAATTCTGCAGATGGTTATTTTGTTCAACAAAATTTGTATAGAAACATCAGGAACATAGTTTCCTTCTTTGGGATGCAATTTTAGTAATTCAAAACACTCCTTTGAATTTAGACGCGCCAAGAATTGTTTCTTTTGTAAAAGCGAACTTTTAAGTTAAGCAATGTATAAGTATGCGAAATAGTAGAAAGGAATCGGAGAAGCAAGATGAGAGGGGAAGACGAAGGAAGCAGTCGCTAATCTGAATGGAAAATTAGTTTTGGTATTTATCTTAGGCAAATTATTACTTTTTAATATTTAAAGTGGTATCCTTTAGTGTTGTACATATAGGTACGTATGCATGTACGTTGCAGCGTCTTCGTTTTGCTCTGGAAGAAGGTTTGCTTTTTTGGTAAGTTTTGTAGAGTTTTTCTTTAATGGCACCATAAGGCATATTCTTTGGTGAAAGAATGAAACAAAATAAAAATATATGCAATTAGTTTAGGTAAGTTTTAAAGAATTTAACTTTACGCCGTGAACCATCATTGTAAAATATGGTTTTAACGCATGATGATGCCAATGAATTATTTAAAATTATTTTCCTTGATCTATAGTGGTGGTAAGTAGTTAAGATATGCCATCCTTCGTCAGCCTGGATGCGTCTGTTTTACTGTGCAGTTGTTGGCCAACTGTAGGAGTACCATGACATGGGGTTGTTTAAATTCTTAGGTTTATTCCATGAAAACGAATAAGCTTCAAAAATAAGTGAAAAGTATTGCAAAACAACCCTTTTGTGTATATTTTGGTGAGATAAACATTTTAGTAAAACCATTTTTAAAGAAATCCCTTACTTTAAAACTATTTCAAACTTTTCGTCTAAATTTCTCTTAAGCAGATTAATCAATTAAAAAATAATTTGAACTATCATAATTTAAAAAAGAGGCTGGGATGCGACCCACCTTGATAACTTCCCATCCCCAAATTTGCGTACTATTTCCTGTAGATTTTATTTTTTTATGAAAAATCGGACTGTTTGATTTTTATAAAAAAACTACTGAATATCGAAAACAATACGAGTATTTTCTGTGAAATAAAAAAAGTTTTTAAATTTTTACCAAGTTTTAGTATTGTTTTTTTTGTTAGGTTTTTATTTTTTGTAAAAAAAACTGTCAATTCGATTTTTCTCAAAATTTTAATAAATGTTGAAAACAATATTTCTTATAAGTTAAAATTAGTTGGAAGCCATAATCTCAAATTTTTAAAAAGATATTTGAGTCGAAAATCAATTTTTACCAACTTTTGTTAAATATTTTTTAGGTTTTTAATTTTTTGTAAAAAAACTGTCAATTCGATTTTTTAAAAAAATTTACTGAATGTTGACAATAATATTTTTTGAAAGATAAAAGTAGTTTAAAGGCAATATCTCAAAGTTTTGAAAAGATATTTGAGTCGAAAATCAATTTTTACCAACTTTTATACATTTTTTTGTTGGGTTTTTATTTTTTGTAAAAAAAACTGTCAATTAGATTTTTCTCAAAATTTTATCAGATGTCAAAAACATTATTCTTCGTTGCACAAAATTATTTTGGAGATGAAATCATATTTTGGTTGTAAAATTTTCGAGGAGACAACATTTTTTTTTTCAGTTTTTTTGATTTATAAAAAAAACCGTTAATTGGATTTTTTTCCAAAAATATAATTGTTTAGTATCACGTTACAGTATATATTATAAAATTTAATTCAAGTCTCTAGCGTTGTCATCAAGCCAACGCTTTTTTTAATATCAATTTACTTTTTTACTGTATTTCAAAAACACTTTGCTTCATTTTTTCAATCATTTTCCCTTGCTTAAATTTCATTGTTTTTTCTAAATTTTCGATACAATATTTTCATTTGTTCATCAACTGTTTTCAAACAATCAAAAAATAATTCAATTCCTGTTTGTTTCGCCCTTTATAAAATACCAATTTGTAAGTTTTTATTTATGTACGTATTTTACTTTTAGTAATTTAAATATTTATTCTGTTTAGAAAATAAAATTGGACAATTCCAAGAATATTTCTTGTTTCCCGTTTTTGAATTTGGAAGATTTAATCTTGGCCCGATATTTATTATTTGGAAATCCAATCGGCGAAGAAACAAGCGTCATTAATTCATGAGATATTTAGGGTTAACCAATATTTTCACCTTTTTTTTAAACTGCTATGGTAAAAAAACCACCCACGTAATTTTCTTGAGATCCCTTTCTGCATTATTATCTGTATAACAAAATTTATTTGAAGTCGATATCTCTTCTGGTTCTTGAGCTATGGACGACGAAAAAAACGTCGCGAACGTACGAACGTACGTACACACGCACGCACAGACATCTTTCTTAAAAACTTTTATTTCGACTCTAGGGTCTTGAAACGTCGAAAAATGTCAAATTTTTTAATTTGACAAATCGGACCCATTACAATAACTTCCTATGGGAAGTTTAACATTTTTATAAAAATTTAAAAATCGTTTGATTTTAATTATTGAAAAATTTAAGATAACGTGTCTTACACGCAAACGTAATGTAATAAATTATGAATAAATGTTGAATTTGTCATGTTTGAAAAGAGTTCCATGATCCATATATTTTCAAAATTTTGTATGTTTCTTTTTCAGGCCAATTCTTGAATATTCTTTCGTTGTTCATATTTATAGAATAGAAAGTATTCAACTTAACTTAGACTTTTAAGATTTTGTCTTCCGTTTTTCTCCTGACCTGATATACCTACGAGTACTTTTATTAAGAGGCTTGCCTCGATAAATCTCAAATTTCTTCCTGGTCACAGAAAGTGTTTGAGTTTTACTTTATAGTCGATTGAATTTCAATTTGAGTCAGGCTAGCTTAAGAAGAAATGTATCCCTTACCAAAAATACTACTTAATTGATTCAGCTTCCTAAATTTCAAGTCACAAATTTCAATTTTACTCATATTTAAGGGCAACCATGCCCATGGGAAGTTATTAGTGTGCGTCGCATACTTTCGCTTTTTCTTCTAGATACGGTTGAAATCCTTTTTTTTTAATTTTTTTTTTAAATCAGCCCAACGAAACAATTTTGATGCGAATCTTTCAAGACACATAACATGTGAGTATACTTCTCTAAGAGGCGTTTGATATATTTCCAAAATGAATGTCTTTGAATGACAATAAGTGTTATTACAGCTTCACGTAGAAATAGAACTAAATTACCTTCTATTATCGATTTTTTTGAAATATGTCATAAAATATTTCATACTCTTGCCCAGTTTCTTACAGTGAAACACAAATTATAGCCTGATGCACAAAGGATCAGAAGAATTGTGCTTAATCTTATCGATTTGGTGCACAATGCGCACCATGTACAAAATACCTCCATCATCGTTGGCTATTGTAATCAATGGACTTAATTTTTCATAAACAAACCCTCTTAAAAACGTTCAACTAGATATTGCCGTTAATTCATAACACTTTTGCTCTCAATTTATCCCATTTTACACTCTGGACAAGTAGCAACAATTTGTCTTATCAATATCCAGGCGTGTACTATATAGTCTAGTCCTTGTGCGGAATGCTGCACCATCAGCTTCTCGGAAGTAAACCTAAAAGTTTGCCATATATGATATTTATTTTAGCCACTAGCTAGCTATAGTTTAGCTTGCAATACCTTATTGCACGTCGTTCGTCGGGAATATATGTACATCCAACATCCAAGACTTTGCCGTCAGATACTATTTATGGCATAGCTTTCCCAAAATAAATAATGCACAAAACATTTTTATCTGTGAGGAATCCATTGGTCGCTCATATACACTGATATAGCTCGTCTCGCAGCAAGCTTTACACAAGGACTATACAAAATATACGATAGGAAGCGAACTCGCACATCATATTTCCACCAAGCCTCGGCTGCTGCAGCACCTAATATCGTGGTATGAAAAATCATGCAAGGCATTGCTTCTTCATACTCACGGGTGTTCCTATATAGTCCTTCTCCTTCAAGGAGCAGCTCGAAAAAATATAAAAAATCCCTTTGGAAAAGTCATAATTTGATAAATTGGTCGTTTAGCACAGATGATGCACCACCGCGCTGCCAGTGTTCTGTCTTCATGGATAAGACGTAAATTTGTCGACAAATTGTTATGTTTCCTAAAATGATTTCCAGATTCCTGTGTCTCTGTTCGCTCTGTCTCTGTTTCCGCTGCTTCCGTGCCACATGCACAATGTGTCCTTAAATCCAGTGTGGCACATTTGAAGCACTGTTTGCAGTAATTTTCAATCGTTAAATGATTTTCGTGGCAATAATAGTTAAATTCTCAGAACAAATAGAATTTTGAAGTATCGGCACTTGAATATTGGCGCCAGGGATCCTCTAATGTCCTTGTATATGGATTTCCTTTTTAATATTACAGGAACAAGAACTATAACAGTGCAGTGGTAGGACACAAAATACATATTGAAAGTATGGAATTAAATTTATATATTTATTTCAAGAACACAATCGACTCTGATGGTTATACACTCGTATAAGACTCGTAGGACTCGTACTTATATGCACCGCAATAAGGACTCTTGAAATGATTCAAAGGAATAAGAAAGTTTATCCTTGTTTATGACACGTGTATTTATAGAACAAAAATAGAACTTTATTCGAAAGATGAAGAAAAAGGATAACCATGAGCTGGTGATAGTGATGGAGAGAGGGTATACTCGTATCATGTTTTTAGAATTATTTCCTTGCAAATTTTACAATCGCTTTTATTGCAGCTGGTGGATTACATGACCATTGTGTATTTTAAGAAAACAATTTGCTTTTAACAAGGAATTTCTCAACTACTAAACAACTGGTATATTTTCTTGAGAGAAAATGTAAGGATAATAATACGATACGTACCTATACCATACACAATAGGGTTTCTTTTAAAGCTTATGTCTTTAAAAAAATATTTAACATTTGTAGATTTATCTTAGTACGAGTACATCTTTATTTAAAGAAAAGCGATAAATCTAGAAGCAAAAAAAATACCACAGTATTAATATTATGATAATTTAAAAGGAGAAGAATAAATACTTTAGGATAAGAAGCAAAATATAATTTTAAATCTATTAATTGCAAACTTTAAACCTGAAACTAATTTCGCGAAGATTTTGAAATTCGTGTACAACACTCAAAAAGGTAAACCAAAGAATTTTTTGTGAATACAAAATTTATTTGTAAATTTCAGTTACCTAGAAGTTAGTGGAATAAAAAAAAATCTCAAGATACAATTGCACGGTCAACGTAAAGTTGACTCTCTGACGTCACCAAAAAATAAAAATGTTCTCTGTCAACGTTTAATGTTTAGTGTCGATGTATAATAAGTTGACTATCAAACGAATGCGTTGACGCGTATGTGAATTAAAGTGACAACAAGGAATTGACTCACAAATTATTGATTTATTACACGATTTGACAAAATAATGTTTAATTGAGTCAACGTTCATTTAATTTTTTTCATTTTAGGTTGGGAAAGAATATTTACATTGGCATAATAAAATAATGTTTTTAGGTAGATTTTAATTGATTGTCTAATGACTGGGATGCGACCCACACTGATAACTTCCCATCCTGTCTGTCGATTTGTCTTGCTTAAAAGGTTTGTAGGTTCTCGTGTTTTGTTAAAAAAGTTATCAGTTAAATTATTCTAAAAAATTTAAAAATAACCAACAATATTTTGCATATGATCATATAGTTTGATTTCAAAATCTATTTTTGTTAACGTGATTTTTATTCGAAAACCAATTTTTACCAATTTTAGTAGCATTTCTTAAAAGTTTTTATTTCCAATATAAATAAATACAAATTGGATGAATGAAATTAATTTGAGGTCAATGTTTTCTATTATTCACGAGATATCGAGAACCGAACATCAATTTTTACCAATTTTGCGTACTATTTTTTGTATATATTATTTTTTTATGACTGTTAGATTTTTATGAAAAACATTACTGAATGGTGAAAACCTATATCTTAAATTTTTGAAAAGATATTTGAGTCGAAAATCAATTTTTACGAACATTTATTAATTTTTTTAGGTATTTATTTTTTGTTAAAAAACTGTCAATTCGAAACAATATTTATTATAAGATAAAATTAGTTTGAAGCCAATATCTCAAAGTTTTGAAAAGTTATTTGAAACGAAAATCAATTTTTACGAACTTTTATTAATTTTTTTTGGGTTCTTATTTTTTTGTAAAAAAACTGTTGATTCGATTTTTCTCAAAATTTTACCGAATGTTGAAAACAATATTTCTTATAAGAAAAAATAAGTTGGAAGCCATAATCTCAAATTTTTGAAAAGATATTTGAGTCGAAATTCAATTTTTACCAACTTTGAGTAATTTTTTTTTTAGATTTTTATTTTTCAGAAAAAAAACTGTCAATTCGATTTTTCTAAAAATTTTACCAGATGTTAAAAACGTTATTTTTTTTTTGCACAAAATTGTTTTAGAGATAAAATCATTTTTTATTCATAAAATTTTTGAGGTGACAAATTTTTTTTTTCAGTTGTTTTTGATTTATAGAAAAAACCGTTAATTGGATTTTTTTCCAAAAATATAGGTACTTGTTGGGTATCGCATTACAATATATAATATAAAATTTAATTCCCATAGGAAGTTACTGCAATGGGTCCGATTTGTCGGATTGAAAATTTTGACATTTCTCGACGTTTCAAGGTCCCTAGAGTCGAAATAAAAGATTTTTAGAAAGATGTAGTGCGTGCGTGTGTACGTAAGTTCGTACGTCCGTAGGTTCGCGAGAAGAGATATCGACTTCAAATAAATTTTTGTATACAGAAAATAAGGCAGAAAGATGCAGAAAGGCCTCTCCAGAAAATTGCGTGGGTGGTTTTTTTTACATAGCAGTTTAAAAAAAGGTGAATTTTGGTTAACCCTAAATATCTCACGAACCAATAACGCTAGAAACTTGAATTAAATTTTATATTATATATTGTAACGTGATACCAAACAAATATATTTTTGGAAAAAAATCCAAATAACGGTTTTTTTATAAATCAAAAAAACTGAAAAAAAATATTTGTCACTTGAAAATTTTACAAATAAAACATGATTTTATCTCCAAAACAATTTTGTGCAACGAAGAATATTGTTTTCAACATCTGGTAAAATTTTGAGAAAAATCGAATTGACAGTTTTTCTTATAAAAATAAAAACCTAAAAAAAAATTACTCAAAGTTGGAAGAAATTGAATTTAGACTTAAATATCTTTTCAAAAATTTGAAATTATGGCTTCCAACCAATTTTATCTTATAAGAAAGATTGTTTTAAATTGTTTATTGTTTAGGTAAAATTTTAAGAAAAATCAAACTTACAGTTTTTTAACAAAAAATAAATACCTTAAAAAAGCATTACTAAAAGTTCGTAAAAATTGATTTTCGACTAAAATATGTTTTTTGAATTTAAAAATATTGGCTTTCAACTAATTTCACTCACAGAAGATATAATTTTCGGTATTAGTAATTTTTTTATTAAAATCCAACAGTCAGTTTTTTCATAAAAAAGAAATAAAATCTGCAAAAAATAGTACGCAAATTTGGTAAAAAATGATGTTCGGTTCTCGATATCTCGTGAACAGTAGAAGATATTGACTTCAAATCAATTTCATTCATCCAATTTGTATTTGTTTATATAAGAAATACAATTTTTTTAAGAAATGCTACTAAAATTAGCAAAAATTGGTTTTCGACTAAAAATTTCGTTAACAAAAACTGATTTTGAAATCAAACTATTTCATTATATGCAAAATATTGTTGGTAATTTTAAAATTTTTAAGAAACAAAACACGAAACCCTACAAACTTTTAAGCAAGACAAATCGACAGACGGGATGGGAAGTTATCAGTGTGGGTCGCATCCTAGCCTCTTTTTTTTGATATTCTTGTAGCTTTTTACAATACTTAATGGAGTTAAAAATTCGAAAAAATTTTACATCATCTGCATAGATTAGCGATATATGTATATATATATGTATGTAGAAATATTAAAAACAGGCAAATAATCATCAATAGGTACACCAGAATTGATTTTAAATTAAAATGAAGGGTAACTCCTGAACATGACGCTATAATATTTACCTTTAAGATATGACAAAATCCACACAACAAAACAGTCTTTAAGTCAAATATTTTTTTTCTTTTTATTGATAAAAATTCCATGACTTAATTTTTCAAATGAGTTGCTAAAATCTGTATAGATGCAATCGAGAAAGTGTAGAGAATTGTAATAAATTAGTAATTATAGATTTTTTCACAGACCCATGTTGATTTTCATTGTATGTAGAAGAGAAAAACAATTAAAAGGAATTATGTCACAGAGAAGGGATTCAAACAATTTGGGAATAGTAGTCGATTTCGCTATAGGACGATATTTCGTAACTAAATTTTTAGAACCTTTTTTATGGACTATCTATAGGTATGAATGTTTCTAAAAATCTGTGAACTTAGAACATTTCAGAGACTCATTTAAAAAGAATAAATAATAGATAGGAAATATAAAACACTCATTTTTTCAACATAAATTATGGTATTCCATCAGGACCAGGACATCATTTAGCTTTAAAATATTTACATGTACAGAACCGTCAGATATCGAAAAATTGATTAATGATGAAAGATGAATGTATTCTTGTGTCCGAAGTTAACTCTGGATGATGACTTGAAGAATTTTTTAAGGTCAGATTAGCTGGATATCCGTCAAATGTACGTTAACTGTTGTAGTTTTTTATACAAAACTAATTTTAATTTTCCAAAGCTTTGAAAATTTTAGTAAATAAGAATTTTATAAATATAATGCAATTTTATATTAGTCAGTATGATAAGAACGTCTTGAGCTAGAAAACGAAGCGGAAACTTTTAAATGATCTCTTAAGTTTTACGAATTAAAATATCATCGAGAACTCTTTGTATTATTACGTGGAGAGGTCTGTGCGACCGACACCCTGTATTATAATTTAGGTAATATTTGCTGTGTTTTTTTAGTTACATCACGGAATTTCATATGCAAAACAACAACTAGGTATTTAGTAAACGAATAAGTCAGTAGTCGGTAAAAATATTTTATCGAAGATAGAGTTTCGGATTGTAAAATATAGAAGGCAATTATGTGATGACAAAAGAGATATATTAAGGTTGTGTTTTTTTGATATTTCATATTTATTTTACTTTGTGCCAAGAACAAATATATAGATGGTTTTACAAAGATTTTTCCTTAATTTTTCACATTCATTTTAATCAGAAAACACATTTTTCACCACCAGTGTTTCCAAATTGAATTTTACTTATTAATTCAAGAGAATCAACTTCGATTTATTTATTTTTATAGCAACTTGTACAGAAAGATTGGAATTTTATATTAAGAGTTTATTTACTAAAAATTAATATATTTTATTATTACTACTGGTTATACTTTTTCATGTACAATATTTAACAGAATGAGTTTTAAAACATTTACAATTACTCTGTCGAAAATGTATAATTATAGGAATTAAATACATACATTTAAAGAGAGTACATTTTATTAACATTAAACATATTAAAAATATACCTACCTTATATAAATGATAATTTATTAGTAGACCGCTTACATTAAAATTATGAACATACAATTTTTTGAATGTTAGAACCCCTGAAACAAATCGAATGAAAGTTTTCCATCCACTTTCTTAATTCAAAACTTTCAAAACATTCTTCAATTGTAAGAAAGATTTTATTAAAATTAAATGTTTGTATTTTCTGTATGATTGGACAAAAAATTAAGAAGTTAGAAATATTTTCAGCCTAATTAAGTTACACAGTGACAAATTCTGATTCAAATCATTTATATAAGGTCTATTGTTTAGATCAAGCATTTCAACACGCGTAATTTAATGGTTAAGCCTAGTACGCAGCTGAAGCGAAACGAATTTTTTCGGCGGTCTCCAAGTGCAGAGCGAAATGAAAACGAAAACCACAGCGGAAAAATATTTGTGGAGAGTTCTGTCTGGAAGTTGAATTTCACTGGTGGTCTTCATCACTTCTTGCACATGACCAATAACATCCTGAGTTTCCGATTCAGAAATGCAATGTTGAAACATATTAGACAAATCCATTTTATTTTAAATTTTAAATCTATATATATAAAAATGAATTGCTGTTCGTTAGTCTCACTAAAACTCGAGAACGGCTGAACGGATTTATCTTATCTTAGTCTTGAAATGTTCGTGGAGGTCTAGGGAAGGTTAAAAAGACGTAAAAAAATCGAATAATTTCCGGGAATACCCTAAAAACAGCCCTTTTCTATTTCCCATACAAACGTTTTCTAGAGTCAATTTGAACTTTTATTGCTATTCTATAGTTCTAAACGTTCAATAGTTCTAAAAGCGAAAGTTCATATTAAATTATAATCACTTACTGTTGTTTAAGCAATTTAGGTGCGTTCCTAACGTCAAAGAGTCAATTTGCAATTTATTACCGCTGCATAAAGTTCAAATTCAATCATATCTATGAAAATAGTCTTCGCGTGCGCCTTGGAGGATCTAATGTCGCGTTCCGAAAATAAACAAAAGTGAATCGCGAACGTGACAAAAAATGTAATAAACTATTAGTAGTACTGATTTCCAATTAATCTGGTCGGCTTCGCGAAACTTAATTTTAGCTAACTTCAGTTGTAATTGTATCAGTTATTTTTTTAAGTTTGATAAATCTTAAGTTTTGTCACAAAATAAGTTTCTGAACACAACCATAATATTTGGGTTAAGTATAGAGATGACATGCCTGTGGATGTTTCTGCCTTGAAATTACCATTAAACATGCAAATCACCGAAACACTAATTTGCAACATCGCCAAAAATAGCGCAATGGCCAAGATCCTACAGGAATGCAAATTAATTGTTTGGGATAAATGCACAATGGCTCATAAGAGGTCACTGGAGACGCTGGACAGAACATTGAAAGGTCTTCGTGACAACCAAAATATTGTTGGTGGGGTCATGATTCTGTTATCAAGTGATTTTCGTCAGACTCTTCCAGTTATTCCCCGATCAACTGTTGCTGATGAACTAAATGCATGCCTAAAATCATCGAATTTGTGGCAGTACGTAAAGACACTCCAATTAACAACTAACATGCGAGTATTCTTACAACATGATGAAACTGCAAATGTGTTTGCGAAGCAGTTGTTAACTATTGGAAATAATAAAGTTGCAATGGACACCTCGACCGGATTCATCACATTACCCACAGATTTCTGTCACATCACAGATTCAAAAGAGAAGCTTATTCAGCGTGTTTTCCCAGATATAGCGCAAAAGTTCAATAACCATAATTGGCTGGGTGAACGAGGATCTCAATGCGACCATTCAGAATTTTCTTTCAGGACAGTTGGTTTCCTTCAAATCAGTCGACACCGTTATGAACCAGGATGACGTAGTCAACTATCCCACGGAGTTTTTAAATTCCCTGGAATTGCCTGGATTACAACCTCACAATTTGCAGTTAAAAGTAAGATCAGTTGCCATCATGCTGCGTAACATTAATCAACCTCGACTATGCAATGAAACACGACTGGCTGTGAAAAAGCTGATGAATAACGTCATTGAGGCAACAATGACGTTAGAAGGATCTCTTGATCCCGCGAATACCGATGATTCCAACGGATTTACCATTCGATTTTAAACGCTTACAACGTCTGGCCTTTGCGATGACAATAAATAAATAGCAAAGACAGTCTTTAGAAGTTTGCGGAATCAACTTATGGAGTTTCCCTGTTTCGCGCATGGACAATTATACATCGCGTGTTCGCGCGTCGGAAAACCGTCTTCTTTGTTTATTTACGCACCACAAAACAAAACAAAAAATATAGTTTATGAGAAAGCTTTAAATTGATTAACAAACTGTATCATAACAGTGTTTGTCTGTTAATAAAAATTTAAACCTTATAAATAGCCAGTATTTCAGGAAAACTCTGTTTTTTTAAGTAAGCAACATGATGTGTCGAAAATAATAATAAAATTTCATGCTATATTAAAAAAAATGCTTTTTTATTCAATACGTTTTGTTTGTTTTGAAGTTAATTTATACAAAAGTTTAGATCTTTTATTTATCGATTGAGGCAGTACGAAGTCTGCCGGGTCAGCTAGTCAAATATAAATCTAAGTCAAAACACCGAAAGTCACGAGTAAACAATTTTTTTTTTTCAATAAAAAAATTAAACGTCAAAATTTCGCAAGCAATTAAAGCCTAGTACGCTGCTGATGCGAAACGAAATTTCCCATACAAAAATGACATGACGAAATCATAAACGAAAAATTTCGCTGTGCTTTTCGTTTTTCAGTACGCTGCTGAACGACGAAATGTGTCATTTTAGTGGATAGCTGTACTAGATTTCGTAGTACAATTCTCCACTCTTTTCGTTCTCAATTTAATTGCCCGGTATATTAATTGCTTGCGAAATTTTGACGTTTTATTTATTTATTGAAAAATTTTTCGAATATTTTCGTTTATGATTTCGTCATGTCATTTTTGTATGGGAATTTTCGTTTCGCATCAGCAGCGTACTAGGCTTAAAATTGAACTTCAACTTCCATACAGAACTCTCCACAAATATTTTTTTGCTGTGGTTTTCGTTTTAATTTCGCTCTGCACTTGGAGACTGCCGACAAATTTCGTTTCGCATCAGCAGCGTACTAGGCTTAATATGCTGGACAATTAAATTGAGAACGAAAAGAGCGGAGAATTGTACTAAGAAATCTAGTACAACTATCCACTAAAATGACACATTTCGTCGTTCAGCAGCGTACTGAAAAACGAAAAGCACAGCGAAATTTTTCGTTTATGATTTCGTCATGTCATTTTTGTATGGGAAATTTCGTTTCGCATCAGCAGCGTACTAGGCTTTAGAATTATCTCATTGACAGTAAGTTCGTTTCGAAAATAGTTGTCATATACCCAAAATATAATTTGAGTTTAGATTTATAGCTGTTTTTGTAACAGACTCTCTAAATAAGGTCATATAGTTCGTTTCTCAGTGCTTCTAAATATATTCTGATACCAAATCATACCAGTCTTTTAAAAACGGACACCTTCCCGTAGAGCTGTCAAAATAACCTTTTTCTGAACATTTTTGATAGGTCTGCCCATGACTTTAACATTATAGTCTGAGTTAGCTCTAATGTATTCCTGAGCTGATAATTAATCAGTGTTTCCATGACCTTGGAAAGAAGGGACGTAAGTGCAATCGGTCGATAATTAGAGGGTGAGGAAGATTCGCCTTTTTTGGGAATAGGCTGGACAAATGCAGTTTTCCATCCGCTCGGAACAAGACCTGAGGAGAAGGACAGATGAAAAAGCTTACGTAGTGGTTGTGCCAGCGTTGAAAAACACCACTTGAGAACAATAGAGTGGATACCATCCGGACCAGCAGATTTATGTATGTTAAGATATTTTAAGACTCTTGCCACAGTACGAGTGCGAAAAAAGATTAAATCACGAACGCGCTCAATGACAGGCGGAATCATAACACTCACTGGCAGCGTTGAATTGGTGGCGAACTGCCTAGCAAAGAGATTAGCTTTCTCTGAAGAGCTAACAAATTAAGTGTCATTGACAACGAGCGTAGGAACCGAGGAAGAGAAGGATTCCTCATGTTTTTTACAAATGACCAAAAATGTTGCAGTATTTTTTGCCGTAATTTTTGGTCATGTAAAAATTTAGTCCTTCGAATATAGGCGTTGCAGGCCTTCCTGGCTTGCTTGAACTTATTCCAGTTTTCCTGAGTTGGATTGGCTTTAAAACAACGGCAACTTACCTTCTTGACCTTTTAACCCTATTCGGGATAAAAGTTCTCATTCCCAGGAGAATCAAACTTGTGATCATATCTGCGCTGGCCTCAAACTCACTATCGAGTGACCAGTTAAATAAATTAGGTGGTGCAACAGTCCGTAAAGAACCAGGGCCTAGTGACTTACAACTCTCAACCATAATTTGAGAAAGCACTTTTTCATGACAAGAATTACTCTTGGAGAATTTGTCAATTCCTCGCAAGAGGCAGTACCCGTGAAAAAAACTTTAGGTGGCACAGGTAGGGATCGAACCCAAGACCTCTCGCATAACAGTCCAACGCACTAACCATCATACCACCACGGGTACTACTAGTGTGACCAGTGACCAGTTAAAAATCCTAATATAATTATTGAGATCGTCTCAGTTGGCTTTTTTGTATTGCCAAACGGATCTCCTAGCTCTTTCTTTAACTTATGGTAGTATCAGGTTTATGCGATATTTTTCAGAATCCTCTAAAACCTGAGAAATCTAATATTGACATGTTTTATTAGTTGTACCAAATCAGTAGCTTGATTTAAACTCAATTCTATCAACTTGATCGAAGAGTAAAGACAAAAATTCAATCACTAGACTTAAATTTATATTTACTCGTTCTTAAAATTGAAATAAAATATTTTTCCGGATATAATTTTATGAAAGGGCGAAAATAACTCACCCACAATATAGGATTCCTTTGACTTAAACGAAGATGTTGTTGTTTTTTTGAATAAAGAATCACAAAGAAAAAAGAGTGTTAAAACGTTTTCTACTTAAAATCTTTTAAAATTAAAATAAAAACACACCTTCTGTTTTCTTTTTACTGTCATCTTTCTTTCTGAACTGGACCGCCCCTTGATTTTTTAATAAGATATCAAAACAATTTCATTAATTTCAATTTCCTAGAAAGTTCAAACGGAATTCTTTATTAATCCTTGACCATAAGAGCCAGTGAATTCTTATCGATCCGTGTCGTCTTAAATAAGCAACATCATCGCTCAAGTAGTTACAAACCATATTTTTTTGTTTGTAAAAAATAAATTGGATGCCAAAATTAAACTCCCTTCACCCTCTTGAATAATATTTTTTATTTGTGAAAAATCACTCCTTGAGTTGAACAAAAATTAAACAAAAAAATAAATATGTCTGCAGGACTCACCCTTTCCATTTGAAGGAAGTGGAGGATGGAGGTACCTTCACATACAAAACTTCATACACCGCATTTATCGTTGGAAACCGATTAACATATGCCACTCAAATGTGTGCATATTGACACTCCTTGTGGACATGTCGTCCTTGTTCGTATATTCGTTTGCGGTCGTGTTCCTTTCAAGTCGTCTGTGTCTGGCCACAATTGAAACTGAAAATAATATTTTTTGGCCTTTCGTTAAAAATACATCAAAAGGATTCTTATAGGCTGATGTTTTCTTGTTTCCTTTTTTTTTTTTGTTGTATGTCAAAAGACTCGCCGCCCGACAAGATTAGAATATTATTCGAGTGTGGACAAGAAGTACAAATTATGTATATTTTATATAATGTACTGTATAGAATTTTTGGTGGACAAGGACATCTTTCATCCGCTTCCATAATCTAAAATTAATAATAAAGATGCAATTGTAAGAAGGACATACTACAATTTTTTTTGGTGCCTTAGCTTAGCTCGTATAAGATGACGACGACGCGACGACGACGGCTACTTTGAACTCTTCCTTTTTGCCATCAAGATGAAGATGAAAGGAAATGTCCTTATTTTATTTTTTAATTTTAATTGGCCAACTCTTGTGGACATCATGCAGATTCCTTGAATAAGTGATGTTTCCTTATATATTTTTGGTTGAACAGGTCCTTCATTTTTGGTGGGTCTTTTGTGTGGTTTTTGACAAACTATAAATATTGTGCTATTCGCAAATGAAAATGAATAGGTATCGTTATCCTTGGGTCAGAAGAAAAACTATACACATAACCACCAACCAAAACCAGTATATTAATATTTTAAGCTTTAAAGGATTCAACTTATAAAACATCAGAGGGACATATAGTACACATTAAGTTAATGGTTTTTTGGTGCCATATTTAAGGATACATTCATTGCACCACATAATGGATATAGTAGCTACCTATCGTATCCAACTCCTACTCCATTGGTGAGTGGGGATCGTATTTGATTGTACCATTTATTCGCTTTCGTGTGTTTGACTGTAAACAGGATAATGCACCAACGAGCGACACACATCGTGGCTATGGGGTTTTCTGATGTTCAAACAAAAACATCCTGCAGCAAGACACAAAGCACACGGAATCCGAATATCCTATACCTAACCTATGCTCGGCTCGTATGCACTATATACAGTTAGAAGTAGATTTATTGATATATTATCATGGTATCCCTCTGATTTTCGTGGGTAGTTGGATGGGTTTGTTTGCATCTGCGTGCTACTCAACTCATGCTTTGAATTTCTAGATGAAAATATACAAGGAAACGCGGGGTTATTTGCTATACCCTTGGGGGCTACAAAACCTAAGCAAACCTCTTGATGTGTGCATCAGAACTACTCGTAGATGCAGAGGTAGATAGGAGGTGGTATAGGTACATATATCGAACGACCAAGCAGATTACGGAGGTTAATACAACATAATTTTCTGTTTAACTACGTTAAACACTTAATCGGGTGAGAATATCTTAGCCCCAAAGATAAACAAAACTATAGGTGCAAGAGCTTCTTTAAAAAATTAAACAATGTTGGGACCATTTGAAAGATATGAATTGATTTGACAGTTTATCCTTGGAATTAATACAATTTTTAGTTCAATTATCATACCTACATAAAATAAATTGGGTGGCGCAACAGTCCGTTGAGAACTAGGGCCTAGTGACTTACAACTCTCAACCATTCCTATGTGCGAGTACTGTTGTCAGGGATGGAGGGGAGCTACAGTTTTAAGTCGAATTCAAACGGCTGATTTGAGAAAGCACTTTTCATGACAAGAATTACTTTTGGAGGATTTGTCAATTTCTCGCAAGACTGAGAAAGTCTTTAGATGTCGGGACTAAACCTGTTACCTCTGGCCTGACAGTCCAACGCACTAACTATCACGCCACGTATTCAATTACCAAGAAGACTTAAAAAGGAGCCAGGGCCACCTGCCCTACAGGTTATAAACCCTACCGGGTGCATGTATTAAGGATTGAATTGGACTAAAATTTTCACGCTTTATTTAGTGCCCGTGAAAAGAACTTACGGATGGGCGGAATCGAACCTAAATCCCATAACACAACTTTGAAAAACACATATTTTAGGTGAACGGAAGTTCTCTTAAAATAAGGTCATGCCTTAATTTTGAATCATGTCACATTTTGTGTGAAAACCGATGTGAATTATGAAGTCAGGAATGGAAACGGTAGAGTACGAATTGTGTAAAAAATTGTGGTTAGAAATGCGAAAATCGAATAATTGTTTATTGTTATGTGCAAAAAAATGAATTGCTAAGAAAAGACCACAAAGTGAAAAAACGTGAAGTGGAAAGTGAAAATGCGAATCATAATAATGCTGTCTAAATTGGGAAATGTAAAATTTAAAGTGACAAACAATGATTCGCGCTAGTTTGGAGGGTTTAAATCAAAATCGGAATGGAAACTGAGATGCGTGAATTTTAATCTGTGAAGTGAAAACTATTTAGCAAAAAGTGAAGTTTTAGGTGAAAGGTGTAAACTGACAAGTGCATAGAGTTCAGTTTTGAATCGTAAGGTGTGGGCTGGTAGGATGTATGAACCTAACATAGTGATGTGTGAAAGCCAAGTGTAAAATCTTAAGTAAGATGGAAGATGGAGTTGGACTCCATACATCTTCTACTACTACTACTCTACTCTTCAATGAAAATCAAAAACCTTAAAGAATGGAGTCTAAATTATAAAATGAAGCATTTTATTTAAATTACGAAGTGTGAAATGCAAACTGATGAAGTCCTAAGTGTTAAGTGTAAATTGTAAAGTGTAAAGCTTGAATTATAAGTGAAAAATTCGAAGTGGAAATGGTAAAGTTGAATAGTGAAAAATGGAGCGCCAATTGTAAGAAGGTTGTAAGAAATGTGAGAACTTCTCACTTCTTCTCTTTAAAAAGCTCATAATTTTAAGTAGGTATGAAATTTTGAAACCGAAGCACAAAACGAGTAAAGTTATGTTCAAATTGTAATAAAAAAACCAAGAAAAGTGGATTACGAAGGGTGAAATGAAAATTGTTAAGTCTTAGCAGCGAATGGTCAAAGTGTGAGTTGTAAGTACAACCTGAGAAGTGCGAATGGCTATGTTCCAAGTATAAATTTTGTAGTGAAATATTAATGATTCAAAGTGCAAATGGTGATTTATGGAATTTACGATCACAACAAAAGAAGTAAAAAAGTATAAAATGCAAAGTCTTAACTGTGAAAAATGTTGCGAAGGGCTTATAATAAAAACAACGAATTGCAATTTGAAACTTTTAAGTGAAAATTATTAAGTAAGAAGAATGATATGTGAAGTGTTAGATAGAAAATGTGAAGAATGAAGTTGTGAAGCATGAGGTTTTAACTGCCGATCGTCTATCTGTCGTGGTGTGATGCTCGAGTTTTCTAGTGCGAAGTGTGAATTTCACCAACAGAACTTCACTTGGTATGTGAAGTGAAAAGAGTCAAGTTCAAAGTGGTAGGCAGAAATGGAAGTCACAAGCAGCCTTTGCTGCGCAATTCAATTAGTATTGGAAAGCGCTGTTTTGATACCATAAACTCGTCAGGCGTATTGTAAAAGAATATTTTATTATGTATTAGTATTTATATAGACAAATTCAGCGACGCAAGAGGCATTTCGTCGTGTTTAGAAAGGATATAAGGTTTTTGATTTCCATCCCGGAAAGTTCATCAAGATAGTTAAGGAATGACTTTCCGAAGGTTGACATACTAGAACTGGCGAGGGCAGGGCATTTACAGAAAGAGTGAATCACAGTTTCCCTTTTATGTTGGTCTCCGCATAGCTACGACAATGAGTATTGTTAGGGATATCCAACTTTGCTGCATGCTTTGGCTATATGGGTCTGCATAAAAGTTCGATAAAATGGTTTTTGTTATAGGTCAGCCATATCTTGATGAATTATAGTACAGTCCGTTAGACTGTTCCACCTTTCTTTTATTTACCCTTTCCGCAAGTGAGCTATCCTTAGAGCCAATCCTTACAGGTCCAACTCATCAGCCTGTTCATTTCCATTAATGCCACTATGACCTGGAACCCAAATAAGAGACATTGTTGAACCAATATAGAGGATGTTGTGGCCAAATTGATAGCCATAACAGAAACCTGGCTTTCAGTAACGATAGACGTATTTTTATTTTGGTTTGAGTTTGATGCTTAATCTCTGTTGTTAGTAATCCAGCTTGAAATACACTTCAGGCAGCCCAAAAAAATTAGAGACATTTAGGGATACATTTCCCGACCCTACTCCACACTCCATCTTTAACCAGTCTCAGTAAAAATCGAAGTCTTTCTTAACCATGTCATCCTCACAATCCTTTCTGGCAAGAAAAATGACTTTAAAAACTTTACTGAGGTTCAAGACAGCGGTACAATAATTCTTTGTCTGTGAAATCAGTTAGTTAGTGTTGCCATGCGAATAGGTTCTGCAAAACCAACAGTTTGATTCTTAAAGCTTTAGCGCGCTGTACGATACTAAATATTTAATAAGTAGGTCTAATGGCAGGAGGTGCGGAATCACCTCTGTAGGGCTGACACTAGCTTTTCTCTGAACCTTCTTTAGTTTCTCAATTTTGTATTTCTTCTTAAGCGCAGGCCGACGCACAATTGATCCATATGACAAAATAGGTCGTACAACGTCTGTGTGCGTCAACAAAATCATATATGTACGATTGAATGTCCCAATTTTGCCATATATTTTTCTACAGGCGTTAAAGGCAATGCAAGCCTTTTTATACCGTTCTTAAATGTTCACTTTCCAATTTTGTTTGGGATCTAGAATCACTCCTAGATACTTCGCGCTGAAAAATAAAGACATGATTTGAGCATTCAGTCAGGGTAGGGTGAAGGCAGGTATTTTAGTTTTGGTCATTACGAGCTTCAATTCAGTTTTGATCTGAATAACAATGGACTGCTCGTGGCCCAGTTGCTTTATTTCTTCAGAACCATCCCCGTGATTTCGCTAATCACGGTAAAGAACTTTCCCGAGACCAGTAAAATCAAACCATCAGCATAAGCTACCTCCTTCACCCCCAACTTTTTTACTTAAGGAGAATTTTACTGATGACTCATAGAAGCTGGGAGAGAATCTCTAGTCAAATGTTCCTCTAGTGAATTGTCTTCTCAATGGTGGCCACTATCTCATGCAGAGCGGTCTCAGTAGACTTGTCTTTGAGATATGCGTCCTGAGATTCTTATAGCGGACATTAATCGAGTATGTCCCTGATATAGGTATCTAGGATGCGTTCTGGTATTTTAAGCACAAAAGAAGTTAAGCTTATTGGTCGAAAATACTTCGGGGATTCATGACCACGCCTACCTACTTTTAGCTTAAAAACCACTTTAACCTGTCTCTATGTCTCCAATGCATCATTGATATATAGGAAAAGCTTTCCCTTGTAATGACATCAGAGTTAATTTGTTTTACATAAACTAGATTGGTGTTTGGAGATTTAAATGTTTCGTTGATGCAGCCCGGAAAATGAGTCATCATCAGTACTTCAAGTTCAAAGTGTCAATTGTAAAATCAGATATTTTGCAATAATTTGTATTTATTCTTGATGCAACAGATTTTTATGGTACCTACCCAATATTTTGAAGAAAAGCAAACCTAACCAGAAAATTTTAATTGTAAGTAAAACTACTCATTGCATGTCCAACTTTGCTTCCACTTTTTTATTATTCAAAATTCTAATTCATAAATGGCCCAAATCCAATTCATCCAATTGGTTTACGCCAAAGTAACACAAAAATGTAAAGTAATCGCTTTGACTAATGCTTTTAAACAGCTTACAAAAATGTCCTGTCATCTATATAAGCGAGTATAAATCACCTTAAGTAAATTCTTGATGCGCATTGAGTCCAATTTAAAATAATGCAGAATTCTTGAAACTAATAGAAGTTCCTTGAAACTATTATACCTAATTTAATTCAGTTTTCATCCCAGAACCAGTTGGTTTCTCTTTATATAGAAAAATAAAAAGAAGACCACTCTTTGAGTTTTAAACACATCAAAATTCAAAGAATATTATGTTATTAGCGCGAGAACTAAGATCCTACTGCTACCGAACAAAAGACGCTATGGCATCGGGAGTAGGTCCTTTTTGGCAAAGTAAGAAAAGACCATTTTGCTTTTTGAGGGAGATGGAGCGAGTGATGGGGAGAGAGAGAAATTTACCAACAACTTTACCGAAGGTTCATAATTGTTTCGCTAAATTGCTAATTAAACCGATAAGGATACCTCGCCCAAAGTTAATTTGATTAACTAGCATCACGATAACGTGTCGACTCAAACGGCGCGGCGGCGGCAGTGATGAGGATTGTGAAAGCGGTGTTGGCGTCGGAGCCGTCTCCTCGCCGGACTCCAAGCACGAGGTCTTCCTTTCGTTTGTAGTTGACGATGACGATGATGATGATGATGATGTTGACAAAACGAAGGCACCCTGTTAATGGTGGATTGGTGATGAGTCCTTTTGTTTCGCAACAGTAGATTGAAAATTGAATAATTGAAAAACTTAAATTCTTTCACAAACGGCAAACTTTGTCGTGGATTTAGGGCCTTTCCTCGTTTTAGTTAAGCTTCTTTTTTTTTTGTTAGTTTCTGTTGCTTGAATAACTCGACAAAGGCCATCCAACTTAACAACCATGCAACTAGCTGCTTCGTCGTTCGTCTGTCGCCTGTCGTCTGTATATTCAGCCAAAGTGTGATAATTGCAGGCAAAACTTTGAGTTCCGCCAACCGAAAGACTTTCAGTAATTCCAATGCCTTGTGAAATTAATGCAGCTTCTGCAACTGCAACTTGCACCAGCCAAAAGCGTTATAGATGTATGCATTTTAGATATGTAGCAGCATCATCATCATCAGCAACTAGGGTCTAATTTAATATGCGTGTGCTAAGTCCTCATTCACAAATTGTATAGTTGTGCTACATGCTGCAAGTACATATCTGTCTCCAAATCTCTGTCCTGATAGCAGACGATTATGGTATGTTGTACGGCTCCGACGACAACGATGACTGACCGAGACTAGCGAGAACGACGACGATGATGATGACACCGACGGAGGTATACAGCACAAGGACCGTGTCCTGTAATCACATTAGAGAATGACCGTCACAATATTCGAGATATTGTTCTCGGAGTTTCCTTTGTTTTGGTTCGCAGCGTATCGGGAATTAAACATGTCCGTTGTGCGTGCCACTAGCGCCACTATAGCCCCACTAGCATATGCATTGCAATTTCTGAACTTATAGTTCATGGGTTGCCATATTATAATGAGCTCTGATGCATGATTAGTAAAAATAATAAGGAAGGTATTTAATATTTATATCATCAGATTGTGAATGCCTACATGTTTCTTTGGGATTACTTAGGATGGATTAAATTAAGTGTTTACTATCAATACATAAAAAAATTAAAGTCTCAAAAACATTTGGACAAATTTTTAGGGTTTTGCATCTATCGTCGAAGTGTTTCCGGGAAAAATGGTTAGGTGTATTGTGTATAATTTGTTAAAAATTAGTTAAAATATGGCGATAATTGTTTTGAGCCGTTGTAAAAAAATCAAGCCAGCTGGGACCTTTCATCGATATTTTGTTTGCGACATATGTATAACGAGTAGGAACTACATTATATGGCAAGTCTTGCATTCGTACAAAAAGTCGAGCTCGAGATTTTAATCAAACATGACAGAAGCCGAAAAAAGTGGGTCCCCCTATTCTGTCCATTTGTCTGTCAGTCTATTTTTTAAATCTTAAAATAACAGTAAGACCCATACAATTGTTTTGATCATAAATCGAAAATTCGAATTATATAAAAAAAACAACCGATAGATTTTTACGGAATTTTCTCTAAGTGTTTTTTTCTTAACTTGGCTTCTTTCAATAAATTGTATATTTCCCCAAAGGTACCTCCCATAAAACCCGTTATTTTGTTTTAAGTTTTCCCAAGAACTTTTGAACCGACTTCAATAATTCTGCACAAGCTCTTATACTGTCTTAATAATATATGGTGATCAAAAATGTCCAATTTTCGATTTAAAAATAAAATATTTTTTCAACTTTCGATACCTCAAAAACGGGTCAATGTTTTGTCTCAAAAACTGAATTTAAAACGTATGTTAATAAGCTCTAGAAAACTAAATATTTTAAAACTTAAATTGAACAATATTATATATAAAAATGTTAATTAAGAAAAAACCGCTAGATTTTTTTTTACTGGATTATAATAAATCCAGTTTTTTTTAATTTATTAAATATCATTTTATTTTTAAAGACAAACCTATTTTGTTGGTAAATTTTTAAATTTCAAAACATAAATTCTTTTTAAAAACACAGTCTTTGGATAGAGGAGCGATTTCGTGCGATCCAGTCTTGCACTTAATATTAATGGGTACTGCTTCTTCTGGGGAATTAACAGATCCACCAAGAGTAACGTTTTCATATAAAGTGCTACTTAATTTCCACCTTTGGGTTCGGCATAAAAACTGTAGGTCCACTCCAACGTAAAATTAAAATCGTTTCTCCCTAATTTACGTCTAAGCCGAAACATACAAAAGTGAAAGCGGTCATCAATGGCATAAGATTTGTCATCAAAAAATGGCTTGTATTCTTATTAACATTATAACTTTATTTTATTTTAATAGTTTAGGAAAGAAAGGGTTTTAAGGCTGTCGTGTTCTGACATTTGACAAGTAAGAACTATGCAATTAATAGAAATCGAGGGTATTAAATTTGTTAAAATTTACAAGAAATGTGTTTAAGACTAAAGAATTTCTGGATCATCGTGAAGCATTTTTTCGGCTGGAAATAAACGGATATCACAATCTGTATTATTAGGACAAAATATTAATTATGCTAAGTCCGTGGTCTTGGAGATACTATAGGTTCGCCGATATTTGGAATAAGGATTGCTAAGTTGGAAGATATTGGTGGGGACCGTTTTTGTTTTTTTTTTTTTTTAAAAGGTGGTGCCAAGTTTCTCACAAGCAACGAAATGATCACAAATTTGCAAGACAATTTTTCTGGGTATATCATTTCTCTTAGAGTCGATCACAATTGGTCACCGAGATCTAGTGATGTTCATGAGCAAGAAATATTTAAACTGAAAAGTTTCATAGAGCGTTATTTTTGAAAATAATATGTACTTCCTGTGGCTAGAACAGCGCTACACAAAAAACACACGTGAATATACTATTTACAAAAATATTGGTTGAAACATGTCACTCGAGTTTATTGTGCGAAATATTACGGAAAATCCAAACATATAAATGTAATTTATTATTAAATATAGTATCATAGTTTATCAAATCTTACGATTGTAATTTTGGAAAATATAAAAATATTTATTAATTATTCAATTTCAAAAATAAAATTGAAAGTCAATGATCTGCCACTTATGCACCAATTCGGATAAAACTTTGTGTTTATTCACAAAAAATTGTCTTAAGAGCTAACTTAAAGCTAATGACTAGTAAGGGTATGAACTATGAAGTGTAACAGGTTAACAAATGAACCAGTAAATGATAATTTTTGAACAATAAGTATGCGTAAATATATAATAAATTACATAAATATGTAAATAATTGAATAAATGTATAAAATAAAATAAATAAATAAATAAATAATTTAAACAAAAATAATAACAAGTAAATAAATAAATAAATAAGTAAGTAACTAAATAAATAAATAAATAAACAAAAAAATGAACAAATAAATAAATACATAAATAAATGAATAAATAAATAAATAAATAAATAAATAAATAAATAAATAAATAAATAAATAAATAAATAAACAAATAATCAAATAAACAAAGAAACAAATAAATAAATAATTAAATTAATAAATACATGAATTTATAAATCAGTTTACATTAATACATAGATATTACAGGTAAATTTTTAATTTTAATTATTTAGTTCACTAACCAAATTGTTCTCAGCAAGATCAAGTCGATCAAAGAATTTTGTTGTGAGTTTAATTATTCTATCTTCGATCAATTCGACATTCGCCTTTACGTGGAGATCTAAGGTGGAATGATGCCAGGGTAGATTGAGCATCATTTTTAAAACTTTATTTTGAGTAACTTGTAGTTTTTTTTATATGAGTTTTATCTGCGTTTTTCCATACTGGACAACCATACAACAGTATTGCCTGAAATATAACCTTACAAATTATCGTTTTATTCTCGACTGAAAGTAAAGACTTCCTATTGATAAAAGGGAACAGCAGTGTGGTTGCTATCTTGACTTTTTAAAGTGATTGTGAAATATGGTGATTGAATGTTGATTTAGAATCAAGGAAAATACCGAGATATTTCACTTGATTGTCCCAAGAAACCGCTCTACCTAAAATTTGTAAATTATTGCTTGGGAGATAACAAACTTTTCTTTTTCTCTCGAAAAAGATGGTTTGTAACTTGTCAGCATTAAGTCTGATTTTCCATCGATTGTAATATTGGTATAATATTCTCAACGCATTATTTAACTTCGTCTCAATGTTGAGACCAAACGTATGCGAAGAAAGTATTGCAGTGTCTGTGTCGTCAGCAAAAATTGCTGCTTCACAGGATGGTAATTTGGGAATTACCAAACTGAATCGAACGCTTTTTCGATGTCTAACAATATTTCTTCCTTGAAGTTTGTCTATTCGCGATCAAAAAAAAAATATAGTTATACTTATTCAAGATGGCGCTACAGACCTGTCTGAACTACGGCCTCATCCAACATATGTACTTCTACACAACAAGTTGTGTGAGGTCACTTTCCACTTGTGCGCGACACCTAATTCGCGACCTTCCTCTACTGGTGCTGTCCGTTAGGCATGAATTTGAAGACTTTCAGGGCCGGATCATTGGCCCGTTCAGCTCGTCGTTCCATTTTATCATCCTCTCACGTTCTATGCATACGGGACCGTAGATCATAGTCATAGTCCAAGGTTCTGCATTGCATAGCAGGACGAAATAATTCTTCGTTTGATATCAGCGTTGAAGTTGATTTCTGTGTACACAGTGGAGCCTAGATAGACAAGGTCTTTATCTAACTCGATATAACGTCTATCGATTTTGACGTTTTGACCATCGGTGTTGTATATCCTTTGTTGATGACATCATATACTTGGTTTTGCCCTCATCAACAGCTTAGCCCATTTTTGTCGTCTCTTTTTCAATACTCACAAAAATACCATTGACATTACGATGAGTTCTTGAGATTATGTCATTGTCAGACATTTGAAAGCTAGAGCCTATAGTGTTAACGTAGGAGCTCTGCACTATTCTTTCAAGTGTGATGTTACAGAAATTACATGACAGCAGCTTGTCTAAATCCTTTTTTGACATCGAAAGGTGAATTCTCTATGGCCATCCTGCACAAACGGACAATTTGGCAGGGACGCCAAAACTATACATGGCTCTATAAAGATTGATGCTGGTATATGCGGCCTTGAAATCGATAAAGAGATGAAGGGTATAGATTTGATGTTCTTGGGTTTTTTCCAATACCTGCCATAATGTGAATTTTTTATCGACTGTGAACGGGCATTGTTTTTTTCCGACCATGCCGTCTACAGCTGCTTTTAAAAGCTCACAATTTAAGCTATTAGCTACAGTAGCTTTGTTAAACTTCTGCTTAAATATGCCAATCTTTATTTCTTCTAAGTCGGGAAGAAAATATTTTTTGCTTTCGTCGTTTATATTGAATGGATCATCCTGCATGACAGCGTCATTCAGTTCG
The DNA here is from genome assembly GCA_920104205.1 of Eupeodes latifasciatus. Classification (NCBI taxonomy): domain Eukaryota; kingdom Metazoa; phylum Arthropoda; class Insecta; order Diptera; family Syrphidae; genus Eupeodes; species Eupeodes latifasciatus. The sequence goes on from OV049924.1 coordinate 373,106,342, forward strand.
TCGTCGCCGTTGTACCGCAAAAGTGGTCCTTCCATATTATCAGCATTGACTGCAGTTCAACTATGATGTTACGACATTCGTCTTGGTAGCCTTCGTTTCACTTGCTCATAAAGCTTTCGAACTTAATTTCTGTTTCTGTAATGAACCGCTTATATCAGATTTTTCAACGTTAAAACGCTTTCAACTAAAATGTGTTATGGTTCATCGAAAGTATACGTATTCGAGGAAGATTTTATAAGCGGTTTTGATAATAAACAATGGGAACCATAAGAAAAATGTTTGGTTGGATTTATGGGCTACCAATAACTCTTCTCTAATATTGTACAGTTCAATTTTAGAAAAATGCTCTGCTTAAAAGAAAATAATGTATGCCACAATAAGATCACAAACAAGATACTAGGAAACCCTGACCATTTTCATAATCGTCTACACGTTATAATGGCGTAAGGACATTATATTGAAAGAGCTCAATGGCCAAGAGTGTAATGTGTGCATCATTGTTGTCCGAGCACCACCACCGCCGCCGCCGCCGTTCGGAGTTGCTCATAGTTGCCGTGTCGGTTAGTAACACCGCCGCCGCGCTGCCGGCCGCCGCCAAAGTACAACCTATTCTAGATTCTCTTCTCGCATAATGTTTATGCAAATAATCTTTAATGCAAAAGGTTGCAGGTTGGTATCCGTATCGGCTTCAGCAGCTTTTGCTTGACCCCGCAAGTTTTATCGTTGGTATTAGGAGAAAATCTTCTCACTTAATAACTGCTCATTTGTTAACTGATTGGTCACTAATTTGTAAATTATCGTCAATTAGTTACGCGCTATGTATAGAATAGTGCGTTGTGATGTTGTTCAGGGACATCATTGCAGGGTGAGGGAAAGTAGGAAGTTTGATAGTTGTGTCTTCACTTGGATTTTATAATATCCATACCTCTATGCGTGAATTTGTATACGAGTACATATGGCTCAATGAAATTGATAGACTGCTCAGAATGTTCGAATGTAATGAATCATTTCGTGTTGTATTGCCTAATTGAGGGAAAATTCAATTAATCACAATGGTTGGAGGAATATGTAGTTGTCCCACATCTGAAGATAGAAATGCGTCACTGCCACGCAGCGCGCCACCGCGCCGCCGTGTCTTCGTAGACGGTCGTTGTGTTGGGAGGATGATGCCGACGACCGACGGACACATGGACAGGGCAGTAGACAGGGCAAAGGTAGATGCGTGTATCTACGCATATTAAACCTTTGTGTCCATTTCAAGATACAGCATCACCAAGTTGGTTGAGGTGGTGGTGGTTTGATATAAAGGCAAATTCCGATTTATGTCTGTAATCAAATATTTGGACAGATGGGGATTTATTCGCATACAAAGCCGAGTAAGAGGAAGGGTATACTGGGGATGGGGATGCATGTAGGGAGGGATGAAGTAGTAGTCTTTTGGGTACTCTGTGTCCCTCACTGTTAATACTAATGAAGTGTTTGTACCCCAACCGAGACGACTCGGTTCGACTCAGCTCCGCTCCGCTATTTGTTATGGGAACAACGCGTTTCGAGGATTAGATTGTTTGCAATTTTAATTGCAGCACATGTATTTCAAGGGATTAACTATCCTAATGATGCAAGTTTTGAGACACACAAGAAGAAATCGGTGTAGAAGTTCAGATGATGATGGATATTATGTAAATTAATATAAAGACTTAAGTTTAAGGAGGATTTAAATTTGAAAGCCGAATCATAAATTTCGTCATACGAGTATATCTCTCAAGATTTGCCCCATAAAATTCGTCTATTTAAATTCTAAAGCTTTTTTTAAATAATGTATTGCAAGCAAATTTAAAGAAGTGATTAATATTTTTCCTATTCATAAAGGTCCTAACTATAGACATATAACCAAGATTCCTTTTTTTTCAAGTTATCCGAAAGCAGGGCTCCGTTTTGTTTCCAACTCTCTTCCTTATTTTTATAAATGATCCTTTGCCGGAAAATTCTAAAGCACTTAATTATTTCGCTGAAGACTGCGTACCCTCAACTTTTCATATTAGTTTTTAGATTTACATCATAGTCCTTCTGAGGTATAGACTACCAATTAAAGTGTTTGATAAGCTCTTCGAATTCTGAACTTGAAAGCATAACCGTAAGCGTAACACTTCCACACTAGCCATGTTAGGGCATCCCGTTATATACCGATAAATGTCGTTATGAAAAGGATAAGAAAGTACCTGCTAGTGAAAGGTTATTTTTAATAGGCCAAAGGAGTAATAGAAAAATAGTTGCTTTTGAAAAAGTTGAAACTTTAAGAATTCAAATGAGAAAAGAACGTAGTGCACTAAATAATTAAAGTGTTTCCTCTTCTGTCTTACCAAGTTAAGTAAATGTGAACAATACCAATGGAACCATTGGAGACAGTCCATATATCATATATATCAACATCATCAGTTATAAGCGTAATTTGCATGCTCTAAAATCTGTAACAAAATAAATCGAGACTTGTTGAAAACAAGAAACAATCCGTCAAACCAAAATGAAGTATATATTTTAATGGGAGAAAAGATAAGACCCTTATTTCTGAGAAAAAAGATGGGCTTCAATCAAAAACAAGTTCTGGGTAAGACCGAAAGAAGGAAGATACAGGAAAAGAAATATGCAATTAAATTGTATTTTATAGATTGGATGTGATGGTATTGTCACCAATAATTAGAGTAATTCGTAACATGGAAATGGAACTTAGATGGATCTACATCGATCGGGACCTTGTGTGGATTCTGGTCCGATTGGTAAGGGCATAATTGATTGTGAAAACACCAATTGAGCAAATATCAAATATCTCTTTGAAATGTGTCGATATATCAAATTATGTAACTGCTCTCCCGAATTAGCAACTGGTCACAACTCCTAATAGAATACTAAGACTTTATGTGAGTACCAATTGTCCATCTGAGATTCTAAAAGTTCCAGTTTGGTTTTCTGTTAAAAACGAACCTTTTTTTATATATGAAGCGAATCACTCATTTGAATTAATACATTTCTCAAGATGGCTCCATCAAAATTTGAACTAATTATCGATGCTGTCACTGAAAGCAATGCTTTTTATGCGCACCTGGAAAACCTCCTAGCGGCAATGCCTTTCGACAAAAGGATTTATGTCAGAGAACTTGCTATAAAACGGATCTTTAAAGCCAGACAAAAGAATACTTCAAACCGAATATTTAAACCACTAAATATAAAATTTAACGCCACAGATTATACCGATATCATTTTTTGAAATTAATGTGACAAACATTTATTTCATTTCTTTTACAAGATTTATCAAATAAAAAGCTTTAATTGCAAGTGAAACAAGAAGAACTCGAAATTCCAGGTTTCCTATGTCATACATAAAGTGTCTACAGATGCATCAAATCTGTGACTGAAGCAAGTCAATGCGTCATAGAAGCAAAATCAAGAGATAGTCTCAAACGACTTCTTCTTATAATTTAAAGAGAAACATTTAAAATGTAATATTATTTGTTTTCAAATATTTTTTTTCCAATATTTCTGTTAAACTTAAAAAAAAATAAATCGGGTGGCGCAACAATCCGTTGAGAAATAGGGCCTAGTGACTTACAACTCTTAACCATTTCTGTGTGCGAGTACTGTTGTCAGGGGTGGCGGGGACCTACAATTTAAAGCCGAATCCGAACGGCTAATTTGATTACAAAAATTAATCTTGGAGAATTTGTCAATTCCTCGCAAGAGGCAGTACCCGTGGAAAAAACTTTAGATGGCATAGGCAGGGATCGAACCCAAGACCTTTGGCATGCCAGTCCAACGCACTTTTTTTTTATTCCTTTTTATTAATTCAATCTTAAACCTATCTTAAAGCTAGACAAAAATTCATAAAACTAGCCTAATTAACCATAACTTACAACAAACTTACTGGTCCCATACGGACACTCTAAGTTAAGCAATAATACTTAATTCTAATGTCTTTCGGCCCTAAGATTTATTTTACTTCAATTCAATTTTATTTATTTTTGTATTTATTAGAAAATTAAAAAAAAAACTAATATCAATATCTTTTTTTCATTTTTACTTAAAAACTACTTAAAATTAGGTCTTTAATATAAAACTTAAAACTAACCTAAACTGCCTATAAACTACTTAGAACTAGAACAACCACAGCAGCAAATCTAACTATCTCCGTTGTATAGGACCTCGTTGGAATAGTAATGCACGAAAGAAGATTCGGCTGTTCGATATAAGCTGGAAAAGCGTCGTAAACACTGCCGCTCGAACACCCGAAACTTCTCCATCTTGACAACCATAAACGATCATCGGCCGTATGAGGGCCATGTAGCAAAATACCTTCACTCTGGGGTCAAACCGACTTGCTGTAAGACAGCCGTTTCGTCAGAGCGAAGGCCCCTCTGGCCCTGGTCAGAGCAGCATTTATATGTCTGTCGCTGCCCGTGAAGATCAACGATGACCATCTTGCGCCACTTCTTGCACGTATCCCTCGTGGTCGTAGCCAACGGAGTCCGGAACAGAATTGTCTCCGACTTCTGGACATTTATTTTCAGTTTCCAGTCGTCGCAATATGGCTGAATCTTGTCGAAATCACGCTGCAAGATAATTCTAATAACCTCAACCTTTCGGGCCGTTCTGTACGCAATTAGATTTTCGGCGTACGCAATTGCCTTTGTAAGACTACCTATCAGATCGCTGGTGTAAATGCTGAATAGAATCGGCGAATTCACCGCTCCCTGTTGAAGACCATTTTTAATTAAGAATGTTGTGGTAGAAGTTACATTTCCACTTTTGACAACAAACTTCCTACCGTTAAGCATATCATAAAGTATATACAACAATGGCTTGCTTATGCCAAGCCTGCTCAGTTTTAGGTAAAGACCCTCTAACCATACGGTGTCAAAGGCCTTTTCCAAATCAACCAGAACAGCACCTGTGCATTGTTGTTTTGATTTATTCCATTGGATATCAGAAACGAGTTTAGACGCAGCATGAATTGTGTCATGACCCGCCTTGAACCCGAATTGTTTATCCGGAATTATTTTGTTGTCCGCAGCCCATTTAGCCTATTGATGATCTTTTCGAAAACTTTGCTGATGCTCGGAAGAAGACTTATCGATCGAAAATTTGACGGGTTGAAGTTGTCCTTTCCCTTTTTCGGGAGGGGATGAACCACAGCGGTCTTCCAATGCACTGGGTAATATGCATTATTCAGTGCATTATTATTGATGAGTGTGGTATAAATGTCAATAGCCTCCATCGGTAAATGTCTTAGCACAACGTTGGATATACCATCGACTCCTGCTGACTTTTTGTTTTTTATTGAGTTGAAGATGAGCTGAAGCTCGATCTTCGTCACTAACAAGGGACTTGGTCCCGTTTGCTCGGCGATTATGGCATTTGCTATAAGTCCAACAGTCAAACGCACTAACCATCATGCCACGAATACTTAATATTTAGGTATATATATATGTACTTAACTAAAAGTACTATCTAATTTTTTATTTAAACTCAAACTTTAATTTCATAATCAACATGCATAACAAATATATTAGTGCTTTCTTTCTTTTAAAAGATTTTCAAACGTGCGTCTTTAGAGACCTAAAAGTTACGTACAATTCATAAAGTACGTAAATATTTAGAATCTACTCTCCAATACACAACTTTTGAAGCCCCTTTCTATGGAAAATTCGAAAATAATTGTGTTTTTTTTTATAGAACGATGGGGCGCCCTCGCCTCGGTTGTACTTGAATCGAGGAGACTAAACAGCTTTAAGTCCTTAGTTTTGGCATCACAAACCATCGATTGTCAACTAAACACATATTTGAAGTCTAAAAGAACGCTACTTAGAACTTATGTTTACTCCACGGCCAATACAGAAATGTCTTCAGGTTTACAATATCCGATCTCATCTTTGCAAATTGTGGAGCACCTCAAAGGAACCATTTTGGACCGTTGATTTAAGTCATTCAAGTTAGATTCTACGCTCTTTGATTTTATCTTCTTTCAACAATATCTTTACACATTTCAGACTTGCTGCGACAAAAATTTCCAAGAACTCCCGAATTTGTATTATTAAGGATGTTTCCTTTCAATCTGTATGTTCTCTGTTAAGTTTTCGAGACAATTTTGATTTTATTATTAATAAAGCCAACTCATCCTTTGAACATAAACTTATTATCGAAACCCTCTCGCTCTCAAATAACAATGGTCGACAAAATTTTCTTCCTGGAAATCAAATTTTTCTTTTCCAGTTTTGATAATCTTAATTCAAATATTCCCGTAATGTTTTTGAGATATTGGTTTTTAAAATTAAAAAAAACAATATATCGGATTTCTAAATTCATGAAGTAGCTATTTTTCGACTAAATTCGTAATGTTTATCCAAGTTTATTAAAATTTTCATGGATATTTATTTGAAATATTTGTAAGTTTTTATAAAATGTTCAAAAAATCTACATAAGTTGTTACAATTCACGTGTCCTAAATTAATCTTTAAGAAACTGTGAACTTTTTGAGCTAATATGGTTTGCATTAGTTTCAAGTTTTTGAAATATATTAAAAAGTATAAAAATAATGTTGAAAAGGGGTATTTTAAAAACTTAAGCAGATAGTTAAAATCAAAGTTCGAATTAAAAATCAGCACTAAAATTTACACCAAAACATATTCTTAAAAACTATTAAAGTTTTGAATTCAAGGTTCTCTCAGAAATTCATATAAAGAGTCTAACATAAAGACTCATACAAATATTTTAAGTTTTAATTTAGCCTTAAAAACCCGCTTTTGGTTGTCTTTAGGATTTTTAAAAGCTCATATTTTAAAAAACCTGATGTGATAAAAATTCATGCTTTTTTGTAATTTTTCGAAGGAAATACAATTTGTAGCAGTATCCGTGGCGTGGTGGTTAGGCGGTGTATTGTCAGGGCAGAGTTCTTGGATTCAATCCCTTATTGTGCTACCTAAAGTTTTTTTTTTTGACGGGTACTGCTTCTTGCAGGGAATTGGCAAATCTTCCAAGAGTAATTTATCGTCATAAAAAGTGCTTTCTTAAGCTAGCCGTTCGGATTCGGCATAAAAGTGAGGTCCCATCCCTGAAATGACTCACACACGGGAATGGTTGAGGGTTGTAAGTAATTGAACCCTGGTTCTCAACGAGCTGTTGCGTCACCTTATTTATTAACTTCCCATAGGAAGTTGTTGTAATGGTCCGATTTGTCGAATTGAAAATTTTGAAATTTTTCGACGTTTCAAGGTCACTAGAGTCGAAATAAAAGATTTTAAGAAATATGTCTGTGCGTGCGTGTGTACGTACTATCGTACGTCCGTACGGCCATACGTTCGCGACGTTTTTTTCGTCGTCCATAGCTTAAGCACCAGAAGAGATATCGACTTCAAATAAATTTTGTTATACAGATAATAAGGCAGAAAGATGCAGAAAGGGCTCTCAAGAAAATTGCGTGTGTGGTTTTTTTTACCATACCAGTTTAAAAAAAAGGTGAAAATTTTGGTTAACCCTAAATATCTCACGAACCAATAACGCTAGAGACTTGAATTAAATTTTATATTATATTGTAACGTGATACCAAACAAAAATATTTTTGGAAAAAATTCCAATTAACGGTTTTTTTTATAAATCAAAAAAACTGAAAAAAATATGAAAATTTAGAATGAAACAACAACAACTTGTGTGTGCTACCACCAAGTTCATAGGCTGGAGTTATAGCTATTTCACGAGGACCAACCCGATCATCAGACTCCTTTAGTGGTGCTTAATCGCTTTTATGTTCAATTTAATTTTTTGAAGAACTTTTGCCCAAGCTGGGCTTGAACAAGCGACCTAGCGACCCCTTAGAATTGTTAAAAATTAAAATCTTGACCAGCGTCAAACTCTTTCGCCTCATCTCCCTCCTCATACGAATCCAATCGAATTGTTGGCTTATGAAAAAATAGAGGAGATAATAGAAAGAACCTGAATAAAACAACAACAACTTGTGTGTACTTAGAAAAATGCTAATCGGTTCAGTATAGTTCGATAGAACGAAAAAACCTTGTAATTGGCTTACAACTTTCATGTGGGTGCGGTGGCGTAGTGCGTAGTGCACTAGCTCCTCACACGCTAGGTCGCTTGTTCAAGCCCAGCTCGGCAAAAGTTCTTCAAAAAATTAAATTGAACATAAAAGCGATTAAGCACCACTAAAGGAGTCTGATGATCGGGTTGGTCCCCGTGAAATAGCTATAACTCCAGCCTATGAACTTGGTGGTTGCACACACAAGTTGTTGTTGTTTCATTCTAAATTTTCAATTGTAAATTCGGCAAGCAGCTGCCTTAAACTGCAAGTATAAAAAAATTCATACAAAACCCCTTAGAATTGAAAAAAATATTATTTACCTAAAAATATTTACGAACAAAAAATTATTTTATCTCCAAAACAATTTTGTGCAACGAAGAATAATGTTTTTAACATCTGGTAAAATTTTGAGAAAAATCGAATTGATAGTTTTTTTATAAAAAATAAAAACCTATAAAAAACATTACTCAAAGTTGGTAAAAATTGATTTTCGACTTAAATATCTTTTCGAAAATTTAAGATTATGGCTTCCAACTACTTTTATCTTATAAGAAATATTATTTTCAACATTCTGTAAAATTTTAAGAAAAATCGAATTGACAGTTTTTTACAAAAAATAAAAACTTAAAAAAATATTAATAAAAGTTGGTAAAAATTTATTTTCGGCTCAAATATCTTTTCAAAACTTTGAGATATTGACCTTAAACTAATTTAATATTTTAAAAAATATTATTGTCAATACTCAGTAAGATTTTGAGAAAAATCGAATCGACAGTTTTTTACCCAAAAATAAAAACCTAAAAAAACATTACTAAAATTTGGTAAAAATTGACTTTCAACTTAAATATCTTTTCAAGACTTTAAGATATATGCTTTAAACTAATTTTATCTTTTAAAAAATATCGTTGTCAACATTCAGTAAAATTTTGAAAAAAAATCGAAGTGACAGTTTTTTTTACAAAAAAATAAAAACTAAACAAAAATTAATAAAAGTTGGAAAAATTGATTTTCGACTCAAATATCTCTTCAAGACTTTAAGATATTGGCTTTAAAATCATTTTTTGTTATAAGCAATATTGTTTGAAATATTTGCTAAAATTTTGAGAAAAATCGATTTGACAGTTTTTTTACAAAAAATAAAAACCTAAAAAACAATACTAAAACTTAGTAAAAATTTATTTTCAAAAATTAAAAATATTGGCTTCAATTTAATTTTATCTCACAGAAAATATTGTTTTCGACGTTCAGTACATTTTTTATAAAATCCAACAGTCAGTTTTTTCATAAAAAATTCAAACCTACAAAAAATAGTAGGTACGCAAAATTGGTAAAAATTGAAGGTTTTCGATATCTCGTGAACAATAGAAGATATTGACTTCAAATTAATTTTATTCATCCAATTTGTATTTGTTTATATTATAAGAAATATATTTTTTTTAAGAAATGCTACTAAAATTGGGAAAAATTGGTTTTCGACTAAAAATATCGTTAACAAAAATAGATTTTGAAATCAAACTATTTCATTATATGCAAACTATTATTGGTAGTTTTTAAATTTTTAAGAATAATTCAACTGAGAACTTTTTTAACAAAACACGAAAACCTACAAACTTTTAAGCAAGACAAATCGACAGACAGGATGGGAAGTTATCAGTGTGGGTCGCATCCTAGCCTCTTTTTTATTTATTATTAAGACCAATTTTTAATCTGATTTTTCTTAAATTTTTAAACTTCAAAATTTCGCGTTAATAATATTTAGGGGTTTTGGATTTTTTCATCACAAAGCTCGAGTAATCTTTCAAACATTTGTAGGTCCAAGGGTTCAAAATTCTGTTGTAATGTGTGGACAAATTTACATTTAAATATCTACTTACAAAACTAATTGTACATGATGTGGCTATCGTGCGTGTCTAACAGTGATTTTCTAAAATAACTACAATCCGAAACAGCCCCCTAACATAAAAAGCACAAAAGACTAATATATGCAAATATGTAAACATAACCTTCTATATTGAAGAATAATTATCATCATCAGTCTACGAGTTTGTACTTTCATCATCACTGCATCGGAATATTATAGGTATACGTTACGCTCTACGCAGCTATCAAACAAGGATCAAAGGAAATAAAGTTGCAAGCAGGTGGCATAATGTTAGCTCTTCTCGAAATCCATTTAAGAGCCTGTTAAAATTTTTATAGCCGCATGTAACAATGGACTTTGACTCCTCTGATGAATGCTATATGTGCAGTAAGGTTATAAGAACGACCAGTACCTACTCTCGTTCACTTGGTATGTTGACATTGTAAAAAAGTCAGACTATGACGACAGCAATAACGACGGCTACGAAAACGATGCATTGTGCTGATGGGATGCAAAAAAGCTCGAGTAGCCTGCACAGCACACAGACTTCCCTTTAGAACTCCGATATGCTGAAGCAACAACAAAAAGTAAGCAATAGCAAATAAAAACGATGAATAAAATGTCTCCATGAAAATTGCATCCTGATTAACTTAATCCCTATTCATAGTGCCACTTAACCAGCAAACGGGTATATTCAGGACATCCACAACATAGACGACACAGAGTAATCGTTGAGTGCAGGGATCGTTTACATGCCGTATTAACTGCACAAAAAATAAAAAATAAAAGGACTTGTGTTTGGCCGGGAAAACGTGCCACCGCCGCGCCGCCCTCCATGACACCCAACACCGCACTGCACTACAAACCGCCTCCAACCGAACAACATACAACATGATGGTCGTCTAAGCTGGTGCAGAGGAAGAAAATGTCCTTTCAAAAATATGGTAGAGAAGAAAAAAAGGTCCCTAATAATGATGGGATAACATGAATGACACAAAACAAGGTCCAGAACAGAGGAAAACACAGCAATTTGAATATCATGATGTTGTGTGGGCGAAACATTGCATACGTTTTTGTGTTAAACCGTTCGTTCTTTTCTTCAGGATGATGGTCAAGTGCGGTGAAATGGGTGTTTTGCATTTTTTATTTATTTATACGCTTTACACAAGATAATGACATATTTTCAGGGAATATTATGTCCTGTCCAGGAGAAACGGTTTGAAGGTGGTTTGTTTGTTGTGTTTGTGATATGCAAACAATTTGTTCCTGCATATTTTCTTTTACACAAAAAAAAAAGAAGGAAAACACAAAAATAATAAAGTGGAATAACAAAACGGAACTTTGAAAAGGATATAATGTACCTTTATAACGAAGAAGGTGCCCTTTATAATATGTTTTTTTTTGTAAAAAATTCGATTGCCTTTCATCTAAAAGCGGAAATTCTGAATGACCAGAGTTTTGCATTTTTAAATTATATGTATAAATCAATTTCGTTCTTCTTAATTCTCAATTTTGGAATTAAATACAAAAACGCAGTATAGTTTTCTAAAAAATATAATAAAGATTAATACAAAAATATTACAGTCAAGCTGTTGCAAAATAATTTACCACGTAATCAAAAGGTGTTCCAAGACTTTGAGCTGTTAGAGTTAGAGTTTAAAAAAAATAAAAGTAGATAATTCAATAAGAATTGTTCTATTTGGTGAAATGGAAACCGGATACAGGACTGTTTAGTAGGAAGTTCGAGATATAATTTTTAACTATGCGCTTTAGAAAAATTCTTTTTTTCTTTGTCCTTGGGCATGAATGCTATTTTCCGAAAACGTCAATAGACTTTTGGAAACGATAGGTTGATCCTTCGATATTAGGTACATACTTTAGTTAAAATCTAGTTTTTAAATCAAAAAACTCAAAATCATACCAGAAAGCTATAAATTAGAAGCTTAGTGAGTTATAAATAACAATTAGGTACATACTTACATTTTATCATTCAATTTTTTGCAGTTTTTGCATTCGATTGCAATTTTAGTAACAATATTTTGTGTGAGATACACAATTTGAAGTCAATATATTTCTTTGTTCTTCTAATACTTGAGTCGAAAACCATTTGTTTTCAGTTTTGTGTTGTTTTTGTGGATTTTCTAGTTTAAAAAAAAAAGTTGTCAACTGAATCTTTCTAAAAAAAACATAAAAGTTAGCAACTATATTTTGCATATAATAAAATAATTTTTATTTCAATATCAGTTTTATTCCCGACATTTTTTGTCGAAAATCAGTTTTTGTCAATTTTAGCATTATTTTTTGAACGTTTTTATCTACACTATCATACTTCATACTAATATTACTTATTACTTACTTTATATTTTTATTAATATTATAAATGCGAATGTAAGTTTGTTTGTTACGCTTTCAAGCAAAAACTACTTAACCGATCATCATGAAATTTTGCACATACACTCTTGAAGGTATTAGAAGTAACATAGGATACTTTTTATTAAAAAAAAATAAAAAAATTTTACGAAAAATAAGAAAATTGTTTGTCAAAATATCGTCAACTTTAGCTACTTCAACGCCATCTAGCATCATAGTAATAAAGTTTCAACCCTGAATACTGTAATACCAATCCACTGTATTACCGACGGTGACGACAATATCTAATTCAATATCTAATTCAATTGAATATAGTGTCAACTGTTTCTAATTTTTCTATATTTATTGTTATTTTCTTTTGTCGTTACATGTAGTATAATACTATTCACATTTTTGAGGTTATCCGTAATTTTTGTGGTTAGCTGTTACTTTATTATTTTAGATCTTAGTCGTGTCTATACCGTACATGTTACGAATTTTGAATACTTTTGTCTGCGCATGTTGTTGCATCATGTTAGAGGTCCAATTAGCTTTACAGAACTTAAAATTGTCAATGGTCAGGAATGTCAAACCTACCGAGAAGCATGTGAAGCTCGGCGACTGTTAGAAAATGACAATCATTGGGATGAAACTATGGAGGAAGCTGTACAATGCCGATCGCCAGATAAAATCAGGGAACTTTACGCTACGCTTTTATTTTCTTGCGGTCTTTCTAACCCTCAAACTCTTTGGAATAAGTACAAAGAATACATGGCTGAAGATATTTTACATCAACTGCAGCAAGCACACACAGACATTACTTTCAATGAACATATCTACAATAAAACGCTAATTATAATCGAAAACAAGGTTTTTACGATGGTTGGAAAAAAATTAGATGATTTTGGAATGTCCAGCCCTCGACGAGACAATGTGGATGATTTTGATAATGAAATTGCACGAGAGCTAGATTATGATTTCATAGCACTGCAACATCAAGTGGCAGAATTAGTCCCTCAATTACTTCCTGAGCAAAATCATGTTTTCCATCAAGTTTTACGTAAAATAGACTTCGGCAGTGGTGGACTCTTCTTTCTCGACGCATCAGGAGGAACTGGAAAAACGTTTTTGCTTAACTTATTATTAATGTCCGTCAGAAAAGACCAAAAAATAGCAGTTGCTGTAGATTCGTCAGGTATTGCCGCGACGCTATTAAAGGGCGGTCGTACGGCACATTCCGTTTTAAAATTACCATTGAATTTGGCACAGAAAGATTCGCCCATCTGTAATTTTAGTAAAAATAGTTCACCAGGTAGGATGCTGCGAGAATGCAAGCTTTTAGTGTGGGATGAAAGTACAATGTCTCACAAGAAGGCTATAGAAGCTTTAAACCGGAACCTCCAGGACTTGCGAGATAGTACAGATATAATGGGAGGCATGGTAGTTTTATTGGCTGGTGATTTCCGTCAAACCCTCCCAGTGATTCAAAGGGGGACACCAGCAGATGAAATTCAAGCGTGCATTAAATCATCAAGCTTATGGCCGACAGTTGAAAAACTCCGCCTGAAAACGAATATGAGAGTGCATCTTCATAATGACGTGGATTCAGGACTTTACGCAGAAATGTTGTTGAAAATTGGTGATGGTTGTTTAGATGTTGACGCTGAAGGCTACATATCACTGTCAAGAGAATTTTGTAATTTAGTAGAAAGTGATGTGGATCTCATTGCTAATGTTTTTCCGGAATTGAAACAAAATTTGTGTAGTGATCAGTGGTTGTGTGCAAGAGCAATATTAGCACCAAGAAATGAAATTGTAAATAGGATCAACACTGACATTTTAAACGAGGTTCAAGGAGAAATGAAGGAATATTTGTCAATGGATACAATTATGGATACGGAACTAAGTACTTCATATCCTGTGGAGTTTTTAAATTCACTTGAACTATCGGGTGTATCGTCACATAAACTTCAATTGAAACTAAATGTACCAGTAATGCTTATGCGAAATCTAGATGCTCCTCGGCTATGTAATGGAACAAAGCTTCGGATAACAAAATTGGGACAGAACATACTTGGTGCTACTATTTTAACCGGTGTCGGTAAGGGAAATAGTGTTATAATACCTTGGATACGAATTATTCCCACTGACCTTCCATTCCAATTTAAAAGGGTTCAGTTTCCCGTCAAGCTTAGCTTTGCTGTTACTATAAACAAGGCACAAGGACAAACATTACAGGTAGCAGGAGTGCATTTAGAAAACCCATGCTTCTCTCATGGTCAACTTTATGTAGCCTGTTCACGTGTATCTAATGCCCGGAATTTACACATATTTGCACCCGACGGGAAAACTTATAACATTGTCTATAAAAATATCTTAAATTAATACTTTGTATTTTATTTTTTTAAATTGTTAGAATTCAGAATTATTTATTTTTGTTACGGTGAAATATATTTTTATATTAAGGTGTTGAAACTTCATTGTCTGTAGTAATTTTTAAAAATTGTTGATCTCAGCCAAGCAATAAAATTTAGTTATTATATTGACTCATTTCTATTATTATACCCTTACCCTTTATCTCTCATACTTATTTAATTTCTCCACTGCGGGCGAAGCCGCGGGTAAAAAGCTAGTAATATTATAAAGAGGAAAGATTTGAATTTTTGTATGTAACGAATAAACTCAAAAAGTATTGGACCGATTTTAATAATTCTTTTTTCATTAGAAAGCTACATTATCACTGAGTAACATAGGCTATATTTAGTACTTGATTACTATAGAAATCTTTAGAAATTCCTTTTAAAACCAACCGAAGGTGTAAAAAAATTTGCCATAAAATGTCTTTCATCGCATACGCTGCGAAGAGTATTAATGATAGGACAAAAAATGTTCGACACTATAATAGAACATAAAATTAAAAATAGGTACGCCTCTTATGCTTTTACGAAATTTAAGCCATCCTAATATGTGTAATGGTACAAGACTATTGATCAAAGAATTAAGAGATAATGTGATTGTAGTAATTATCATTACGGTTCCCGCGGCCGGTCAGCTCGCACATGTTCCGCGGATCCCGACGATACCAACTGATTTGCCCATACCTTTTAAAAGGCTACAATTCCCTTTAAAAATATCCTTTGCCCTAACAATAAATAAATTCCACTGACAAACTTTTTCCATAGTTGGTATCGACTTAAGAAAACAGTGCTTTTCCCACGGGCAATTGTATGTGGCACTTTCTCGAGTAGGATCTCCTGAAAATCAATACGTTTTGTTGCCACCTACAAATACCACAGCCAACGTATAGTGTACAGGGAGGCTTTAAGATAAGCATACAATTATTTTCTAATTTAGTGATTCATCGTCGTTTTAATTAGCATGCTTATAACTTAAATATCTGTACCTATTTATGTCTACCCATGCAAAGCCGGGACGGGCCGCTAGTTTCTTATACAAAGAAATACCGACTAGATTTTTCTAATAGCAACATTTTTCTTAGAATGCAATCATTTGAAAGTGAATACCTTTATCTATTCTCGAGATATTCAAATCGAACAACAGTTTTTACCAATTTTTTGAAGTATAATTTGTAAATTTTTTTTTTTTTATATTAAAAACTTACAGTTGGTTTTTTCTAGAAATTTTAATAAATGTTGAAAACATTATTTCCTATAAGATATAACTAGTGTCAAAAAACAATGTTAAACAACTTAATGTAGTGTTTATTTGTGTATACAAAATTATAATTTTTAATTATTTTTTAAATTGCTATAGTGAAAAAACCACAAACTCAATTTTTTGAAAGCCTTTTTGTAAACCAATATTATTTTTAAGTCGTTACCTTTACTTTTTCTTGAGTGAGATGTAGATAATTAAAAATGGTATCCCGAAAGTACGGACGCATGACCATACGTACACACGAACACACAGACATCTGTCTAAGAATCTTTGATTTATATGCCAGGGACCTTGAACGCCGAGAAATTTCAAACATTTTAAATTTTACAAATCGGACTGATTTCTTATAGGAAGTTTAAAAAGAGGCTAGGGTGCGACTAATATTGTTAGATTCCTATTGCTGTCAGCTAAGAAATTTCAAACTTATGTACATTTTCTGTAAGCTGTTTTCGAGATATATTTAAGAAGTTGAACAAATACAGTAACGTTTTGTTTAGAACTTTGATTTATAAAACAAGTAAAGTACAATTTCCAGTCAAATTTTGTCAGTGACTATTAACGAATAAAGTCACAGTTTCTCTTTATTGTACCTAAAACCGTTCTTGAGCACTCATAACAATGAATTATTTGTTTTCTAGTAGCTCTATAAGCTGGTTGTAAATGGTGGTTAAATTTTAAGGGCCGATGTTGATTTTGAATAAAACAGAAATTATTTCTTATTATTATGATAACATTGGTATAGTTCAATTTCGTCGCCTGGATAAAATAGTGTCGTATGTTACAATTTGCTACTTTTCAGGAAACGCATTTAAAGTTCAAAAAATTATTTCTCAAAAACTACACGGTGGATTTTTTTGAAAATAAAATGGCTTATGCACAAAGCATCTGCCGACCAAAAAACATTAAAATAAATACACTATTCTAATAATGAAAGAAATGAGGGTTCATTTTCCCCAAAATGCCGTTGTCGTATATGTGACGATTTATCCAGAACAGCTTGTTACCCAAACACATACGACAAAATAATCACACATACGACAGTAAATTAAAAAAATGTATGTTTTTAGTATATAACATACGACAATATAGAAACATACCAATTATTTATTTAAAAACAAAGCCAGACTTATTTTTACTTAATTATTTTTCGGTATAAAAATATTTGTTTTTATTCTCAACAAAATTAAAATAAACAAAAGTAAAACTTACAAATTTCATTCTAAAAAACTAAACAATAAATCAGCTTTCGAACATGTTTCTTTATTAGCCCTATAAAGACTACCCTTGTCGCATAAGTCTTTTTTTGGGGCATGGAATGAAAGGTAAAATTTTGTGTTGAATATCTTACTAGATATAAACATCGATGGAAACCGGATTGTTTACATTAATTTTGTACAAGTCATACATCCTCTGTAAGTTTAGAAGTGCTTCTAAGTTTTTTCTGGAACTTGTGGAACGGCAATAATGGGAGTCCACAACTGCGAAGGTCGAAATGTGTTCCTTCACTTCAAGTACACTGTCGTCCTCTGTAGCCCTTCTACCACGCTTATTCTGAAGTTTAGTTGACTCAACATTTGAATGTTTTGAGAAAAAGTAATATACTGTTCTCTCTGATATAGCTACTCAGTGTGTTTAAAAAATATTTCTTGCATAGTTGTATGACCTCATGCTTTACTTTAAAATAGTAGTGAAAACTTGCCTTTTTTGTGGATTTTCTTCGTGCTTGATATTTTGTCGTCTTCGTTTAACTTAATCTTTTCTTATACAATTTGCATAAAATATTTGTTTGTCCTCTGATGTCAGACTCCAAAAATAGCTATGAATGACTTCCCTCTGCGCATCGGTAATATTTCGGGTACAACCATAAAAACAGGAATGCGAGCAAGTGACACCCATCGTTCTGCCAGGCCTTGAAACACCGCCTTTTCCCTCATATGGAAGACCCTGATCTCGAAGATTTTTTCTGATATTTTGCTTCCATAATGAAGGATTTTTATTTCTTTTCATTGTATTTGATGGTGTTGTACTACATGCTGTATGTAGTTTTATTCAGAAACTTACAAGAACTGCTATAATTAGATGGTAGCTTACGGCCTTCAACCCTATTAGTGGAGGGAGTGGACCAAATCATTTTATCTACCTCCTCATAAAAATGTCTAAGGGCTTAGATCCTGTTTTCTGTGTTAGTTCGCAATTCATAAGTTGGATCTCCTTCCTCATCATCTGCTGAAAAATCATTACCACTGGAATGAAGACTCGCACTAAACAAATTAAAAAAATTATTCATACACTCTCTTATGCTAACTTGGTGTAGGAGACTCGTCCGACTTCTGCGACATCCTGATCACGACTGAATCTCCCTTCCTCTTTGTTTTTCTTATGAGACATACCGTCGACAAACCTTTACCGGAATTTCAGTAAAATATTGTCGTATGTGCATTGAGAATTATTTACCAAACGTTGACTGAACAGATTTTGTATGAAAAAATGTCGTATGTTGTAATTTTGTCGTATGTGTAGCATTTTGTATACACATACGACAAAGAAATACTTAAATGTTGGCGACCTTGCACATACGAAAAATTTTAAGGAACAAAATATCGGCCAAATGACCGACGCAACTTCGGCTGCACACCTCTATTTTACGGTCCAAATTTTTGATGACTGAATTTTATATAATTAAGTTAAAATAACATTTAGTTAGTCTGAAATTCAGAAACGCCAAATAAATACAGAAAAAAACTTGATAATTAGACATCGGCCATTAAAATCTAACTACCCTTTAGTTGCACGTTCTTTTTGATAATTTAATTTCAAGTTTTTCTCAACATTTCTAGTTGTATTGTCATGAGATTAAATTTCGATGTCAGGGTAAAGTTTGTGATCAAGTTCGAAAGGCAAATGCCGATCTCAGCCAAAAGCATAAGATCCACATCTTTGGCTTCTAAATTCTTAAGACGTACGGCAAAAATATTTGAAGGACGAGGAAAGCGTAACTTTCTCGTAGAAATTTTGTTTTGGAGAAATTTATCGAAAATTGATCGTATATAAGAAAAAATTAAATTAATTTTGGATGATTAGTACTTTGTTTTAAACTGTTTTTTAACTTGTTCTTTTTAAAAGTAATTTAAACAAGAAATTGAATGGTGAATCAAAGTAGTGGTTCACCCTCTGTGTAAAGTTCCATATAATCCTCTTATAGGCTTTTTGTACTGACGCATTTAAGGAGGATGCGATTATGGTCAAAGGGACGTGTCTCTCAATCCAGCCACCAGGGTCCATTGTTATTTTTAATTTGTGTAAATAAAATGGTTTGTTATTTGCAGATGATCCTAAACTATTTTCTATAGTTAAAAGTACGAATGACTGTCTTAATATTTTTGTTTTATATTGTACGCTCACTCAAAGGGATATGAATACCCTTAGGTAATAAGGTAATAAGGGATGTGCACAGTATGAAGCTGTTGCGTACACGGGGGCCTGCTGGTCCATTGTGATCATGAATACCCTTATAATGATTATACACAGTGCGATGCACATTGGTTTTAAATGCATGCAAATTGTAATGAGTGAGAAATATTGAGTCTGGTAAAGCATTCCACATTCGTGTAGTGTGACTAAAAAAAGAATCTCTGTACTTTACAGCAAGACCGAAATTAGGATCAAGGGTAAACTGATGGGCATTCCTAAAAGAACGAGTATTACGATTGAATTGTCTGATTGGAGGAATGCAACTGGGTATTTCATTAGAGCATTGCTTATGGAACTAGCGATAAAATAATGATAGACATGAAACCTTACGACGACGACGGTGCTCGAGAGATGAAAAAGTTTCAGTTAGACAACGGTCACCTATCATTTTTAGAGCTCTCTTTTGAATTCTGTGCAAGAGACTTAAGTGGGTTATAGAAGCACCTGCCAAATATGGGAATTGTACTCAAGTCTTAGACGAATATAGGCTTTATAAATTATAGCCAGATCAGAAGGGGTAAAAAACTTCTTGCATCGTCGGAGAAAACCTAAACACCTAAGCAACAGTTTTGGCGATGTCAAATATGTGATCACTCCACAACAAGTGGTTTGTAATGCACATACCTAGGACTGATAGCTGTTCAGTCTCCTCGATGCAAGAACCACTCATGGATAGTGGCATTGGGGGAGGGTTACGCTTTTGCGACAGTAGACAGCATTGAGTTTTCGGAGCATTAAATTCTACACGGTTTTTGATTGACCATTGTACAATGCTGTCAAGATCAGAATTTAATAAGCTTATCTTACGCTGCCGTTGGTAGTCTACATCCGAAGAACAATGATGAGAATCTTAAAACGAATATAAAAAGCTGAGGGTACTGTCATCAGCGAATAAATTTAGTGGGTTAGAAGTTTCAGACAAAAGATCATTTATAAAAATAAGGAAAAGTGTCGGAGACAAAACGGAGCGTTTATTCGTTGGATATCAGATTTGAACCAGTCCAATTGAACGGTCCGAATTGTAATTTCAAACCCAACGAAGAAGGGATTCATCAATACCAAATGCACGCATTTTTGATAAGAAAGCTTAGTGCCAAACTCTATCAAATGGCTTTGAATTATCGAGTGCAATAATCTTAATTTCTCCAAGACGATGTAAAGATTTGTTCCACTGTTCGGTGAGAATGTTCAAAGCGATTTAAATAAAACTAATATAAGTAAATGTAATACTTTTTTAATTTTGTTCCTATTTCAAATACGCTTCAGTCGTGTTGGGTCCGCTTAACACAGTTTCAACAAATCGTATTGAAAAAGAACGAAAATCATTAACAAGATTTTTGGTTAGACAATTAAAATGGAATTTGCCAATTTACTCTAAGCGATGGTCCTTAATCGGACAATATTCTTTGGAAAAACGTCGTCTTGTAAATTATGGTATTTTGTTTGTCATCCCATATACATACATATATAGAATATCCCGTTTTTGCTAAATCTTGTAAGTATCTATGTTCCAGAAAGAAATATTCGATAAAGAAAATTATTTTATATTCCCTTACAGAGATATAATTATGGCTGTGTCGAACCATTCACAAGATGTATGAGACTTTTTAATGAACTTTATTTAAACCTAGATTTAAGTCTAGAAAGAAATGTATTTAAATTGCAATTAAATGAAAATATAAATTTAAATTAGTTTCAAGCAATCTGTTAGAGGAAACTCGATAGATAAATAATTTAATGAATAAATAAGCAAAATTAAAACAGTAGAAACAATCCAAGAAAATCTATAGCCTTTGGATATAAAGTTATCATCTTTCTTAAGTACAATAAACAAACTTAAAATATGTATTAAGTTTACAATATGAAATAGGAATAAAAACTACAAGCGCCATCCCAAAAATGGTTTATTATTAAATGGTTAAATGATTGTTTTATTCACTAGACACGAAAAAACATATATTGAAAGTTGATTCGTGACTTTAAGATTAAACTATTTTTTATTAATTTCATTGATTGGCACAGTGTAAAAAAAAGCATGGCATGGCATGACATACAAATGTATACTTTAAAAGTGAAATCCATCATCATCTAAATTACTGAATACAATTGCTCAAATTTGTTTTAGAAAAAAATATACAAAATAAAATCTTTTTTAAAAAATGTATTTATAATTTGGTTTCTAAAGAGAAGCTATAGTTTGCAGAATTTTAATAGTTTTTTAGCTTTCATTTTGTAAAGCAGGAGTATAAATTAACCTTACGTCAAGATGGGCTGCCAAAATAGTTTCTTCGCATTTCTTTTAGAATAGAACATTTTCCGATTGGTAAGGTTAGGTTAAAGTGGATGTCCATGATGGAATCGGACACACTTAGGCCAGTTTAATGGCCCATTGTGATACGAGTACCACATGAATCTTGAGGCTTCCTTCTAAGCTCAATGGAACCAGTTTGAGTCCCTTACGAAACGTGAGAGGCTGGTTATGCTGATAAAATTTAGATCGTTAAAGAAGAATTCTCCTAGTTAATTCTTGCGTTTTTGAGCTAGAGCAGGGTATGTACAGAGAAGGTGAAGAACTGTTTCCTCCTCTTCCTCGTCCATACAGCTTTTGCAAAACTCATTTGAAAATACGCCTAGGCGCGTGGCGTGCTTTCCTATTAGACAGTGTCCGGTTATGACACCTATTATCGAGCTTATATGCGATCTGCTTAGAGATAGCAAACAGCTTGATCGCTTTAAATCTAGTGATGGCCAGATGTTTTTTGTGACCTGACACTTGGTGATTTTGTTCCGCCTGGTATTTGCCTTCTTCATAGTATTTTACATTAGCAACAGTTTACAAGTAGCGATTGGTATGCCAGCCTTTGCCAAACGTGGTAGAATGGATTGTACTGTACCGTTCCTGGCGAGTTCATCTGCCTTAAGGTTACCTGGAATGTCTCTATGGCCCAGCACCCAGCAAAAATGAATATTAAACTGTTGTGCCATCTCCATTAGAGATGATCGACAGTTAGGACTGTTATAGAGTTTGTAGAGAAAGAGGAGTCCAGAGATTTTATAGCGACCTGACTATCTGAGAAAATACGGATATCAGATGTTAATATCACGTTTTCTTTAAGCCAGGACAAGACTTCTTTTATTGCCAAAAGTTCCGCCTGGAACACGCTACAATGCTTGGGAAGGCGGAATGAGAGACTTAATTTCAGTCGTTCAAAGTACACACCTCCACCAACCCCTTCCAACATTTTCCGATAAAGTGGAGAGTATATTCCCTTTCTCCTGGATGGGTAAATCACCTATATGTGGTATAAAGTTCAGCGACATAAGTTCTCCCCAAAGCTTTACCATCATTGATATTTCGTCGGTATTGTTGTCCTCTTTAAAATAAATCTTCTCTTCAAAGTTATGATTTACCTAGATGTAGAGTTCCCTGTTTCTTATTTCTTTCGTTGTTTTAAGTCTACTACAGAAATGAGCTGATAAAACGAGGTTTTCAATTCTTCATTAGTTGTATTGTTCAAGTTATATTCTATCCCACTATCCGTCGATAGATCCAGAGATTAATCAAATAAGCTTGTTCTTGTCTTTATGTCTCGGACTTTGGAAGTCGGTTATCATCCATTTTAAAGCTTTTATTATATACTCCAGTTGATTTGATTGATACTGATATACCAATTCAAATATTTTGAACG
Organism: Eupeodes latifasciatus; assembly: GCA_920104205.1. Lineage (NCBI taxonomy): Eukaryota > Metazoa > Arthropoda > Insecta > Diptera > Syrphidae > Eupeodes > Eupeodes latifasciatus. Next base: position 373,129,467 of record OV049924.1, read on the forward strand.
TGATAATGTTGATAATCCATGATAAGTTGCCAATTTCGATATTGAAAGTATTGAAATTTTGTAACAACATCAATGTTCTGATCTGATCTGACCATTATCATGTCATTTTTCGTTTGCATATTTTTGCCCTCTTCCCCGTTTGAGAATCATAATCTTAGATTTATCCAGGTTAACTATTAAGCTCTAATGCGGACAATATTGAAAAAGGTGATTTATCATTGGGAAGTATAAATAAAACTTAAACAAAAACAATTTTTAGCAAAAACTGATTTGCCTATTCAGTGCTGAGGATGAAATCATGGTTTCATTAGAATGGCGATAACTTTCATTCAAATCCCTTTACTTTTCATGTTGTTAAAACCTTTTAAATTTTCTTCTTTTTTTAAAGATAAACTACACTCAAAGTAGGCCAGATACGAAGAAGGAGCGAAATGTTACTTAAAAAAAATCTGAGTTAATGTTAGGTTAAAATTCAGAAGGAGTAAATTAAATAGTTAAAGACAAAATCCAGTAAAAGGAAATACTATAAATATTTCAGTCAGCAATAAAACATAGTCAACATATCCTGCAGTAGAAGCAAAAAAAAGTGGCGGAAACCATCATTAATTATTTGAACTAATTTAGCAAACATAAAATGAGCCAACGCAACCACGACTTCTGTAACAAGCTATTTATTTCAACAACGCTTAGAAGGAATACCAAATCTTCTAAGCTTTTTTTTGTAAGTTTTTAAAACCAATATTTCTACTAGGGTAAAAAAGAATGACGATATGAAGAGTCTACAAACATTTTGTAACAACAATATAGCAAATATTCTCAAATAACTTAAATGAACACACAAATCAGAGACTCCTTAATTTCTATATTTGTATCATTCTGGTCATTATTCTTGTTATCATCACAAGCATCGACGAAGACGTCATCACATCGCATCTAGGAGGAATTTCCAGCCTGCCTTATCTATACCTACCTTCTAATTGAGTAAACCAAGGTAAAACAAAATTTTCGGCATTTGAGGTGAAAATTATGGTCCAAGTCCAACACTTGAACCCAATTCATCTAACATACCCAACAAAAACCCCTGCCTTCTATACCAGCAAGAAGAGTTTCAGTACTTTTTCAAGGATAGCAAAATGTGTCCTTTCCCAATCCCATCCCAGCCTATATTGCATAGCTATTCCAGAAATAGATGTACATTGAACACACGTCGTACAGTACACAACATATTCATATATAGAGAAATAGAGCTCTCGAACTGGAGTTGGACATTGGACATAGTGGACATAGAAGTATTGCATGGAACATATTCAAGAGAAACCAATTGGAACCGCATATTTTGGTTTGGTTTTTCATGCAAACAATAAAATTGGAATTGAAACCAACTCTCGATTCGTTATCGTCGTCGGTTTTTGGTCAGCATCCAGGAGGGGGCCGTGCGGCGGCGGCGGCCGTCCGGCCGGTATGGGGCATCGGTATCAGCATCGGCATCATCACAGTCATCGTTTTTGTCGTCCTTATGATGATGAAAGTGAAAAAGAGGAATGGGCAGGACATTTTGTTTTGTCCTTTTTTGTTATGCTCCAACACCATGGAGTATTTTTGTCACCAGATTGTCACACATATAGGCTGGTTGGTATAATGCAGCTGTCCAATGGTCCTCAATATGGGGTTTCAAGCCTAGAACTTATTTAGGAATTCAGGTAATGTCGGTCTCATGTAAATTGATTTAATTTGGTTTCGTCCTCGTTCTCGTCAAGGATATAGTGTGCTGTGTACATGAGCTACAACTTAACACTCTGTACACTTTTATACGTATGGTATGTAGTATGTATAGGAGGTCCTCTTTTTTGGAAAGGATTTGAATTTTGTTATGAATTATGGAGGTTTTAGTGGTGGAACAGTGCAAGAGGATTTATACGATTGTGGTTTTTGCGGTGATGATGGGGGGAATTTGAAACAAACAAATGTATA